>OZ025240.1:32857506-33445006 GCA_964019155.1 Osedax fenrisi | reverse complement strand
TGTAGAATAATATTATATAAAATCATATAATAATGAATGGAAATTAGGAATGATATAACATTCATTATTTATTGACAAATATGTATATAATTATTATAAATTATGTATTATAAATAATATCATATAATCATAAGCATATAATTGTATACATAAACTATTTACCAATCATATGGTTATAATATTAATACCATAGAAATAATAATATATTTTATACATTATATGACCTATCTATTATTAGTAAACACATTACTTAATAAGTCGAATTACTGATCAGAAATTCATATTATAATTACTTCAAATGAAATACATTGTAACATCTATGGATTTACATATACGACTTTCTTTCATAATTATATTATTATAAACAAACAATGCACATACATATAATTACTGCCTCGCTAGATATATATTAGATGCCATCTCGATGACCTAACAATAGTTTCCGATCTCACTAATTTTAGATAATATTTATTCCATTATATTAAAATTTACATTATGCTCTAATGCATATTATATTATATCAATTATATTTCAATATAATATTTATTATCGATTATAGTCGATAATTATAGATATCTATAGATACCAATTATGATTTTATTATTTAATATTAAAATTGATACACTGATATAATTACAAATAATATCACATTTGCTAAAGTTATATATATATTAATATGAGTATGTATCTATAAGTATACATATGTGGTTATATATAATACAATCGTACATAACGAGTACACTTATTCCCTCTCGTATATTCAAAAATATGTACAATATTATAAATGCATATATATTTAAACATATAATATGCCTTTATATATCAATACATATTGATATTCATATATGAGTATATGCGTATATATAGTGTGTATATATACATATATATATATATATATATATATATATATATATATATATATGTATATATTAACATACATATGAGTATACGTAAATATGAATACATACGGTGTAATAATCATATACATTAGAATCACCTAACTGTAATGTCTATGATAATAATGTACACATTCACTATAACCACTCTCGTAATAGTTCGATCTATCAATAAACGCATGTATGAATCATACTTTCTTTATATCGATGGTATGAATATACGATATAAAGAAAATTCTTTATATCGGTGGTATTAATACACGCACGATGTCGCACGCACTTATATTACATTTTATTTCAGTGATATAATATTATAAAATAGTAACATAGAATCAAGCATTTTCATTGGTCATGTGGCCCGTATTACTAACATTAGGTGGCCCGTATTGCAAACATTTGATACAATTGTTAAATAACCCCCCACGCACTTAATATTGCATATAAAGTAGAATGTATACATTTATATTCTTCGTATTTAATTAATATTTCCAATCGTGCTTTGAATTATTTAATTAATATTATATTTATTAACGAAAATGGTGGATAAATAAATAATTATTTAGTACATTTTCATTTGAAAACTATTTTTTGATATAATGATCAATATTAGAAATATAAATGCAAATATTAAAAAAAAATACCCCATATTAATAGAAATGTGATACTGAATATAAATCTTGTATATATTTTTTTTTGATTTGAACAATAGTTACTGAGATATCGCAGTGGCCCGTATTACACACTGGCCCGTATTATATATAATTCCCCTATCAACTTCAAGGACATGGGTTCGTCAAGTCCAATGCCTTAGGGAACCTATTTGTGCCAATAAAAAGAAAACTGGCAATACTTTATTCTCACTACAAGTATATCCCTTTCCCGACACGTACCAACACACACACACACACATACACACACACACACACACACACACACACACACACACACACTAATACAAAAACATCAGCCACTACGTCATAAAAAAAAAACTTAATATAAAATAGTTCAAATGTTACTATAAATGTGTATTCCAATAGATTAATTTTTATAATGGTAATTATTTTAATAAAAATATCAAATAAATAAGAATCATTTTATTAAAAACTCCTTATAATGTCAATCATCATGTAAATAAAATTTGAGATAAGATAAATAAATAAAATAACTAAAACAATATCAAATAATTAAAACAAAATAATTATGTAATTAAAAAAAACATAACAAAATTACCAATTACAAAGCTATACAATTACAAATACACCTAATATACAATAATAATTCAATACACACAAATAAACACTTACAATTCAACACTACAATTTATAAGTACATTCAATTAGTAATAACTTTTCATAACTATACACTTTATCAAATAAATTAAAGTATTTTTATCGTTACCAATTCTATACTAAGACTTGACATCAAAGAGTAAATTTTGTTTGGAAACTATATAATATGTAATAAAAAAATCAAAATTCAAACTAAAAAATAAGAAGCAATATTAAAAAGTAATTTTTCTTTTTGTAATAATTTATTTTTATTTTAACTAAGTTTCAGATTATTTATATAGATCTCAAGAAATATTTAAATTTTTTTAAAAAATAAAACATAATTTAAATGTTTTAAACACAGTTAAAAGGTTTACACAAATAATATTTTATTTTGTTGTTTTTTTTTTATATATTTAAAAAAAAAAAATGAATATATATATATATATATATATATATGTATGCTATGACATATATATTAATATAACTAATAATTTGTAAAAATATGTTTATATAAACTTCAAGTCTAGAAAAAATATATATATATAGACTATAGTCTTTAAAATATATGCCTCCAAGCGAAAAGTGCTGGCTACGGGCTTGCGCAATCACCATTATTATATGTCATTTAAACGATAATATAACACACGTCACATATGCCCTTGCTACCGTAATACCGAATCTAATATGATAATATAAAATATGTAAATAATTAAATAAATTAATAATACAAATTTATGTTCAAACTTCAATATCGGATTATATTTATTTATTAATGATTATCCTCTCTATTTTTATCATACATTATGATTCATAATATACACACACTATAAATACATACACATAAATATATATATATATATATATATATATATATATATAATACATAGTTATATAATGTAATTTTTAATAATTTATAAATAAATAAAAAACAAATGTGATTAAACGCAGGTGACGACATTTACTAATCGGGTAAACATTATGTTGTATTAGTATTTAGTATACATTATACTAATATGTATTAACATTTATATGGCTTATGGCATAGGACCTATATGTGTACTGTTCACAGTGTACATATAATACATCGAATATCTTTTAATCACTAAGATAATTAATATATGTTATTTATAATATTACATAATTGATAATAGCGAAATAAATACAATGACTTACCTATCAAAATACACATACACACGCACACATACGTACAGTGTCCTGTACACCCGTCATGTCGATGTCGTGCACACGCGTACATCACCACGTACACAAGTAGACCACGTTTCACTCAGACACACTCAGACACACGCATACACACATACACACCCATACATACGCGTACACACACACGCGCACACACACGCGTACACACACCGTGTGAGGTAATCAGTGCTCAGCTGTCGTCAGATACAAACGTGTTACTGGTGTACCGCTAACATGCACGACATTGCCTGGGTCAGCCACTCGTCTAGAAGGAGGTTTAGTTTACTATCGTAACGTTTAGTTTCCTATCGTCGATTACATAACCTATATCACCTTAATATATAAATACTGTAGTGCGCATGCGTAGTAATTACCCCTTTACATACCCTGCAGGGGTAATTACTCGAGTACGGATACTTAACAATTCACATTCGTAACATTTGTATTATGTAATATTTGTAATAATCAGTAATTAAAAGAAAATTATTTTTGGTTTAAAATTATATTTAATCTCCTTGTTGACAGTTGTAGCCGACTGAATAATATTTATGCCATATACATATATTTATAAATTTATAATTAAAAAATAATATTTATTTTATTATTTAGTTCAGTAGTTAAACTTTGTTAGGTCCTATCTAAGCCTCCTTTAGCTAAATGAGGCCATGACAATATCCGATTTACCCCTACCCAATTGTAGTATTGCAGATCCTACCATTCTCCAGATATTACAAACTAAAAGTAAATATGCTCATTACTAATGACTAATTAGTAATGTTTATATTAATATAATAATTCTATCTGCTATCTCAATATAATAAAGTCAATACGTGTTTGCGCAAGGAAGATATTATATCAGTTTATGGTTTTTCTTTATGAGGATAAATGTAGAAAATATTCTCTTATTAAGATATGTCTATGAACACATAATTATAAATTATTTTTAATTACAATTTATATATATATATATATATATTTGAGAAAATTGGTGATCAGTTGACATATAAATTAGAATTGCTTAGATGTTGATTGTCTTGAAACTAATATTTCACGTTTAAACGTGATTACAGGTATTATTGCGTATCACAACCCGTGTACGGTATACCTCCTCCTTTATACCTATTACATTGTAGGCAACCTCACTAAAATCTAAAATAGGATACGTTTTCTTCTTTGTTAACTATATTATTCTATAGAGCGAGCTTGTTTGGGAATGAGGTGAGTGTATCTATGTATATTATTATTGCTGTATCAGATTATTGCAGTTGTCGATTAAGATAATTCTATAATATAATATATCAACTAGGTAAGCAAGACTTATCCTAAAATATAATTATCAATTATTTCGA
Organism: Osedax fenrisi; assembly: GCA_964019155.1. Lineage (NCBI taxonomy): Eukaryota > Metazoa > Annelida > Polychaeta > Sabellida > Siboglinidae > Osedax > Osedax fenrisi. The sequence continues at coordinate 33,440,290 of OZ025240.1, read as the reverse complement.
TACTGAACTGTTTTCTTTTCTGCGATTCCAGAAATAGTTATAGTTATATGCTAAGTTCGAATATATCTATAAGTAATATGTATACTTATTAAGTAGGGAAAAGTATCGAATTTCCGACCCTAATTAATAATTTATAAAATATTCAATATTTTATTTGAAATTGTTGTTAATAGGGCAATATTAAGGCACTAATAGTGTGTCTATTTTAAATTTGTGATATTAATATGTATTTATATAAATATAAATATAAATTTGTAAATATAATTGCACTGAACATAATAACCAGGTGGTCGTTATTTGGATGCATGTGCCCTATACCGACCCCTTCACCAATTACCGACCCCCTAAAATAATCGTGGTAGAAATAATTTTAGTATTATAATATCATATCAAAATATCTGTTATTTATCATATATTTAACATATATATATATATATATATATATATATATATATATATATATATATATATATATATATATATATATATATATATATAAATATAATTTAATGAATTACAAACCGCATGCATGCTTGCACGTAATTTATTTGTTATTGAATTTAAGTTTTAATATTCATATTTCATTTATATTTAAACTGTAACTACTTATATTAGAATAGTTTACAATACTATTTAATATTTATTTATTAAGCAATGTATATATATATATATAACCGACTTGAATCATGAATATGCATTATCTATATATAATACACATACAACTTACGAACCCTTAAAAGTAAAATATTTATCTATTTTGATTGGATATTATAAATCACATTTGGTCAGTATTTATGTAATTTTGGAACATTTTTTATAAACATTTAATTGATCCACAATATTATGCATAGAATTAAGTTTTATTTTAAATAATAAAGTATTTATAATTATTTAAATATTTAAAAAGAAAAACCAGAATATTACATGTTATCAAATAATAATTGTAGGATTGAATATTTTGAAAAAAATATACATATTCATATTTACTATTAAACTACTAGCAGTTCAAGTATGTATACGTTTTTATATAACTTATATATACTGAGATACGAGAGAGGGTCGGTATTTTGAGGGGGTCGGTAATCGGAGACTCTCTCCTATATTTATTTGCATATTAATTATATAAACATTCCCGATACAAATTATTGGTTATATATATATATATAGGAGTTCATGAGGATTTTTCAGTACCTCGAGGATTAGCTTACATGAAATATTTAAATATTTAGGTACGAATCCAAGGTGAATATATGAAAATTTCACATTTCTTACAATATACGTGTATTAAATTATAAGTTTATTTGTCTATTTTATTCTGAATTAACATATAATGAATACTGAATTATTATCAAAACATTACTAAATTCCCGTCAGAATAAGTTTCATTACACATGTTTAGGAATGCCAATTATATTAAGAACTAATGATTTAGATGATGTTCTGATATTAAACAAAATATTGTGTTTTAATTTAACAATATTAGTAACCACTAAAACATTTGTAAATAACATATGTGATATATTTTCTATTAGATTAATGCATTTATCCTGCTAGAAGTAGTTACATTGTTTAATATATTATATTTTATGTTGTTTTATTATAACTATCAGATCAATTCTACGAATATTAAGAATGTTTTAGATTAGCTAAATATCGCTAAGTTTACATGTAAAATAGGGAAGTATTGGGTCTGTTAAAAAGATTAATAATTTTAAGATCGATCCCATAAGTGATTGTATATATACTATAAATATAATATACAATTATATATATATATATATACATATATATTTATAGTAATTTATTGTAAAGTAAATGAACCGTGTTATATATAGGCTATAATATATAGCTATAGGCTATATACCTATAATTATTTTAGAAAATATCTCAAAATAAATTAATTTATTATTTTTTCAGTACAATATTTATAAGTTTATATTATCTTATACTTGTCTTACGAGTTTATAAAGTATATGATATATATTTTATATTATATATATGTTAATATATTTTGAGATATTTTCTAATATAATTATATATATATTTACAGTTCATTTACGTTAGCACTATTACTATATAGTATAGATTTATAATGGACAAATATTTTAACAACGACAATTGTTAATATATAGATTAATAAAAGGTTTACAAAGTTTTAATATTTAAAACGAAAGAAAGAAGTTATGAGGTACTAAATAAAAAAGAAATGTTCGCTGGGGGTGTTAGATTAGGATAGGGGTTATATTTTACTCGCACATCGTGTTCCATTTATGAGTATTAATTGTCATAGGGTGTAACACTATTTCAAGTATTACTACATATATGAAGAATGAATATACATAAATTAAAGAATTATTAAATATCTCATGATAGAAAATATATATTATTTTATATATCAATATTTAATCTATAATTTGAAAGCAGTTAATAGTTACAAATTAAGGTATTATATATAAATATATATATATATATATATATATATATATATATATAATTATTTTAGAAAATATCTCAAAATAAATTAATTTATTATTTTTTCAGTACAATATTTATAAATTTACATTATCTTATACTTGTCTTATATATATATATATATATATATATATATATATATATATATATATTTATATATAATACCTTAATTTGTAACTATTATTTGTAACTAAGTATACTTAATATATTACTATAATATATTATAATATATAATATAATATATTAAGGCTTATATAGTGAAATAATAGAAGCAAGTCAGTTAATTTATACATAGATCTTATTTCTATTCTCGACATAGTTATGTTTTCATAATTATATAAATATAACACCCCTTGATAATTATAAACCACATAGAGTGATACGCATTCTAACATCTTTGTGGTGTATGCAACTAGGAAGTTAATTAATATAATCGTGGGTGTGCTGGAGTTTATTATCGCGAGATACCCAAAGAGGTATTTCACATCACCTTTATTTATACAGTGTTTATATATATATAGGCTGCTCAAGTTTTACCTGTCTTGTTTTGGGTTCTAAATAATTATTAAGAATAGTATTTCTAATACTACTATTTAGTAAATATACTATGTACATGATTGAATGTAATGGTGTAACAACATCATCTCTATTAATACTAATACACTTATATATGATTATAATTATAATATGATTATACTAATGATAAGTACAATAATATGTTTAAATAATAGATAGTTTATCATTTTATACAATGATATAACAAAAACGCAAAGTATTCATTTCACATAATGTTTACAGGCTTATTAATGATTAACATGCATATTTGTGGTAAGACTACTTATTATCACTTTTTATGATATATTATTAATATGATATTACATACAAATTAAAAATAAATTAGTAAATTATTATAATTTATGATAACAATACTTGAAGAAATATAGTAAGAAATAAAAGCGCTTAAAGAAAAGTTTTCGCCGTTCCCTAATAAATCATAGATAAGATATATCGTGGCTGTATACATCCACAATTATTCTGTGAGCACTTTATACTATACAATAAAGTCTATAATACCCTTCTATATGTTAACTTATAGGTTAGATGTCAACCCGGATGCCATTCTCCGGTTGACAATTAGTACAGGATCGTGGTCTATAAACAATTAAGAATTGCTTCTAATCGAGACCCTAATTACTGTAAACGAAGAAGTATATTAACTGATAAAAATGAATTATCGCCTGCTATATTGTTAAATTACCATCCGTATATGAAGTATTAATGCGATACACTATTTTATAATGGATGTACATAGGTCACCTATTAGATCACATGACATATGCCTCCATATACAGCTAATGTTAAATCTCAACCCGGCTAAAATTATCCGATTAATAATTCATTGATAAAGTTTGAGATAAAGCATATATGCTATATAAGATTATATATATATATATAAACAGTATGTTAGTATATATATATATATATATATATATATATATATATATATATATATATATATATATATATATATATATATATATATATATAATAACTTGTACTATCATTTATTTGAGAATTAATTGATATTACAAGATTAGTAGAATGAGTATAGATCATAAAAATAACCCGATTTGTAAAAAAAACTATATACTCATTCGTCATTTATCGATTTACCTACAAATTCGGACGTAATATTAATCAATGATAACAATAATAGGATAACAAAAATAGGATCATGCACCTCGTTGTTATCAAGTTTAAATAATAATGTATCAGGAAACAATGTATGTACCATGAACCTAAACGAATGTACATAATTTATGCATATAATACTATCGGTACTACCATATAGTACTTGTATTGAATACCATGTTGTTCTACTATACACTGTTAAACATTAGGGTACAGCGAATTAAATGTATAGGATACAGATCGTTAAAATATCATAACAATTTACCATGCACCCTAAATAGGATACACGACTTTTAAACTCACTAGGGTACAATATATATATTTGTAGGGTATACCTATATGTTAAATATTAGGGTACATGACTGTTAAATGCACTAGGGTACACTCTATATATTTATTAGGGTACAGCTATGTTAAATATTAGGGTACGTGATTATTATATTTACATATCATGCAATTAAATTATAGTGCATATCATACAATTGCATTAGGGTACAAAGTATCATATAATTAGGGTATAACCAGATACAATTCTTTAGGGTACAATTTGATCATTTTTAGGGTACTGGTCGTATTTATTCAAATTGTACCCTAATTAGGATACGGCTATGGGGACACTACTTACACCCTAAAAAAGCACTAGCTGTACCCTAATTTTTAACAGTGTATATATAATAGTAGTAGTAAACTATATTTACCACATTAACTAACTTGAATACACATGACTAGCAGTGGTTGATGTTGATTTATGACAGGGGATGTATTTATATAATTACAATAATATATCTATATATATATTATTGTAAAAATATTATTGTACACTCTCAAAATCAATTAAAAGTACGGTATAATATAGTAAGGTGAGGATCATATTGAGGTTATTTAATTTATTTAATCAAATACTTGATGAAATTATATAAATAAATAAGAGAAAATAATAATTAAAATAATAATAATATTAACAAGTACTAATCCGTGGGTGCTACGCAGAGCGGCGATTCTAGCGAGGTTAAGTCCTTTATAGGACAATATCGAAACTAAATACGAATACAGTTAATGTGTACGAACGAAAAACATAGAAATACTCAAATATAAACCTATACGTGTATGTAATATATATATATATATATATATATATATATATACATATATATGTATGGCTAGGCATATGTAACCAACCAAGCGTAAATCCATCAATTTGTATGTGAATATATATATATATATATATATATATATATATATATCAGTTATATTATGTAATAATCCGCGTATATACATGTATAATACATTTCATACTATATCGGTAGACTTCACTTATACAATAAATAAATAAATATATATATATATTGACTACAGTCAACTTTCGGACAGTCAGACTACGGACAAGTCGGACATATTTAGTTAGTTTGGTTGGATATATATCTAGTTCCATATTAAATTAATCGGATAAGTTGGATTGGATAAGTTGAACATACATTATAATCAATTATATGATTGTTATATTGGATAAGTCGGATTTTTTATAAATTATCATATATGTTTACATTGAATAATGTATGTTACAGTTATGAATATAATTATAATGTTAATACAGGTGGTATCAAATTGTAACGCATCTAATTCAAATCTATGTATACAAAGAATGAATATATTAGACTACATAGTATAGTAGGGTATCCTGTTTTGGTAACTTTTCTAGTTCCCTTCATAGAAAAGTACTACACATAGTCACATATATATGTATATATATATATATATATATATATATATATATATATAAACTTATCTTATTATTATATAACACTATACTATATCAATGCAGTCTGTAGTATATAACATTACACCATATCAATGCAGACTGTAGTATATAATAGTCCTTTATATTATTTAGTATTGTTGTCCGTGGTATATTTAATGTATATTGAAATTAAATTATTATCGTATTACTATTATTTTATTATTATGTTCTTCCCGCACGAGTGAATGGGTCTATATGGCCCTATTTTAGTGCTTAATAAAACTAATATAATCATCATCATCATTATATGAAAATATATATACACGTATATATATATATATATATATATATATATATAATTTCTCTGCGCAATCCTACCTCGCCGTATTACATTAAATGCTTAACCTCCTATCAAATATGTAAAATAGCCTCTCATGTATAGAAGGTTGTAGATACAAAATCATCTTTTTATTTATATAATATATTGACATTTCGCAATATTACAAGAAATCTAAGATATTCAACATACCTACCCTTTATAATCCCTATAGGCTAAATAGCTATCTACGTAGATGCTCATACGCCGTGTAAATAATACACTCCTGATAATAGTATGATATAATGTAGCCATACAATAATCGATACATTTACCTATTAATCTTATTTATTTATGTTCATATTACACGTTAGAGTGTATTATAACTATAGTGTACGGTATGCAGTGATACAAAGGACATCTCCTTGCTAATACTATACTTATACGTATATATAATATAATAAATCATCATCATCACTATCAGATATATATAAATGGTATGGTATGGATACACATACTATAGTATACTGCATACGGTATATGCACCTATACCTAACAGCTAAACCTCCCCATACATCGCATGCCTTACTTCTTACCCCCATTCCTTCCACTATAGTGATGTACGCACCACGTATCTCCTCGTACATATATATATGTCACGTGACGCTGCACAATATGTCACGTGACAGATGAACAATGTGTCACGTGGGGGCCACCCGATCACGTGACACATTGTTTACATCGTGTTCAGATTCACGACGATATCTATTAACACGTACACGCGCACACCCATTGTCATAGGTGTTATGTAATATAGGCGTGATTTCTTGCGGAATAGTACATTTATATTATGTAAGCAATTAGTTATTGGATACATTTAGGACATATTAAGGACATATTTATAATAAGACATTTACATCGCGCGTACAAGGATTTGAATGCCAGAATGTAATCAGTTTATAGATAATGTCTATAGAGAATCAGTAAAAGTGTTGATTAATCATACACTTTTAATAGTGGTATTTAATCATCTTCATCCGGATAAAACACAGTTATAATAATCATAATATAAACATATATATCTATATATAGATATTAAAATCTATAGATATTAAAATCAATATACATACAAATATAAAAAAAATATACTAAAACAAATATTTGATTCCCATGTTTGATTCAGCATCCAAAGCAAAAATATAAACTATAATTTACACTAATTTTAAATATTATTATCGATATTTAAAAAGTAAATTGGTTATGTATATAAAGATGTATTATTAGTAGCAATATTTATTATTATTAATTATATTAGTTGTATGTATCACATTTTATATCAATCTAAGATTTTTTCGAATATTTTATTTATTTATGGTAGTGAAGAAATCGGTCTATAATTGTTATTAATTATTTATTATTATTTTCATATATTATTTTAATTATTGAATACTTCATGTTATCGGGCTATATTGATTTATCAATGAATACCTTAATGATTTTGTATTATAGTGATATACATATTTCATATATAATTTATTTTATTAAAGACATATTATATTTAATTATATTTAGAGTTTCATTATTTCCTAATTTATGACACCGTTACTTTAATATTTACATTATATGTTAGTGGTAAAACATAAAATAATGTTTATAACATTTAGTCTAAAACACATTTTTTCTGATGATATTTCAATATAGTAATTATATGTTGACCAATTATCAAACAATATATATTCTAATAATTTATTGACCACGTTCATTATACATTTCAATATCTTTTAAAATAAATATAGATGGATAATCATTTTATTTTTTTGAAATTAATTTATTAATTATTTTCCAATTGTCTTCTTGTTTATTATACGAAAACTTGATCACTCTTAATCGTATTCTTAATGTTGTATATCCATTTAGTATAGCTAGTAATGTATGTGAGAAGCTTGATCGATTACACTGGCCTGGATTTTGTAACTTTTATCAATAGGATGACATTCTGTCAATTGATTCTAAACTTGTTTTTGACACTGATCTCAAATGTGAAAACCGTTTTTCTCAATCACGTCTAGTTTTTTTTATTCGACTTTCAAATAATTTCCAAAAAATGAGATTTCTAGAAAAAACATATTTTTATAATTTTTAAAACCTTAATTATTAGTATAATATTTTATAAAATCATATAAATATGTCTGAATATATTTTATATATATACAAGTATACAGTATGCTTTTAAATCATTATAAAATATGTTTAGAAGTTGTATAAATAAATGATTTTTAAACTATGGATCCCAACAATATTGGATTATTTTCAAAAAAAATTCATAGGTCAATATTTGACGACAACAATTATAGGATATGTATGTAATATATTTTTTTAGATAGTTGTTAACGCTCCTTTCAGATATATTTTTAGTTTTTACATATCGGGTTTATTTTTGTTGTTGTTCAATTTAAAATATTTTGTATTGCATTTTTTCTCAATTTGTTTAAGTTTTTAAATCATACTATTTAATGTTTTTAAAAGTACTCAATTTATAACTATATTATATTATTAACCATATATTATACTTATTTATATATTCTATATTATTATTTTATAAATATAAATGAATATATTTATTTATGAATAAAATAAAAAATTAAGTTTCGGGTATAAAATAATTAAGTTTATTTAATAATAAATACTATAAAAATAATATAAATCAATTTAAGAAAGAACGTTTTAATTTTCTTCTTCTATGGTTAACCTCTACGTCATCCCTCTTCAAACACCAACAATAGTCTGCTAACATATTAACATTCAAATATCCTTGATATCGTTCTTCCATTGTAGCTAAATCCTGATGGAATCGTTTTCCTTGCTCCTCACTGTAATCTCCACAATTGTTAGGAAATTAATCCAAATACGAATTTAGAAAATGCATTTTAATAGACATTCGAGCTCTAATTTTATGTTATGAGCGCATGAGATATTCTACCCTAACTTCAAAATCACGACTTCTTCGATTTCCAAGGACATTTTCAACTATATATTTAAATGCATTCCATGCATCTCTTTGATCAGGTGTCATTAATTATTATATCGAACTTTCTATCTCTTATCAATTCACGAATTTGCGGTCCATCAAAAATACCTGCCTTGAGTTTAGCCTCACTTTTATATGGAAATTTAGATTTTAAAAACAAAATCGTATGTCCTCCAATATCCAATGCTTTATCAGTAAACTTTTTCATTAGACCATGTTTTATATGAAGTGGCGGTAGAATAATTTTGGAGGGGCATATTAGCGGTGTATTTATAAACGTATTTGATCCCGGTAACAAGTTAGTTCGAGAAGGCCAGTCTTTCTGGATGTAGTGATGTTCATCAGCTCGACTATCCCACAAACACAAACAACATGGATACTTTGTATATCCACTCTGGAGTCCAAGTAACAATGCGATTACCTAAAATATATTAAGTTATTGATATTTCTATATATATATATATATATATATATATATATATATATATATATATATGATAATATACATTTAAATCACCGCATATTAGCCAATTGTGATTCTTGTAGTTAATTGCCTGTAGTAGATATTTCATATATTAAATATATTAAATATATTTACATACGTTTCTATCAGAACTTTAGAATAAGCTATAGGAACAGAGGCAATTGTATTGCCTATATATATAACAATACTGCTTTCAAGCTATTACTAGAAGCCACAATGAATAGTCGCCATTCTGATGTAGTATAATGTATTCCGAGTTCTTCTATAAGTACTTCGATGTTATTACAATATATGAGCGATTGGTGTACATCATTAGTAAAGAATCGTCGAAATTGTTCACCACGATTACGGCTAACTAACACTATGCGAATGCAATCAACACTGTGTACAATATACAATGTACATAACAATTATAGTCATGCATAGTGTAGGTGACTGATTACTTGTTAAACGAAGGAAGTAGATATCATATTGATTATCATGTTTAGTGATTATCACATATATCGTCGTAGAATACATCACATTTCAAAACGATAATCAGGAGATGTGATTAAATATGTAATAGTAGAATTAACCGGTACGCGTGTATGAGGTGCAAACAGTATACGGTTATTGCGTGAGGTAGATGTAGAGGTTGATGTAGAGGTTGATGTAGAGGTTGATGTAGAGGTAGATATAGAAATAGAAATTAACTTTTGGAAAATTGCATATAAGTAGATTATTGTTGATCTGGAATGTCAGCGATGTGCATGTCAGGTTGATATAAATATGAATATAATCGGAGTAATAGTATTACCAAAGATTTTGCGAAGCAAAGATATAACACTCCCTATGCATGCAATGTAATTTAGTAATAGCCCCAACCGCTGCTAGCAGTAGTATCGAAATCACTGAAACAGATTTAGGTTCGGCTCTGTTTGCATACAACAATGTTTTCATTGCTCTATTAAATTACATGCAATATAAATGAGCTTTTACTCACTAAATATATACTTATAGCATTTAAAAAATACATATCATATTTGTTTGTTATATATTAGTAATGAACACTTAGTTTTCATCATATAAATATTAATTTAAAGCATATTATTTAACACTTTAAAAGTGTATAGTTAAATACGAATTTACATTATAAACAACGAATAGTTCCTAAAAGTAACCCGCTATAGGTGGCACCAGGGTATTTTGTATACAAATTCGAATTACACGATTTCGCGTAAGTGTTATATCTTTCCTTCGGAAAATCTTTGGTATTACTCTATTACTCTATTAATATATATATATATATATATCAATATAGCGTTGATGATAATGTCCACCCACTGGACAGTGTCCAATGTACATGAACTATTTGATATGTACGATTAGAGTGAAATAATACATTACAGATTAGTAAACATATAGTGGTGACTCTTTACAACTAGAGAGGTTGGATATCTAGCATTGTCGGTGTATAACTTATTATTCTGGTCACGTGTGATGTCATCAGGTACCTCGTTCAGGGTCATGTCCTTTGATTTAGGGGAAGTTGGGGCTTCCGTTGGTATCGGGAATATCATGTCTACGTATCATGTCTACATATCATGTATATATCATGACTACATATTATGTCTATATATAATGGATACATATCATGTCTACATGTCATGTCTACATATAATGTCTGCATATAATGTCTACATATAATGTATATATCATGTCTACATATAATGTATACATATAATGTCTACATATTACGTAACAAATGAGTAGTTGTACGAGTTGGCTTATCGTAATACTTATGAATCGTAAGACTTATGATGGGTACTAGCTTTGTTGGTAACATACAATCTCAAGTTTAGAACAACACCGATAACAGACCAAATAACTAATACAAACTCATATAAAATGGGCTCAAAAAAATAACGAAACTGAGGTTCAGCATTGGTTCGAGTAAGTGAACAAGTTGGGTAGAATTAAACCTGCGCGACGTATTTACAAGTGTTCGATTAGTTATGGTGAAGAGTTATGGTATCGATGTTGTGGGTGATGTTGTGGGAGATGTAGTGGGTGATGTTGTGGATGATGTTGTGGGAGATGTAGTGGGTGATGTAGTGGGTGATGTAGTGGGTGATGTAGTGGGTGATGTAGTGGGTGATGTTGGTGATGATATAGTACGAATAGTGGTAGGTGAGGAAGTCATATGTGTGTGATGCGTACGTAACTGCGGAAGTGGGCGTTAAGTGGAGTGGTAGGTTAGAGGGAAGGTTAGAGGGAAGGTTAGATGGAAGGTTAGAGGGAAGGTTAGAGGGAGATTAGAGGGAAGATTAGAGGGAAAGGAAGGAGAGTTTCATCTCACGATCGGTGACTTTACAGCAGAGTTGAATGATGATGACGATGATGATTTTATTTAAACACTAATTCAATTTTAAAACCTTATAGGTGACAATAATATATAAAATACAATACATAAAGTGTTAATTAGCACAATAATACAATTCATGAAATACAACTCACGATAACGGCGACAAGTTCCCTTAGCTATATTTCAATGTCAACTTATTCGATACGGTATCCAACATAAGTGAAATGTTCACAGACTGTTATCTTATAGACATGTATATATGTATGTATATATATATATATATATATATATGTATATATATATATATATATATATATATATATATATATATATATAAGTGTAATATTATGATGTAATGTAATTCGAAGCTCATGTAGAATTACAATGACGTTCTTATCTATTATTATTTTTATGAAAAATATAAATTACGGATTTTTTATATGATCTAATACTGGTTGCTTGACAATAATACCTATTTAATATGTTTAGAATATGTATATTTTCTACTCACGAATTAATATTAATGATTTATATTACCGGGAACGGATACTATATAGCTGATTAGTGGCCTACTTTGTGTATTGTGTATGCCATTTATTTATTTATACTATAGTATTATACAATATTATATATATATATATAGTATTATATATACATATATAATATATATTATATATTATTAATATTATATATATATATAGTATTGTATAGTGAAGTACTCTACTATGAAGAGGATAATATGCACGGCTCATTAGATCTATGATATATGAACATTAGTTTATCAGCTGATTTCTACCAACGTGAACTGTAGATTTATCGATTAACAATCTCTTAGAAGACACTAGTAATAGGCCTAGTTAATATTCTGAAAAAATAGTAGATGGTCAATTAATTATAATCATTATTATTAATATTATTAATATTATTATTATAATTATGATTATACGTATTAATACAATAACTTTAAATTAGTTATATACTAAATATGTGTTCCTTACTATTATGATTTAGTTGTTGTATATATATATATATATATATATATATATATATATATATATATATATATATATATATATATATATATATATATACAACAACTAAATCATCATGGTAAGTAACATTATATATAATAGTGACATAATAACAATAAGGACAGAGATTTAATCACATGTGTGATGGACATTGATATGAATGAATGACTCATACTATTGCGATGCACTTTCGATCTGATACAAAATTAGGCACGGATCTAAACAATACTCGTATTCGTTATGAACAGAGGTTATAAACAGAGGTTATGCACAGAGGTTATGAACAGAGGTTATGAACATAGGTCATGAATAGAGCTATATGGGTTATAGTGGCAATAGTGGACATACGGGCTAGGTATTATTACAGGGAATATAGGGGAAAAATCCACTAGTTACATATACTATTCGAATACATATGTCTTTGGATGTATGTCATTATACATATAGTAATGGCGATATATAGCTGTTATGTAATGTATAGGTAATGTAGGATACACGCACATATATTACATAATAGATAGATGATGTAACATATTACATAGCCGATACGTATAAACTATATATTTATATTATTAATATATAACGATTGTACTATTTATGTTTGCTATATCTACAAACAGATACGCTACATTTCTAGTAACTGAGAGATAATTAAATAGTATATATATATATATATATATATATATACTACAATTATAAATAAATTGATAAATTACATGCAACGGGATGAACGATAATCATTGAACGTGTAAATTCAAGGTCATGTCCTTGGGTAAATTGATGAAGATTGAATTTCATAACATTGATGAATACAAAAGGCTTCTTATAATATATGGATAGAACATTTTGCGGATTCAGAATATTTAATTATGAGCATATATATATAAATGTTTAATTAATTTATATATATAGAAATAAATGTATTTATAAATTTTGTAAATATATAATAAAATATAAAAAAGAACACGCCATTATTATATACTAATAAATTCCGTTATATATTGTAGATAGTAGCATTATAATTATCATATATTTTATATATAGACATAAAATGATAATATATATATATACACGTATACGGAGAGTGTACATTTATCAATATCCTAATTATTAACAATTAGTTAACGTCTATCTCTAATACGAATTACATTAATTCATTTATAACGTTATAATAAGTAGTTACATGTTACAAGTATATGTAATTGTACGCATTCATTGTGCAATGCATTGTGTATATCAAATGCGTATATCAAATATACTATACAATTCATAATATACGTACATTATCTATTAATTATATATTATATACATTAATATACATTCGGGTTAAAGGTTAATATACGCTATACTATAGTGTATGCTATAGTGTATCTACAGTGGCTAGTGATTTAATAATGATAACACCACGAGGTTATATACTACGTGAGAATAAGTGCAATTATATTGTTAGCAAGATTAACGGACATCCGTATCACAAGAAGGAGGTGTAAAGGTTCTGAAGTTATACACAATGTAAACATAATGGTCTTAGAACATGGTATCGCGAATATATATAATTTGTTATTGTTTTTTAAAGGGATTATTATATTTTACAGCTTAAATAATCCCAATATTGGTCATATATATATATATATATATATATATATGTAACACATTGTGTACAGACTATAGTAGACTATAGAGACAATGACCTGTACTTGATATTAGACTATATCACAACATAGTAAGTAAGTAAGTAAGTAAGTAATTTATTTATTTATACACTTGTACATTTTTCAATCTCACAAGTGTAAACGAAAAGAAAATAACAGAAACGATAAATAACTAAAATATATATATATATATATATATATATATATTAATATATATATATATATATATATTTACTATTATTTACACCTTTACTTTTGCATTCGAACTGACCAGACGTGTTTTAATTCATACAAATGTAGCATAACAATTTCTATTCATACACAATTATTTGATTTCTATAGAATTTATCAATAATATTCTGCACATTATATTTAAATCCTATACACTACACATATTGTGTTTCGTATAGTGTACACTGTGTATAGTGTGCACTATACAAGATCGTACACTACGTTCTACGTTCCTGGAGATATCCCCTAGGACTTCATGCACGGGTAGCTGGACTACCCTTTTTCACTGAGGTTATGTAACTACTCACGTGTTCTATTTGCTGCCCTCATTGTCCTTAATCTTTCGAGGTACTGGTCCTGTACTGAAGAATCGGTCGCCTATCCGTAGAATCTACCCGCACGAAGAGTTTCCACCATACCGGAGAATCTATCATATACGTGGAGTCGACTTCATTTCACTGCTTACTATATTATTATATAATACCTATATATATTACTTTACTCGAGGTAATCTATTATATAGCAAGTGTATATATAATGGCAGTTGTATGTAATTATTGCAATGAACCTGCTTCTAGCTCTGACCTACCATGTAGCTCGTGTAAATCATTCTACCACCATGTATGCCTCTTCCCAGCATCAATTATATCCAAATCATGGACTCATATCAATGGTCCCCCTCCATCATATGCCCTTGCCATTTTTTCTTCCCCTAATTTCACATTTACATGTCCTTCTTGCCTCCTAAACACCTCATCAAATACATCTACTACATTCTCCTCTCCTCTAGTTACCCCTACTCCTATACATCTATAACGTGTCGTGTGTTAAGGCTTATTAATATTTGCTAAGCTACTAATATGCTAATAGTTGCTTACCTTGCTTTAGTTGACCGGATAGTATGATTATATGTATTAGTTTATAAAGTTTAGTTTAGTTGATGACGTATATAAATTGAGTGATGTTTACATGTCAGGGTTCAGTATCCTGTTATAATCTTTGATTATAGTTGTTATTGGATACCGTCACATCTCCTTTTCTTTCTGCAAGCAGCTATAGTCATATATAGTAGCTTAGCAAACCTTAGCATGTATAATAATAATAGTATATAGTAGGATAATAATAGTAAGATATAATAATGTATTTAATGAAACGAAAGTAATATAAAAATATAAATGAATAAAAGAAACAAAACCATCCCTGTTTTTGGAAGATATTTACTCTTCCCGATAGCGTTAAGGTTTATTCCTTTTTCTACCTGACCGTCTAATCGTCTCCTCTTCTTCATTGTTTACCTCTTTCTCTTCATCTTTGTTCTTGTTAATTAGTGTTTGTATGTCTATTCTGTTTCTGACATAACTCTTTCCATCTACCTCCACTTTATAAGATCTATCTCTTATTTCTTCAGTGATTTTACCTTCACTCCATGTAGTTTCCCCTGGTTTTATTATTATTATCTCATCTTGATTTTCTATTTTCTGTTTCTTCTTTGCACCTCTATCATAATATATTTTCTGTTTTCTCAACTTTATTTTTCTTTGTTCTTCCATTTCCTTTAGTTCATGTCTTGGTTTTAAAACCTTCTTCAGTACCATCAGTTTTGTTCTGCATTTCCTTCCAAACATGATCTCTGCTGGGCTTAAATGTAATCCTTCTGTTGTTGTATTATTGTGCTCAAGTATTGCTAGTTGTTCAGAGCCATTACATTTTTTGAATATTCGCTTAGTTGTCTTTACTGCATTCTCAGCTTTTCCATTACCTTGAGGGTGGTAAGGACTAGTTGTAATGTGTTTGATATCTAATTGTTGTGTAAAGTTTCTAAACTCGTTTCGGAATTGTGGTCCATTGTCTGTGACAATCTCTTGCGGTATACCATGAATAGCAAACATCTTTAATAACGTTTTAATTACTTCCTTACTTGTTGTTATACTTAATTTCTCTACTGATAGAAAATTTGAATAGTAGTCTATAACGATTATTAAGATTCTATTGTCTAATTGACATAAGTCTATGCCGATTTTTGACCATGGAGTTTCTCCTCTTGCATGTTGTAATAGTGGTTCTTTCTTATTTTGAATTTCACTATGTTTGATGCACGATGGACAAGATTTTATGTAGTTTTCTATATCATTGTTGATTCCTGGCCAGTATGCTATGTCCCTTAGGCGACGCCTACAGGCACCAATACCACCATGAGCCGCATGTGCTTGTTGCATCATATCTTTTCTTAGTGTATTTGGTACAATTAATAACTGATCTTTAAAAATTAGACCGTCTATGTGGGTAATTGTATTTCTTATAGAGTAATACGGCATTATAGTTTCCTGTATTTCATTCTTATTAGGCCAACCTTCTTCTGTATATTCTATCAGTTTTGTGCATATTTCATCTTTGTTCGTTTGTTCTTTTAGTTTATTCTTTTTATCTTCAGTTATCGCTAATGTTATTGTATTTACCACTTCCGGCAACAAATCTTCTAGCTCTTTTTTCCTTTGGAGATCCCTCGACAAGGTATCCGCTATCTTGATATCCTTTCCTGGTATAAATTCTAGTTTGATGTCATATTGCTGCAATCTTAGTCACATCTTCTGTAGCCTAGTTGATATGTCATTTAGTGGCTTCTTGATGATTCTTATGAGTGGCTTATGATCGGTGTGTATTATTATGTTTGGTTTACCATATATGTATTGTCTAAATTTCTTACAAGCAAATACAATAGCTAGCATCTCCTTTTCTATCTGGGCGTACCTAACTTCAGTTTCAGTTAAACATTTTGATGTGTAAGCCACTGGTCTGTCTTGTTGGAGTAGCACCGCACCTAGTCCGTATTTGGATGCATCACATATGATTACTTCTTCCTTTACATTGTAGTATTTTAGCGTGGGTGTTGTTGTGATGCTGGTTTTTAAATTGTTGAATTCTTCTTCTTGTTCTTGTGTCCAGTTCCATACAACGTCTTTCCTTATCAGTTTCCTCATGTTCACTGTTTTTGTGCTTAACCCATCGATAAACTTATCTATGTATTGAACCATTCCAAGAAATCTTTTTATTTCCGTTGGATCTCTCGGAGACGGCATCTGTATAATGGCATTCAGTTTGTCTTCTCCTGGTTGTACTCCATCAGCTGATAAATTGTGACCAATATAAGTTACTGTAGATTCTCTTAATTTTACTTTGGCGCTATTTAAATGTAGATACTGTTTCTCACATTTGACTAAAAATCTTCTCAATATTTTATCATGATCCCTTATTGCTTCTTGTTGGGTATTTCCGCATCCAAATATTAGAAAGTCATCAGCTATAACTTCGATTCCATCCATGCCTTCCACCATTTCATGCATACGCCTTTGAAATATTTCAGGAGCCGAACATAACCCGAATGGCATCCTTATCCAGCGATAACGGCCAAATGGTGTGTTGAATGTCGTCAAATAGCTAGATTCTTCAGCTAGTTTCACATGCCAGAAACCATTTTTTACATCCAGCACTGTGAATACCTTAGCTTTATGCAGTTTGGTCGCAATGTCTTCTATTGTAGGTAATGGATAATTTTCTCTTTCAATCTCTTCATTTAGATCTTTCGGATCTAAACATAACCTGATTTTTCCCGACTTTTTTTTTAGTAACGACTAGTGACGAAATCCAAGGCGTTGGTATAGTCACTTGTCTTAGTATTCCTTGCCTCTCCAATTCATCTACTTCCGTTTTCACTTGTTCTTGTAGCGGTATTGCTATTTTTCTTTGTGCGTGTTTCACTGACTTTGCGTTCTCTTTCATCTTAATTTTGTATTCTCCTTCCAGTTCTCCTACATTATCATTGAATACTTTTTTGTATTCTTTCACCATCATTTCTTTTGTCATCAGTTCTTCGGTTGATTTTATCTGATTAATGGAATCATTATCAATTATTTTCACTAATTTCAACTTCTCACAGGCCCTTTTACCTAATATAGGATGAAATTGTTTACCTTCTACCACTAATCCTCGTATTGTGCATTTTTCTTTCTTTCGATTTACCGCCAATAGAATTTCTCCTACTACTGGCCACTTGCCTTCTCCGTATACTGATATGTGTTTCACATTTGATGCTCTTATGTTCATCAGTGTATTATCCCCTGTTAACTTAATATATATATGTGTTGGTATTACATTGCATGTGGCCCCGGTGTCTATCTGTAACGTGATCTTCCTTATTTCGTATTCAAAGTTATTTGATTTTCTATGGCAATCTCTTTAATACTTGCCACTTTACCGCTAACTGTATATATACAATTGGTTTCGTCTCTTCGTTTCCCTTGTTGTCTGCACTGTTTCCTAAAGTGATTTAGTTTTCCACAGTTTGAACACGTTTTGTTGAACGCCGGACACAACTCTTTCTTCCATACATGTTCGGTCCCACAGAATTTACATTTCGACAATTTTTTATTTGCATGTTTTTCATGACTTTGTTCTGCTTTTTTGTAGGGTTTTCTCTCTTTCATATAGTTTACTTCTTGCTTAATATTCATGGAATAATCTTGTTCCTCTGCAGTTTCATCTAGATGACAATTATTTATTAAAGATTTTAATGTTAATTTGTTGTCTTTCAGTAGTCGTTTCCTTAGGTTTTCATCGCTTAATCCTAGTAATAACCTATCTCTCAGTATTTCATCTGCGGTGATGTTCTCTAATTCACATCTGTTTCCTAGCCTCCGAATTTCTGTTAGGAATTGATCAAATGTCTCGTGCTGCTGTTGAATTCTTCTATTAAATACACATCTTTCGTATGGTATATTTATTAAAGGTGTTACATATTTATTAAACATTTCCTTTACTTTTATCATGATAGCTTTGTCCTTTTTATCCAATGTGCTCGTTGCATATATTTTGCGTCCACATGCACCAATGCATGTCAATAAGGTTGCTATCTGTATTTTCTCGTCCTTTGAATCTAATTCTGTTGCGCACGCATATAGGTCATATTGTTCTATCCAAGTGTTCCATTCTTGTTTCGCATTAGAACTATCTAGATCAAACTCTTCCGGTGCTTTTAATCCTGACATTACTTATGTTGTATTTTATATTCCGTGAATACAATTTAGTAAAATAATAATATCTATATATGTTATAATTAATATTATCAATTTTTCAAAATAATAAATAAATAAATAAATAAATAAATAAATAAATAAATAAATAAATAAATAAATAAATATTTTATACGAAAAAATTTATAAAAATTATTATAATCGATATAATAGCCGCTGTCACCATATAACGTGTCGTGTGTTAAGGCTTATTAATATTTGCTAAGCTACTAATATGCTAATAGTTGCTTACCTTGCTTTAGTTGACCGGATAGTATGATTATATGTATTAGTTTATAAAGTTTAGTTTAGTTGATGACGTATATAAATTGAGTGATGTTTACATGTCAGGGTTCAGTATCCTGTTATAATCTTTGATTATAGTTGTTATTGGATACCGTCACACATCGTAATAATCCCCCCATCCGACCTCCTATACTTGCCCAATTACGAATTCCCAAACTTATGGAACTTAAAACTTTCCCCCCATCCTTTATAACCGCTAATATCCAATCACCTTTCCCTTATCATAAATCGTATGCATCTGCTATTATATCATCTTCCTCTCCTACCCCTATTAAATCTCCTATCGTCCATCATGTACCTCCTATTTCTACCATACCCTATACTCTTCCCATACCTCGTAAACTTCAACTAAATAATATTATTCGTAACAATTCACTTGTCATTGAACATTTAAATCCCTCTGATATGAATACTGAATTCATTTCATCAATCCTTATACATATGCTACTGCCTAAAATATGTATTTCTATAGTCAAATTTAAACACAACAATGCAATCATCCAGTTCTCTAGTAAATCATTTTGTGACATGTTTTTCAGTAGATTTAGATCTACTAAAGTTAATCCCCGATTCTCACACCTATACATACGAAATTCCCTACCTTTTAAAACCCGTTTATTAGGTAAAATCCTTTATCATGCATATATATTAAAACTAACCCCTATACATACTAAACCTATATTTAATACATATACAAAGTCATTTGAATTACGACTTATATATAATTATATTGACTGGTCTCTTCCACCAATTACCATACCTCCAACTCTCCTTATTCACTGGGAATCTTCCTACCTTAAATATAAATCTTCCGTTCCCTCATTTATTAATCTCTCCATTAATACTAATTCAGACCCCACACCTAATAATCCTTCTGAAAATTCCAACTCCCCCTATATTCCTGTAACATCAACTCCATCTATTGATTTAAATAATTCCACCATCCTAAGTGTCCCAGTTGTTGATTCACTAAAATCTAATCATATTTCTACACCCTCTCTAACTAAATCTGCATGACTATCTGAACACATTGCCCTAATAAATATTCGTTCTCTTCGTTCCAATGCCTCACTCTTATTACCATTCCTTAAAAAGTCAAATTTTAGTATTATTGCTTTAACGGAAACATGGATCTCTCAAGATGATTCCGACATATTTGCCCTATTTCACAATTTTGGTTATACATTAATCTTATCGCCACGATTATCAGGTCGTGGTGGTGGGGTTGGCTTCCTCGTAAAAACTTCTCTACCTTTACCATGTATATCCATATCCCATAACTTCTCCTACTCTGACTGCTTAACCATATCATTCACCCAAAAACACAAATCTATATCCATTACTGTCATTTATAGACCGCCAAAACCAGAATTCGCTTCCTTTCTAAGTGAGTTTAACGATCTTGCTACTGATCTCATAAGTTCACCCACATACCACCCTATTATACTTGGTGATTTCAACTATAATTTTAATGCTACCTCAAATCCACATATTATGTTCACTAATTTAACAAATTCATTATCCCTATCACAACATGTCAATTTCCCAACTCATATAAATGGCAATATTATTGATCTTGTATTCTCCAGTTCTCTCCATTCTGAACTCATGGTGAGTAATATTTCTAGGCTTGATCTACTTTCCGATCACTTCCTTATCTCATTCAAAACTAACTTTACTATCACTCTTAATCAGAAAACACTTATTACATACAGACCCATTAAGAATATAAATTCCATGATATTCTTAGCTGACTTACATTCTGCTTTAGGTGACTACTGTTATTCTCCAGTTGTATTAAATTCCATACTATCCCATCTTATCGATAAACATGCGCCTTCAAAAACTATATCAGTAACTCTACATCCTGATACCCCATGGTTTACTTCCCACCTCATGTCCTTGAAACGATCACTTCGTAAATCTGAAAGAATATACATATCCTTGAGATCTTCATCTTCTAGAGCTTCATTCATTGAGCAACGTAAGATCTAAAAGTTAGCAATTTCCTATGCCAAATCTAGCTATTACACTCATGTTATAAATGATCTTGCTTCTGATAACCGACGACTTTTCAGACTAGCTAATAAGTTGTTATCTCCCCCAAAACCAGCATTACTACCATCTATGATTAACATTTCTCCATTACAATTAAGCTGTCTTTTCTCCAAAACATTTTCTAATAAGATTGACTCCATCATAATAAAGATCAATAACCATACACTTACTGCCAATTATCCTTCAATCATAGTTACCCCACCTATATCTGTTTTCTTAAGTTTTTTTCGTCCGCCACATATATCTCTCATATCTAAACTACTAAATGCATCCTCTTCGATATCTCCCTCCGATCCTGTTCCACTATCTATTTTTAAACTTTACTCCGATTATCTATGTCCAACTATCTGTAACATCATCTCATATTCCCTAAATTCCGGTACTGTACCTTAAATTTTTAAACAAGCAATAATCACTCCCATTCTTAAAAAACCTTCACTCGATCCTGATTCACTTCTCAATTATCGCCCAATTTCTCAGCTACCTTTGGTGAGTAAAATTTTGGAAAGGGTTGTCTCTCGTCAACTAATCTCCTATTTAACGGCCAATAATCTCCATATTCCTCAACAAAGTGGTTTTCGCCGAGGACACTCCACAGAAACAGCACTACTAAACGTAATTGATGTAATCACTTCTACCATTAATACTAAAAACTGCTGTCAACTAGTAATGCTGGACATATCCAGTGCTTTCGATACGCTTGATCACAACATTCTACTGTCCCGTCTACATAATAAATATAATTCTTTTTCTTCCCCTTCTCCTATGAAATATGGTGTTCCCCAGGGATCAGTACTCGGTCCTTCACTTTTCTCAATTTATTTATACCCATTACCATCCATAATATCTAAATATCCAAATATATATTACCATCTTTATGCAGATGACATACAACTATATATGTTTCTTCCAACTAATTCATCACCAGGTCTCAATAATCAACTCTCTAATTGTGCTAATGACATTAAAGAATGGCTTATTTCTAATAATCTTCTCCTTAATACCTCCAAAACTAAATTGTTGAATCTTTCTCCATCACCAACTTACTTCAAACCAACCTTTTCTTATTGATAATATTGTAATATCTCCTTCTCCTACTGCATCTAACTTAGGTGTAATTTTTGATTCTACTCTTTCCTTCATTCCTAATATTACTGCCATCACTAAATCTGCAAATTATCATCTATTTAGAATTAGAAAAATACGAAAATCAATTACTGTATCTCTTACTAAAACTCTAGTTAATTCCCTTGTACTCTCACGTATAGATTACTGTTCCTCAATCCTTATAAATCTTCCATTATCATCTATCTCTCCTTTAAATCGAGTTATTCGTTCATCAATCCGTACAACATATAACCTACGTATTCGAGATCATTCCTCTACTTCCTCATACCAACACCTATCTCCATGGTTCACATTTAACAAACGCTCTGCTTATCGCATATTATCTATTGTTCATTCCTCAATATACTCTTCAAATTGCCCTTCATATATTTCTGCTTCTCTTGTAAAAAGAGCTCCCCTTCCATCACTTAGAAACCATGCATCTCACCTTCTATCTACCCCTATTCTACGTCCCTCAAAAATGAATACTCGGGCACTGAGTTATATTGGTCCTAAGCTATGGAATTCACTCCCGCCCTATATTAGATCCATAAAATCGCATAAAACATTCATGAAATATATACAACAATTGATCTCAGTTGGGAACCTGAATTACTAATATTGTTTGTCATTATTATTTTATTAATTAATTTCCGTACGGCTTATTCTATTTTATTGTATTATTATTATTGGTATTTATTGTTTACCTACTTTTATTATTTGTATTCTATTATATACACTTTTGAGAAATCATTTATGATTTATTTAAGTGTCTAAATAAACATTCAATCAATCAATCAATCAATCAATCAATATTGCCTGTGTGGCTCAGTGGCTAAGGCGTCAGACACACAAGCAGTAAGACACGGGTTCGACCCTCGTCCAGACCATTAATTAATTTTATAAAATGGGTCTTAAAATATTATTTAGAAGTGATCTTATATAATTGTGTATAAATAAATGATCGGCTCTCGTTAAAACCATGGATGCATTAACATGAGAGCTGCTTCGAAGGGACATTAGAGCCATATATATGGTTATAAGTGAAAACTTCATCTAAGTTCCTGGATGGGATGAAAGGACTCCACCAAATAAAAATAACAATAACAATAACAATATATATATATTTTAGTTATTTATCGTTTCTGTTATTTTCTTTTCGTTTACACTTGTGAGATTGAATTAGTCTATATTATATTATATTATATTATACTAGTGATGTAAATGATGCCGAGCTTTTGATGCCGAGCCGAGACTTTTGGTTTTTAATGCCGAGACGAGACTTTCATTTTCGGAAAAATAACAAGCCCGAGCCGAGCTGATACTCTAGCCAAACGAACCCGAGCCGAGTTGAGACTTTTACAAAATATTACCGAGTCGAAATGATGATTTTTTTAAATTACATTTTAATGCTGCGGTCAAGGAGAAGCATATCTCGTAGAATCTCAGCTTTTCCACTCTATGCGGTCAAGGAGAAATACACATTTATGTCCCGGATGTATGTGACCTCTCGTAACCTATGTTTATTTTCCTTGCTATTATTTATAATTAAATATTTATTTCGTATTATTTTAAATTTAATTTTTTATTTAATATATATATACAAAATATAAGACTACAATGGATTAACTATTGATTTTTCAGTTAGTAAATATTATATAATTAATGAAAATAATATACGTATAGTTATTTATTAATAAAATTGTATTATCTGACTATTATATCACATTTAATATTAATATTTGAACAATTTCAAAATTCATTATTTAGTAATTTTAAATTAAATTTATAATCTGCTTATAATATAATCATATATAATTACGAATATATAATATATAATATAACATTCTACATTTAAAATATCATATAGAAACCATATGTATGGATTTTATTATCATTATTATAATGATTATAATTATTATTATTTTTAAATAATTTTAAATTAAAAGTTTCTTAAAAAGTTACATTTAAAGTAGATATGTCATATAATTATTATAATAATATTATATCATATGACACATATACATTTAAAGTAACTTTATAATAAACAATATTATAATCGGGGGATTAAAAAGTTGTGAAAGGTATTCTAAATGTTTCCATAATGTATCGCAGGTGACAAGCGGACGCCGTTCCTAAATCATTTAATAAATTTAAATAAATATTTAAATAGAATTAGATTAACAGATTATGAATTAATATTCAATAAATAAGTTATGCATATTAATTTGTAAACTGTATAACCAGTTATTATTAATCATTATTATAATCATTATAATTATTATAATAATATTTTTAATAAGATATTAATGTTATACATTATTTATATGTAATCTTTAATATATGTACTGAATTTAATTTATCTTTATGTAAAAAAAAATTATATATATTTTAAACACTTGTTTATATATATATATTTAGATAACGAGGTTTATATATAATATATTTATTTACATATATATATCGACATAATACTAGCATATATATTTTCTATATTGTTCAACAATAATTTGTTGTTGAAATATTAGTATGTATGTAAATATTTTAACTAGTAATCTGACTCAATGTTAACAAACATGATATTTGATAGTTCAATACATATATATGTTTACCTCTACCGTGAAAGCTTATGTAGTATCTATTTTTTAATAATTTTTAGATTTTATTAAGAATTATTTATGAGCATATTATTAATCTTATGTAATTAATGTATACTCGGTTGAGTTAATATTTAATTATGAATGTATTTTAGTGTTAGAAACTAACTTGAATCCGATTAAATATTTAGAATTATATCAATATAAGTATATGTTAATCATACATTTATTAGATATGAACTGCATGATAGAATATATTTATCATGGAATTTGTATTTAAATTATGTGTAATAGGGTATCATTATAAATACTCATAGCAGTAGAATACCGCCAGTAGTTTATATACATTTTATTGATATCAACTGCCGTTTTATAAATTAATTGATAAACTATATTCATATTCTAGATTTTTAATTATATACCTAATTTTACTAATGCATGCCATACTATATATTCAGCTTCATATATTTATATAATAATAATCTATTATATTATGTTGTTTCATTGTAGTAATAACTTACATCATTTTACATATCATAAAAGTATATTTTATAATTATATTCATAATGTATTAATTTTTACTTGAATTTAATTATATATAAAATATGCTATATCATTTGGTGTATAGAATAAATAAAATTAGTCTAATAATAATATTTCGCTATTTATAAAGATCAAATCTACTCTGTAGGAAAGGTAATACAAGAAATTGGACCGTAGAACTATTGGTGATGGTTATTGAAAGAAAACTGAAATGGTATTGCGATGTCTCAAGATCCAACTCAATATCGAAGACTATTCATCAAGTTATCCTGGTTGGCACATGAATAATAGGAAGAGCAAAACCCAATGACAAGATGATGTAATTGAAGAATAGACAAGTCTAGAATTCAGCGAAGCGATGAAAGTGACGACAATCCGAAATGAATGATATTTGCAAGAAGTCAACTGCGCCTCATGATATCTAAAAGCTATGGGATAGATTAAAGGTTAAGAATATTTATATAATTGTAACTCTATATTTTGTATTATATTTATTAATTGAATGACATATTACATTTATATATATATATATATATATATATATATATATAACTATGAAAATGAATATTTAAACACGGTATATTTGATTTCTTTTATAGTTACATCATGACCAAATTTAATGTATAAATTAAAAATATGTTTTATTCACATTCATTTATTAGAACTGGCAAATCTTTTTTATCACTGATAACTAGGTTTTAATATGCAACCTACTTATAATATATTATATATGCAAGCATTTTATCTATAAATATTACATACAATTTGTTATCCCCAATAAGACTATTGTAGTTGACTATTGATTATTTTTGAAAGTTCTATTTAGTTATGGATTTGGTATGTATTTATTTTATAAATTAATTATATATTGAAAATATATAACTTGACATATTTAAACTAGTTAAAACATTATAAATTCATATTTTGTAAATTATAATAATAAATTATATTTATTTTCATAATAGAGTTCAACAAAGAAAATAATAGCCCTTCGAATATAGAAGAAATACGTGATATTCAGATCTAAATTCGTCAAAGAATATCTGGGATGCGTTCATGAGATACTAGCAGATCCGTGATGGCGAACCCGTGGATGAACAATATCATTAGCTAGTCGTAATCATTAGCTAGTCATACCTAGTGATGTGGGTAACGGCCCTTCCGCCAGGAATATACACACCGGTGTAGATATAATAGAATAATAAATTCTACATATATTTACAATTGATATTCCGTGAATACATGTTACGAACACTACGTATTCAGCGCACACACATAGGCCCGCCAACGATATCAATATTGTTTATTCATTTATTGCCTGCTTAGGGTAACTTACATGTGTATTTAGGTACTACTATATTGAAGTGTACTGGAGATAACTCTATATTATTATAACTAGCATTATTATATTATTAACACGGTTAATAATATTTAATATAATATTTGATTCCGGTTGATAATTATCATTAATTATAATTAAATAAAATGTAAAATTGCTTCTCGTCGTCTACCCTAATTGACAATATAAAGTATGATTCTTAAATATTTGTTTGTATAGTATTACGTGGTATAATATTAGTTATAGTAGAATGGCGTAGTGTATTTTATATATTATTAGTTATAGTAGAATGGCATATATACCACTATAGTGTATTGGGTATATTATTACAGCATATATATGTATTGTATTTAGTATAGTAATATGTTGTAAATTAGTATATTTTACAGTATTCAGAAGAGAAGTTTTATGTATCATTTGTGCATTTAAAGTAGATTTTATGAATATGAACAAAATATAAATGTAATACAGTCTTGGTTATTTTTTCAATAACTTAAATTCAAAAATAATATTTAAATAAATTTATATATATAACCTAATTTTATATTTAGGTATAAATATTAATTACAAATATAATATAATATTTCGTAAATAGTTACCGATAATAGTATTTCCAGTATTTATTATATGAAATGAACACATGTAAAAGTCTGTCGCAGAAACTTATCTATTAGATCAAAATGGGGCCAGAAGAAGGCGATGGATATGGACGAACAGATATATTTTAATGTGTAAACCTCTAATATTATGATGTTTTTATAGTTATTGTTTATAAATAAGTTTTACATGTAGTTATAACAATTATGTATAATAATATATACAGTAAGCTAGTACATAAATTAAACATGTACACATCCATAAGATGGAATAGAACATACATCTGTTGATGTATATAATATACATATAACATATTGTAATTGATTGCCATTAATATTCCATTATTATTATTTCATATTTTATTAGTATATCTGTATAATATAGGTATTATTAAAATAATAGATTGATAAATTAATATGTATAATGGGTATATAATATACTAGTTTAATTAAGAAATGTGTAACTATAATATTATATTATATATTATTAATAAATTATATATACCAGTACAATTAATATATGTGTTACTTCTGAAATTATATTATATAAATGTTACAGTTTATAACTTAAATAATTAATACTATAACATTGTAGGTGGTCATTTTATAAATTATTGCATGCAACTACTGCTGTGTATAGCATATATTATTAAATTGATAATTAATATTATAGTTGATATAATTTATTAGTATATAAAACGTAAACCTATAATTAGAATTTTAATTTGAAAATATTATGTTGTAGCCTACTTGCAATGTCATTTTATTTAAATCGTTTTTAGATATATGTATTTTGATGTTATACATTAATTTATCATTTTTTATAGTTAATATCATACATTTATAGTTTTTTGGTTTAGTAGGTAACATAAAAATCGGTGGTTACTATAATATAATAGATTATTCTAAAATTTATAATAAATTCAATAGAACATTTTTAAATATTTATTTTGGTTTATATTAAAATCTTTATTTTGATGTGATACTATAATTATTATAATAATATCTCCACGTATTTATTATCTTAACTTGATCACTTTGTGAATATAATTCTACTAATATAATTATAATATGTATAGTTGTATTATAAATAGATTTATTTGACATTATAATATAAAAGTTTGTTAATTTTAAATTTTGAATTCAAAATTTCAAAAAAAACAGATTTAGGAAAATGTATTATTATTATTGTAAAATGTACTTATTTTATGGGCGAGGCTTATTTTTATTGACGTATAGGTCATTTTTGCTGAACTGCAGCGTATATTTCGTGCACACGCAATCTCGGATGTACAATTTTGTCCTGCTGAGATTTAACATGGGATGTATATGGAGGCGTGGCTTATAAATATCCAATCAAAAAATGGTGCATCTCCTTGACCGCAGCATAATACTAATTATTATATATTTCACATTTACATCAATTTAAAAAAAAGAATCTGCGCCAACTTCGCGATTCCGTGAATAATAATGTAAATTTCATCTAGTGGAGTAAATAATACCGAACTTTTTGATGCCGAGCCGAGACTTTTTGGTTATTGATGCCGAGTCGAGACTTTCATTTTCGGAAAAAAAAGATACCGAGCCGAGCCCGAGCCGAGAATCTAACAAAACGAGCACGGCCGAGTTGGGACTTTTGGTAACTGAGACTGAGACTGCATTATGCTTTATATTTTAGCATGATTTACTGCATGATTTACTGCATCACTAGTCTATACTATAGACTCTACTATAGTAGACTACAGTATGGCAATACAACACTGTTAGAAATAAATGGTATAACATTGATTAATAAATGGTATAACCCCGTGGCGCCCTGGTATACCATTTACGGTATAACTAATTAAAAAAGTTATACCATATTTTATGAAAAGTTATACCATATTTGATATAAAGTTATACCATAATTTATACCATATATTATATAAAGTTATACCATATTTTATAAAAAGTTATACCATATTTGATATAAAGTTATACCATCATTTATTAAAATTTATACCATATATTATATAAAGTTATACAATAATTTATAAAAAGTTATACCATATTTGATATAAAGTTATACCATAATTTATTAAAATTTATACCATATATTATATAAAGTAATACCATAATTTATTAAAAGTTATACTATATTTTATTTAAAGTTATACCATAATTTATTAAAATGTATATTATATAAAGTTATATCATAATTTATTAAAAGTTATACTATATTTTATTTAAATTTATATCAGTGTTTATAATAACTTACTATTCTATATTATTAATTTATATATGGAATCGACATTTATAATGATAATTTATTTTCTAAAAACCACATATTTTGGTGTAACAATATTGTTTATTAACAGATACATTTTTAAATAAATAACGTGATACAAAATTACATAAACAATTAATGTTTGTAGGACATGTTACGTGAAACAAATAAAATTAACAATACCACTTAATAAAATACGAAATAAATTATTTTGAACGAAAACCAAACAATTATCGAGACACATAATAAGCATCCTCTTTTCTGATATATGCATATATCCATGTATCCATGGAATCATTATTTCCTGCAATTAAAATTCAAATATTTATATAAGTTATATATATATATAGTATACTAGAGTATGAATAATAATATTGTATATTATATAATAGTATACATATGTATCTTATAAGAAACTTTATACAGTTAATATCATATATGATAATACTATATAAAGTATACTTTATAATTGTATACTTTATATACGTTAGAATTGTAATTAGAAAAATCCAATATATTATATTAATTACTGCAGTTATATATATATAATAGAGTATACTATACTTTTGAATTAGCATACGAAAAATCATAAAATAACTATAATATTAAATCTATAGTTATTAAGTAATTATTAAGTAACCTTATCTTTATTTTCATTGTAAATTCATTTTTCAATAATTCGCAAACTCCCATCATAAAATATATGATTCCCGCATCTATTTTAGGAAATATTATATTATATATTTAATTATACACTTTATAATCTATATTTGATTAAGGAAAGAAGGATATTGATAATATTTGTACAACAGTTAACATTATTTATATATACCTATTAGTAATATTATTTAAATTTAATTACATTGTGAACTAAAAATAAAATAAATAATTGACCATATATGGATATATATATTATACTATCCATGGACTAATAAAATATAATTGCATATTTATTTTATATAGATATTTAACTAATGTTATTAATTAGATAACTAAATTACCTGTTTGGTCAGTTTGCGTAGTAGCGATACCCAGTACATCAATATATTCTTCTATATATTTGTGTATATACGTTATATGCTTTATCATCCCCATCAACTCACTATTCCTCTCCGGCAGTTTTTCTAATATTTTAAATGAAATTTGAAATTCTGCAAATAATTCTACAGTTTCCTGCATATTAATTGGCATATAGTTATCATAATTTTATAATATATATGTATGTAATAATGTGAATGTTCTAATACAGTTTATTAATCAAAGCAAAGACCTGTTGAACATAATAATAATATAACATAATAATAATTATAATAATAATAATAGTACCTACCCAATGAGATGCAAACCGAAGAATGAGGCAATCTCACCGAGTGGAATTTATTCTATAGACAAATAACGAAATATACTTTACAGACGATAACAATATAACATACCAGAAAAATAAACATTTACATGGCTATGGCTATAGACATATATGCATTTAACACAGAGCGAGACACCGAAATCTAGTTTAAAGTTTTATGTAGATATATCGATTTCTGTTACGTAATGCTAAATGCATTTAAATGTATATTACATTAATCGATATACCTATCTACAACTTTGACTTTATAACATATATATATATATATATATATATATATATAATTATATAATTATATTCTAACAATTTAATTATATATTATAAATAATATATAAATATATTATAAAATTATATATTATATAAACTTTTATATTAATATATATAATATGATATAATTTGTATATATATATATAATGTAGTATAAATACCTTATGTATATAGTAATGTGTTGAAAAATAAATGCTTCTCATGTTGAGTGTAGAGTGGAAATAGAATATGTTAATAAATAAAATGGAATTATTTATATATATATATATATATATATACATATACTCGAATAATTATAAGTATTTGTATATGAAATATAGGAAATATGTATATGTATACATATTTCCCTATGGGGAATCTATATAGTTTCTGAAAACCAGTTTAATTGCAATTAGAAGCAATACATGCTATGTCTATAATAATTTAACACAACAATAAGTAAACTGTTATATTAAGGATATTATGAAGGATACTATTATGAATTATATTCTTATACATTTTATTTTCAATCAAACATAAACTTAATTTTAAAATGTTATGGTATAACTGGTATTTCCATATTGTATACCATATAATTCATAAAGTTATACCATTATATTTAATAGCTAATAGTATAACTACAAATTACAAATGTTATACCATATAATTCGTAATCTTATACCATTTAAATTAAGCTATATGGTATAACTAAAAAAAACAAATGTTATACTATATAATTTGTGATCTTATACCATTTCAATTAATCTATATGGTATAACTAAAAAAATCAAATGTTATACCATATAATATGTGATCTTATACCATTTAACGTAATTGTATGGTATAACTCGTATTTCCATATGTTATACCATATATTTCATAATGTTATACCCTTATTTTTAACAGTGAACACACACAGCATACACTATACAGTGTATGCTGTACACACCGTACAGTATATTACCACCGGTCACATGACAGATCGGAGAATACACGCACGACGTTCTACACTCTGTTATGCGCGCTGTTAATATGGACCGAGGTCAACGGAGCCCTGCCAGACGGAGTGTTACCCCTTACCACGTGGCAACAGGATGCGGCCGATAATAGAACGACGCTGAATATACTCGGTCTGTATGTCACTTCCTGCGTTAGTATCGTATATATATATGCGTTGCTTAACTATCAATTTACATATTTATATAATTTTTAAAATATAAATTATATGGTAATATATTACATTATTGATGTATATATAATACTATAGAATCCTATAATGATTAATAATTTTATTTATCATAATTATCTCCCATAAATTAAAAATTAATTCATGGAAGTTTATTAGCGATAATATTTAACTAATAATAATACTAATAGTAATAATAATAATAATAACATTTATAACAATAATAACCATGGTATAACTATCTAATTGGATAGACAAAATATAATACTATACATAGTATTATAGGTACCTATACTTATAACTATAGGTTAAATGGTTTTGAAGTAAGTCATTCTAAATATATGATTTAAATAAATCATAACTGATGTACATTTTTAAAATTGTAGGTTATTGTTGCCTATGTTACATGTATAATAAATATATTTATCGTTCCAGAACGTTGAATGCTTGTATCGTGAAACGATGATTTACAAATCTTATAAAACGATAATTATATAGTGTGAGCAGTATAAATGTATGGGGATACATGGTTCATTAATAATGACTCATTATAAATATACATAATTTGTAAATTAGGAACGTCGTAGTTAGAAAATATGATAAGTAATACTTACTAAGTATATCTATAGATCTGATCTAATCGAATTTAGTTATTGACTTTCACATCGAGATATATTGTAATGCATTACTACCGGTATACTGACTAATATAGCTCGTCTTTATTAATTATAATCATATCCGAACATACATAATTATTTATTATAATCAATAATGATTATAATGTTTAATCTACTTTTTTAGATATATTCGCAAATAATGGACAATAAAACATGAATTAAATAATTAAAACAATATATATAAATATATATATATATATATATATATATATATATATACATACGTGTGTGTATGTATGTGTGTGTTTGTGTGTGTATGTGTATCTATATGTATGTGTGTTATATATTTGATTGCGTGTATTTATGTATATATCTATATGCATGTGAATATATATATATATGGTTTTAATCATTCAATACATGATTTATTGCCCATGATATTATAAAATATCTAATAAATTAACTTGTAAATATGTCTTACCATGGAGTTATACAATGTAGTCATACCATGGCATCATACTATACAATACTATATACAATACTGTACACAGTATAGCTATATTATAGTCAGTTATAAAATTGGTAATAATTATATTGTTATGGTTATAGTTATAATCATTAATATATATATAAATTTTTTTTTAAATATAGGTACTTTTAGAGATAGTTAATGAATATATATTCATAATAATAAATACATATAATAATTATCACATGTATTCGATTACATCCAATTATATAATTGGATGAAATCGAATACATATGATAATTAGTATTGTGTGAATTTCATATAGAATTAATATCGGATGTTTATATAATATATACACAGTGTATTGGATCTTCTCTGTTCAATATATATATATATATATATATATAAATACATAATGAATAGTCGGAAAACTAATATTTAGAGAAGTTGTAAATTATGTTTGGTTTAATGGGTTTTATAGGAAAATATTTTATGTTAAATACAATCATATTAGTGTTATTATAGTATATCTCGATGTATTGTAGTTTTATACAGTATTTTATGATTTATAGAATGAAATGCAGCTGCGAGCTCGTAAGTAGTATAAGTATAACGCAATGATTGTTGTGGAAGTTAACTGTTATATTAGTAGTTAGGTAGAATGTCTCAGTATAGTGATTTAGTTTGCATTTACTTTTTCTTAGATTCTCTAATTTATTATTCAAGATACTGGGTTGTTACCAAATATTTTTCTATAATTTTATATAAAAAAGAAAAATCACATATTTTTCCAAATATGTGATCTGCATAGTGGTGGTGGTGGTGTTATTTTCGTGGGTATAATTGTTCATTAATAGATGTTTTGTACCGTACAACTTGTACGTATTAATTTACCAGACCATAGTATGAAAGACAGACAACGTTAATGTTTATCTTTAGTTGGTATACCTAAGAGGTGATATTATTTATGTAATACGGGGTTTAAAATATGTTGATTATATAATTGTTGAAATATATGCTAGAGTGATATTATGCATGGAATGTTATATTACTGGTAGTTTACTTAATTTTGTTTAGTTAGTTTAATCTGATAATATGTTTATTTAATAATTATTACGGTATGTAACTTTTAGCCCTCTCAGTGCAGATATATTATCGTAAGTCTAGTAATATTATTTAATTATGACGTCTGTGTTATTAGAAACCTAGAGTTATAGTAGTATGAATTTAATGTATCATTAGTTATACCCTATAATGTTAGGTGTTATTAGTTAATAATTAATTAGTTAATAATTAATTAATTAAATATGTGACATTTAGATTTGTAGATATATAATTGGATATTCGTATGGTATACGTATATGTTATGGCTATATAAGTGAGGTCAGAGTTTTACATATTAATCTAAATTTCATTGATGCATATTATTTATAATTTATCTTTAGTAATTCTCGAGTGAATTAGGCCAGGTTTGTCGACGAGTAATACTAATAATAATACTATGTATTCATTGAATCACGTATATATATCGAATATAATACAAATAACAGATACAAAATAAATGAATGTTAAGTACAAATATGATTACAATGCGGTTGTCAGGAGGGTGGTTTTCCTTAATAGTGTGACGTTATTGATTGCTATAGGGATGATATGGGTGAATTAGATGTCAAGTTATGTATTTATTTAAGAGAGATGCATTTGTAATTAAAGGGAATGTGTAATTATCGTTTGGCTCCGAGTTTTAGTGAATTATTAATAAGTTTGTAATAAGATTGTATACAATATTGACAATTGTTATTGCCTATATATAGTAAAATATCGCATTATTGTAAACAAATAATGTTTAATCGAAATAATGATTATTCTGCGAATATTTCTAATTTACACACGAGATTTTGTGACACGATCTAGAAAGTTGCGGAAAACCACGTTTCGAGAGCAACACCACGATAGTGTGCATATATTATCGGGTGCATCACCTACCCTAACCGCAAGCACATCTACATCGTATAACCCGGGTACAGTTCGGGCCTGTTTGCACATTCTATCCTATAATTAGGGCATTACGTAACATTACGGAGATATATCTGCGTATTATTATCACGTGATATCACTCAATATCACGTAACATCCCATTTTCACGCATCACGTGTATCGGCATAACGCGCTACCTTGTTACCACGTGGTCTCAAAGTATCACGTGACAGTACCGAGTTCTCACCCACGCCAGTGCATGTCCATATTGTCACGTGACATGTAAGCATCGCGTGACTAACCACGTGCTCTACGCGCGCTAGGTCTCCTGCCCTTGAGTGGAACCGCGTGGCCGGCCGGCAACAGTATCAAGGCCTCGATGACCTTGGCATTCCAACACATCAACGACAGACCGGATATACTGTCCGGCTATCGTCTGCGCATGCTCTACGTCGACTCCATGGTTAGCCAATCACTACACTAGTTTAGTGTACAGTTTATACCGTACACTTTACTGTAATATAGTTTAATGAATACTATTTCACATTTGTGTCTGAGATTTAATTTGAAAGATATTTGCTATTAATATGTATTCTAGTATATATATATATATATATATATATATATATATATATATATATATATATATATATATATTGATGATGATAATGATGATGATGATGATGAGGATGATTTATTTAAACACTAATTCAATTATAAAATTCTTATAGTGTGACAATAATATATAAAAAATAATAAGTACAGATAAGTGTACAACATAGCGAAAACGAATATATTTCAAGTTCAAATATCATGGTCAAGGAGGTACATCTTTAGTTTATATTTGAATGTTACTGTTGAGGTATTGATGGCTTTGAGGGATTGAGAGAGTTGATTCCAAAGGTGGCTGGCGCAAACAGAGTAGCGACGCTTCCCAAGTTTTTTCCGGAGATAGGATGGTTCAGTCAGGACCGTATAGTTAGTGGATCGTAGGTGGCGTGATGCAGTATGGAGAGAAATTAGTCTATAAAGGTAATCAGGTTGTTTAGTCAGTAAGGAGGATTGAAGAATGGATAATAATTTAAGTTGAGCTATTTTTGTTGATGATGGCCAGTCCAGTTGTGTTAGTAGGTCAGTTATACTTGTAGTGTAGTCAGTTTTTTAGTCTGTATATTAGTCTAAGTGATCTGTTAGTTAATCGGTCGATGGTTGTAAAGTATTTATTTTGATAAGAAAGTAGTATAGGTATGCAGTAGTGTAGTCGAGATAGAATTAAAGTCTGGGTAATAGTTAGTGCGGTGGATATTGTTATGTAAGGACGTATTTTGTTTATATTAAATAAATGGTGATATGTTGAAGATTTTAATGATGATATGTGTTTATCAAAAGTTAATTTGTTATTGATATGTATGCCAATATATATATATATATATATATATATATATATATAGTAATTACCTAAATATCTCAGTAGATTAAGGCACCACAGATGCTTGCTCTAAGATTATGTGAGTTCTAAGTTAGAACTTCTAACCAATATTAACAAATATTTAAAATTGATATTATATAAATGTGTGTAGAATGATCGACTTTCGTTAAAACCACGGATGCCTTAACATTATAGCGGATTCGAAAACACATTATAAATTACAATTTATATCGACTTCCTGTTTACTATTATTCTGTCAAACATCAATTTAATTCCAAATTAATTTAGCCTGCTTAATCCGATATCCAGATAAGTTGTCCATGAATATTTTATAATCAGCATACCTATAAACATATAACACACATTGTTTACTTATTATTTATTTTTTTCACGCACTACTTTGTCATTTATTTCAACTTTATATCATTCATATTTAAAATATTATTAAAATCATTGGAGCATATCATTTCTATTATATTGTTGTTTACATTTTTCTCTATTATATTATTTATATTTATAATCTCTATATTCATATTATAATTTCACTATTATTACACGTCTTACACTATTCATACACTATTTCATATACATTCATATACATTATATACATTCATATACATTATATACATTCATATACATTATATACATTCATATACATTATATACATTCATATACATTATATACATTCATATACATTATATACATTCATATACATTATATACATTCATATACATTATATACATTTTATTAGTTATTATTTTTTATTAGTTTATATACATTTCATTCTATCTATAATTGCATAATTAATTTGATTTAATTATAATAATTAATTATTAAATTAAACTATATACATTATATATTTATACATTGATATGTATATTTGTGCTTATATCCAATATAAATAAACAATAAAGTACATATATGGTATAAATATATATATATGTATATATTTATATATAGTATATATTAATCATAATGCCTCCACAAATAAAAAATAACGAATTACAAGATGAAATAATTGTAAAACTAAATACTATAATAGAAAATCAAAATAAAATAATATTAAATTTAACAAATATTAACTTAGAAAATAACAATATTATAACAAATCTAAATCTAACAATAACAAACAATCTAATAGAAATAAAAAATCAAATAAACTCAAATCAAATAACCATGCAAGATAATATTAACAAAATAGAAGAAAAAAATAATAGTAATATTATAAGTTACGCCA
This sequence comes from Osedax fenrisi, assembly GCA_964019155.1. Taxonomy (NCBI): domain Eukaryota; kingdom Metazoa; phylum Annelida; class Polychaeta; order Sabellida; family Siboglinidae; genus Osedax; species Osedax fenrisi. The sequence goes on along the minus strand of OZ025240.1, from coordinate 33,400,900 downwards.
ACATAACTAAACAAAATATAGAAAATACATATGAAATAAACACTAGTAAAATAATTTCACAAATAGAAAGTAATACTAAATCTATAATAATTTATAATCTTAAAGAGGAAAAAGAGGATAATTTCAATTTAAGAAATACAAATTCAAATTCTATAATTAATGACATAACAGAAATATTGGAAATAAAAAATAATATACAAATCATGGATAGTTATAGATTAGGTAAATATAATGAAAAAGAAACAAATATAAGACCTTTAAAAATTGTATTAAATAAAACAATGGATCAATCTTATTTTATAAAAAATGCATTCAAACTAAAAGATACAAAGTATAAACATATAGGAGTAGTTGAAGAATACAAGGAATCAGATAAAGTAACAATACAAAATTTAAAAATAGAAATTAAAAATAAATTAAAATTAGATAATTCAAAGAATTATTATATTAGAAAAATAAATAAAGATTTTAAAATAATAGAGGTAAATAAAAATGAATAATACAATAAATAATTACAATATTAGCGATTTATCACATAACAAAAACACTAATAATATGAATATAAACACATATAATAATATCAATTATCCTAAACTATCTATAATGCATATTAATATACGCAGTTTTAATCATAATGTTGAATCACTAATTGTCTTTATTGACCAATTAAATAATATAGACATTATAGCCCTAACAGAAACGTGGCTAGGGAAAGATGATTATCCTAACTTATATTTTAATAATTATGAATGTTTTTCACAAAACAGAATAAAAAAAAATAAAAAAAGAGGTGGTGGGGTACTTTTATTTATAAAAAATACCATAATTAGTAATAAACTAGATAAATATACTATATCCATTCCAGATGCTATAGATATATTGACTGTATCTATTACATTTAATAATCTGAATTTCATACTTGTAGTCAACTACAGAAGTCCTGATTCTAGTTTAGATGAATATAATAACTTAATTTATACTTTATTTAGTAACATTAAGAAAGACATTATAATATGTGGAGATTTTAATGATGATATCTCTAAACTTAATAGTGATTTAGAAATAAATATGATGTAAATGGGAATGTATTCATTAATTAAGTCCCCTACTAGAATAACCTCTAAGAGTAATTCTATTTTAGATAATTTCTATACAAATTTTATTACTGACAGATTGTCTTCTGGTATAATTAATTACGAATTATCAGACCACTTACCTATATTTTTAAATATAAAACTAGAAAAACATATAGAAATCAATAATGGACAAGTTATTTACAAAAGAACGTTAAATAAAAAAAACATTGAGAAGTTGATAAATGACTTATCATCTATAGACTGGAATTATTTATATAATTCAGACAATGTTGAATTTTGTTATGATAAATTTATAAATACATTCCTAAATAGTTATAATGGTTGCATACCATTGAAAAGTGTACACATAAAAAACAACAAAATAAAAATTTTCATAACGAATAAAATTAAAAATGCAATAAATAAAAAAAATAAACTTTATAAAATATTTCTAAACAATAAAACAGATAGAAACTGGGATATTTATAATTCAATTAAAAAACAACTAAAATACACAATAAAAAAAGAAAAAAATAAATATTTCTCAGAATTATTTAACAAATCTAACAACATAAATGATAAATGGAAACTTTTAAATAAATTAACTCATAATAAATTTTGTTTAGATAAAATCAACAATTTTGTTAATAAAAATAATGATGCTATAGATTCTACTAATGTTGGGAATGAATTTAATATTCACTTTGCCAGTATGGGTAAACATATTAATAATAGTTTTGAAAACTTGTATATTGAAAATAATTTAATAAATAGTAATATAAATTTAATATATATTAATGAGACTTCAGAACTAGAAATCATTACTATCATTAATAAAATAGACTCTAAATGCTCAAAAGATCATGATGGCATTGATTTTAAATTAATAAAATTGGTCATATATCCTATATTAAAACCATTACTTCATATATTTAATTTAATATTAAACAAATCCATATATCCATCGAATATGAAAAAATCAGTAATTATACCTATTCACAAGAATAACAATAAAAATAATATAGAAAACTACAGACCTATAAGAATAATACCGCAATTCTCAAAATTATTGAAAAAATAATTAAAAAGAGAATATATAATTTTATAGAAAAAAATAATATCATATCTTCAAATCAATATGGCTTCAAAAAAAATCAAACACATTACATGCAATATATGCCTTAACAAATAATATAACTAATTCCATTGATAAGCATGATAAAATAGCTGCAGTATTTGTTGACATTAAAAAGGCTTTTGATACAATTGACCATAAAATACTATTCATTAAATTATATAAATACGGAATAAGAGGGCAAACCCTTAATTTAATTAAATCCTATTTATATAACAGAAAACAATCTGTCAGATATAATGATAAAGTATCACCTCTAATTACTGTATATGATGTGGGGTTACCCCAAGGATCTATACTAGGGCCACTACTATTCATTTTATATATTAATGACATATCAAATTTATTTATTAACTCTATTGATACAAAATTGATATTATATGCTGATGACACTTCTATTACAATAAATAATGCAAATAATAGTAAAATAAATGAAAACTTAAAAATATTGTCAAACTGGTTCATTAACAATAAATTACAACTAAATATTAGTAAAACAAAAGTAATGTACTTCTACAGCAATACAAGTATTACCAACACAAATGAGATAATAACGCTAAATAACCAAACCATTCACTGTGTAAATCAATATAAATTCCTAGGGCTTTACATTGATAATAAATTAAATTATAAAAAACATATCATTGAGTTAAAAATAAAATTAGCTAAAATATTGTATTTATTTAAAAAAATTTCATTTTTAATTGATACTAAAACCCTATTATTATTATATAATGCACTAATAGTTCCAAACTATATGTATTGTCTGATAATATGGGGAATTAATTATAAGAGTAATATAAATAAATTATTTATACAACAACAAAAAATAATTAGATTAATTAATAAAACACCTAATCGTATATACGTGTATATAGTATATACACAATACTTATAAATTACATAATACTGATTTGTTGTTTAAAACATTTTTAATTTTAAATATATATGATTTAATTAATTACATATCTCTTAATGTTATGCATAATGTATTTAATAAAAAATTACCAATCAACATAACAAATAAATTTGAATATAAAATAAATAACTACAATATAAGAAATAAATGCAATTATAGAATACCTAAATATAAAACAAATAATAAACTTCATACAATAAATGTATATGGTATTAAACTTTGGAATGAATTAAATAATACATGTAAAAACTTAAAATACAATGCATTTAAAAAATATATAAAACTTAAATATTTAAATAAATATTAATCTCATTATTAACACTCGTTAATATAATTGTAATATATATATAACAGTTGATATATGTTATATATATTTACTAATTATTGTTGTATATATAATGTTAAATTAGTTCATTAAATTACCTCATTTCTTTCTTTCATGTTTTACTATTCTTAATTTTATCGTTGTCATATTATTGTATTATTTTATTATTGGAGGGTACCCTCGTCGTGAGTATAGATTACAAGATAATCTCTGGTACTCTCCTTTGAGCAGAATTTGTATATACTGCATTATATTGTATTTATACTCAATAAACCATATTCAATTCAATTCAATTCAATATATGGTTATAAGTGAAAACATCATATAAGTTCCTGGATGGGATGAAAGTCACCGACCAACATTAACAATAGTCACATGATATATATGGCCGCAGATATATTTATTTGTTAATACTTGAACAACATTATACGTAGTACAGTCAGTGATGGGCACGATCACGATCCCGATCGCGATCGTGATCTTTTTCGCGATCGACGATCGTTAAAAAATGATCGAGTAAAAAGATCGACGATCGACGATCGTTAGAAAATGATCGACGAAATTGATCGACGATCGGCGATCGTGAAAAGCCGTGATCGTGCTCATCACTGTGTACAGTGTACACTGTATACTGTACACGTTTATGTATAGCCAATCACACGGGTATTAATACGTAATATTATTAATAGTATATTAAAATAGTTTAAATGTTTATATTTAGGTGAAAGTAACCTAATACGACACTTTAACAATAAATGGTCTTAACATTTTATGACTCATTATTTTTATTCAAAAATTACAATATATAAATATTATATGATTATAGATATTATTGTGATTTTAAAATTTTATTTAATCTTTTATTTCCATAGATACCGGTGGTGTCCGTATTCGGTACCTGTGTCCGAATATGGACACCCTGTGTTATAATACGGACACCCTATATAACACTAGATTAACTATATATTATTGATGAATCAATCAGACAAATTACAAATACATTTATTTATAATTAATTTTATGAATAATTTATTCTAATTTAATTAGTTAATAATATAATTATTTTTATTATTTTTTTAATTAATAATACAATTTAAGTATCTAATTAATACAAATTTTAGATTTATCTTTATTGGTGGTATTAATATTATAACGCACGCGATTTTTATGAAAATCAGAATAGTTCATACGCTGCGCGCTGATTGGTTATATACATTTAAAAATGTAATAAAAAATCAGTTTATTGGATATATCAACAATATTTTGAATAATTAAAAGATAAAAAATTACTTTTTTAGACTATTTACATAATTATGAATAATATATTCAACAAACATTTTTTTGTAAGATTTATGGTTTCTGAGATACATAGAGTTTCCGTATTAGGGCACTGTCCGTATTCGGTTACTTTCCCCTACAATATAATTATATCATTAGTACCGGGTATATCATGGTATATCATTATGTAACCTACATAACTAACTAATATATATATATATACACACATATATATATATATATATATATATATATATATATATATATATATATATACATATATGTGTGTTTGTCAATACGTATCGCACACGTATCCACGACCATACACGCGACTATCACAATGTGCATACACGCGTGTATACACATACCATGTTAACACATGCTATAGAGATACAAACATGTAGATACACATACAGGCAGGCATCACCGCCACACGCCTATACGAGTAGTAATATATCTCCATCTCCATCCGCATCTCTATCCGCATCTCTATCTACATCTCTATCTGCATCTCTATCTACATCTCTAATCTACATCTTTATCTGCATCTCTATCTCCATCTCTATCTACATCTCTATCTCCATCTCTATCTACATCTCTATCTACATCTTTATCTGCATCTCTATCTGCATATATATCTGCATCTCTATCTCCATCTCTATCTCCATCTCTATCTACATCTCTATCTACATCTCTATCCGCATCTCTATCTGCATATCTATCTGCAACTCTATCTGCATCTCTATCTGCATCTCTATCTGCATCTCTATCTGCATCTCTATCTCCATCTCTATCTCCATCTCTATCTACATCTCTATCTACATCTCTATCCGCATCTCTATCTGCATATCTATCTGCAACTCTATCTGCATCTCTATCTGCATCTCTATCTGCATCTCTATCTGCATCTCTATCTGCATCTCTATCTGCATCTCTATCTGCATCTCTATCTACATCTCTATCTGCATCTCTATCCGCATCTCTAGCTGCATCTTTATCTGCATCTCTATCTGCATCTCTATCCCTACATCACTCATACCGCAGTGTACGTCTGGGATAGGCGTCAACTCGATGTACAGACAACTGAATCAGCCTCCCGTGAAAGTGATGGTATACTCCGGGGGGTGCTCGACGGTATGTCAACCCGTCACGCAGGCTGCCCATCTCTGGAATCTTACGGTGGTAAGTTAACCCTACTGTTGGCAGCATGGGTATTAACTCAACACATAGAAAAAAAGTGATTAGTTAAATCTATTAATGACACCATATCCAGTGGGTAAAGTAATTAGTCAAGTGGTTAGATTATAGTTTGATCATCATCATGATTTGTGATTAACTGATCACAATACGATTACAATCATATTACAATCATCGATAAGCAAATGTGCTTTGATTACGAACTACAATTTTAAATCATTGATATCAATACGATTGTAATTATGATTGTTAACTGATCACTAACATAGATTTACGATCAGTTGGTAATCACTGATCGTCAACTTAACAGAACAAATTTACATAAATGATATTAATATGATTATAATCAATGATAGTTAACTGATCATAAATTTAAATCAATGTTCGTAATCGAATGAATATCAATGATTGTAATCTAATTGTAATCTGTGATCGTAATCAATACATAGCCCCACCATAGTCATCTGATTACTTACTTGATTGTAATCTGATTACGAACTTTGATTACTTTACATTACAATTGTAGTTTACCATATTAACCTTATGGTATCACAGGTATATATTAATATTTATAATTAATATTTAATCTTTTTAACCTAAATTCAGATAAAACTACTAATTTATGAAGCCTAACCATACTGGCTTAACTATATTACCATATATAGCTTAAAATAGATAAGTTAACTTCTAATATATGAAATATAACAATGGCGAGTTACCCTCTAACCAGCTCGCAATGTATATATCGAATATTACGTCATAACTACGCCCCACCCCTAGGTATCGGGAAGTTGTTCATCACCCCTGCTGAACAACCGTCGACTGTACCCGAACATCTTCCGCAATACCCAGAGTGACCACCGCAACATGCTGATCATCGTCTACATAGCGGAGATGTACGGCTGGTCAAGACTGGCCGTAGTCCAACAGTCGCACTCGCTGTTCGCTAGCGTTAGTAGTAGTGGTCAGCTGGAGTGATGACGTCATGCGTTAGTATAGGACCGGATGCGGTGACGTCACTCTCGCGAGGTATTGCGTCATCGGCAGCACAGAACTATTGTTATGACATAGTATTTATATAATGATTATATCGAGTTGCTAGAGTTATTATATAGGTACATTACGATAGGTACATTACGATAGAGAAATATCATGATATTATATCTCTTTATTACGTTGAACTAATCGAAATGATACAGTGATGATATGGAAATGATATATACATATATATATATTAGATATTCGACGATGCCCGACTGCGATATGGTTTTCTCGAAAAGTCTCCAATACTTTCCAACTATTTTCATGTACAGCAACAGTACTGCGCTATTATGTCATATACTTTTACTTTTATCACATGACTCTTGAATCGTACGGGGAATATGCATATTTCACACAACAACGTCGCCATTTTTTTCAATCGTTTGTCATAATCAGTAGGTCGCCGATATCTTTGGATGTCCATTTGTAAATGTTGTAATCTATCTTTGGGCGGCCACGAGAGCTTACACTTTCAATTTGTCCTTGTTAAATATTGTTAGCGAGTGTATTGCTACGTGAAACATGTCCAAACCAACACAACTTTCTTTTTGTTGATAATTGACAACAGTGGCGTAAACTTCACAATATATTAGTTAATTTTCTCTTTAATGTAAATATTTATTATAGTAAACAAAGAAGCAAGGCATGGTGTGAGGGAGGAGATAAATATAGAAAAGAGAACAAATTGATTTATTAAATATCGTATTATAAAACATGTTTATGTACACATTTAGGTACAAATCAATGTTCACTTTTAGGCACTTATTCATGTAAACATTTTAGTATACATTTAGGTATACTTTTATACACAGATTTAGGTAAACACATTTGGTAAAACTATATGCTTATATGCTTGCTTGCTTACTTGCTTAATTTCGAGGATGATCTTGTTAGTCTACTCGAGCATCAGTATGACACAGCTTTCTCTAGACATCCCTTTCCAGCATGCTGGTTCTTATTTCGAAGATGGCGTACAGTGTACGCCATCCTGAACTCTCAGTTCACCCCCTGATTCTGTGGGAACCATCTCAAGGTAAAGCAAGTCGTGGCCGCAGAAGAATAAGCTATGTTGATATGTTGAAGAACGATTGTGGTCTTCATGAGAAGGAAGAAATAAGAACCAGCATGCTGTACGCCGTACACAGTGTCCAGCCATTTTCATCCTTCTGGCCTTAATTTTGGAGGAGACCAACGGAAGCTTCCCATATACTTCTTTATTAGTTACGTGTTCCTGCCATTTTATATTAAAAGCTTTCCGGAGCATTCTTGTGTATGTGCCGTCTAGTGATTTCTGTTGTTTAACATTCAAAGTCCATGCTTCTGATCCATATAGTAATACACTTTCGACCGTCGCAACAAATAGTCGTCTTTTAAGTGGTAGATTTGTCTTAGATTTCCATAGAGTCTGCATGCTGTGTAGCGCATTCCAAGCTAAAGCCTTTCTTACTTTAATATCTTTTTCCGACGAGTTTATCCACGATCCAAGGTATTTGAAATCTTTTTCTACATCTAATATTTGTCCATCTGCTGTTTTTAATATTATCGGATCTAATGTATTGAAGGCCACCTTTATCTTATTATAGTTGATAAGCAGTCCTACTTTACTACATTCGGACTCTACTCTTTGTAGTAGCTCTGATGCTTGACGTACAGAATCAGATATTAAGGCTATATCATCAGCAAAATGTAGGTCAGTTAGAACAATTGGGTGCACTCTTCGACTTCTACGTGGGACAATAGTGAATCCTAGTTCCTCTTCACGACCTTTGATAGCTTTCCTTAGTGCATATTCGAGTATTATGACAAATAATTAAGGTGATAGGGTATCTCCTTGTAAGACTCCTTTAACTATATCAAATTCTTCCATTACACCATCTGGTGAGTATACTTTAGCTCTAGTACAAACATAGCTCGTTTCTATTGCATTTACTATCTTATCAGGTATACCATTGATCTACGTATTTTTATCATCTTACATCTATGTACTGAGTAAAATGCCTTCTTGAAGTCGATAAATGTAAAGTAAACTGGTACATTTTTACTCTTAACACCTTCTAGTATTCTTCTTATGGCTAGAATCTGCCCAACTGTTGTTCTTTCCTGTCTGAATCCATTTTGATTGTTTCTTAGTAAAGGGTCTAGTATTGGGCGTATTCGATTTAAGAGCATGCGGTTATAGGTTTTTGCCATTATAGACGTGATAGAAATTCCCCGATAATTATCAGTTATAGTGAGATTTCCAGATTTAGGTATAGGGATTATATTGGAGATATTCCATAAGTCTGTTCACAGTTTTTAAACGACTTGTTTATTACTAGCATAATGTCATTGATTTGGACATATTTTAGTACTTCGGGCATTATACCATCTTCTCCAGCACTTTTTCCACATTTAATTGACATTGTTGCCTTGCTATATTCCTCTGGTGTAAATACATTGTTATTTATGGGTAATTTTTCAAAGACAGGAAGTATTTCTTCATTTTCGTCTGTAGCCTCAGTTGAGTTTCCGAGAAGATTTCTGAAATGGATATACCATTGGTTAACTCTATCCTCGTCACTGTTACCATTTAGCTGTGATGTTTGGCTACTCTTCCTGCCAGATATTTCATTGATAAAGCTCCAACTTTCTAAGTATATCATACTTCTATCAGCTTGCTCAATTTTTAAAACTTTCTTTTCATCAATCGTCTTCATCATTTATTTCTTTATATATTTGATACATCTCAAATTTCTTTTGTTTATATAGATTACTATGACCTTTTTTCCCAGTATTTGTCTTATATACAGTACTTATAGCATTTCTGGCCCTAATGATTCGAGGGTCATCCGAGTTCAGTTTCCTTCTAGGTTTTGTGATTTGCCTCATACATCCTACTGCGGTTTCATTAATTGCTTCCACCAACCTTTCGTACTTTTTAGACAATGATTCTTCATCCAAACTTTGAATGTTGAATTTCTCCTTTACACCATTTGCATACTTTTCTTGTAGTTTTACTTGATCCCTCAAATCGCTCCAAACATACTTTGGTTTTATCTTCATTTTCTGCTTTGTTGCTCGGAGGATTAGGATTACCTTGGCTACCACAATTCTATGATCTGATCCCAAAGATATGAAGGTGTTGTAAGCTTCGCAGTTTCTTATAATTTTTCTCCATTTCTTTCTAACTATGATATAGTCAATTTGATGTTTTGTCTTATGTGGTGAAATCCAAGTCCATAACTTTCCTTTTTTCTTTTGAAATTGTGAGTTAGCTGCTAATAGTTGGTAATAGTTGGTAATAATTCTTCCATCATTTCTCTAAGCCTATTTCCATTATTATTAGTTGTTGTGTTGTAGGTGTATTGTACATCTTCCGGTCCCATCCTGACATTCATATCACTTATTATAATCAGGCAGTTGTGTGATGGTACCGATTCAATAGTTGTTCTAAGTTGCTCATAGAAAATATTATTTACTATTTCGTCTTCGTATTCACACGGTGCATATGTTACAATAGTGGTTAGTACAGGATTACCTTGAAAGATAGCTATTAAAATTCTTTTCGTAACTCTTTTAATGTTTATTAGGCTTTTATTTGCCTCTTTAATAATTATAATACCTACTCCACCATTTTCAGCTTGTACTTGGTTTCTCCATGCTGATACTGTGTACAGATATTATCCAGGGTCATCATTATATTAGTTAATTTCGTGTTCTCTATCCTCTGTATGTACTCTCCTATGTTCTTGTATACCGCATATTGCTATATTATGTTTACGCATATTCGATGTCATCTCTTCTGTTTTTTTGTAATATCTTATCCACCCCTTTGACAAAGAGAGTTTGAATATTAAATGTTGCTATTTTAAGATTTTTTCTACAATGTAGTAATTTCGCCTCAGCATCTCGGCACGATTCAATTTCACCCCTCCCCGTAGGGTTTAAAGATGCAACGTCATAAAAGCATATTGGATGTGCTTTGTGTACTTTAGCTGGTCTCCTGCGGACTCCCGCCGCTGGAAGTATAGGATTTGTTATTGTTGTTCTGTTATTCATACTTTTGCTATTCGTTGCTAATGGGTACGTGTGTTCCCTAGACGAGGGTCGTAAGTCCTCTCGTAAGGTTTATGGTACGTTTTCCTTCTTGATCATCCGAGAACGTTTCTGATCTCTTCACGTATCCCTGATTGGGAGGCTAACAGGTACTATGCCTTGCCCAAGGGCAACCTGGATTTTTGTCCGGCACTGCTTAATGGATATTGGCAGATAACCACTATATCTAGTGGCCGTTCCCCTATCTGCAACCTGGGGAGCCGATGGATGGAAGTTTATCATCTCCACACCATGCTTATATAGCATTTGAATAACATTCAGTATTTATTTAAGAATACTCTATAGAGTATTCTATAGAATTCTATAGTATTCTATAGAATAATTGGAATACAGAGGGTAAACAATATTCGTAAATCTAACATATATTGCATAATTAAATAAAACTATTAAATATCAATTTATAACGTAACTAATGTAATACTATTAATAGTATGACAATTACATATCGATACTATTGATATATTTGAAATAAATAAAATTCTAATGAGTATCATATTTGCATTTCTATAATTATTTATAAATTGCTCGATTTATGTCAATATAATATATTACATGACATTATCTACTTTTATTTTTAATTTTATTTACTTTTATTATCTACTTTTATCTACTTTAATTACATTAATAAATGATGAGTAACAAGCTATCATATTATGATGTCATCATGTGAAAATAGGTCTAATACCACTTCAGTTATGTAATATCTTAATATGATAATAACATTTATTTAAGCGCAGTGATCAAATGTGATCAAATTACATAATTAATAGTAATATATATAATCATATATATATAGTATGAATATTATATAATTTAATATTATTATTGAGTAATTGCGAATAACCGATGTTATAAGACACCCTGATATAACACCTCTCTCGCAGTGTTGACAAGGGTACATTATAATACGTAAATAATTAACCAACTACCACATACACGGGAAATAACCTTGAAATGATTGCACAGTAGATGCGTACATAATGATAGTGGTTATGTAACAGAGATACGATAGGAGTCAGGGGTCATGTATAATCATATACGATGTAGTGAGAGGTAACTATTGCATTGCTGTACGACGTATACTGTAGGTGTTATTACTCGTGTTTATACAGCGTTTGCACAGCTACACGTATAGCTACATGTGTACACAGTTATACACACATTGTATTTATCATTAATTATAATCACTTTAGAATAATACATCATCGTTATCTATTTATTGTTAATTTATTGTTATTTATTTAATTCATTGTTAATTTATTTATGATATTATTACTTTTGATATTTACAAAGATTTAGAAGATTTAAAAGATTTACAAAGATAAGGAACGAATTATCAATTTAAAAATATAATTCATCATTATGTAATTGACTTTATTTCGATTAATATTATTATTTTGTGTAAATGTTTTGGAATAATCAAAAAATATCATTTATTTCCTAGAATAATTAGTCACAATTTTCCTAATTTTAATGCTTAGTTAACGATATTTGTATTTATTATTTATAATGAATCCATATCTTTAGCGTTATTGTAATTACCGTTAATTAATACTGTATAACGTATTATCTCATATATACATATACTATATGAATATTATAATGTGGTACACCTATAGACAATAGAATACCTGACGATACTAATGCACTCGAGGAACATGACTATACTAACAAACGAGATATTCCATTCAGACCCCGGTCTTCAGATCGCAAACCTTAAGGTTGGCATGCTTGTGTATATGTGGTAAACTGCATACATATAGGTAGGGCCTATATAGTACTACTGCTTATGCATAGGTAGGGCCTATAGGTATATTGATATAAACAATTAATTAATTAATACACACATTACTTACGGATATATATATATATATATATATATATATATATATGCATGTATTATTATTATTATTATTATAATAAAACCCATTACTAATTATAATTAACATATATGTATTTCTTTCTTATAACGTATAAGTAAATGACCATACACACGTGATTATTATTCAGACGTTACGTAGATCTAGTCTATAGTGTATATTATCAACGTTATATAATGTTCAACATTGTTGGTCTACTACGAATTAACGATTATTTCTCTCGATTATTTCACTAAAAAGCTGGAATTCTCTACCATATGAGATCAGATGTAGAAAGTGGACAACTAATACGGACACCTAATACGGACACTTTAATAATAAATGGTCTTAGCATTGTATGACTAAATATTTGTATTCAAAAATTCCTATATATTAATATTATATGATTATAGGTATTATTGTGATTTTAAAATTGTATGTAATCCTTTTATTCAATAGATAACGGGGGTGTCCGTATTAGGTACCCATAGCCGAATACAGAAACCCTTGTTATAATACGGACACCCTATATCCCACTATATAAACTATATATTATTGATGAACCAATCAGATAAATTAGAATTACATTATTTATAATTAATTTTATGAATTTTTTATTATAATTAGTAATTAATTTATTAATTTTTATTATTTTATTAATTAATAGTACAATTTAAGTATCTAAATAATAACATTTTTAGATCTAGTTTCATCGGTGATATTACTATTATAACGTACTCGATTTTAATGAAAATCGGAATATTTCACACGCTTCGCGCTGATTGGTTATAGGACGTCCGTATTAATACATTAATAGATTCTCTATAGAGTGTCCGAAGGACACTGTCCATATTAGGGATTTATATGATCTCTAGATATATACTTATAACTTACTTAATATTGGATAACAAATATAGAAAGTATGTATATAATGTTTAGAATGCTGTAATTTTTAATAATATATTGTTATATTTTATATTCTTGAAAAAGTTTTAAGTTGATATTTATTCTCACAAATTTAAAAACGTAATATAAAAATTAGTTTATTGGATATATCAGCACTATTTTGAATAATTATAAAATAAAAAATACTTATTTAGACTATTTATATAATTATGAATATTGTATTCATTAAATATTTGTTGTAGGATTTATGGTTTCTGATATACCGAGAGTGTCCGTATACGGCCACTGTCCGTATTCGGTTAATTTCCCCTATTAAACCACTTTCGTTATTCAATCAAAAATTATTCATGAATTATAAATCATCGTAATTCTATTTTGTTATTTGTTACTTCGTTTACCTTTCCTTTTATATTTGACGACACCCATAAACATTATGTGTTTAGTAGGTAATAAACTATACCATGCTATAATAATAACAAATAGATATTATATTATAGAGGTATATTCAACATATAATAATCATATTCGTGATATATTATTGGCTTATTATTCTGAATTTCGTAGTAAACACATTAATAAAACAAGTATCTTGATGAAATAAAAAATAATCTGTGCATAGTTGACTTCTTAAATAGACGGCACATTCCAAGTACAAAATCTAAATATTTCTTCAAATTATATGTATACAGATAAAGCATATATTCTCTAATCGTGATTATATTTAGATTTCAAGTGAATATAACCCAATTACTATTACGTATACGTAGAAACATGACGCCCGAATAATCGTGGGCCTATTCTATGAGGATGTGGCGTTGGACGTGATATGCAAGGCCTATAAAGTGGGGCTTTACGGACCTAGAATAGTGTGGTTTCTACCAGGATGGTTCGGCAAACATTGGTTAGTTTATGTAACTGATTATGTAACGTAGCAATTGTGTCAACCATTACGTATGATTCACTTCGAATATTGCTTTACATATTGTGCATGACATCATATAATATTTATATTTGAATACAAATATATTTCAATTTAAAATAAAAATATACCAAAATCAATAATTTTCAAGACGCGAATAATTATAATGCAAGTATATAATGACTATATTCAGTCTTAACTTCGTACTGTGATCATATCAATAGTACTCGAGTATATACGTAACCTACTATTAATATATATATATATATATATATATATATATATATATATATCGTATACAATCGTATAGTTTGTTAATATTAAATTGAATATTGTTTTTTAATTCTAAAATAGACATATTTGAAAAAATTAAAGTTATATATATAAATATATATATATATATATATATATATATATATATATCGTATACAATCGTATAGTTTGTTAATATTAAATTGAATATTGTTTTTTAATTCTAAAATAGACATATTTGAAAAAATTAAAGTTATATATATAAATATATATATATATATATATATATATATATATATATATATATATATATATATGATACCAGTTTATTAAAACACCAGTTTCCACATATTTATATATATATAGTATATTATTAATAAGGTGGAGAAACAACAACACTAGATGTTCAGAAGGAGACATTCTAAGTGTACTGCAAGGCTCGCTATCCAGTAGCATACACCTAGAGAGAAAGAACGGCTCTCACGTGGACACAATTAGTGGTCTGACTTACGAATCGTTTCAGGAGGTCTACAAGTAAGCGTAATATTACGTAATATAACGTAACACTACGTAATTAGATGTAATCATTACGTAATCATTGTAATAGTATAATTAATCGAAGGTATATCAAATATGCAAAGCGTATACAATTTGCTTATTTTCAAATTTGAAATAGTTTATAAGTTCATTAGAGCGAATTACAATTTCGTAATGAACTAATTAACATCACTTTTTCCTGAGCCCATAATACTCGCATGGCATATTAAGATACACATACGGTTAAAACTATTAAACTATTAACTGTTAAACTATAACTATTTATATTAGTGATGGTGGTTAATTCATATAATACACGTATAATATAAATTACGTTTCTAAATTGAAAACGACGTTTGTCCTACCGATCACCTGAATA
Organism: Osedax fenrisi; assembly: GCA_964019155.1. Lineage (NCBI taxonomy): Eukaryota > Metazoa > Annelida > Polychaeta > Sabellida > Siboglinidae > Osedax > Osedax fenrisi. The sequence goes on along the minus strand of OZ025240.1, from coordinate 33,384,982 downwards.
ACATACCACAACAGTTATATCACGTGATATTACATACGCATATGTAATACTAGGTATAATTATTTCTAGAAACGTCATTGACATTACCGTACGATACGCAGTAATAGAACAAACCACGAACACCCCCTGGGTAGTAAGATCTCCACCCTGTTCTACGACGCCTCATGGATTATGGCGTTATCGCTGAACTATACGATCGCTAAACTCAAAGAAATAGGTAGGGACTATATGAGTTATTACGAGTTATTATATATTTAATTATATATATATATAGCTATATAATAAAGTTTATTAAATGACTATTGAAATTAATAAAAGTTACATCGAAAATAACTATTAGGATATTAATACAATAAGGTATGAAACAAAAATAAAAATATAATAAATATGAGATAACTATTTTAGTAATTTAGTATTATAAATGACTTAAAATGGGGTTGGGTTTTGAATTGTTGATGAATTGACGTGGTGGGAGTGGGGCTGATGTATTGGTGAATTAATGTTATATATATATATATATAACATTAATTAAGTTTGTGAAGTGTTTAGAAATGCTAGCTTTAAAACATTCACAGATCTATAATCAAGTATATATATAGTAATTTTAAAGTGAATTTTGGTTTTAAATCAATCACAATACTAAAGCAATACATATTTTCATAACGGAAGTGTACGGGTATGATTACATATGCACCATTAGTGTTACCCATATTAACCTGGCGTATATATATATATGCCTATTTTTGTGTATGAGTATATATATATATATATATATATATATATATATATGTGTGTGTGAGTATATGAGAGTATGTGATTAGCTGTATTAGCTATTATACAGTACACTATATATACTATAATATACTATCTCGAATTTCAAATTTCGCAATCATATTTCACTATTACCCAAGCAACCAAATACATTGACCGTTAACGTAAAATATATAACAACATTCCAATGTTGTATATATTATAGGTCAAATAAAAACTTTGGATATAATTATATTATTAGTGCAATATATGTTCCAATTTTGTGTATTTTATAGGTCAAATAAACACTTTGGATATAATTATTTAATGTATTCAATATATGTTCCAATTTTGTATATTTTATAGGTCAAATAAACACTTTGGATATCATTATTTTATGTATTCAATATATGTTCCAATTTTTTATATTTTATAGGTCAAATAAACACATTGGATATTACAACAGCGATATCTATTGTGCAATATTATATTTTATAAAATATATCTCTTATCAATAAGAATCAATTATTAATAGAATTCTATATCAATATAGTTGTATAATATATACATACGCATACACATACATACACACAAATACACACACATTATATATATATATATATATATATTCGTGTTTAGGCATTCATAGTGAACGGTCGTGTTTTTACCATATTGTGCATTCAACCAAATCAACATTCAGATAAGTTATTTAATTTAAAATTTGTTATAAAATCGTATGTATTACAATTATATATTTCTCTATAAATCATTTACTATTTAATATACATTAACTATCATTTGTATATATATATATATATAATATCTTATATTTTATATAGGTGTATGTATATATATGGATATATAATTATATTTATTTATATATTTATTTAATTTACATAATAATTATGGCTAATGGTAGAATGTCAAATTCTGAATTATCTGACTCTATTAAAAATTATATTAAAGATATGTTTGATACTAATATTAAAGCTATTATTGAACAACATAATACAATTATTATAGATCTAAAAGATACTATATTAGAGTTACAAACACAAATTAAAAATAATAATAAACATAATGATAGCAATACAATATTATATTCTAGTATGGTAACTAAAAATCTTGATGAAATTAAATGTACTATAAATGATACTGTAACCAAAATATTGAAAATATATATGAAGATAGTAATCGTAAAAAAACTCTCATAATATATAATATAGAAGAAAAAAAATTTAATAAAAAAATAGATAAATTTAAATATGATAAAGATTCAATTAATAGTATTATTAGTGAAATTAGTGATGTTGAAAATATATCCATACAAAATATACATAGAATTGGTAAAATAAATATAGATAGTGAAACCAATGAAATAATAAATAATACAATTAGGCCTATTAAAATTACTTTAAACACAGAGCTAGATAAAATGCATATATTAAATATGGCATATAAATTAAAAAATACAAAATATAGCAGAATTGGAATTTCACATGAATTTACTACTGAACAATTAATAACACAAAAAAAACTACTAACTGAAGCTAAAGATAAAACAAATAATAATACTATATTTAAAGTTAGATTTATTAATAATAACTTTAAATTAATTTCACATACAATAATTGAATCACAAAATGGAACCTAAAATATATACACTTTATGAATATAATAAATTAAATTATGACTTTTTAAATAACTTATCGATAATTATTTTAAATATACGTAGTTTTAACAAAAATATAGATAACTTTTTAACTTTTCTAGGTTTATTTACATATGAACCAGATATACTAATTTTTACTGAAACGTGACTTACTAAATATGATGATCCTATTATTTATTTTAAAAATTATAATATATGCCAAATGAATAGATCATTTAAAAATAAAAAAAGAGGTGGTGGTGTAGCTATTTTAGTGAAAAAAATGTATAAAACATCAATAATTGATAATCTATCTAATTCAATTACAGATTCAATTGATATTGTTTCTATTCAAATAATAGATGAAAAATCAAAAAAACACAATATTTTATCTGCTATATACCGCTCGCCTGATAGTGATACTACTGTATTAAATGATTTAATTTTTAATTTATTTTCAAATTATATTAATAAAGATATATTTCTATGCGGAGATTTTAATATAGACTTTTCAAAAAATTCAAATACTACACAACATTTTAATTATATACTAACTCAATTAGGTCTCTCGTCCACTATTAATATATATACCCGTACAACAATAAATACAAATACATTAATAGATAATATCATAACTAATAGTAAAAATATATTAACTAGCGGTATTATAGAATCTGATATAACAGATCACTCTATTTTATTTTTAATTTTTAATTTTAAACATACAAATTTACATAATACTAATACTAAACCATACATTAGAAATAAAAAAAATATCAATGATTTGAAAAAAGAATTGAATATTATAAATTGGCAAAATGAAATTGTAAGTAATGACCCTTTACATTATTACTCATGTTTTATTAAAAAGTTAAATTTTCTAATGGATAAACATTGTCCTTTAATACATACAAATATAAAAAACGATTATATTAATCCTTGGATTACAAATAAACTTAAAAATGCCATTACAAAAAAGAATAAACTGTTTTCATTTTATAAAAAACATAAATGTCAAATTGCGCTAATGAGATATAAAAAAAATAAAAAATAAATTAATCAAACATTTAAAATTTCAAAAAAATAAATATTATAATGAATTATTTTCTAAAAATAATCAAACTGATAATTGGAAAATAATTAATAAACTAATTAATAAAAAATATAATAACTTTCCAAATATATTTATTTACAATGGTATTGAAATACATAATGAAAAAGATCAATGCGAATATTTTAATAACTATTTTTCTAATATTGGTGAAAATATTGTGAATACAATACATAATAGTAGTAACAATGATTTAAAATTACTAATATATAATCCATATAGTTTTTATTTCATACCTATTACCAATAGTGAAATAATTAACGTTACTAATAGCATGAAATCTAAAGTATCCATGGATGTAAATAATTATGATATGTCATTGATAAAACAGATTATTAATTGTATTTTATATCCTATAAATCATATATTTAATAATAGTATTGTAACTGGACTATTTCCAACCGATATGAAAAAATCAATTATAAAACCACTATTTAAAAATAATGATAATAAAAATATTATTAATTACCGCCCAATTGCACTTTTACCACAAATTAGTAAAATATTTGAAAAAATTATATATAATAGATTATCCAATTTCATAATTAAACATAAAATAATAAATAAGAATCTTAAGGTTTTATTCCAAAATCTAATACAACGATATCGCTTTTAAACATTCAGCATTATATTCTACAAAAAATAGTGAACATAAAAAAATTGCAACAATTTTTCTTGATCTGAAAAAAGCTTTCGATGTTGTTGATCATGTATTATTATTAAAAAAACTTGAAATATATGGAATAAGAGGAAATATATATAATTTAATAAAAAGTTATTTAAATAACAGAACATTTACCACAAAAATAAATAATTCATTATCGAATACTAAATATGTTAAGTACAGGGTTCCTCAAGGTTCTGTTCTGGGGCCCTTATTTTTTATAATTTTTATAAATGACCTACCAAATGTTTTTAAAAATGTGAATAATATTAATTTAAATTTATATGCTGACGATACATCACTAACAGTTTACGCTAATAGTGATGTTGAACTAACAAAATTACTTCAAATATATATGGATAAATTAAAATATTGGTTCGATATAAATAATTTAAAACTTAATATACAAAAAACTAAAATACTTCCATATTTTAATACTAAACTGACTAATGATATAACAATTGACAATATAAAAATTGATATTGTAGATAACTATACATTTTTGGGTTTGTATTTAGATACAAAATTATCATTTAATATACATATTGATAATTTAAATATGAAACTTTCAAAAATAATATACTTAATTAAAAGGTTATCATATTTAAATATTAAAAATTTGATTTTATTATACAACTCTTTGTTTTTATCTAATTTAACATATGGTATTGAAATATGGGGTAATATTTATAATTCTAATTTAAATATATTAAATTTATCACAAAAAAAAATAATAAGAATAATTAATAAAAAGATTATTGACAATTCAAAATTACCATTAATAAGATTATCGCATACATCAATTTTATTTTATAATAGTAACATTTTAAAACTTGATGATCTTATAACTTTTAGAAATATTTTAATTATATATAATCTTTTAAATAATAAATATGTTAACGATATAACTGATTATTTTAAATTTAATAGAAATAAAACCAAATTTATTTTACCACTTATGAAAACCAATAGATTCCAAAATACAATATTTTTCAAAGGACCTAAACTTTATAATTTAATAATGTTTAATAATATTTTAAAAACTAATACAATTACTCATACTTTAAAACTGAAGAAAGTATTAAAATCATTTTTTATTAAACAGTATTGTTAATTTTTTTATAAATATTAATTATTATAATTTTGGCAAACATCTTTTTTTTAATCATTCTAAAACAATTACACATATTTATTATAAACAGTATTACAAAATTTACACATTTTTATTATAAACAGTATTACAAAATTTAAATTATAAACAGTATTCAAAATAAACTATTACAAATTAAACAGTATTAAAAAATATAAAAATTATAAAAGTATTATAATCTTAAAAAAAAAACAGTATTAAAATTATAAACATGTTTACATTACAGTATTAAAACAAAATCTAAAAAAATTATTTAATTTATTGTATATTATTTTATCTTCATTTTTCTTTTTTTTCATATTACACTATCGCGATATTAACCTATTACATTTTTATGCTTATTATATAATAATCAATTATTTCTTTAACAGTTTTAATTTTAGTTTTTATTTAAACAGTATTAAATTATATGTCATATTGATAGTACAAATTATTTAATTTTCTCTTTCTTTACAATTTAACTTTGAATGCCTATTCACGAATCACAACTTTTATTTTTATAATCTGTATCAACTTTATTTATATCTCCTTTATTATTGTAATTTTATATTTTATCTTTGTTTCTAATTTTAAATTTTATTATTTTCGTATGTGATTAACCTTTTATTTAATCATTTCATTGTTTTTTTTATATTAATATGATTTTATTATTATGTTTATCATTATTTCTATTTTATTATTTTATTTGAATGGAAATGATGATTTGACATTGCACATACTGTTAGGAGGTTTCGAATCAATAAAGCTAATCACTTTCACTGATCCTCCTTAGACTTTGTCTATAAACTGAATTCATTCATTCATTCATATATATATATATATATATATATATACTATCTAATAGTGTTAATGTACACACTTATCTCTGTTTAATATTTCTGTGATTTATTTCACATCCCACATTAAAGTAGGAATGCATTAATGAACTAATTAGTTCATTAGTTTAGAAATATACATTATTATAATGGAATATGTATATAAGATATAATTAAGTTAAACAACTTTTAATAATATGATTATATATATATATATAGTCAAGTATATATATATATATATATATATATATATACATATATACTTGTTATTAATATATTTTAATCAATATATATTTATAAAATAGTTACATATATATATTATATAGTTTAGTCTTTAATATAATATTATTGCTCAATAGATATTAGATATTATCTAGTTGTTCTGTAGTATACTACATATCTATAAATAGAGGTGCATAGCATTCCACGAATGTATTATAGGGGGGCTTATGTAAAACCTATATTATTGATACATTATTATCATATCTAATTATTACTATTTAATATTTTCTAATTAGTTATTTTACGCTTTACTTGATTATAATTATATATATATATATACATATGCAATATATGTACATATTTTATGATATATATATATATATATATGTATATATTTACAAGCTCCCTTTCGGATAATACGGACTATAGTTCTCCTTAATTCTACTCAGTTCGATAAACATCAGCTTATGCGCAGCTTCCTTACTATTACTGTGTATATAATACGCCCCTCTTATACGCGTTTACATGCCTGTGATATCTATCCGTAGATGCGCTCTTTTAATATAACTTCTGGTGCGATGTTGTCAGTCTCTCAGTAGTACGATTGACTAGCATCGTTATCAATGCGTGTCACCCCTAACATAGGTCACCCAAGTAGAGGTCATCCCTAACATATGTCACCCAAGTATAGGTTACCCCTAACAGAGTTCACCCAAGTAGAGGTCACCCTTAACATAGGTCACCCAAGTAGAGGTCACCATAACAGAATTTAAAAAAGTAGAGGTCACCCCTATCAGATGTCACCCAAGTAGAGGTCACCCATAACAGAGATCACAGTGTATCCGTATGCATAAGAATAGTTACAAACGTCGCTCAGTACAGAAGTTATAATATTCGAGAGTTGTTCCTAATTTAAATAATATTATGTTTGTATTCACTTCACTCAATGTGCTTTACATGCTAGTATTCTATCTTTGACCTCGCATATGGTTACTGTACGTTTTGATTTAAGTATTGCTTTCTGTATTCCTAAATATTGGAAGTGTTCTATAATATAATATATACTATATATATATATAACATATATCTAACATATATCTAACTTATACAGTTTACTTTCATATCTATGATATATTAATAATAGTACAATACTATATAATAATACATTACTAATAATACACCACATATATATTTATAATAATTTAATAGAGTAAAGTTGTTAGATGAAGTTTTCACTTATAACCATATATGGCTCTAATGTCCCTTCAAAGCCGCTCTCATGTTAAGGCACCCATTGTTTTAACGAGAACCGATCATTTATTTATACATAATTAAATAATATCACTTCTAAATATTATTTTAAGACCTATTTCAATGGTCCGTACAGGGCTTGAACCCGCATCATACTATCTGTATGCCGGATGCCTTAGTCAACTGAGCCACACAGGCAGTTATATATATATATATATATATATATATAGAATTAGTAATATAATAATTATATGTTGGTAAACCCCAGGGGAGATATATAAGCTAAGAGCTTATTGATACACCGAACATGTTATTAATATATACATATATTTAATATATATATATATATATATATATATATATATATATATATATAGTTTGTTACACACATACACATATACGAATATACAAATACATACACAAAATTATATATATATATATATAATAACATTTAATACAATTTTTATCAGCAGTCTTACTAATTTAATTCACATATAATACACATATTGATATAACACAGATAACCCCCCCCCATATAACTCCCCCCAACCATTACGATGTAACAGGTTCGGGTAAACTAATAGAAGATTTCGCGTACAGCGACGTCGATATATACGGGCTAATGAAGGACAGCTTTACGTACATGTACTTCAGAGGTATAACGGGAGATATGCACTTCGGAGTGAACGGTGGTGCCACCAGACCCGTAGGAGTTATGCAATTCAGAGGTTTCGCTATTTATAGGTGGCGCTAGGTGTACTGAATATATGTAAATAATCTAGTTTAAACGCTATATTAGTATATATTTACCAAATATTTAGATTAGACAAATCTGTGTACTATATACAAATCTATATACTATATATATATATATATATATATATATATATAATACTAGTCTCTTCATTTAAGGTAAGTCTGATGATTAACAATGTCCAAGATGTATATAACTGTGAAAAATGGCCTAGTGGTATTTTAATTAAACGTTTTTTTAATAAAGCTAATCATGACAATAATGTTAATGTTAACAGTAATCTATAATAATGGATTTACACAATACATTAAATTTATTGTCCTTAAACTGCAATGGTTTCAAGAACAAGGCTAATATTATTTTAGATACTTATCCTAATATTGATTTATTTTGTTTTCAGGAACACTGGCTTTCCTCTGAGGAAAGTTCTATATTCAATACCAATAATAATAGTTATAGTGGTTATGGTAATGCTTCTTTTGATAACACAAAATTGAGAACCGGCAGACCTTTTGGTGGTGTTGGTTTTATGTGGAAAAAGGGAATAGATAGATATATAAGTATTATGCAATCTGAATATGATTGGCTTATATGTATTAAAGTATTCGATTTCTACATTATTAATATATATATCTACCGTATGAGAATCCTAATAATATTAGTTTATTTGAAGGTCATCTCGTTCAACTGTTATTATATTGTGAATTCTTAAATTCATCTAATTATTGTATAGTAGGAGATTTTAATGCTAATATTTCTAATCCTGATTCATACTTTAGTAATACTTTAATTAAATATTGTGCGGATAACAATAATATTATGTCAGATAAATCATTACTAGATTCTGATAGCTATACTTGTGTTAGTTCGGCGTGGAAAACATGTTCATGGTTAGATCACTTATTATCCACTTTTGATATGCATTCATCCATTTTAGATATTATAATTGATTACTCCTTTATATTATCAGATCATCATCCATTAGTTTTTATCATAAATCAGAATACTATTCCTAGCTCAATTAGCTATAATAATAGTATTATTCATAAAAAAATTCAATGGAATAGACTTGATAAGAAACAAATTTTGAAATATAATATTGATACTAAGTTTAACTTAGGAAAATTAATTAATGATATATATTCTTTTGATAATAATATTAATTATTCGGATTACTTATATAATTCCTTATTGAGTATTCTTGTATATTGTTCTAACGATATATATTCAGTAGCTAATAAATGTAAATATGCACGAATGGAGTGGAATAATAATGTACATGAGAAACATGTTATTGCCAGATCTTACTATTTAACTTGGAAATGTAATAACAAACCCTTGGCTGGAATATGCTATGATAATATGGTTAATTCGAGAAAAAATTTCAAATACGAATTGCGACGTAGTAAATTGATATCTAATCAATCAGAATCTAATAAGATTGCCTTAAAATTAATTAAAAATTGTAATAATTTTTGGAAGGTGATTTCAAACAATCTGAAGAAAAAAAACTCTTCCGCACCAAATAACATTGAAAATGAATATGGTATAGTTAATATTACTGAATTCTGGTATAATTATTTTAATAATTTATTTAACAGTACTACTGATATACCTTATTCTTAAAATACTATTAATGTTAATGACATTGAATATACTAACTATGCTGAAATTTCATCTATAATTAAATCAATTAAAGGGGGTAAAGCTATAGGCCCTGATGGAATATCTATAGAACATATTTCTCACGCGAATAGTTTTGTAATTGAATTAATAATGCTACTAATTAATAATATGTTGCGGCATTCGTATTTCCCGAATAAGCTAATGTTATTTTATATTTTACCTATAGTTAAAAATAAAAATAAAAGGTCGAATGATTCCACTAATTATCGGCCTATATGTATATCTAATATTATCTGTAAGATAATTGAAAAGGTGATACATAATAGAATATCTTCATTATTAATTACTATGGATAATCAATTTGGCTTTAAAAAAAATCGTGGTACTGAAATGTGTGTGTTTGCGCTTAAGCAATATTTAACAGATTATAGTAATAATAACACTAATATGTTCGTAGCATTTTTAGATGCTTCCAAAGCTTTTGATAAAATTAATCATAACATTTTATTTCAAAGATTAAAAGATAATAATATTCCTTTATACATAATTAATTTTTTAAATTACTGGTATAGAAACCAAATAATATATATTAAATGGTGTAACAATTCATCGGATAGCTTTCCTGTTACAAGGGGTGTTCGTCAAGGTGGCATTCTCTCACCATTGTTATTTAATTTATATACTAATCCTATGATTAAGAAATTAAATGAAATACATTCAGGTTATTGCTTAAATGGAAATATCATCAATAATCTATGTTATGCAGATGATATAGCATTATTTTCACCATCACTAGGGTGTTTGCAGTTATTGATAAGTTGTTGTGAAGAGTTTGCTGGCCATAACCACATAACATTTAATATTGATAAATCGGTTATTTTACCAATTTATTTTGATAAATCATATCATAAACCTGTGAAATTATATATAGATAATAAACTTCTAAAAGTTGTGAAATCATATAAATATCTTGGGCATTGGATTTCAGATGGACGTATCTGATGATATTGATATATATATATAGTAATATTAAACAGTTATATAAACAAATCTATGCAATATCATATAACTTTAATCATTGCTCTAAGGATACACAAATTATTCTATTTAAAACATTTGTTTCTAATATATACCTTAGTAGCATATGGATACCAAATAGATATTGCATGGCTAAACTTAATATAGCTTATAATAATGCTTATCGTATTGTTATGAACTATGAACAGACGTAGAAATAGTGCCTCTTTAATGTTTTTTAACGATTATGTTAATAATTTAACTGTTAAATTACGCAAGTCATATTATTCGCTATATAAACGAATACAATTATCGTGTAATTCACTAATTGTTCAATTATATGAATATAATATTGTGTTCCCATCGCCACTGTTTACCATGTGGTAAAACTCATTGTTTGTATAGTATTTTAAATTTCGTTTCTTAGATTAATTGTTTGTTTTTTTTTAGTTTATTCTTTTTAATTTTCGTTTATATTCTATGGACCTCTGTATTTATGTCTGATTTAAAATAAATAAATAATACGATACTTTTCATCATGAATGTGTATCATAACCATTGATTTATTATATTTTTAGATGACCATGTTGTTACGGAAAAAAACGTAGGAAATAATAATTAATATAAACATTAATAATAATATTATATTATATACATATATAATAACTTTATATATATATATATATATATATACATTATTATTAATGTGTATATTTATTACGGTTATAAAACATGTATCTACTTATACACTTAACACACACACATATATATATATATATATACATATATAGTTTGGTATCACAGCGGAAATGGCTCGCATAATCTCACTAATAATTAGGTAATGATGACTAGGTATTAGTAGGTAATCCCATAGGTAATCCATCTGCAGGTAATTATATGTATGTATACACCCGTCGACTATTTATGTATATATATATATTGTTAATGTTGTTGTTATTATTTTATTTGGTAGAGTACTTTCAAACAATCCATAATCCTGAAAACTTAATCTAAGTTCGAACTTAGATGAAGTTTAACTGATATGACTCTAATGTCCATTCGAAGACATTCTCATGTTAAGGCATCCATGGGTTTACACGATATTCTATCATTTATCTATAAGCAATTATTAATTTAATATTATTTTTAATAATATTATTTTATGACCTATTTTAATAGTCAGGACTGGGCTTTAACTCGTGTCCTATTGCTCGTGTGTCCGATGTCTTAGCCAACTGAGCCACACGGGCAGTCGTTAACTTTCAACTCTATTTACAGGCGATGAGAACTATTGGGTAGGTACTCATACCGAGTCCAGCATGGGCATCAACGAGTCGATGGTATTCAGAGATGGAGGCATCGTCTTCAAAGGTTAGCCGCCATTACCGTCCAAAGTTACGCGCCGCCATTGCGACCTCTACCGTACGTAACCCACCCACGTGGTCTGGCAGATGGTAGAGTACCCAGAGATTCATCCATCGTCACGGTGGTACGAAGGTATCTGGACATGGCATTGTACGTAGGAATGGTCACTCTAGCAGTTATCGGTATTATATTCACCACGGTGCTGCTGCTGTTCAATTATAGTTACAGAAGATCAAGGTATTACTCTATCTCCCTCTAAATATCTCTCTCTAATATATATATATATATATATATATATATATTTATATATTTCACCACTTCTCTATTCTATATATATATATATATATATATATATATATATATATATATATATATATATATATATATATATATATTCATCTTTCTCCCCATATCCCTCATCCATACCTTCCCTCTCTTTCAACTCATCTTTCTTTCTATCTATCTTTTCTATTTAATTATATATATATATATATATATATATTAATAATTAAATATAATACAACATTAATATAAGAATACAAACTATACGAATATGAATGATTACGTAATACGAAACACCCCGATACCCCGCCACACTAGAATAATAAGAATGTCGTCGCCTAAGCTGAACAACGTGATACTGGTAGGCTGCGTAACCAGTTACGTAAGCATTCTGTTCGCAGGGGTGTCAGCCGAGGTGCCACTACTAGCTTTCTGTCGAGTTAGTAGACATCTGACATCTGACACTAGCTGGTATGTGCGTGGTAATGGTGTGTACTGTTATTTGTTATGTATTATATATGTAGATTAGTGAGATGTATACGCCATTATGCAATAAACTAATATATATATATATATATATATATATATATATTTATACAGTGAAATACTTTTATATTAGTTACTACATATAACGAAATTTATTATAAAATTTGATAGATTTACACAGATTTATGGATTTAATGAAAATATATTTCGAAAAATGACACATCGTCAATGATGGAAAAAAAATTATTTATTATTTGGAATATCATTCTCGTATAATGACTTTTATAGCATTTTTAAAACAGTTAATAATATTATATTAATTCATAGAATATGATATAGACATAAGTGTAAATTAAGATTAACTTTATAATAAACAGCTACACTATTGATTTATTGAATATACTCATATGATTAAAATATATTTTCCTATTACTCTCATTATCAATATTTGTTTCTAAATAATAAAATGTATTTTTGTTATTTATCATTGATACAATATATTTTCAATATTTGTATTGTATATTTTTTTGTAAATAAAGTAAATATAGTTTTAATAATATTAAGTGTGAGTTTATTATAAATTAGATTGATTTTATTATTAACGATTCCTTCCAATGAATGTATCTGTATCTATAAAATATAAAGTTAATATCATCAGAAAACATTAGGAGTTTACTTTGCGGTAATAACATACGATCACATGATTGAAATACGCTACACCATTAATATAAATGAGAATTAATATCGGTCCCGATACAGAACCTCGGGGATAACATGTTTTATATATAGTTTAACTATAGTTTAACAACTTGATTTATTATCATCAATACAAATACGATGTTATGTTATGTTATGTATAATAATATATTGATTTCTATTATTTACACAGAGTTGCATTATTTTCAAAGGTGTTCCTCTAATATTGTACTACATTAGTTTCTTAATCGTTAAATGATGTTCGATAATATCAAGGCTGTGTTAATTTGAACAGCAAATGTCCGAGAATGTCTAACCACTCGTCAGTTATAGTTCCAACGCGATCAACACGATCATCGTATGACGATTGTCCTTTTCTGAACTGATATCAATAAATATATTTACTATTGTAAATAAATTATTACAATTATTTAGAAAATGTAACATTAGTTTTTTAATATTTATTTCAATTATTTCATAAAGTTGAGGTAGTAGAGATATTAGTCTAAACTAAAACGATCATATTTATCTCCTTATTTATATAACGGAATAATTCTAGTAATGTGTAGGCAAATTGTAAATATCCCTTCACAAATACTACCTTTTAACTAAATTCATGTATGCATTTTGTTAAAAGGAAGAATACAGAAGTCACAAATAACTTAAATGTTATATCATAATATCCGAAATGATGTAACCATTGTTAATGTAATTTAATTAATTAATGTGTTCGCAGTAATATCATTAATTGCATTTACATTAGTTGATTTTAAGATATATAGAATTACAACTTCAATTAATATCATTTAGAGTGAAATTACTAATACCATAATAATTATTCAATATCTTACTAGCAATATGTTGACCTATATTATAAGTATACAACAATTAGCAAAATCACCAAGATAACTTTTTATATCATCTAGATTATTATTTTTTTTTGATTTAAAATAATATTTCAATTTTTCCATTATAAATTAATTCATCATACTACTTTTCTATCGATATTTTAAATGTTTATTATAATCATTGCCTGTATATACATATGTAAGCTAATTATTATATGTATTACTACTTACAAATATATAATGAAACCTATTTTATAAATAAGTTATTTTTTTCCATGTTATATATACATGTATATGTCTATGTCTATGTATACATATCCTGATCCAATTCCAAATGTACCTTACTTCGGAATAGGCGATCAAAAAGATAAATAGATTGCACACATATATATATATATATATTAGCATATATGCGAATTATATATAATTTATAAATAAAGGGAAAGCAATGTTTATTTTGTATCTTCTTCGTAAATTAAGTTCAAGTTAGTTTAATCGAAACATTGAATTAATATACTATACACTACACTTTAATAATTCATTTAATAATAAATGTAATATCTATCACTATACCAAGATACCCGAATGCCTATGAAAGAGTTATGATATTCACACGGTCTCGTATTACGCACGCGTTAACATAATAACCATGCTTATTAATATATGATGAGTCATATTATGACTCATATACGAATAATTACCGAGTAATTATATATCATAAATATAGTTATTATTTTAATGCATAGTTAATGCGAGGGCGTATACCGTAAACCAGCCGTATATATATATATATATATATATATACGTATATACTTACCTCGAGTACTTTATATTTAATAATTACGTTAAGCATTATCATGAACTGCATACACTGTATACAGTACACCTGACCAGGTACATATATATATATATATATATATATATATCTGTACACGCCCACAATGACCACCTCAGATAAGTTATGTAATACACAGGCTGATCAAGTTGGAGATTTCATTTACATATATAAGTAGATTATTGTTATCTAAGTTAAATATTAATAACATTATTAATTCAATTACAATCTATAACTGCTAATGTATTCGTGTATAAATAAAAACGCCTTTATCGGATATACCGACGATAACCTTCTATCGATTATGGAACCTTACACAACCATTGTCGGCTTACACTATATATATATATATATATATATATATGAATTAACAAATTATCTAAATGATATATTATACGACTTATTAATAGTTAGCGATTACATAATACATTACGTAATAGATAGGAATGTTCACGAGTCATATCGGATTCACGTTGACGTTCGGCAGTCTGTTGGCTAAAACTTGGCGAGTACACAAAGTACTAACGCAAGCTAAGAAAACCCTATCCACTGTGGTTAGTATAACGATTATAGGGTACCACCATTGTCAGTCTCCTAGATAATAGTCTATACATAGATAATGATATGTTTAATTATTGTATTTACTAAACTATTGAATATTACGCTTAGGTTTATTTATATTTATTGACCATTCTATAGTTATTATATTATATTTAATTCATTAAAGTTCCAGTTTTTGAATATTTAAAAATGTCAAGTAGATATTATAATATATTAATAATAATAATAAATATAATTAGATATATTAAATCACTATAAAAACTACATTTAAATAAGTTATACACAATACTACTTATTATATATAAATATTCCACATATATATACATATTAAATTAAATAATGTATAATATAAATATAATATTTTATTAGATTATAAAAGATTATCATTTATTCGCAATTGTGGCAATATTATCAGTATATGATGTATGTTTGATGTCGGCACAGGAACTTATAAAACCCACTTCACTAACAATGATCAACAGTACCACCTCGGTTAGTAACACTATCTATATATATATATATATATATATATGTATATTATTACTATATTACTTAGTGCCTCTTGTTGGAACTGGCGTGGTATACCCTCATCCCTAACGTCTAAATACCTATATTCGTTAGGCCTGAGGAAGCATGATATTACGCTACTCAGTATTCGTGTTATGACAGGCAGTCTAAATATTTATCGCAAATACTGCAATGGATTATTGTAAAATCCTTAATTATCTGGCCTCTCCCTTGCCTACTTCGTCATATTTTTATTAATATATTTTCGCTAATAAATGGGATAATTGGCTCTGGTTATTAACTGACCATTTTCCGAAAAAAAAATAATCTATATATGTATATTATTAATATATTACCAATTTAACTAACTTTAATATATGTATACTTTTTAAACAGCATATTAATTATCTAAATTAAATGTATTTTTCTTTAAATATTTAGATAATATATGAAAAATGTACAATTAATAAACCGTATAATATATTGTATAATATATACTTAATAATTTGTATATATCATAAAATTAAATAACTTATGATATTGTAAATGTTATATATATATATTCTCTAATGTTTGATCTAATATACGATTTAACTTATATTATGTACGACATACATAACTATTTAAATGTATATAAGTATATATATATATATATGAATCTATATATTATTTATTTATTATCAGATTTAGGTATAAGTATCTGGGTAATTGTAGAAGAATTGATGTTTGTCGAAACAATGACCCACATATATATATATGTGTGTGTGATATTACATATCTACGTATTCGGTAGATATTGAACAACGACGAAGATCTGGTAATCCAATACGAGACGATGATTTGTTCCACCAGGGGGCAGCACTATTTCATCATCACTCTGACCGGATGGCACGCCCTTATGCTGGTATTCGGAGCCTTCATCGCCTGGGAGACTAGAACGGTATGTTCTCTAGGTCGTGTCCTAGCACGCGTAACTAATCTCCGGGTGCCCTATAGCGTAAAGTTACCCACTGAATCGTCATTAGATCTATTATATATACAACTATATATATATATATTGTTGAATAAATATATTATTTACTATAGTATAATTACGAGTTTACTAAATAGTGTATTAAATAATAAATATAGTATAACTATAGCATAGAATGCGTAGTAGATAACTTAACGTAGAATAAAGTCACGTGTGACTTATATAAGTCACGTGTGTAAACAAACACATATCACGTGATACAAGCGAGTCGAATCTCGTACACAGGTGAAAGTGGAAGAGCTAAACGACTCCAAACAGATCGCCCTGTGTATCTACAACGTGTCGATGCTGTTCGTACTGCAGATGATGATCACGTACATAATGCACAGCGACAGCATTGATGAGTCATATCTGTTCTCTTCGCTGTTCACTCTCGCCACAACGTTCTTGACCGAACTTATCATATTTATACCCAAGGTTACATATTTAATGTTATTTATGATATATATATATATATATATATATATAATTATAATTATACGATTAATTAAGTGATTGATTCGTATCCTAATTAGTTATATAAAAACTTCCGTAATATATAAAATAGATATTCTTGGAAGTGCTATTAGCGATGTGGTTTAAATAATAATAATAATAATAAAAATAATAATAATAATAATAACAATAATAATAATAATAATAATGGGAGCGATACGCTATATTAATAATATAGTTTACATAGTTATATTTAATAAATAGTATTTAAATTGTGATATAACAAATATTTGTCAATCCATTACATAATTTAATAGTTTATATCTTAACACATAGCTTCTTAAATATCATAAAATGATAGTCTTGTGGTTTGAGAAGATGGAGGATGGCAGAATGGAGTCGGCAGTTAGTTGGTTTGGTAACATTGAATTATGGGTATATAAGGTTTAGTGTGAGTGATGATTGTATGTAATATAAGTATAGTTTTATAGTTATTAGGTATTTTATAGTCAATATTCTGGGATAAGATAGACCAGTTTATTGTAGTATAAGTTGTGATACAGATGTAACGTATAAGTATATATATATACGTATATATATATATATATATATATAGACAAAATGTTTCTGTGTGAAGATAGTTTCTGTTTGATATATTAGCTAAGAGGTCAATATCAAGGTCAGTTATTATATATAATTATATATATATAGTATTATCGATTAAAATAGTTGATTCGGGAACTTAAAGATGAGATTTATAAATGTAAAGTATTGGGAAATTAAGAAATTCGGTATTAGAAGATATGATGAAATACATGATATGATATGATTATAGGTATCGATATAGTTTTGTATTTAGTGACGTAATACATTTGGCTGTTAGGATTATCGGGAGGACGATAGAAAATGATAGCAAATATATATGTGAGTTTGTTTATTAAAAGTGTGAACATTACGATGTCATAGTCGGTGCATTCTAGTTGTTAGGAAAACATCATTTATGTATGGTGTTTCGTGTAATGTGGTATGCTTTCATCACGTAAGGCTTGTCAGGTAATATTGTAGTCCTTAATAGTAGATAAAGTGAATGCGTCGAGTTTATTTAGCCATATTTCTGTAGATGCGTATATGTGATGGGTTGTTTGGGTAATGAAGTGATTAGTGATATCGATTTGTCAGAATGTGATCTATCATTAATGTGGTTGGTCATTTTTATTGCGGATTGACTTTTTTATTGACTTTTTATTATTATGATATATATATATATATATATATATATATATCAATGAATATTAATGATAATTCATATATTATTACATATGTGTAATTATCAATTATGGATTGTATAATACATATTTAATTTAATTAATATTTCTATAATAATTATATATATATATATTTTAGAAATAAAATCAAGTATATATACTATATGTATACATTGTAATGTTCTGTTATCATATTTATGTAATACTTAAATTACGAATATCTATAGATACAGAATAGCTCGCACTACACTGAATGTTATATAATACAATACATAACATGACGTATACGTATGTTACAATACAATATAGGCGATATAAAGAGCCACGATGTATGGTCGTGGTACCTGAAAGCTATCGGCAATCTCTAAACACTTACGTAACCTCCATCACACAGCTTCAAAAGGTCATCACTGGCGGGGATGACGTGGAACCAATGAAAGCCGAGTACAGCAGTAGAGAACACTCGAAATCCGTTCGCTACTAATTACACTAGTTTACCCTATGTTGCTCAGCTTAACATAGACCGCGTTATTATAACATATCTCTACTACACTTGTACTATAAATGTTCACGTACATTTTTTGATTATTTTTATTTTCATATTATAAGAATAACTTATTTTATTATATAAATATAAATATATATACATACAAAAATTATGTATATGTATGAGAATGTATTTGTGTGTGTGTAATATATATATATATATATATATTATTATTATTATTATTATTATTATTATTATTATCATATTTAGGTATAAGTACTTGTGTAAGTGTATTAAAGCAGTACTACTTATCAGTGAGACAATTACTCTTTTATATTACAATATTACCTACATAAAAGTGAATATTATTTTCTTGTGTATTTTATTGTGGATTTATTATAAATTTTAGAATAATTCTAAATAGTATTATTTAACTTAGAGATTCATACATATTAAATATTTACTAAACATAGTTTATATTTATATTATGAAATAATATTATAATTAACGTGTGTTATTTATTAATATCATTACATTATGACAATATAATATTTGAATTTAGAAACATTTACAAATAAAATATATATATATATATATATATATATATATATATATATATATATATATACTAATATATGTATTTAATGTTATTATTATGACTATATATAATATAATAGTAAATATATAATAAATACTTTGTTATGTAAAAATGGATATACATTTGTAGATTTAGATTAACTAGAAACTAAACAATTATTTCACCTATGATATTATTTTTATCTTAATATGGATAACTTAAATATTGATGATTTATTTAATTATTTTCTAATGAATATACTTTATTTCCATATATTTCTTCAAACACACCATCATTCAATCTATTCACAAAGGGATTCCATGATTCAATTGTCAGTCTAGAGATACCAAATTAAAAAAAGTTTGAATGTACATATTAGAAACACTCATTTAATATTATTACAAAAAAATTACACTAGTATTATTATTACTATTATTATAACTATCACTATTATATTACTCGAGAGTTTAATGATTTATAGAAATTCATATAATAATTCAAAACAATGTTTGTATTTTAAATATATTATTTTAAATTTATAAAACATCAGTAAGAATACTGAATATTTCCGTCTCTCCGTCCAGTGTTATGACTTTGGCAGACGTATCTTCCATTATACATGATACTGATAGCTGTCACCAACTATCTTCCGGTATTCCATACGCTTTTAGTATTAGCAGCATTTTTTCTCTATGAACTGTATCAAAAACTTTCTTAAAGTCAATGAAGATAAATATATCTACAATATTCTTGTCCTTTACTCCTTCTATCAGTCTTAAGTAATCGGTTCATCCTACTCTATTTCAGGTGGCATGCCTAGTAAGCCTTGAAAATGATTGTACCATGTTTGTAATCGTTCTTTCTGATTTATTCCATTTATCATTTATTACCTTTTTGAGTAGCTTTTCTTCTGGTGATTTCGTTTATTAGTTCCCAGCTGAGTAGATACCTTCTATTTATATCAGCTTTTTCTATTTGTTCGATCTTCTCCTCTAGGGTACCAACGGTAATGTTTTTATAAGATGTGTAGAGTTTGTTTCTTGATTATTATACTGATTGGAGTAATTTACTTTATCTTCATACGTTTTGTATGCTTTACGTGTATCTTGTCTGGCTGTATTAACAGTTTCATCAGTGGATGGGCAGATATGTACTTTCTTTGGTTTGATAGGAACTATTTCACTTTCAACTTCAGAATTTACTTTTATGAAACGCTCGTATGCTTCTGAGATATTTCGGTTGTTGATTTCTACTGTATATTTGTCTTGCAGTGATTTGTCTGATTTAAATAAAGGCCAGTTATATGTTATTTTTCTAGGAAGAGTATTTCTGTTGAATTTTAAGCTTAGTCTAATATTTGATGATACGAGTATATAGTCTGAACCTATACTGAGTACGATTCTATGGTATTTTCTTCCACTTGGGTCCACGTAGTTCCACATTTTATTCATCTTTTTTTGAAAAGAGGTATTAGTAATCACTAGTTGTTTTTCATAAATAATATCTAGCAGCAGTGACCCATTTCTGTTTGTGTGTTGATGATAAGTGAATGTACCGTCGTCCTTCCCAATACGTACATTGCCGTCCCCAATGATAGCAAGCACATTGTGTTGCGGTATAATTTCTATAGATCCTCTACGTTCTTCATAATATCTATCTATAACTTCATCTTCGCTGGTATTTGTGGATGAGTGAATTACAATAATAGAAGTAGCAGGATTTCCTTGGAATGTAGCGATCAGTATACGATCTGTATGTGATATAATTTCACTCAATGAGCTTCTTGATATATTATTTAATATGATACCAATTCCTACTGTGGCTGCACCTTTATCGTTTCTCCAGGCTGATGTCGTTACAAATATGCTTCTTCCGATTGTCTTGTATCTAACTTTTTCGTCATGTATAATTCTATGTATTCCTAGAATATCTATATCATGGTACTAAAAGTTATACTTTAATTCTATTTGTTTATGCTCTTCTCTGATTCTTCTAACATTCATAGTTGAGATGATAATTTCTTGTTTGCATTTTAATAAATTGCCATAGCACCTAAGCGTATCTCAGGGTCTACCCTTCCTTTCGTGTTTGGAGTAGATCCGTCATTCTTCTCCTTCTCCATTTCGGTTGATGGTAAGGTTTTGTTAGGGACTTTAACCCTAGTATTGTTTGTTGTAATTGTCATGATTGTCTTTATTTTGCTAGTTACTGTTATGGGCGTAACTACTATAGAAGTGTGTGTTATATCAGAGTGTCATTATCTACAAATAGAAGCATTACTACAAGGCAGCAGAAATATTTGGAGTCCTAGTTAATTTCTCTTAGATCCCCCATAGTTTAGATTGGTACCGAAGATCCACTGTACTGTGTGTGGGAGTCTTGACCTGAAGAACTATAAAACCAACAGGAAAGAGCGTATTCACTTGGCATTTCGTTTGGCTTGACAAGGCTATATTGTAGTTGATGCTAGCTTAAACAAAACTACAGTCTACAAACTATGTACGTAATCGTACCACAACACAATTATTTAATATATATATATATATATATATATATATATTTGTTATTGTTGTTGATAACAAATAATTTGATTAATATGAGTGTTATATATAATACATATATGTATTTAATACAAATAAATAAATACTGACATCATGATATATAGGTTTTCTAAATGTATTGAAAATGTATTAACATGTATATGATGATATTAACATTAGATTAAACTTTAGTTGTTATTTTATTTTATTTATTTCATCTTTATATTATAATTTTATTAATGTTTACGAGAAAGTAATTATAATATATATATATATATATATATACGATTAAATATAAATTTAATACGAAATGCTGGGTTTATTATTTGAAATAAGAGAATTACTGAAGTAAGATATACTACTATAGCTGTTCCCCATCCACATGTCCTATGTCATTATTTAATTCAATAATACACCTTCCAACTGTCTCTAAAACGTTTAATTCTGATCCGCTGCCTCCACTATCAGTAGTTAATATTCTATAAATAGATTATTATTATTGTTATTGTTAATATTATTATTATTATTAATATAATAATAATTTATATACTTGTCTAAATTTATATATATATATATATATATATATAGATAGATAGATAGATAGATAGAGTGAGATAGATGGAGAGAGATGGAGAGAGCGTATGAGAGATAGGGAGAGAGAGTATACAGTGTGTATATACGGTGTATATACTATTGTTAATATATTATATCTAAACAGTGTTACAATAATAATAATACTATTATTATTATGCGCATGTATATATTTATAATATGATTATAGCAGATTCTATACTACATATACTAATTGTTAAATCATCTATATAAATAATAATGATATAAATATATACTTCACAAAATACCTCACTAACAGACTATATATTGTATACATATAGTTTGTTTATAAATATTAATTGTTAATATACTCGATTATAATGTTAATTTTTTTATATGTAATCATACTTTAGTATAATATTTTAACTTGCAAGTTAACTCTAGATTAAGTACTATAAAAAGAAATAATTTAAAAAATCAAATATAAGCTATTTCATATTACTCGATAAACTCTCCGAATAATTAAAACTATCGAACCTATAGATTATATATATATATATATATATATATATATATATATATATATATATATATATATATAATAAATACATTATATAAAATAACATTAAATAACATATTATATTTAGATTATCTAAACATACTTATTAAATAGTGATATATCACTTCTAACTTATTAAATATATTTAAATATATATATGTTTTCTATAAATATATAAATTATTACTAAATTATATTTATAGTAATATACAAGTTTAACTTTTGACATGCAGGAGACTCGAGTATCATCGGTTGAGTTCTAAATATAATTAAAATGAGAATATTATTATATATATATACATATCGTTATTCATTACTAAATATGAGAATATTTGGCTTAATCAAAATATTACATTTAAAAAGATATATTTTTTATATAATATTATAACATATATAAATTATTTATACCTATTTATTAATAAAATACTTTATTTAAAAAAATGATATATATATATATTAATCATTATATTAAAAATATAATAATAAAAACTAGGTTTCTATTTTAATAAATAATTAAATATACACATTAAATATTTAAATAATTATTTCTTATTAACTCATATAAAATAAAAATAACATACATTTAAATAAAATATGTATATTTATTATGTTCATTATAATTAATATAATATTTTATAATTAGTTAAATGATATAGGTAGTATGATGTAAGTGGTATTTAAATAACATTAACTCGGGAGACTTTATTTTCTTTTTAATGCAGATGCTAAAATTAATGTACATTATTAATATTACATAATGATTTATTACAATATATATATTTATTTATGCCAACAAACAAAATGATTACGCGTTAATGTTAATAGACTAATGCATCCTATAATTTTCAAGCTTTACTCATGTAAATTAGATGATAATTTAAATAATCTAGATAAAATGATTACGATTTTACTGTCATATAGGTTACCTACATAATTACCTACACAACGTTTGAACAAATACTAATACTACTGCATCTGAAATAATAGGAGAGCATCGAAGCAAAACATCTCCTTTGATCACTAATGACATATTCGTCTTATGCGATGAGAGAAGATCACTAAAGTCCAAAAAGAAACAACAGCCAGAACTAGACAGCGTTTATGGAACAATAAGTGCTACCATTCGGAAGGTAATTAAAACGGCACGAGCCAACTGATTCCAAATGCAGTGCAAATAAATTGACGACTACATACAATATGGAAGACATACTAAACGAGTGTACCAAACACTGAGATCACTCACAAAGACTTCACCGAGAAACACCTCAATCCTTGAAGATAATAATGGAAAACTATTAGCTGATGAAACTAAGATTCTATATCGATGAATAGAATATTGTAATGATCTATATCATAATCTGATAAACTATGATACTAATGTACTGAGTAATACCGCTTAATTTTCAACGAGGAGTTGAATAATGAGTTATCAATACTCGATACTGAAGTTATGAATGCAATAAATATGCTGAAAGAAGGTAGATCACCTGGAATTGATAATATACCAAGTCATTAAACAAACAGTGAGGTAATTATGTTATAAAGATCTCACTGTTCTGTGCCTAAAATCATGGACTAGAAAAATATAACCAGCACAGTGGACTCAATCATTACTAGTGATTCACTACTGATACTAATTCCTAATAAAGGAATCCTTAAGAAATATAAAAAATAAAAAACATTATTTTATTAAGCAATATATTATTTAAGATAATTTTCAAAAGATTGAATCCTAAAATTAAGCAAATACTATCGGATAAGCAAACAAGATTCCGGAAAGGAAGACGTATGGTGAAGCAGATATCTCATTGATAAACATATGACCAGCCAAAAAAATGTATTCTATAAATTAATAGCTTTTAAGAAGGCATTTAATAGAGCATACCATGATGGACTATGGTCCGCAATGCACACTTTTTGAATCCAGAATGAGATGTGATGATCAAAGCACTATAGTGCTATATATATATATATATATGACAACTCTATAGAGTATACTAATGCAGTTCTGATCAGTAATACTCAAGGTAAACTTTTCAAAATTACAGTTGGAATGATACAAGGTTGTATACCGTCACCGATACTTTTTAATTTCTTTTTTGAGGAAATCATGGCCGAAATATAGTCACAAAGAGTAAAATGTCACAAATCATGTAAAACGTCTGGCTTTTACACAAGTTAAAATACGGAAAAAAAAACACCAACATTTACTGGGATTCGATACATTACAATATAATATCTGTAAATGATATGACACGCATGAGACTATAGGGATGTTCTAATGCACATAAGATGCAAACAATAAAAGTAGATTTTGCGAAACAATAACAATAATTAGAAAAAATCTTTGCAATAAATATATATATATACACTTTTTCTCATACTTTTGATTTTATTCGCGCTATTATCAAATCCACCATTACTTCCGATACTACCCTATGTAATAATCGTATTCCCAAAATGACCTACGCAATCATTAAGTTACGTCTTTGTTATTAAAATTAATTTATTATCTATTTAATATTACATATAGTAAATATAATAACTAATGTAGTGGGTATAACAAAATATAAAACTAATGTAGTAGTTATACAAAAATGTGACATGTTATGTACTATTGTATGTATTATGTGTTAATTGGCGCCTTTGTCCCACATTTCAATTATCACATAAACATACGACCTATAAGAAATGACCTATATACATGTATACGTTCAATTCACACCATATATGGTGTATATACACTATATTAGTTAGCTAGTGATCTATATTCGAAATTATCACGAATAGGTGATTTATTGAATTCATTGGGTTTTACAAATATGTAATCAATTATATTATATGTATATATATATATATATATATACATATATATATATATATATATATATATATATATATATATATATATATATATATATATATATATATATATATATATATATATATATTTATATATATTTGGTGGAGTCCTTTCATCCCATCAAGGAACATAGATGAATGTATCACTTATAACAATATATGGCTCTAATTTCCCTTCAAAGCCGCTCTCATTTTAAGGCATCCATGGTGTTAACGAGAACCGATCATTTATTTATACAATATTATATACGATACCTTCTAAATATTATTTTAAGACCTATTTTAATGGTCCGTACGAGGCTCGAATACGCGTCCTACTGATTGTGTGTCTGACGCCTTAGCCAACTGTAGCACACAGTCAGTATATATATATATATATACTATATATCATATAATATATATATATATATACATATATTATTAACCTTATATATATTATATAAGTAAAACAGATACCAATTAATAAGACTGATAATTTACCTGCAATATGAGAATAGTGTATAACCTGTAATTTTATATTAAACAATATTTTTATTTAATCTGATTAATATACATTGATATTATATATATATATATATAATTCAGAATTTTGTATAAGAACCCAGATATATATTGATGCAAACTTTTGATCTTCCATTGAAAACAAAAATTACGAGTATAGTAATATAAACAAATAAACTAACTGAAACAACATAAGATAATAATTTCCCAATATTAAATACACTACAATCATAGCTATATCTACATTTGTATAGTATACATTAGCCACAACAATAACATATATTTCAATGTTAATACCCACGCAAACTAAGAGCAATCCGAGTTAAATCCATTAAGTCAAGCCCTCTCATCTATTGAATATAACACTAAATAAAGTTCATATCATCAAACCAAATATAAAATCGATAAATTATATAGAATCACATTATTAAATTTAAATAACAATGTTTAGTATATAATGTATTGACGTAATTAAAGTATAATGTTATTAATATATATATTTTACGTTATTCATAATTTCATATTAAAATGTCATCATTATTAAATAACATTTAAAAATAGTAATTACAAATATTAAATAGTATCAATATACAAATATAAAAATATTCAATAAAATAATAAATAGTGATAACACAAACAATATACAACAATTAGTAGAACTTTAAATATATATATATATACATATTTAAGTTTATTAATAATTATTTAAAAATATGAAATATGATATTAACAATATTAAATAGTCAATATATACATACAGAATATCTTTAAATATATTATATTATCTATTAATTATATATATAATATATATATATATATATATATATATATATATATTAATATTATATAAACATGTGTTGGTATGTACCTAATAACATGATATTACTTTCAATTTCACCATCTTCGTCAGTAGTTACAGTAGTTACATTATACAGTTCTAAAAATATATATTACTCTATAATATATATATATATATATACATATATATTAACCATAAACATTATCACTATATAAAACTATGTATATCATTAATAGTAATATATTAATGTATTATAAATTTAAATGTTACGAAATTCTATTATTGTAACTAATAATTAAGGAAGCTCGCCTAACTTCCTAATATAATAAAGTCGGTATATAACAATAGTTTCATATATTACTATACGGTATATATACGGTGTATATATAATGGTATACCATAGCCTATACCATACCCGACATAACTATAGTACTAGCTAGCACACAGATTAGAATAGATTACTTATCGACAACATTAGAAATAATGTATATATTAAGCTACGTAAACCACATTTTAATAGCAATAACTACAAGTATACTTGTTATAATATTAGTTTACTACGTTATTATTATGTATATATACATATATTTGAAGATGAATATAATAGAAAAGAGTCGATCTTATTTTTATTACGCCTCTTTTGTGAAATTGAAACACATAATTTGAATAAAATAATTAAAGAGAACACACATATATTCTAATAAATATAATAATAATGATTATAGTGTCAGTATTACTTATTATAACATTTAGTATTTCTGTGTTTCTCAAGGACATATGTTACCATACACTGTTAAAAATTAGGGTACAGCAAGTGCCTTTTAGGGTGTAATTAGTATCCCCATAACCCTACCCTAATTAGGGTACAGTTTAAATAAATACTACCAGTTTCCTAAAAATAACCAAAATGTACCCGAAAGAATATTAGCTAGTTGTACCCTATTTATATGATTTATACAATATTTTATATGAACATTTAAAAAATTAAATAATTAAAATAAATAGTATGTTATCGTTAGAAAATATTTATACTTTATACTTTCGATTATATATTTCGAATGTGCATTTGCTTACATAAATTATCAATCAATAAAATTAACACTCGTTATTTGTTACTCGAGCATAACAATTCATGTAAAAGTAGGTTGTACCCGCCAATGTAAGCTTGAATTATAATACTTACGAGGCGATTTTTAACATAATACTACCCCGAGTCTAATTAGAGGTGTGGAAGAGTGATCACAATTAAAGGGTAATTCACTGTAATGTATACACTACACATGCTGAAGTGTATACAAGTTATTTATACGCATATAAAGTTAAACTTAATATTATCGTGAATTAGAATAAAATATAACAGATACATATAAATTAAATATATTAACTTTCTGAAAATTTGTTGATATCCCTAATTAGGCTATATTTATAATTATATTTAAAATTGATATGTGGATATTATCTTTATTACTTTAAAATACAATATAGTTAATATATAATAATTAATAAAAATGTATAAATATTTAATTAACATTAATGTATATAATAATCATATTATATTTAAAGTTTATCACCTGTTGTTGAATTTTGAGACATTTATTTCCTTTTTATATTTTCTGGAATATAATACCTATTATTTTTAAATAAATTAATATTAATGGTAAGTTTAATATAAGTCAAAAACATATTGATAATATCTATCTGGTATACCGTATACTATAATAGAAAACATGAGTGCATATTTTGTATACATATATGTTAGTATAGAGTATAAAATATATACTATATATATACTATATATATGCTAAAATATATAAGAAAGGTATTTAGTTCCGACCAAAATTAAAATTGATGTATATTTTTTGGGAAAGTGCGAGGAATATATGTTCATTTATTCTTAGTTATGATTACACTAACTTAAGATAACATATTTATGGATGTTGATGTTTTGAGATAATAATTGAGAAAGAGAAATTGGATATACTTATGTCTTATTAGACCACCACATTTATATTATAATATTTATATTTTTATTTGTACGTAGGGAGGTATACATGTTCCGACACATGAATGGAGATTATTTTAGATGATTTTATTTGTTTAATTTATTTATGGATATTTCTAATGTTTATACTTTATATAGAATGTACATTTATCTAATAAATGACAATTTTGAAAATATAATATAATTCGTTTATTTTAATAAATATGTAGTATAGGTATTAGTAACTCGATTTTAAAAATCGACACTTTTATCAAAACTAACTACAAATACCGGTAAAAATCCACAGAATGGGACTATTTTCATACAGATTCAACCAATACCGTTTTATTTTTGTAATATAAACTTAAGCATTTACAAAATAGATACAAGTATATACATTATTAATTATAATAACTATTATTTGAACTTATAGGGATAAACATAACAAATCACACGTAATAATATAGGTACAAATAATAATCGTGCATCTCGATATTTAATTATGAGAATAATATGAAATAAGTATTTAAAAATATAATATTAAAATAGCATGTTTACATTAATTATTTAGTTTTTAGGAATAACACGATAAAATAATACGTAATTTAAAATTATACTAGGTATTACTAAACTATACTACTTATGATGTTATATATATATGTATATATTTGTATATTAATTTAAATCTGAATAAATCTGAATTTAATAAATTATTTCCCATATATACATATATTCATATATAAATATATTGATAGAAAACTTAATTAGACATAAAAGTAATATATACGATCAGAAAATGATAATCGAATATTAAAGTTATATTATTTTATAACTAAATATTTATTTTGTCAAGGTGAACGTTATCTATGATTATGAATGTAGTTAAATAGAGAATTATAAATATTGAATACATTCGATATTTATATATATAATTAAATATATATATATATATATATATATATATATATATATATGATTTCCCGTTTTCCATACTTAACATGTTAATTGCGCAAATAAGATAGTTATTAAGTGTATTAAAATGGCGCATAAAACGTAATCAATTACTATTATTATTTATATATATATATTATATTAGTTAACTAAGCTGTATAATGGACTAGTACTTTATTAACATTATTTAACATTATCGTAATATTAATTAATTAACATTAAACATAATAATGTAAATAAACAATAATTTACAAAATTAAAACAACTATTTATTTCGAAAATAGAATACGCAGAAAACGATGAGTTATACGCTTGTCGATGTACTATTACCAAAGCCCGGGATTTGCTATTACCTAAGCCATATCGCCTTACCATTACATCGGTAAGAGGACATATCGGACATATAGGACATGCACTTGATTACATAACGAGTTGTAGTTATGTAATATCGTCACGTAGTTACCAACGTGTATACGCCGTAATGTGTTTATATATGTCATATGTATGTACACACACACGCATATATATATATTTATTCATATACACACATGCGTACACAGATATATGTATACGTGTAATACTTGCTATCATTTCTCCGCAGTTATCGAGTTCTCGATAAAGGGTTACATTAAATAACATTTACATACCATTAATTAAAGATAATACACATTTATTTACGCACTATAATAATTTAGCACTATAATAATCTATAATAAATTATAGAAAACTCTTTCATAATAACGGAATATAAGTTTGAAAGAAATTAGGCGGGTATATATTAACATATGTATTTTAAATGTGTCTAATAATAGGGGAATCGTGTTACTATATAATGAGTGTTAAATTAATCCACTCTCTAAGAAATATACATATAAATATATATAATATATATATATATATATATATATATATATATATATATATTATGCATATATATTATGCATATTATATTATGTATATTTAGTAATAACCGGAATGATGAAAATGTATTATATGAAGTGATTACTTGAAGGCAAATATAACGCTACTATATATAAACATATACTAATAAATTCCATTAGAATATAATACTGTATAATTCATTTAAATTAATAATATTCTATAGTAAAATTAATTTGAAAAATAACAAATTTAAGATTTGTTATACATTTAAAATATACTCTATATATTTAAAATTTTAATATATTTAAAAATAATTTGATACTTTATTAATGCATAACTTGTATCGCAAACCAATGTATACCATAATATACTCATATCTTGAATTGAATTTAAAGTTTATTTAGACACTTACATAAATCATAAATGATATTTCAAAAGTATATATATAGAAATAAAGTATAAAAATATATAGTACTATTTAAAATAATAAATAAAATAAACCAGAAGGAAATAGATAAATCAAATAATAATGACAAACAATATAAGTATCAACTAAGATCAATCTGTGGATATATTTATTGAATGTCTTATGGGATTTTATAGATCTATTAGAGGGTGTGAGTGAATTCCATTACGGACTAGGACTATTATAACTAAATGATAGGGCATTTATTGTTAAGGGACGGATACTAAGGTAGAGATAAGATAAGAAACATGATTTATTAGAGATAGAAGGATATATCTGAGCACATGAAATATAGTAGGGTCATTTCGTAGAATATATCAAGGAATGAACAATGATATTCACATATATAAATATAGGTAATTGCAAATAATAAAATATAATTTTTTTTTACATTTTTCCCATGACCCATTAGTCAATGGGGTGAATTGCGGCAATTACACATGTTTTTTTCCATTTCTCATGTTCCAGTGTATTTTTGAGAAGATCACCGATATCACTTTTTGTCCAGTCTATAATATTATACATCCAGTTTATTCTCGGTCGTCCCTGTCTTCTCTTTCCTTCTACAAAACCTTGCATGGTTACAGGTTATAGTTGGTTATAGTTGAAAGGAGTGGTTCAACATAGCCTATTGCTTCAATAATTTTCTAGAAAAATAATCATTCGATTTCCTTTATCGGTATGAGATTCCTAGGATTCTTATATATGATTTAGATTCGAATGCATTTATTCTTTTCTCTATGGTTTAATTTAATGTCCATGTTACACAACTATATAATAGAATAGAGAGTATCAGAGATTTGTATAAGTGTATCTTGGAACGTAATGGGATACTTCTACTTTTCCATATTGTACTTAGGTTTACCAGAGCCGAATTTGCTGTCGCCAATCTTATTTGTATCTCTTTTTCACTTTTTCCGTCTTTTGTCAATGTAGATCCCAGATATTTGAATTTGTCGACTGTTGCTAGTGTTTCACCGTTTATAGTTATAACGTTTGAATGGATGTTTGAAAATTCATTTACCATGATCTTACTTTTTTCCATACTCATTTCCATACATTATGCCGCTGAGCAGTTATATAATTTGTCTTTGAGCTGTTATAATTATGGAATGGATCCTGCCATTAAATCTATGTCATCTGTAAACCTTAGAATACAAATATTATATCCTCATACAGCTATGGTTGATGTGTAGTTGATTAGAATGTCTTGCATATTTTTGTCCAAGAAAATATTGAATAGAGTCGGTGACAGGAGGCAACCTTGTAGTAATCCTACCGATGTCCGAAAGAAGTCTCCTCCTATATCGTTAACTATCACTCGCCTTTTTATATAGGTTTTCTATGATTGATATAATGTGTTCGTCAATATTAAAATATCTCGTTATATCCCATAGTCCAGTATGCCATACACGGTTAAACGCCTTTTTGACGTCAATACAATTATGACAAAGTTTCTTTCCATGTTCAATGTGTTTTTCCGCAATAATTCTACAGTTTAAGAGTTGTTCCGTAGAGCTTCTTTTTTTCCTAAATCCAGCTTGTTATTCTGGTAGAATATTTCCACCATCGGATTAAATCGATTTAGAATTATTCTTAATAAGATATTGCTTGCGTGTGATATCAGACTAACAGTTCGGTAGTTTTCGCATTCCTTAAGGTTTATCTTCTTCGGAATTGGTATAATTAGTGATTGTGTCCAAAGATCTGACCATTCCTTTGTATCCCATATTTTGTGGCAAAGTTCAGTGGTTGTGTCGATCATTTGGGTTCCACCGTTGATAAACCCCGGAATATTGTCGACTCCTTTAGCTTTACCTTTTTTGAGATTTTTAATAGCATTTTCCACTTCTGACTTTAAAATCGGTAATTTTTCATATACTATTACTTATCAATTAATAAGTGTGTTTTGGTCCGGATTTATTTATTTATAATTTGTAGTAGAAAATAATAGTAGATCAAAAAAATCATAAGGTTACAAAATAATTAAAAATATTATTATTTAAAAGGGAAATAGATACTAATTTTCTTTTATCCATATTTAATTCATTCCAAAGTCCTAGTCCATATGAAATTAAATAATTATTAATATCATTTATTATAAGGTTGTATAACATCAAAAGTACTTCTTGTATCACTTTTTTTTAGTTATTCTTTTATAATGTTTATAAATACATGGATTACAAGTTTTATAATATATTCTATGCATTATATTAGTGTTTTATATTTACACAAATCAAAGATATTTATTAACTTATGATCAATACGTAGTTTTTTTGAACTAAAATCAATAAGTTTAGAAAAAAACTAATTTTAATACTTTTTTTGTATAATATGTATACAATCTATATTAGATTTATATTTATGCCCCCACATTTTTAAACAATAAATTAAATGGGGATAACAAAGTTCATAATAAAGTTTAATCATAGCTGATTCATTAATTAATGCAGAATGATACATTTTTTAAATCCAATATATTTTTAATAATTTATTATTTAGAAATTGAAAATAAGATTTCCAGTTCAATGAATTATCGATGATTATCCCATGGAAATTTGTTTCAGACACTTGAAATATAGGCTTATTTTCAATTGCTATTTCAAATTCTATATAATTTCTAAATGACATGCAGTGAGTTTTATCAATATTAATTGTAAACTTATTTGATTTTACCTATAACATTATATCATTAATTGTCAACTGTAATTTAACTTTCAGTTTGTTGGCTGAACAATCAATACTCATAATATTTGTGTCATCGGCAAATAGTATAAAAGTATTAGAGCAGGTCGGCATGTCATTAATAAATAAAGAAAAAGGAGCGGTCCAAGAATAGATCCTAGGGTAACTCCGATATATATATATATATATATATATATATATATATATTAGTAATATTATACCTATAGTTATTGTAATTTGTAAACTGACTTCTGTCTTTAAGATATGATGATAACAATGATAGAGGTAATTCTCTTATACCGTAAAATTCAAGCTTTTTTAGAGTATTTCATGGTTGACTGTGTCAAATTCATTTTTAAAATTAATGAATAAACTAACACCGTATTTATTGGAGATCAGAAAATCAATAAGAGCTTTTTAAAGGTTTTCTATAGAATGGAGGGTACTGATGCCTTTCCGAAACACAAATTGTGAACTACAAATTATGTTATAAAAACATAGAAAGAAAGAAATATTAAAAAAAATAAATTTTTTCTAAGATTTTCGAGAATTGAATATTCAAACATATGGGTCTATAATTATTAATGTAATTGTGTTTACCTGATTTATAGATGGGAATAACTTTGGATTTTTTAAACAAATTTGGAAAATTGCCTGTTGAATAAGAAAGATTAAAAATATATGTTAAAGGTTCAGCTATAGAGGATGCGATTAATTTTATGAGTTTCATAGATATATCAATTTCATCCTTAGATATTTTGGAGAAAAATTATCAATGGTTTTAATGACCTCACTAATTGTGATAGGAGATACAAATAATGAATAATAATTACCAATTTTAAGGTAGTCGTTGAAAGATGTATTAGGTGAATACATTATCTTAGTTAGTTTACTACATACTTGTATAACGTGTTCATTAAATGTATTCGCTATTGTTTCATCTTTTATTTCCTTTCCATGTATATCAAGTACTGATATTTTTGTATGATTTTTTTTGTATAGGATTTATCAATGAATTTATAATTTACTATATAGTTTTAATGGATTTACTGTTATCCAAAGATTTAGTATAAAAATCCTTTTTACACTCTCTTATAATATTCGTGAGATCATTTTTATATTTGTTATATATCCTAAGAATATTATCATTTCTATTATTTATAAATGTTATATACAGCTTGTTTTTATTACATACTTTTATAAACTTTTTATAAGCCAAGGAATAACTTTTTTGGGAAAAATATTATTAGATTTATGTTTTTTAAGGCATTTTTTATCATCAATTTTACTAAAATGTATAATAAAACGGTCAAGATAAATATCAATATCTTCAGATTTTATAAATGTACAGTTTGCTTCATTAAGTTCATTCATTAATTTATTAATATTGTTAGTGTTATTTATATTGTGCGCTATAATTGGAACACTTTGTTTACATTTGAAACGTGTTTTATTTAATTTCATTAAGATAAAAATTATCAAGTGATCAGTAAATTTATATTGTAAAATACCAGATGAAATATAAGAAAAATTTCCATTATAAAAAATATTGTCAATTAATGTAGAGCTATTATTACTGATACGTGTTGGTTGATTTATAGACTTAAATAGGTTTTGAAATTGCAATGTGCTTAAAAAAGTAATAGTATGTAATAATATGTAATAGTATTAGAATTAAGTATGTCTATATTAAAGTCCCCTCTAAATATATGTTTACCATTATATTATATTATATACATTACATTTTTCAAAAATTATTTAGATAAAAAACAAAATCTTTTTCCAATGATTGAGATCTATAAATTGTACTGATATAAATTGTACTGTATATTACTAGTATCAAAGTTAATTTCTATAGTAATTGTATTAATGTAAAGGTTAATACTAAAAGATATAATGATAATTTTATTTGTAGAAAATGAATTCTTAATATAAATATATACGCCACCAGCTTTTTTTGTGATTTCTAATAATATGAAAAGACGCATATCCCTGTAATTCAAATAGATTCATATTAAATTCATTGAATCAAGTTTCACATATTGAAATAACATCAAATTTATTATGTATAGAGTTAAATAACTTTAAATTATCAACGTTTTTATTTATACTTCTATTATTTAATTGTAATACTGATAACGTATTTAAGTTGTATTTTAATTTATTAATTTCATCGACATATAAGGAGAAACATGGTCAAAATTATAATTAAGATTAGCTGGATCATTGCAAAGAGTTGGATCATTATGAAATTTATTATCAATCATGGTCAGGTGTAAAAATTAAATAAGATGATATGAAATGAAAAAGAATTGATGATATGATAAATATAAATAGAAATGTAAGATAAAAATGATTATAAAGAAGTATCAAATTGTAAAATTAAAAGAATATATGAAGGTTTTATATAGAATAAAATAAGTAAATGAGTATGTATACATATATTTATAATGAGCAAGGAAAATTAAAAATAAAAAACAAAAACATAAACTGATTTTTTTTGTATCAAACATGATTGTTAATTTTAAAATGTAATAATAAATAGTAAACATTTATAAACGGGGAAAAAGAGTTTAATTTATTTATATCATATTTATAGTGTTTGATGAGATCGTAAGGTGATTTTATTGACAAAATAATATGATCATTATCCTTTAGCGTACAACATATAAATCCATTATAAGACCATGAACTCTTGGTTAACGCATCACGTTTTAAAGAATGCAATACATTACTTCTTCTTTGAGTTAGATCTTCATTAATATAGATTTTATAATTTAATGTATCTTTTATCTTTTTTCGTGCTAGGTAGAGATCATTATGAACGTCTATTAAAGCGTACACATAGCATACATGTCACAAATTCTTAAGTCATACGGTATTCAAATGAAGATAATCAACGTAATTATGATACTATATAGAGATACTAAATAAATGATACGGTCACCTGATGGTGACACAGAATATTTTGATATAAATGCAGGTATTCTACATGGGGATACTCTGGCACCATTACTATTTATTATTACACTCGATTACGTATTAAGAACATCTATTGATGAAAATAAAGATATATGCCTAACACTATCTCAAACAACGAAGTAGAAGATATCCAGCAATTAAGATAACAGATGCAGATTATGCTGACGATCTTGTAATATTTGCAGATTCTAGCAGAAATGCTGAAAATCTACTGAATTTGAAGAACAAATTGGGAAAACAGTAGGTCTCAAAGTAAATATTAAAAAGACGCAACACATGAACACTAAAATAAAACGGTAAAATCTATAGATGGGGAAGTCTTGAAAAATTTCGATAATTTTTTTTATCTTGGAAGTGAAATAGAATCGATCGATAAAGAAATAAAAATAAGAATAGCTAAATCCTGGGCAGCTCTAGACAAGTTAAGTTCCATATGGAAATCACCACTCAGAACAACTTTAAAGAGGAACTTCTTCAGAGCTGTGGTATAATCTGTTTTATTATACGGCTCTGAAGCTTGTACCATAACTACAAAATATGAGAAAAGCTGATGGCACTTACACAAGAATGTTGAGAGCCATATTAAATAAAGAGCATCCAACGGAAAGAGCATCCAACGAAGATTCGCCTTTACGGAAATATTCCACCACTAACAAGTATAATACGTATACGAAGAACTCGCTTCGCAGGTCATTGTTGAAGTGAAGAAGAAATTGTAAAAGATGTTTTGTTGTGGACACCGAACCATAGAACAACAAAGATTGGACGAACCAAAAAAACCTATGTAAAAGAGCTATGTGATGATACGAGACTGACGACTGAAGAACTGAAGACATCTATGAAAGACGTGAAAGACGTGGAAGAAAATTGTTGAAAGTGCTCGGGAAACAATCCCGATCCGGTAAGGTAAGTAAAGTATAAATTTAATATTTCGATGCCATTTACAAAATAATGTATTTTATTTCTATTTCTATCATATTTCGTTTATTTTTACTATATATAATTTATTTCTACTTTCGATTATTTTTCAGACATGTTTACTGTAAAACGTGGTAATTTCTTTAATTTCGTATTATTCTTTGTTTATTTCTATAACGTATGTTAGAAAATATTTATACTTTATACTTCGATTATATTTTCGACTATGTATTTGCTTAAATAAATTATTAATCAATCAATAATATTTATTCATAACAATAAATATAGATTAATAATATAGAATGTACTTTATATATTAACAAGGTACTAATACTTATGAAATTTAAGGGTTTCATGAAAGTTTTACGACTCTATTACTCCCTTGTAAATGAGAAAACATCATGTCCTATATCTGTGTTAATATGTAAATATAATATAAGTAATATATTAATTGAATTGGTAATATTAGTTTATAACATTTATATATATAAATAAAATTAAATATACATGTAATGAATTAAATATATATATATATATTTATTTATATTCATTTAATATACATACTTTTACAAAATATATAATTTAATATAGTTAATATTAGACTAACATTTGTATGGAATACAATATCCTCTAGACTTGCACCTGTAGCCTGAGCAAGGTTTCGCTACGCAACTGTATCCCTTGCGACATCGCACGGTCTGTTTGTACGATAAAGGGAGGATTAGGGATTTCTTTATACGTGCGTGTGTATGTGTTCTTGTGTACGATGTATTGTATACGATTCTACGATAACTCACGGTAACACGTATATAGCTGATACAGAAGATATCGTTCACCCTGCCGATGATTAATTAGCAATAACTCTTAGTGATTAATGATCAACCAGTACTAATGCCGCATAAATGATGAATCATCAGTAATTCGACATCACCTAATCAATTACACACGTTGTGAACTCGT
Source organism: Osedax fenrisi (assembly GCA_964019155.1). NCBI lineage: Eukaryota > Metazoa > Annelida > Polychaeta > Sabellida > Siboglinidae > Osedax > Osedax fenrisi. The sequence goes on along the minus strand of OZ025240.1, from coordinate 33,344,957 downwards.
ATTTTAATATAATTAAATGCCGGTGTCGTATTGAGATGTTACCATCTTCAGATGTGTTACCAAATGAACTTTTACCTCTCTATTATCGCTTATATATTTTTAAATTCACATTTACAGTGTTATAATAGCATATTATAATAATGTATATTACATAATTAGTATTATATATAAATATTATCATGTTGGTAATGAAAAATGTATTTTAAGCGATATAATCGAATTATTTGTTGTGATAATGTTTATTCCCTTTGGGGTTTATTAAATTAAATTACAATACATTTTGTTGTTGAAATAATTCATTTATTATGAATAATGAAATAAACGAATGTTAATATATTCACATTATAAGTAGTTATATTAATTAAATATAGTGAATAATATAACATGTGAATACAATAAATTAGTTCAATTCTGAAATCATGTAACACTATAGCATATTTTGAGCTTGGTAGGTATATCTAAATTGAATCAATTAATATATATTGTTACATACTTATATGTATATTACCTCATTATATCATATACATTCATCTCGGTTTATGTTTTAATATAAAGAATAATTTAAACGTAAGGTTACGTTTAATAATTAAAACATTAAGAACTACGTTAAAGAATACTATAAATGTTTATAATATAGGTACTATTATAGTATACCTACTGTTAAAACTCAAATCTAAGTTTTAAATACATCGTCATCTATATATTGTAAAAATAATTCTACGTATTCAACTTGAAATATATTTGTATATAAGACAATTGATTAATCATTACAAATATTATTATAATGGTGCTCTTAAAAATATATAAATTAATAAAATGTGGTAATATAAACAGATCATATTTAATTTTAATTAAACATTACATTTAACAATGATACGCCGATATGAGATATGCGTAGGAAACACGCTAATGTATATTTTAAACATGAACATACATTGTAGCACGTAACTGATTAATTATATACACAATTAATGTGTAAGGTAATCGTTATCTATTACTGAAATTAAACCCATAAATATATATATATATATATATATATATATATATATATATGTCAATTTATTGGAGAGTACCCCCTCCATGAGTATAGATGACGATATAATCTCTAGTACCATCCTTTGTATTTGTCCTTGCTAAACTCAATAAACTATTTTCGTTCATTCATTCATTCATTCATTCATTCAATCATTAATTCATTTAATCATTAATTCATTAATTCATATATTTATGAATTAAGTAACTTACAATCGAGTAACCGATTACAAGCTAAACGGTAACCCTATATGATCATACATACCTATAGATACACCCACGAACGCGCGCATAACTAACACTACAAGGGTTGTGACATCTGCAAGTTCTACAGTCGTTGCTATCGAAGATGTAGCCGTATCGACAGTGACGCTTACAGTGTAGCCGAGGGCATCTATTAACGCATTTCTTGTGGCAGTCTTTCAACGATACGAAATTGTTCTGGTTTCCCTATAAAGGCGAATTAATTTGACGACTATTATATTATAATGTAATGGTTATATATACAAAAAATAATTATAAAAGTGTAAAAATCATTTCAATTTTATAGATAATTATTTCATAAATGTTGGTTTGTTTATCTTCGGATACTTGCGGTATACAATCAACATAATACTATAGTATAATATAAATACTACAATGTATTTATAGTATAGTATATATAGTATTTATAGTATAGTATATATATATAGTTCAAATTAAATATGCATAGGTTATAGTATATACATATATGTATAGTTTATGGACGATGGTATATTAACATACATTGTTGGATTTATAGTATACTAATTTTATGTCTGTAATAGTATACTTTATATTGTTATATATATATAAACTATGACCAATATACTATAACATAATAACTATAGTACGCGTATACGTAGGCGTATAACCCGATGTGCGCAGTGAGAACTAACGTTGCAACCTCCGTAGACGAATTTCACGCATTTGTTAGTGGTCTCGTCGTAGTAGTATCGGGGGAAGTAACCCTTACACGTACCCGGCTGCTTAGACAATACGCAGATAGCTGTGGAGGAGTGTGTGTGTGGTGATAACGGTGCGCTTGTACGGTACAGCGGGGGTACTCGTGTACCAGTGTGTGTAGAGCGATAGTACGACGTAGGATGTGCGCCGTTTATTGACGGATGATCGAGCACATTCTTAGACGTACTAGTATGCGCTATTGCATACTCATGAAGGTGAACATACCTATAGTTATATACACATACATATATATATATATATATATATATATATATATATATATATATATGTGTGTGTGTGAATCGCAGCGTAAACAATAATGGTAGTTTTTTTCTTATTTTATGTGTTTTTTCATACGATTTCGCGATAATTTATAATTCAGCGAATGTATTGATACCGTTTACTTGTGAAATTAACAAGTGTTGTTCCATTGTGTAGTTAATCGATATCACTAGTGTATTTATCTATTTGCAGTTAAGAATGTAAACTCTTCACACACAAAAAAAACAATTAATTATATCAATAACAATAAAACGCATAATGAATATATTTAAATATATTATATACTATTTAAGTATATATGTTATTGCTATATATATATATATATATGTGTTATTGCTATATATATATACTTATTAATACGTGTTAATACTTACATTTGCAAACGGCTCGTCCTTTACAGTGTCTCGTACGGCATTTATTATATATTATTTGGCAATATTCAGTTTCTTTATCACAATTTGCTTTCTATAGAATATTTATAATTTCTATATATATATAATTATAATGATGATAATGATATACGGGTTATTAGGTACTAAAATAGGATCATGTAGATCCCTTCGCTCGTGTGGAAATAAAATATTAATACGTTGAATATAACACGAGACAACAATAATAAGTTGGGTGATTTAATGTTTAGAGTTAGATGGAAAAGAAGAAGTAAGCTTTATAGATAGTATGTGTGATCTAATAGAAAGAATGGTATGATGGAGCGAATTATATAGGGAGGGACCGGAATTTTTAAAAGCTCTAGAATGTAAGGAAGTTTTAGGAAGAATATATTGATTTATGGATTGTAGAGAATATACGTAATTTATACCTGAGGTGAAATGTAGCCACATACGAGATGATTGATGTGATGTTGTAATATAGTGATATAGTCGTGTTATGCAGTAAGTAATACGTATTGAGGAATGGATAATCCGCTTTAGTGGAACAGTAGCTAGCAGGAATTAGCAGTAAGTAGTTTCAGTAGGGAAGAAAAGTAATAAAGTCGGGAAAGTACAAGAGAATTTATTAGAGTTTTCGTAAGGTTACTGGAAAGTTGTGTCCGTATTTTTTTAATTATGAAGAGATAAAAGTTGGAGGATATTTAATGGATGATATGTAATTATTAAATAATTAGTCATAACATACTAATCCTAGGTTTTTGGAGGAATAGGAAGGAGAAATAAGTATGTTGTTTAGAGTAAAGTTTGGAAAAGAAATATCAGAAGTATATATGTTAAGTATATTAGTCTTAAAGGAAGTAATTAGTAGTTTATTAGAATAGAGACATAATATTATTCAGTTTGCACAATAGATTAATTAACAATTAGTGCTATTATGAGAATTTATAGGGAAAAAGGTAAAATGTTGAATATCATCAGAAAAAAATATGGTAGTGTATATTTGGAAAGTTCTTAATTAGATCAGAAATAGGGCGGATATACATAGAAAAGAGTGATAGAACTTTAACGGACATATGTTATGGTTATGAAATATGTATGGTTATGGTTATAAAAGTTATGATATAGTATCTATTCTATATAATATATATATATTATATAATATATATATATATACATATATCAAATATTAATTTACATATTAAGGTGAGCGTGAGTCTTAGTTGTACAATTATTATATGATCATCATCTTTAAATTGTAATACATTTATTACATATTAAGATATACATTTATATATATATATATATATATATAAAATAAAACATATTTATCTACATATATAACTTAGTATAGTATACTATACTATACTATACTATACTATACTATACTATACTATACTATACTATACTATACTACCCTACACTATACTATACTACTAGGCTAACCTCGCAGAGTGGAGACTCCTTACATTCACAAGTTGGGCAGCCATTCTTATCTTTGAGGTATCCGTACTTGCAATAGTTGGGACATTTAATCTTAGGACAAACCACGCAAACTTTACGGCAATCGTCGAGTGACTGGAAGTTATTCTGGTTTCCCTACAAACATTGATAGTTATAACTATTTACTATTTACTATAGTAAATTACTATTATAATACGTATATATTAAATATATGTATATATATAAGATGATATAATGATTCAATTGTAAGTTAAGTCTTCATAAGTACAAATTATTTCAATAATAATTAAAGTATATTTAATGTAATCTATAAGTATAGTTATTAGGTACCTATATATGTTAAATAATTATGTTTCAAATTTAATTAAATTATATTTAGTTATACCAGTCAGGACTATACTTATGTTTTATGGAGTTCATTCTATAATCACTATTTCAATAATGTTAAATGTTTTAAGGGGATATCCCACTACAAGTATTTCCGGCAAGTTGCCGGAAATATTATCAATTAAAAATATGTTCTATCAAGTTAACTACAATTTTAGTGGAATACCCTCTCACTTTCCGGCAACTTGTCTGAAATATAGTAACTTTATAGGGGTTGCCCATTACAACTTCATAGAACATGGTTTTAAAGATTCGACAAGTTGCCGGAAATACTTGTAGTGGGATATGACCCTTTAACTAAATCTAATAACACACTGATAACATCATTATAATTATGTAATTATGTAATATATCTGCATATTTTAAAATCGCATAGTAAATTATTATTTGAAACAAACAATAATTGTATTATCAATTTAAAGATATTTCGATTTTTATTTCATGAATTATTTTAGAAATTATTAAAATTTATAATTATAATTTATGAACATTTTCATATTTAACAAGTTAATATTTATAAAATTTATTTATTTATTTATATATATATATATATATATAAATACATTTTTATATAAATTCTTCTTTGATATACTATGAATATATTATTATTAATATTGATAATAAATATATTTCAATACTTAGTATACAATCTATATCGTATGTATTTTGTATTCATTATCAAAATATTTATTTATAATAAGGTAATAATTGAAAATTGTAAATTAAAATTATCACAAACATACAGTATATGCATTATTAAATAAATATATATATATATATATATTTTATAATTTAAAATTTAATATAATTTTATTAGAGTCCAATACATAAGTTGACGACTAACTTGGCATCCTCCGTAGATGAATTTCTTACAAGTTTTCATAGTTTTATCGTAGTAATATCTGGGGAAGGATCCTTTACATGGGCCGGGCTTTACTTTTTGCTTGCAGATAGCTATCAGCGAATAATGAAATATAGCTTATCGTCGGTTAAATTAGGAATTATAATAAGAAAATAATGAAAATTAATATTATTTAAAATATAATGTAACACTTTTATTTATTTTTAACTAATATATAATATAACATATACAAATCACGGAACTATAACCTACTTTATCTGAACAATACCTGATTAATACGAACACATATCATATTCAAAATAAAACTATGAAGATTAGATAATTAATATAACGGAAATTATTATCTAATCTTTATCTTAAGTTATAACATAACTATCATTATGATATAATAACAGTAACTTATTGTTATCTTAACGTATATAGTGAACATCAATTTATGGAATATTATCATATTTGACAATTAAATAATTTCGTTAATTTAATTTTCACTTCTTTCAAGTCCCTACAATTTCCCATAAATTAAACGTCCGCATAATTCTTTATTAGAATTAGTGATTGTATAAGTTTATATATATATATAGATAGTATAAATATATAGTATTAATTTTATTATATATTTAATATAATATAACATTATAATAATACTCGTGCATCCTACTTATATATTCATACTCTTATTTAATATTAGTATAATTATTAAATGTATACAATATTACACGTTATTGTAATTTAAATAATATTATCGTGATTATATAAATATATGTGTGTGTATGTGTAGTTACCCAACCTATAGTAATAGCCTCATAATAGCAACATAATAGCATATGTGATAGCCTCAAATGTTTACATTGTGCTATTATGCTGCTATTATGTTGCCATTAAAAGTATATTATGCTGCTATTAATTTGTCATGTTATTATGCTGATATTATGTTGCCATTAAAAGTCTATTATGCTATTATTATGCTTCCATTAATTTTAAAATCTATTATACTGCTATTATGTTGCTATTCTAATAATAAGAATGTAACAATTTGAGGCTATTAGATATGCTACTATTTGCTATTATGTTGGCTATTACTGTTTGCTGGGTACTAAATTATATTGTCACTAGTTAGAATAATAAATTATGCGGGAATTCAAAACGTAGAATATTAATAAATCGAGAAGTTTTTGACCAGGTACCAATTTTAGCAGTACACATAGGCCTACATCGTCCGTCGAACGGTAGCAGCTAAGAGATTAATATAAATATATATATTTATATATATAAATATATATATATATATATATATATATATATATATATATATTTACGGTGCTAACATTTACAGACCGGTTGTAAAACGCAAACTCCATGACGACATACATTCTCCATGACGCAATAATGATTCTTGAGACATTTTGCAGTCTGAACGAATAGAAGGGGCGTAGTTTAAACATTGTCGATATCATATATTACCGATATTCATCTTAGTATAGATATCAATTATTAGTAATATGTAATAATATGTAATAATAACTACTTGGCTATTTCGTTGTTATATCTTTCATAATAATATTATTAATGAATTTATTCAATGTATTATTAAGAACGTGAATAGGAATTTGGCCTCCAAAATTTGGCAGCCGATATAATTCATAGTTCAAGTTGGGCGTGCCTATATGTGTCAATCAAATGGAAAGTTACACTATTTTGAATATTCAAAAATATTATGTACGAGTAACATCTATATCGATAGAATATAATATATTTAATAAATAAATACACACATTTTTGATTTAAATTTGGATTTGGGTTTGGTTTTGTATTTGAGTTTATATTACATACACAGTTGATTGAAACATATATGCCTACCCAACTTAAACTTTGGAATATATCAGTCGCCAACTTCGGCATAATCGAATTATAACGGTTAGCCAGAAATTGAACTGTTACCATAACTGAGTAATTCTATCCTATATATATATATATATATATATATATATATATATATATATATATATATATATATATATATATATATATATATATATATATATATATATATATATACTGATTACAAATGTGTACCAACTTTGCAAGTAATGGGACGTCTACATTCACAAGTTGGGCAGCCATTCTTATCGTTGAGGTATCCGTACTTGCAATCTTTGATACAGTGTATCTTTGGGCAAACCACGCAAACTTTACGACAATCTTTGAGTGACTGGAAGTTATTCTGGTTTCCCTACAAACATTGTTATTTAGTAAATTAATATTATTTTTATTTTGTTTAATAACAAATATATGTATAAGATTACATTATATGTTAATTCAATCATAAGTAATATTATTTAAGTAATAATTCAACTATTTTTAATGTAGCCTATATGTAATATTATTCTATATGGTGACTCAGTATTGTTGAGTAATAAATATTACATTTGCTGATAAATTTAAATAAGTTTAAATAAGTTATATTTTTTATTTTTATTTATACCTGGTAGGCTTATACTTATGGGAGTATCTCTATAATATCTACTTAATTTCTATAATCTTTACTTTATCTATATAATCTATAATTTATCTCTATAATATTTACTTTATCTCTATAATCTCTACTTCAATGATGTTAAATGTGTTCACTAAATATCATAATAATAATTATGATTTTTAATTACCATGGTTTACTATTATTCATAAAAGTAATATTGATAATTTAATAAATAGCACAGAAACATAATTAAATATGTTATTATCAAAAATCACTGAAATAAGTGATATGGTTGTTGTTAATAAAACATACGCTAACGTAACCGCTATTATACTGTAACCACTCCTGATACTTATACTGACAATTTGGTAAAATCAGTAAATTCTACTATAACATCCATTAGAGCATTATTAAATTCATATACAATGTATTGCAGTCCAATTTTAGAATATGCATCCATCATTTTGTCACTTTTTTCAAAGGTTAGTAAATTTCGAAGTCTTTTAGACCAAATTGAAAGAGTGCAAAGATTATTTACTAGAAGATTAATTGTAAGATGCGTAGGATATACAAATTAATCAAATATTAATTATAAATCACATAAAGATAGATCGTAATATTTTAAATTAGAATCACTTAAACTTAGAAGATTAAAATAGATATAACCACAATTGTTAAAATTTCAAATAATTATACAGATATCCATACAAATTTAAAAAATATTTTAAATTAAAAAAAAAATAATGAAAATAGTTAATAATATAATAATTATTGATTAAAAGGTTATTTCAATGATTTTTTCTATTTCAAATCTTTTATATCTCATTTGTAGACTCCGAAAGTACTTATCTAGTATGTTAATAGTTACGTTTCCTTGGTATATATATTTCATTGTAAAAATATCCTGATGAAAGCACGCTCCTTGTTTTTAACAATATTCACCACAGTTAGCAGAAAAATAGACTAGATGTGCACTGAGAAAATTAATCTTTATGGAAATACAAGCTCAGATATCTATTTAACTAAACACAATATTTACATATTCTGTAAATTTATGATTTTCGAGAAAATATTTAATAATTGAATCTACTGCTAGTCATATCTTAATTAAATATCTCTCACACATAAATCAAATGTAATGTTATTCAATCCCTATTTGTTAGTACATTATAAATTCCATCCTTAATTTAGTTTCACTTATATATGGAAATCGTTGTTGTAAATGAGTAGAATCATGCAGCCGATGCTTTTAGAAAAGTCTTCATTATTATAAGTGTAATGTGCAATGGTGGTAATAGGATATCATTAATGTATATAACATTCCCGGACTAATAAGCGATTGTAACTTATCCTTGTATGAACCAGGCTAAAATAAATAAATAAATGCCTTTAACTGATAAATCACGTTATTTACAATAAAAAGCATAGAAACGACTATCTTAAAAATAGAGAAAGCATGGATATTTTATGTATCCTGCTCTTCATCCCAAAAGTATCTATATATATAAAATTTAAGTCCACAAATATAATCCAATTATGATCACTGTATATTAATGAATTGCGTAGAATATTTATATTGATATATCTACCAGTCAATTGTAGCGAATATCCCAGGAGAAGAAATACAGCACTATTACCAATAGGGCAATAGAGATTCTCAACTGTTATGTGATGAGTCTATGAATAGCCTCTATTATTATGGTTAATAGGATATGCCTATTAATGTATCTACTCTATTTAAATTATTGCAATATATCAATGAACCTGTAAAGCATTGGTGAACGCATTACTTTTTGTGGAATCACGGTCACAACATATTCACGAGATAATAAATTTGAAATATTCAATAAAATAATTGTCATGTTGGAATTTAAAAAATAGAATTTCAGTACTATGTAGTACTTGTCATAATGCAGATGGAATATTCGGATATTATAATATATGCTTATTATATATAAATGAATATACGTATTATATATAATAGTATATAATATACATTATATTAAATATAATATATAGTATATACAATATACATATAGTATAATGTATATACTATAATAATGTGTTTACATCTATATTAAATAGTAATATATATAAATATATTTCAAAATTTCTGAAAATTTTCCAAATTTACAAGTGAAATAAAAAAAAACTTGATCTGATATAAAATAAACTAAATAAATCTTTATAATCAGTGCAAAAAAACTAGTCTATAAAATAGTAATGAAACCCAAATCTCAAAAATCATGTTAACCAGTGTTATGAATATATTTATTTATAGCAATTACATCTTTGAACATTATACATTATGAATTATTGTATATCATAAACATACATTATATATATATATATATATATATATATATAAATTTAAATTTAAATTTAATTTTGCTGGAGTCCGAGAGATAAGTTACAACTAACTTGACATCCTCCGTATATGAATATCTTGCACGTTTTGGTACTGCTGTCGTAGTAATATCTGAGGAAGGATCCTTTACATGGACCGGGCTTTACTTTTTGCTTGCAGATAGCTATCAGCGAATAATGAAATGTAGCTTATCGTCGGTAAAATGAGGAAATTCTAAAGAGAAAATAATAAAACTAATATACTTTCAAATCAACTCGTTATATTTAATTTCTATTAACTAAATATATGAAAACAAATATCAAATAAATTAAAGTGATATACTGCATATTCTATATTCTATGTATACATAAGGTTTTTTTTATAAAGCTGCAATGTATATATTGAAATATAAGCAGCTTTATGAAAAAAACCCGTAGGTATACATATCATATAGAATATGCAGTATATCACTTTAATATATTTGATATTTGTTAAATATAATCTCAAACTTTGATTTCTATTCATATATTCATCCTAAATATAAAAATATAGCGAACACTTGTTACTATTAAAGGAATAATGATTAATATACACACATTAGGCTAACTTAACGTATATAGTGAACACTACTATAAGTCGTGTAAAGTGTGTAAAGGTGTAAAGTAATTACTATTATATCATCATATAATATACATGTATGTGTGTGTATATTATATATTATATACCATATATGGTTCTAACATTTACAGACGGGTTTAACGGTGCAATCTCTACGATGACAAACCCTCTCCATTACGCAATAGTGATTCGTGAGGCATCTCACAGTCTATACGAATAAATGATGTATTTGTATGTTGTATAATCGTTATAATAATTATAATTTTGAGTTTTCTAACCTTGCAAGTTGCGGTAGGTTTACATCTACAAGTTTGGCAACCATTATGATTTCTGAGGTATCCGTTAGGGCATCGGCGCCAACACTTAATATGATAGCAATTTACGCAAACTTTACGACAATCTTTCAGTGTCCGGAAGTTATTTTTATTTCCCTATAAACATTGATATTTAGTAAATTAATATTAGTGTAAATGTATACTCTCTGTATATATAGAATAAATAAAATATGATATTCGTAATAACATATTCTATAGCATACTACACTATGTCGTATTATTGGATTACAATTAATAATCAACAATATATTTATAATATATCAGACAATATAACGCTATGAATTAAATTGCAATGCATGTATATATATATATATATATATATATATATATGTATGTATATATACTTTTCAAAGATAAATTAGCGACTAACCCTGCATCCTCCGTAGATGAACCTCTTACAAGTACGGGCTACGCTGTCATAGTAGTATCTAGGATAGTATGAATTACATGGACCGCGCTGAACTTCTTGCTTGCAGATAGCTATAGGATAATAACATCGCGAGTTATTGTATATCGACTACCGTGAATCTAGTCGAGTGTATTTATTTTAGAGATATCTAAAATATAGCTATTTTTAAACTAAATATATAATATATTATATATTATTCTATAGAACATGTTATACGAAATATATTGATGCGTACAATTATCAAACTATACAATAACGTACGATTAACTTTCTACTATAGTAGTATTAGTAATACTGTAGTAATACTAGTAATACTATAGTATACTACGATATAATGTAATACACGTATACTAACAAACACACTATGGATTATCACATATTGACAATAATACTAATACTAAAGACGTGTTGTTAACATAGCCTTAGTAGTACAAATAGGTTAACGTGTAGCTTATGCGGTAATCTATGTTACGTCATCATCATTCACTGCGGTACTAACTTTTGCAGACGGGCGTCGGAACGCAAATTCCGGAATCACATAACTTCTCCACGACACAGTACTTGTGATTTTCACATTTCATAGTCTAAATGTATATATAGGAAATGAAATGAAATGAAATAAATTATTTAATAACGAAAAACATTACAATTTATACTCAAATGAGAGTACCATATATCTCGTAGCCAATTATTACAAAGAGGATATTCTTCATTAGATATATATATATATATATATATATATATATATATATATATATATATATATACTAACCTTGCAGGAATCAGGAATACATTTACAAATCTTGCATCCATTACGCATGGCTCTTCTATAGCCTGAAGGGCAGTCGAAGTCACATTTCAAGGCTAAACACCGATTCGTAGGTCTCAAGTCCCTACTACCTATTCGTCGCATGTGTACAGTAAATAAAGTATACATATATATGGTAGCATCTATTATATAGTAAGTAATTTTAGAGGTAATCATATTTTATTATTTAATTAGAAACAAATAAATTAGATTAAATATATTATAGTATTTTAGATTATAGAAATATATATATATATATATATATATATATATATATTTAAGAATACCTTCAAGGAAAGCCACGCAGCCCAAGGCTACGAGTAAACTCGACAACAATACGGTATTCGTCATTTTCGAGATCTCTAGTAACGCATAACGGCGTTACTTCTACTTTTATAGGATCGCTTTATTTTAACCACGCCCACTAAAAAGTGACACCGTACAGAATTTCGCTGACGGTCACATATACTTTAAAAAAAACGTCCCGTAGTCATCACCGACATAGGTAACGCCTACAATAGTTTATACATAAATCTAATGCCTATTTTTAGAACCGGGATTTTCATAACTTAAAATATAAATCGATTCATGTATTGTTGTCGAAGAAAGTTGATACTGGTACCGGTACGGTATTGAACGTGCATAGCATGAGTGATATGCGGATACACGCCGAGATAAAGCTTTGTTTTGTTGCAAGCAATGCATTAATAACCGTAACACTTTATAAGAAAGAATACTATTGTACGTGATATATGTTTTTATAGCGCAATGTTATCTAATCATTGCAACGTGTGTAATTCTCTCAATAAACTGCAATGCTAACTTTTATATATACAATTAAGTGATTTATACTTTTAAATAAGTGTTTATCTGTGAATATTTATGCATTCAAGGTTGATTTATAACGATACCAAATAATTATGTTAAATTTAATAGCATATGCCCCATATTCAATACGATAACTAATGCAGCCATACACTATTAACTATATATATATATTGTGTCATTTCTTATTAGTATTCATAAGTATACATCAAATTCTTGATTGTACAATGTACAATGTACATTGTACATGTTCAATGTACATGTATTATGATTATTTATTTAATATATTATAATTATTATAAATTCATAATAATGTATTAATAATTTTAATAAAATTAAAAATTACGAAATATAATATCATACAACTATCAATATTACATAGAAATAAACATCGCCGTAACTATATTTATGATCGAGTGTATATATATAATTACAACTTATATATAACTTGTGTAAAATCCTTTTCTTACCTTTAAATTGAACCTCTAGAAATAGGTCACTTCAATTTATAGATAGTTAACTAAATCATAATAGTTCTAAATCTATTCAAATAACTTCATTTACTATACTAATATATACACTCAAGATCCTAGGTAAAAGGTAAGACACTTAGTTATTAATCAGCTAACGTTATATGGTGACAGCGTCAATTAAAATTACATATTATATAGTTAATTTAATGATTAATAATCTCAAAAATTAATAGAAACGTCATTTTAACTATATTAGGTACCTGGGGGAAAAAAAAGCATTCAATTAAATTTGTTTACAATTTTTTTTTTTAAAAAGATTAAATTTTATGGAAATAAATTAATTAATGATATATGATATATATATAAATAATTTATTTAATACATAGAATAATTGAGTATAGTATATAATCATTTTAGCATGTTATATGAATTTAAAAAAATATAAAAATTGATTTGTTTATTTTTATATTATAAGTATAGATAGGTATATAAAAACCTAGGATTAGTATTTGATGACAAATTATCATTTAAGAATCACATATCATCCATTACAAAATCATCCAACTTTCATCTCTTCAGAATTAAAAAAATACGGACATCACTTTCCAGAAACCTTACTAAAACTCTAATTAATGCTCTTGTACTTTCACGTATTGACTACTGTTCTTCCCTACTTAATTTACTTCCTGCTAAAGCTACTGCTCCACTTAATCGGATTATCCGTTCCTCAATACGTACTACTTACTGTTTAACTCGACTGGATCACTCTACTACAACATCTCATCAATCATCTCGTATGTGGCTACCCTTCTCCCTCAGGTGTAAATTACGTATACTATCTATAATCCATAAATCAATATATTCTTTTACCCCTAGCTATATCTCTGATCTAATTAAAAAACGTACTATATTATCTTCTCTTCGTTACCAAAATGCTCCTCTACTTATCTCCCAGAACTCTAGTAAAACTTCCCTAAATTCTAGAGCTTTTAAAAATTCCGGTCCAACCCTATGGAATTCCCTCCCTCCTACCATTCGTTCTATTAGATCCCACAAAAGATTTATAAATCTTACTTCTTCTTTTCTCTCTACCCATAATCATTAAATCATCCAACTTATTATTTGTATCCGTGTTATATTAAATTTATATCATTATTAAATCGTTATTGTATTATTATTATCTTATTATTATATAACACTATACTATATCAATGCAGTCTGTAGTATATACAACTACACCATATCAATGCAGACTGTAGTATATAATAGTCCTTTATATTGTTTATTATTGTTTTTCCGTTGTATATTGAATGTATATTATTATCAAATTATTATCGTATTACTATTATTTTATTATTATTTTCTTCCCGCACGAGCGAAGGGGTCTACATGACCCTATTTTAGTGCTAATAAACTCAATATCATCATCATCATCATATATATATGTCTACATTTTCATATTTATAAAATTCATTTAACATATGTGATTGAAATATTGTTATTTTTATAATTGTTTATATATTACGTATTATTATTATTTATTACGTATTATTATTATTATTAATATTGTTGTTGTTATTATTGGTTAATATTTTATTAATTGTATAAGTTAAATAAAATGGCACAATTACCAGTTCCAGAACAATTAGATATGGAAGCAACTGACATATCTATTCGATGGCCTATATGGAAGAAAAAATGGGAACACTACTATGCTGCTACCGAATTAGAAAAAAAGAATGGAAGTACACAAGTGTCTATATTACTTACTATATTAGGCGAATCAGCACAGAAAATATACGAAAATTTCACATTCGATAAAGAAGACGAGAAAAAAGACATAACAAATATATTGAAAAAATTTAATGAATATGTAGAACCTCAAATAAACCAAATATTCGAAAGATGTATGTTCTACAGAAGATATCAACAAGAACATGACTAATTTGAGAGGTACGTAAATGATATAAAGACCATGAGCAAGCGATGTGATTTTACGAATATAACAGTCGATGAGATAATAAGGGATAAAATAATAAACGGAATGCGAAATAATAATTTACGGAAAAGTTTGATAACAAGAAGTAATCTAACATGTGAAATGCTCATAAAGATATGCAGAGCAGAGGACATATCTCAGGAGCAAAGTAGAACCTTGAAAACCAAAGAAACAATAAATTACATAAATAGCAAACCGAAGAAACAATATCAAGAAAAAAGAAAAGAAATAAAATGTCGATACTGTGGAGGAATACATCAATTTAAGAAAGAATTGTGTCCAGCATATGGAAAAACATGTGCGAAATGCAACAGAATGAACCATTACAGATCAATGTGTAAAGCAAGTGAAAAAAACGAAAGAGTGCAGAATGTGTTCAGTGTATACAAAGTAAATGATGTAAGAACAGTGGATACACTACCGAAGTGCGAAACTGTTACCCTTAAAACGCAGTGGGGATAATTAATCAAATTCCAAATAGATAATGGAGCATCAGTAAATGTGATTCTATTATCAGTATATGAATTAGCAAGTAAAGATTTTCGGCACAGAAAAATTAAAAAGTCTGATACAACAGAAATAACAGCATTTGGTGGTACAAGATGGAAAATCAAAGGAGAAGTCATAATAAGAGTACAAAGAAGAAACAAAGAATGTTTGATACGATTAAAGATAGCAGATGGAGATCAATTCCATTCCATACTCGGAAGATCAGCAAGTGTTGAGTTAGGATGCATCAAGATCTTAGATAATGATGAGAAATACGAGCAAGTGAATCAGATTCAAAACACACTTGACTTGAAAATACTCATGACAAAATATCCAGAAGTATTTGATGGTCAAGTAGGAAAATTGGAAGGGAAATATACAATAAAGATCAATGACAAAGCAGTACCAGTTAAACATGCGCAGTGAACAGTTTCGGTGCCATTAAGAGAGAGAGTAAGACACAAGTTGAAAGAATTAGAAAAAAACAAAATTATACAAAAAGTAAACGAACCATCGGAATGGATCTCTTCGATGGTCGTGGAAAAATCCGGAGATATTCGAATTTGTCTAGATCCGAAATATCTAAACAAAGAAATATGCAGGGAACATTATCCACTACCAGTCATAGAAGAGATCGCAACCAGGCTGAGTAACGCAAAAGTTTTTTCAATTTTTGACGTAAAAAATGGATTTTGGCATGTAGAATTGGATACAAAATCATCAATGTTAACTACATTCAATACTCCATTCGGAAGATATCGATGGAATAGGCTTCCATTTGGAATTTCATCAGCACCTGAAGTATTTCAACGGAAAATGCATGAGATATCAGAAGGGTTAGATGGAGTAGAAGTTGTAGCGGATGATTTCCTTATCATAGGATATGGGAAAACAGAAGAAGAAGGATTGGAAAATCATGACAAGAATTTGATAACATTTCTACAACGATGCAGAGATAAATCACTACATCTTAATGCAGAAAAAGTTCAGTTGAGAAAAAAAGAAATTAATTTCATTGGACATATAGCTACTGTAGATGGTATTAAAGTAGGGGAAGGAAAAATCGAAGCAATACAAAAAATGCAGGCACCAACTGATCCTACTGGAGTAAAACGTATACTCGGTATGTGTCAGTATCTAACTAAATTTTTACCAAATTTTAGTGATAAGACAGTAGCATTGCGTAAATTAACAGAGAAGAGACAACCATGGCAGTGGACGAGAGTCGAAGAGGAAGAATTTAAAATAATAAAGGAAGCAATTATTAAAACACAGGTATTAAGATATTATGATGTAGATAAAGTGACTACCATACAGTGTGATGCATCTAAAGATGGACTAGGAGGGGTTTTACTGCAAGGAGATCAACCAATCGCATACATCTCAAGAGATTTAACGAAAACTGAAACGAGATATGCACAAATAGAGAAGGAACTACTAGCAATAGTATTTTCATGCAAGAAATTTCACACCTATATCTATGGAAAAGAAAAAATAAAAGTAGACAGTGATCATAAACCTCTAGAGAGGATATTTAATAAAGAACTTAATGACATTTCACTCAGAATGCAGAGAATGAGACTAAAGTTACAAAGATATGATCTAGAAGTCAGATATAGACCAGGAAAAGAACTATTATTAGCAGATGCTTTGAGTAGAAACTATATGCCGTATGAAGAACATGTAAATATATGTACAACGGAAAGAGAAACAATGGCTAGACTCGCCATCTCAGATGAAAGAATGAAACGATTCATAAAAGAAACAAATGAAGATGATATCTTGAAGAAATTAAAAATACAAACCCAAACAGGATGGGGTACAAAGACAGAAGATAATCCCGAACTAGGAAAATACTACTCAATGCGATATGATATAACAATAATAGATGAGTTACTTTATAAGGACAATAGATTGATAGTACCAACAACACTGAGAGAAGAATTCATGTCACTGGCACACCAATCTCATGGTGGCACACCAATCTCATGGTATACTGGCCGGGAATGAGAACTCAGATGAAACAGAAAGTAAAGAATTGCGAGATATGCAGGAAATATCAAGAAAATAAGGTAATTAAAGATCCATTAATGTCTCATGATACAGGGACAACACCATGGTCAAAGATAGGAGTAGATATATGTTATTTTGATAATAGAACTATATTAGTCACTTCAGATTACTACTCAAATTACATAACTGTACGAAGATTACGCAACCAAGGAACGGATGACGTAATCAATGAACTTTTAGGAATATTTTCTACACATGGATTACCTGAAAATATAGTTTGTGACAATGGTCCACAATTCAGGGAAAAATTCTTAAAATTTACAAAAGATCATGACATAAATCTAGTTACATCAAGCCCGTATTTACCGCAAAGCAATGGCAAAGCAGAAAATGCGGTGAAGACGATTAAAAGAATTTTTAAGAAATGTAGTACCTATTATATGTATTACCTATTATATATAACATTAACATTTAATTCAATTATATTCATATTATATATATATATATATATATATATATATATACATAATATGATTTATAATAATAAATAAATAATAGATATTTGTATATTTAATAAATTTAACATATTTGAATATTGAAAGTGAAATATGTTAAGTAAAACCATTTTTATGAGAATCTCATAGACTAGCCCAGATTGATCTTCTCTGAATCGGTTTGAATTAACTATAGGAAATTAACATTATTATTATATAAATGTTTAAACATTATTATAATATAATAATTATTTAGTAACAATATTAATTTTATATATATTCATAATACATTTTTAGAAATTATTTGTTAAAATATATTTATTTAGGTGCATAATTTGATTATTTCTATTAATGTAAACATTTTAAAATTTATAAAATTTACCTATAGGTAAATATATATATTTATAATTAATTATTAAAGTATTTAAATATATACATTTAAATTAAATGTATATCAGATTACATATTTATATTTTAAATAAATATAATATATTTTAATCTTAATATTGCATAAGTAAGTAAAAACCATGTTAACAAGGAACATGAATTAGCCCAACTGCAGGGTCTGCAATTCAGATTGATGATCTCTGAACCGAGTTAACTGTAAAATTAAATTAAATCATTAATATTATATAACTATAGTTATATGTATATATGCACACACTATATAGACATAATAATAATTTAATTTAAATTTATATATGTATATTGTATATTTTGAGAAATAATGTTATCAAATATATTTTTTTTATAAATGAATGCATTTATATATTATAATTAAATTGTTATTAAACTACATGTATATTATAATATATGATTTATGCTAGTAAATATATAATATATAATAGCACTTATCAAACCTACTTGCTTTATGTTTACTTCTTCTTTTAATTTAATAAAATGTTCAAGTTTTGAAAATATATTTTCATCTATTGTAAATCGCTTCTTAAGATTATTTACTAAAGTTTTTATAAGTTCTACTTTTATTGCAGATATATCTATCATTTCAGATAAATATAAATTATGTCTTAGGCTACTTCACGTTTATTTTTTCTCTTCAACTCAATACCTTTCAAGTAATGAGTAACATTGGTTTTTTCAAATGTTTGGATTATCTTAGTAACCCACCCGCCAATTAAATTGGTTATTAATAATTTATTCAGCATAATCTATTAAAGTTAAAAATATGATGAAACATTATTTATTTTACTCTGAATAGCATGGGCTATATGCATTGTATTCTTCAATATTAAATATATAAATATGACAAACCTTAATATTATTAAGTTGTTGATGAATATCACATATCGTAGTAGAATCGGATTGAATCTTTTTTTGATATCGGGATAATATAATTAGTACATTGGCCATAAAGCATAATAGATGTTATTATGTTCATTCCAAAGGTACGTTGAAAATCCACGTGCTTCATTTCATGTCGTTGAATTAAAATACATTAGTAATGAATTCAATGATTTTAATATTCTTTCAACTAATTGATGAGTGAATTCACTTCATCGTATTTCAAATATTTTTGGAAAGCAAACAATAAGATTATTGTACTCTGTAATATGTTTAACTCTCTGCTTCTGACTCCAGATTTAGCGAAATATGATAAAATACCATTTGATGTTATCAGCATTTTTTTAATTTCTGGTATTTCATTGCTTGCTGCCTTCCATGCCATACTTGAATTGTGTGCACAACACCATATTGTAAGTAGAGGACCTACGGGATTGCTGCTCTTCTCCAATCTATAATCTTGAAATATCTTCCATAAACCATAATTATGTCCTGTATTTACAAATGTACCACCTGTCACCAACGATGAAACCTATTTCATTATTAAATTTATTAAGTTACTTTCAAGAAGATTTTCAATTGATTTATGATTTATGATTAATGATTGTGTTAAATATCCCACGAGCTCCACGTTCCAAAGATTCTCCTAGACATAAAAATATAAGCGATTCGTTTCCAACTTTATCTATTAATTTCGCAAGTGTGTATATCTTATCAACATGTGTCCTGTATACACTAACCTCTGACCGAAGAGATATTGCAGTAGCATTTTTTATTTTTTTTTGTAATGTTTCCATATATGTATCTATTATAACGGATACTAATTCTGTATGCATATGGGGCATCAGATATTGTAAATTGGTATTCGTAATAATATTATCATCAGAATTATATTTAAATTTGGATGCCATAATATTCACAACTTCTCTAGTAGGAAAAGAATATTCAGTTAAAACCAACTTCTTTGCATCATTAATTATGATTCATAATACACCATAATCAATAACGATCCTATCTTATCAGCTAAATCACTATTTGCCTTTGATAAATAATTTGCTAGTGGTGTTTGTTTTATCTGATTGTTTTATCATTTCAATCTTTTTTTTATAAGCAATAATTAATATTTTATGATATTCCGAACTTAGATGCTCCATAATGGTCTCTTTTACACCACAATATATTGTTATTGGTGATCTTCTTGTGCTTAGTAATGTAATAATATCTAAAAACTCCCCCGTATGGTATGCATCTTACATAATGCCTCAGGTTTCAAATTAAAATTTTAAACGGAATAATTTATAAAATTTAATTAGAATTAAAAATTAATTAGAATAATAAAAATGTTGTTGCTCAAAATTAAAAAATTGACTGCACACAATTTAAAAATTGACTGCACAAATAAATTATTGACTTCCCATTTTTGCGTTGACTGCACATTAGCGCGACCCCTGGTTCATATAATTCCCTCTATAAACGCCCTGTATCACGATTACATATAATTAAACTTAAATTCTCCATATATATATATTTTTGTCATAATTATTTTATTTGAAACTTATATATATATTTATATATCTCTATATATAGTATTGATATTATTAATAATATATTATTATATATATATATATATATATATATATATATATTCTACTAAATAATACATACATACATACAACATACATGCGCACACACACACACACACACACACTATAGATGTCTTTATCCGGCGAAAGAAATATCGATGCAATGGGGTAATAAAAACTCACCTTCAAAACTATTAATAGCATTTATGCAATCATATAGCCTTTAAATATACATGCCCTACCTGCCGTACTACTAATAATACACCCATACCAACTACTAATACTATACCCACACTAACTATTAATACTACACCCATACCAACTACTAATACTACACCCATGAAAACTAATAATACTACACTCATACCTACTACTAACCATAATATAACGACTACATCTACTGCGTCTAATAACATAACCATTGAAAATAAACTAAATGATATACTGAAAATACTAGACATACATACTACTCAGATTAACAATATCAAAAAACGGAATACTACAACACCAACAAAACTAACGAATAAGACACTCACTACCTCATATGCACAAGCTGCCAATACACCTACTACTAACCATACTAATACCGACATAAGATTAATTACCGATACTGATATCAACTATACTGCTACTATTGAAAATATAGCTAAAGATAATCGTAATCTAAACTATATAAAGAAATTTATTTCTAATTTTAATATAAACCCCTCTTCGATATCTAAAGTTATATTTAAAAATAGTTATTGTTTTATATCATTTACTACTCTCTATGCTAAAGATTCTTTTATCTCACTCAACCCATTACTGAAAACTACTGACTATAACCGACTTTTCCTACATAACTATCTATCACCCGAAATAATACGACGAAAACATATATATTTTCACGCTATAAAAGCTAATCTAATTAAGGGATATAAATGCTCATTGAACTTAAAGACAAACACATACGAACTCAGACAAAAAATAGATAATAATAAGGTTAACTGGAAAACAAAACCACTAAATGTTCCAAATGAATTATTTACTGATTGGACAACTTCTTTTACAAACTATATTAATAATAAGGATGAACTAACCTCCACTACGGATGAATTAACTTCTACGAATAAGCATACATGACTAAACAACAGCATAAACTACTTATCTCTTACTTTAATAAATGCCAGATCTTTAACTGCTAACATTGATATTATTACTAACTTTATTATGGAATATCGCTTTTCGATTATAGCAATTACAGAGTCTTGGCTAAAAAATGTAGACACCGTCATTCCTGCTGGTCTTAAAAGCCTTGGATACTCGTTTATACAAAAGTGTAGATCAGATGGTAGAAATGGAGGAGGAATAGCTTTGTTAGTAAAAAATCACATCACAATTATTCCTCAGCCAGAGATGTGTACATCAAACTGCGACTTTCTTTTTACTAAACTGAAAATAAAAAATAATATAATTCCGATCCTACTAGTATACAGACCACCAAATAACTGCCATACAACTTTTGCTTTAGAATTTACAAACTTTATACATGAACATAACTATGACAACCTGGTCATTCTAGGAGATTTCAACTTCCACTATGACTCTGACAAACTACACCACCAAGACTTTAAACGACTTTGTAACGAACTGAATTTATCTCAACACGTTAATTTTGCAACTCATACCCACGGACATATACTAGACCTGATACTTACATACAACCATTCTAATATACTAATACATAAACCAACACGCTCTACATTACTCACTGACCATTACGCAATAAACTCTCAACTTAATATACTGAACTCCTCACCTAGACAGACCCTACTTACTTACAGGTGTATCAGGAAAATAAATATTGATGAATTTTCATCTGATTTTATCTCTATGATAAATAAAACCCAAATTACAGTACTTAACTTAAACACTATACTTAAACAACTATTAAATCAACATGCACCACTGAAAACAAACTACTTAACTATACATCACGAAACTCCATGGTTTAACTCCAAATTAAATAATTTAAAAGTTTTATTTAGAAAATCATGTAGACTTTTTACGAAATCATCATCACACTCAAATCTAATTGACCTACGAAAAAATAGATATATATACAGGAATAAACTGAAATCTACAAAAACAGACTACTTTACTAACAAAATTAACGATTGTTCACACGACTATAAACGACTCTACTCAATAACTAAGACCCTCTTAGGAAATAATAAAAATTCTTCGCTCCCACATTTTCCCGATGATCAACTATGTAAGAAATTTGCAGAATATTTTAAAGACAACATTAACACCATTTGTAATAGACTCTCTTGTACATTTGACCCTCTTTATAATGCACCCCAAATATTACCATGCACTTCGACACTAACACATTTTACTGTACCTACTAATACTGCAATCTACAATTATATTGTCACTGCTAGATGCTCTTCACCACACGACCCAATTCCTCTATACTTAATAAAAAAACTAGCATCAACTCTGACTTTGACTTACAAAAATATAATTGATGACTCACTTCTAACAGGAACTATTCCAAATTTACTAAAAAACGCAATAATTACGCCAATAATAAAAAAAACTAATCTTGACTCTTCTGAATTCTCAAATTACAGACCTATATCTCAACTACCTCTACTAACTACAATTCTTGAAAAAACTGTTTATACTCAACTTTCACACTACTTAACTGAAAATATGTTGCTGGACATACGACAAAATGCATTCCGTAAACTACATAGTACTGAAACTACCGTACTCTCTCTTTTTGACGACTTATATAACTCACTAGACACTGGACAACCAATACAGCTAATACTACTTGACTTATCCTCTGCATTCGACACCCTTAGACATACATACTGCTAGAAAGACTTAGAAACATAGGAATTCAAGATGTAACTATGGAATGGTTTTCTAATTTTATTAAAGATAGAAATTATTCCATTAAAATAAGAAATAATTACTCTAAATCATATACCATCGATCACGGTGTTCCTCAAGGTTCAATACTTTCCCCAATTCTCTTCTCTATATATCTTATTCCATTACAAATAATTATGAAACGTTATCCATCTATTACTTACAACTTATACGCAGACGACATAGAATACACGCAACGATAACAAACTCTACCCAACTACAAGACTGTTTAAATGAACTACAAAACTGGCTAACAAATAATAACCTACTACTAAACCACAATACAACTGAACTATTAAATATAACTAATGACCCAAATACTTACTTCCCTGACATTATTATTAATCAACACAAAATCATTCCCACCAATTCTGTTAAATACTTAGGCGTCAACTTCAATAATAAACTTAATCTAGATAAACATTACAGCTTACTTACTCAATCTACGACTGCACAGCTATTCAATATTAAAAAAATACGACCATACTTAAATAGAAATACTACAAAACTACTGACTCAGACTCTCATACTTTCAAGACTACAATACTGCAACTCACTATTCACAGGAACTGAAAAACTGAAAATAGACAAACTAGACAAAATAATTAACCGCTCAATTAGAAATATATACCGACTACAGAAGACTGACTATACAACTAGCATTACTGACTTACGTAAAAAACTTAACTGGCTAAACACTGAAGACTCTATCAACTACAAAATACTTACAATACTTAAAAAGACTATTACTTATAACTTACCCTATAATTTACGAAACAAAATAAAACATAAACCAAACACTAGACTTTTACGTAATAACAATTCCACTATACTACACCAACCTATTACCCATTGCATCAAATACGAAAGAAGAAAATTCAGCTCTTCATCAACAATTAGATGGAATAAACTACCCCCGCAACTTAGAAATCAAAATATATCAATTAATATCTTTAAAAAGAAATTAAAAAAATTTCTTATCGACAAACATTGATATTGGTTTATTCATAATATTATCGTGCGAATTATATATATATATATAATATTATATATATATATAATGTATACATTCGCTATTTTTATCTATATGTGATATATATTGTTAGATACACATTATAGAATTATAATTATTAATGATGTGCTTATAATAAATACTTAAACAACAACAACAACAACAACACACACACACACACACACACACACACACACATACACACACACACACACACACACACGCACACACACGTAAATATACATATAATACACAATTAATTATATATATATATATAATATATATTATATATATCTTAAATGTTATATAGTATATGTTGAACCTACGAGAATTTTAAAATAATGATTTATTAAAAATTAATGATATATTAAATCACGCCCATAATCACAGAAATATATTATTTAATTCATTTCAATGATTTCACATATATATTATATATATATATATATATATATATATGTAGGGGACGGAAGGGTATTATGGCCGATATTTTTATTACTTTACAAGAAACAAAATATATCATACTAATATTAGATATTATGATCCAATAAGTTGTATATACAATTAAAATATGTTGTTCTAAATAATGGCTATCAAAATTTACTTATTTTAAATGAGTCATTTAATTATTTGTATTCAAGTCATTTGATTTTTATTAAAAAACAAATTTTCTGCATAAATAGAGATAAAATACACTAGTGCGGGTATTATGGTCGATAGTTCCGAAATAGCCACAAGGATCGCGTCATGTATTCAAATACGCACGATAATATTATGAATAAACGAATATCAATGTTTGTCGATAAGAAATTTTTTTAATTTCTTTTTAAAGATATTAATTGATATATTTTGATTTCTAAGTTGCGGGGGTAGTTTATTCCATCTAATTGTTGATGAAGAGCTGAATTTTCTTCTTTCGTATTTGATGCAATGGGTAATAGGTTGGTGTAGTATAGTGGAATTGTTATTACGTAAAAGTCTAGTGTTTGGTTTATGTTTTATTTTGTTTCGTAAATTATAGGGTAAGTTATAAGTAATAGTCTTTTTAAGTATTGTAAGTATTTTGTAGTTGATAGAGTCTTCAGTGTTTAGCCAGTTAAGTTTTTTACGTAAGTCAGTAATGCTAGTTGTATAGTCAGTCTTCTGTAGTCGGTATATATTTCTAATTGAGCGGTTAATTATTTTGTCTAGTTTGTCTATTTTCAGTTTTTCAGTTCCTGTGAATAGTGAGTTGCAGTATTGTAGTCTTGAAAGTATGAGAGTCTGAGTCAGTAGTTTTGTAGTATTTCTATTTAAGTATGGTCGTATTTTTTTTAATATTGAATAGCTGTGCAGTCGTAGATTGAGTAAGTAAGCTGTAATGTTTATCTAGATTAAGTTTATTATTGAAGTTGACGCCTAAGTATTTAACAGAATTGGTGGGAATGATTTTGTGTTGATTAATAATAATGTCAGGGAAGTAAGTATTTGGGTCATTAGTTATATTTAATAGTTCAGTTTTATTGTGGTTTAGTAGTAGGTTATTATTTGTTAGCCAGTTTTGTAGTTCATTTAAACAGTCTTGTAGTTGGGTAGAGTTTGTTATCGTTGCGTGTAGTTCTATGTCGTCTGCGTATAAGTTGTAAGTAATAGATGGATAACGTTTCATAATTGTTTGTAATGGAATAAGATATATAGAGAAGAGAATTGGGGAAAGTATTGAACCTTGAGGAACACCGTGATCGATGGTATATGATTTAGAGTAATTATTTCTTATTTTAATGGAATAATTTCTATCTTTAATACAATTAGAAAACCATTCCATAGTTACATCTTGAATTCCTATGTTTCTAAGTCTTTCTAGCAGTATGTCATGTCTAAGGGTGTCGAATGCAGAGGATAAGTCAAGTAGTATTAGCTGTATTGGTTGTCCAGTGTCTAGTGAGTTATATAAGTCGTCAAAAAGAGAGAGTACGGTAGTTTCAGTACTATGTAGTTTACGGAATGCATTTTGTCGTATGTCCAGCATGTGTGTGTGTGTGTGTAATTGTAATTGTAATGGTTTATTTAAACACTTAAATATATAAAAACATATCTCAAAAGTGTATAGACAATATACAGATATTCAGCAAAACAGTTGCTATGGATGAGTATAAATATAAATATATATAATAATAAACAAACGAGAACAAGAAACGATAATGAAATAATAAAATAATAATAGTCATAATTTAGATTTATATAGCATTCAGTGCTGCCTACGTAATAACAATAATTTTAGTCGAGTTTTAAAGGTGGCGTGATTATTGATATTCCTTATATTAATTGGAATGGAATTCCAATTAATAGGGGACATGCATTTAAACGATCTACCACCAAATATCTTTTTTTTGTAAGGATGCGTTTTTAGTCGAATGGTTCTAGTAGACCTAAGTGAGTTAAGAGGATTAATAGGATCTAATAGGTTATACAGGTAAATTGGTTGGTGCGTAAGTAATAATTTGTGAGTGAGGCATAGAAGTTTAAATAGGCAACGATTTTTAAAAGTTAACCATTTAAGTGAGGACATAAGTGAAGAGACAGAGGTAGTATAATCAGAATAAGATAAATTAAAAGTAAGTCTAGTAGAAGCACGAATAATACGATCAATTTTAGATATCGATATAGAAGGAAGAGAGCAGAGAAGAGAGTTACAGTAGTCGAGACGAGAAAAAATAAGAGAGTTTATTAGAATAGAACACGATTTTTTAGTTATAAATTTTCTAATAGAGCGAATTTTATATATATGTAAATTAGATATTTTACATATATTAGATATATGCCTGTCATAATTAAGATTAGTGTCAAAGATAAAGCCGAGATTTTTAATGAAAGGTTTAGGTTGAATTAAAGAATTATTTACAGACAGAGGAGGAAATGTGGATTGAGAATGAGAAATATTTATGAGTTCAGTCTTAGTTTCATTTAATAGAAGAAAATTTGATAGTAGCCAAAAGTTAATATGTCTAATGCAATTTGAAAGAGATAAATTAGAGTCAGGACTGGAGTTAATAGGTAATTTTATATAAAGCTGAATATCATCAGCATAAATATGATAAGATATGTCAGGAAAGGATTGAATTAGTTTAGATAGTGGAAGAATATATAGAGTAAAAAATAAAGGACCAAGCACCGATCCCTGTGGTACACCACAAGTAACGGGTATAGGTGAAGATAGCGATTCACCAATTTGTACAGAGGAGGAACGATTTGAAAGATAAGATTTAAACCAAAGTAGGGGAGCATCAGATATACCTAAATAATATAGCCTATTTATAAGTATATCATGGTTAATAGTATCGAAAGCAGATGACATGTCTAAAAGAACCATCTGTATGCATTGGTTATCATCAAGAGTAGTAGGTGTGTGTGTGTGTGTGTGTGTGTGCGCACGTATGTTGTATGTATGTATGTATTATTTAGTAGAATATATATATATATATATATATATATAATAATATATTATTAATAATATCAATACTATATATAGAGATATATAAATATATATATATATATATATATAATAGTATATATATATTATATATATAATGTATATTATATATATATATAATATTGAATAAGAATACATTGATTTATAGATCCAACTGGTATATCTCCTATAGAGTATACTCTTAATGTACTGTGCATATATAATAGGTACATATATGTAGCCATTTACTATATAGTAAATATTCACTTATACTTATTTAGAATATTCATGTACTCAAAGAATTCATGATTTTACTAGTAAGGTATGTACATAATTCAATATTTTCCATTTAGAATATGTGCAAAGATTTTCCGAAGGAAAGATATAACACTTACGCGAAATCGTGTAATTCGAATTTGTATACAAAATACCCCAGTGCCACCTATAGCGGGTTACTTTTAGGAACTATGTGTTGTTTATAATGTAAATTCGTATTTAACTATGCACTTTTAAAATGTTAAATAATATGCTTTAAATTAATATTTATATGATGAAAACTAAGTGTTCATTACTAATATATAACAAACAAATATGATATTTATGTTTTAAATTCTATAAGTATATATTTAGTAAGTAAAAGTTAATTTATATTGCATGTAATTTAATATATTAAATTACTTTATAGAGCAATGAAAACATTGTTGTATGCAAACAGAGCCGAACCTAAATCTATTTCAATGATTTCGAATCTACTGCTAGCAGCGGCAGGGGATATTACGAAATTACGTTGCATGCATAGGGAATGTTATATCTTTGCTTCGCAACATCTTTGGTAATAATATACAATATATTATCCGGTATCAGGTATATTATATATTTATAAAAAATACATTATAATTAAATATATAATTTTATTTTATTAAAAACTGGCATTAAATATATTTATAAAAAATACATTAACATTACCTATAGTTATATAATTAACCATATATGCAATTTAATTTTATTACATTTATGAACTAAGTCTACTGATATTAATTTACTACTACAATCTATAACTACTTAATATTAAATAGTATCTAATAAAGTTAAATATACTGGCTAATGTGTATAACAAGATATAATTGTTTTAAAGGAGATACTTACACAACAAATTTAGAAAAGCGTTCTTACTATAATTATCCTTGTTTAGTCAAGACGTTATATTCTTGTATTTATTATATATTATTCATTATTTATTTTTTATGATACTTAAAAACTATTATTCAACTATTACCAAAGCCCTTTGCATATATATATACATTTTTTTTTTTTTTTTTTTTTTTTTATTTGGTGGAGTCCTTTCATCCCATCCAGGAACTTAGATGAAGTTTTCACTTATAACCATATATGGCTCTAATGTCCCTTCGAAGCAGCTCTCATGTTAAGGCATCCATGGTTTTAACGAGAGCCGATCATTTATTTATACACAATTATATAAGATCACTTCTAAATAATATTTTAAGACCCATTTTATAAAATTAATTAATGGTCCGGACGAGGGTCGAACCCGTGTCCTACTGCTTGTGTGTCTGACGCCTTAGCCACTGAGCCACACAGGCAGTTAATTATATAGATATATATATATATATATATATATATATATATATATATATATAATACGCGTTAGTGTTATATCTTTCCTACGGAAAATCTTTGACTATACTATACTATACATTACATATAGTAAATATATATATATATATATATATATACCCAGTAAACCAAACTGTTAATATAATATGCTGAACATGTGTAATATTTATCTGTTCAACAGTTCTTAGTTTTGAATTGTCATATATTCAAAATGGTGTATAAATTTATTAATATTAATATATATATGTTATCACATTAATCTCTCATTTTATATTTAATTACTATAATATAAAAAAAATGTATATTTTTTTTATCGAAATCTGTTATTCTCATAAAATTTACATATGTGTTGAACTCTATACAAATGTTCTGAACATGTTAAATTTACACATCTATTGAACTCTATACAAATTTAATATGTTGAAAATGTTCAATTTACACATCTGTTGAACTCTATACAAATGTAATATGTTGAACGTATTAATTTAACATTTTTGTAAAATAATTTAATTATATATAATTACATATATGTAAATATTACATAATCATGTAATTGAATGTATATGATTAACTATTAGATAAATAGTGTAAATATAAGGAAACTAATGTTGTCAACATTTAAATATAGTGTGTAATATTTATATTAATTATTATATTATATAAATTAATTATAATTAATTAATTAGGGTGTATACATTCTATATAATACTATAAATACTATTAATTTATAATATTATATTATGAATTATAAATATTAAAATAAATAATTGTATATAATATATATAAATATTTATTATTACATTAATATAATATATTTCATTAGAAATAAATGTTTCAGTTAATCCATTGATACATATAAATTACGATTTTTTAATTAATTAATTGATTTATATATATTTATACTTATTAATTATGACTTACTTATAATACTTATCTACATATATTTGTATATTAATATGTACTACTTATAACTTTATAAATACTATATTATAATTGTTAACATATACAATAATTTTACAAATCCAATAAAATATCTGAAGTTGTTTTATGTATGTATACCACATATATGTGCTATATATAATATATTATAAATATAAATATATATATATATATATATATATATATATATGTATATATATATATATATATATATATATATATATATATATATATATATATATGTTATAAATGGAAGTCTGCAGATATATCGAGTAATGTAATATACATGAATGTCGAATTGAATTTAATTAAATTCTGTCATTATGTAATATCGATATCTCTGCATGCATAAATTGTTTTAGGCTTCACGATCGGTTGATTGCATAGATAAGTGTAAATTTCTATTTTGTAATTGAATGGTTTATTATTTGTATACATTTTTATTCGTTTTGTCATTTATATTTGTTATCGTTTATGTATATGTTGTTTCCATAGATTTATAGTTTACATAAATTGTAAACTATAAATCTATGGTTATTTCATTCATATAAAAGGAACGCCGCTCGGTGGGATTGATACACTTTTGATTCTGTGTTTCACCGGGTTGGTACATATTGTCATTGTCGTTATTATTATATTTACTATATTATTATTATTATTATTATTATTATTATTATTATTATTATTATTATTATTATTATTATTATTATTATTATTATTATTATTATTATTATTATTATTATTATTATTATTATTATTATTATTATTATTATTATTATTATTATTATTATTATTATTATTATTATTATTATTATTATTATTATTATTATTATTATTATTATTTATGTTATTATACAGGTCTTTGCTGAAATAAAGTTATATAACGAACTTCACTTTGTTACATATATATAATAATAATAATAATAATATTTATTTATTGAAATCTCTTATATATATTGAATACAATACAAATAGCGGATACAAATGGACCCCTCAAGAAGTCATAGACTTTGTACATGTTATAAATAACTGTGAGAGGCTCCGTACAATACAGTACAAATAGTAACATATTTTTTCTTGTGTTTTGATTTATCGTTTTCTTGTGTTTTAATATTAATTAATTAATGTGTTAAAAATATTAAAATCCTTTGATGTGTTTATAAATTAATTATAATTCTATTTACATAATTATAATTTTTTTATATATTTATATATTTCATATATATATATATATATATATATATATACTTACTTATGTCGAACTCCCGTTCGACCCTTCTTTACAATTTTCTTCCAATCATCACGAATCATCATAACATTACGTATTTCATTCACATCATCTAGTCCAGTATCCTTTTTTAAATTATCAATGTACGTCACAGCTTTTCTTCCTCTGTTGCTTTTTCCAGACGTTGGTTGCCATAAAATCAGATCATGAGCTACTTCATCGTCGTGATGGATGCAGTGACCTGCTATTCGCAGACGACGAGTAGTTATAACATCGGTAATTTTTGGTAGTTCTTTATAGAGTTCAACATTTGTTATATGGTCTCTCCATGATACATTCAGAATCATTCTTAATAACCTTGTATAGCATCCATTTATTCTCCGTTCAAGTGATTTGTCGATCGTCCAAGTCTCACTGCCATATAGTAGGATACTTTCAATAGTGGCTTGAAAAGTCCTAATCTTTAGTTTTCTTTTTAACTTGGAATTCCAGAGTTTTTTCAACTTGTGACATGCCTGCCAAGCTAGTGCCTTTCGGATCTCAAAGTCTTTTGATGAGCTACTCATCCATGCACCCAATTATTTAAAGTTATTTACCACTTTAATATCTTCATTTAGTAATGAGTGGATATTTATTGGTTCACTTTGAGAAAAAGCCATTATTTCAGTTTTTCTTGAGTTTATTTTTAAACCTAATTTTAAAGCTTGGGTTTCTACATTTGATAGTAATTCTTGAGCCTGCTCAATATCTTGTGATATTAAAGCAATATCATCTGCATAGCTTAGATCTGTAATCACTTTTGCTGGTACCCTACGACTCTGTTTCCTAGTTAGTTCAAAACCAAGATCTAACTGTTTTCCTTTCACAGCCATTCGCATTGCATAGTCAAGCACTATTATAAACAGAAAGGGGGCCAGCGTATCACCTTGTAGAACTACAGTAGTTATATTAAACGATTTGGTTTCTCCATCAGGTGTTAGTATACCTACTTTCGCTTTGGTTCCTTTGTATAATATTTCTATTGCTTCTACGATAATAGTGGGAATTCCGTAAGCCAAGAGTATTTTGAACATATTATTTCTATTTATAGTATCGAAAGCTTTCTTAAAGTCAACAAAAGTAATGATTGCTTTTAGATTCTTTTCTTTGATACCTTCTATTAATCTTCGCAGTGCTAGTATATGGGTAGTAGTTGATCTTCTGGGACGGAAACCATTTTGGTTATGCCTGAGAAGGGGATCTATAATTGGCTGAATTCTATTAAGTATCATCTTATTAGTTGTTTTTAGAGCAATAATAGATATAGCAATTCCTCTATAATTGTCGACTTTATTAAGATTACCTGATTTTGGTATTGGCATTATTTGACAAGTAGACCATTGAATAGGTTTTTGCTTTTCAAGTAACATTTTATTTGCATATTCTAGAAGGATATCGTCAAATTTACAATATTTGAAAGCTTCAGGTGCAACACCATCAGGTGATACTGTTTTTCCATCTACTAGATTATTCTTTACCATTAGATATTCGTCTTTTGTAAAAGCGTTGGTAAATATTTCTGTATGTTTAATTACAATTTCTGGTTCAAAATCATCAATTTCTTCTTCAGAATTATTATTATATATATAATTATTATTATATATATATATATATATATATATATATATTATATTAAGACATTTATATATATAGTGTATATTATAAACTCATGTGTATTATAAATTTTATATAATTAAACATTTTATATAAATATTATAATATAACTTTATATTGTAATCATTTATTATTTAATATAAGAATTTTTACTATACTATTGTATATATGCAAACATTACTTATATAACAGAGTTGTACAGTTTTGTACAAAGTATTCTTCTCAAAGTAATTATCCATATCCAAATGACATTGTTTAAAGTAGATTAAATCTTTAGTTATATGTGAACTATACAATAAATTAGTGCATAAGCAATGCCATAAGACATTTAATCACAATTTATGGTAAGTAAGCTATATAATTTAAAGTAAACTTTGATATTTTCCAAGAACACAACAATTTCACGAAGCAATATTTTGTGATTTATCCTTCATAAAACCTCTGATATGAAGTTAAAGTAGTCATATTTAATTATAGTAAGCACAAACACCCATGGACAACTATACATATACTGAATATTAAAGTTCAGTTATTATTTAAAATATGTATATAATATTGCCATGAATGCAATACCACTTCTTATATGGATGATAGTGATGTGGAGAATATATATATATATATATATAACATGTCATATGTAAATAGAAAAACTATTATTATAATATTTAATAATATCTATTATTATGTACATTTTAAAAAAACCTAAGTAAGAAATATTCATGATATGGTATTGGAAGTGTTTAAAATGGGTATAAAGTCTTTCACAGTCAATGAGATGATTGTGGTAAAATCATAGACATTATAGGTATATATACCCCATACCCCCACTCTATAGCTATGGGTAAATTACTACTTACAATATCACACTTATGTGTGTTTAAACTATCCAATTATTTGTATAAATAAATATTATTTAAAAACTATATTTTATATTTAGGTGATATGTATCATTACAATAAATCATAGATAAACCAGGCTCATAATTAATAAGATATTATATAATACTTCTTACACTAAATATACATAAATGATATATTAAAAGTATTTTAAATTTAATTATTATTTATTTTTTAAATTATTTAGCAGTCAATAATCATAAACTGTCCCACTATGGCGTCACAGTAATATTTGTTTATTTATTTCGATTTTGAAAAATATGCCAAAATAGCACTTTTAAACTCATATTATGAATAAACTATACATTTTTGTAATTTTTTAACTTGACACGTATTATTAATTAATTAATATTACATATATTATGATAAATCTATGTTCATGCATATTATGCTTTAAATGAAAAATGTACATGTATTTGTATTTTTTTCTAAAAAACCTATAATAATTATAAGATTTTCAAATGATACCAACTAATATAGCAATGGTACATCGTCTGACTACACAAGTCTGACATGGTATCCTGCCTAATATCCAACAGAAAATTGAAGAGTGTACTCCGAATATGCCTTGACCTGAACAAATCTCAAGAGTAAAGAAAGCGCTGAACGAAATAACCTACCAGCTACATCTTAATACGGTTTTTTTTAAACGCTACTAATTCGAAACATATACTTATATTTACTTTTATATTTAATAACATGTAATAATTATTTTAATAAGGATTACAGTAAACAATAACATACCATTTTCTAACTTTTTTAGAACATTGGTCTATATTTAATGCCCAATATCGGCTTATAATTATATCACACCAGAACTGCCCTATATTTATGTTCGGTAATGATGATCAAATATTTTGCGAAGATAATATATAACACTCCCTATGCTTGCAATGTAATTTAGTAATACCCGATGCCACTGCTAGCAGTAGTATCGAATCACTGAAATATATTTAGGTTCGGCTTGTTTGCATACAACAATGTTTTCATTGCTCTATTAAATTATATGCAATATAAAATAGCTTTTAGTCACCATATATATACTTATAGCATTTAAAACATACATATCATATTTGTTTGTTATATATTAATAAGAAACACTTAGTTTTCATCATATAAATACTAATTTAAGGGGATTAGCGCGCGTTGAAATATGATTAATATTTTATTTTAAAAAAAAAATTGCATTACATATTATCCAATTTCGGTATCTTATTTTATCACATTATAAAAATTGCAACTTATTTTTAGCTAATTCTATTCATAAACAGTGTTATAATAGATCATATGAATTACAAAAATTACGAAAGTGACATGAAATTAATTAATTTTTTTTGTATTTTAATAAAATCTTAAGTATTTTATTTAAAAATTTCTGTTTTGAATTCATTATTATAGATTACATAGCATTAAAATAAATTAAAAAAAATCATGTGTCTATATAACTACATATCATTGAAATTATCAGATCACGTGGTGTGGCTGATTATTCAGCTGGTAAATTTTGATTGTATACTTATATTATTTTATATTATTCTTCCTCACTGTTGTGTATATGTTTTTGATTAATTATTATTTTAATTCTAACCTATTTTATGTGTATATAATATTTTGTTGGTGGATAACGTATTGTATGTGTATATAAACTTTATGTATATATTATATTTGTAT
Organism: Osedax fenrisi; assembly: GCA_964019155.1. Taxonomy (NCBI): domain Eukaryota; kingdom Metazoa; phylum Annelida; class Polychaeta; order Sabellida; family Siboglinidae; genus Osedax; species Osedax fenrisi. The sequence goes on along the minus strand of OZ025240.1, from coordinate 33,307,979 downwards.
TATTCTTGTTGTACTTCTTCACTGTTATATATGTATATTCTGTGATTTTGAAAAAAAAACTTTAATTAAAACTCTAATTATCTCAAGTTTTTACTTTTTCACTTTTAGGCATATTTAAAAGCCTACAACTCCTTTGATAACGAACATTTTTTATCTTAAATTTTTACCATCTATGTATAACATATATATTTATAATTATTGTGTATAATTATCATGTACAATTATAAATTCTTATTCTAACTTTATATTATGAAAAAAAGATTATAAAATACTGTTTATTCAACAACAACATATTTAACTATTTTAAATTATTATATTTAAATAATTATAATTTATTATATTTAAAAAGCTACAATATAAATATAAAGTACAATTATATCTATTGAATAAAAAAAATTTATTTAATTATCTTAAGTAGTTATTTATAGGTTGAGTTCTAGCTAGAGCTATAATGAATAATGATTGACATTGCGATTGCGAACCCGCGCTAATCCCCTTAGAGCATATTATTTAACATTTTAAAAGTGTATAATTTGATACAAATTTACATTATAAACAACACATACACTGTTAAAAAATAGGGTACCGAGATTTGCCAGTTACCCAAAATAGGATACCTGACTGTTAAATGCACTAGGGTACACTCTATATATTTATTAGCGTACATCTATATTAAATATTAATGTACGTAACTATTCAAATTACATATCATGCAATTCAATTACGTTATATATCATATAATTGCATTACGCTAATATTATGTAGGGTACAGTTTGATTATTGTTAGGATATTGATCGTATTTATTCAAATTGTACCCTAATCAGGGTACGGCTATGGGGCCACTACACTGTAAAAAAGTAGGGTACAAGAGTAGTAAAAATTAGGGTACAAGCCATGTCCGTATAGCCGTACACTAATTAGGGTCCATCATGCTATAAATGAATACTTGTATCCTAAAAAGATGTATGTGTACCCTAGCAAATTTAAGTCTTCTGTACCCTAAATGTACCCTAATTTATTAACGATGTTGTACCCTAAATTATTATTGATGTCGTACTCTAATTTATTAACTATGCTGTACCCTAAATTATTATTGATGCCGTACCCTAAATTATTAATGATGTTGTACCCTATATTATTATTTATGCCGTAGGGGAAAGGTGGATAGTAGTACTAGTGACAGGTGGATAGTAATGACACCCCACGTATCTCAAAAACTACAAGTCCAATTAAATGTATTTATATACGAAAGTTGTGGGTATTCGCAAGCTTTATTGACATAAGTATTTTTTATTTCCTTAATTTTCAATATAAATAAATTAAATCAATTAATCGATTTTGTGAATATATTCTTAAAAAATTACGAAATAAGTTTTTATAAAAGTATTTTTAATTCCTTGATATTTAATGGAAAATAGAAAATTAAAGTCTTATACTAAAGATGAATTTAATATCTATAAGAAAATATAATTCATATTAATTTATGATTATTAGAAATATTTCTGCGATCAATTACATATACCATATACATTCGTATAGTAGTGACACCCTAAAATCGGGTAGTAGTGACAGTCAAATGGATTCTGATTGGTTGTCGATAATATTGCAATTAATGAATTAATAAATATAATTCAATTGCGTGTGTATACAAAATTATTTAAGTATTTTTTAGAAATAATCGGGAATAATAGGTAACAAATAGTATTGTAATGTATTTCCACCTAACGGTTATTATTAGTACTAATGCATGTCACTACTATACTCGGGTGTCATTACTACACGCATTGGAGTATAGTAATGATACCCTCGTTATCTCAAGTGTTAACGATTATATTAAAAAATGTTAATAGCAATTATTTAGATAATATTAATTTATATACAATATAAAAAAACGTTATATAGAGGATCAATAGTTTAATAGTTATTGCAATATATTCAAAACTGTCACTACTATCCACCTTTCCCCTACCCTAATTTATTAACTATGCTGTACCCTAAATTATTATTGATGGCGTACCCTAATTTATTATTGATGCCGTACCCTAATTTATTAATAATGTTGTACCCTAAATTATCATTTATGCCGTACCCTAATTTATTAACGATGTTGTACCCTAAATTATTATTGATGCCGTACCATAAATTATTAATAGGCTAGAATGATAACAAACACATCATGGAAAGACAATATTACCAACATACAAAGTACATGGAATGCCAAAGATCAATTGGGTAATTAAACAAAGAAAATTGCAACTAACAGGACACTGCATATGGTACACAACTTAATGTTATGGAAGACAAAGAACAGCATACCATACAACATACGAAACATGGAGACAACCCACAACATCTATATACATCAAAAAAATATTGGGTCGGTTAAGAAGACAGATGACGGCAGAGAAAAATGGAAAATAATAACATGATATGGTCGCGTGAGAACTCTGTAATTATAATACCTATATGTATTAATAAATAAATAATTAATCTTAAATTATATTTATTGTAGAAATAATTTCCCCCAGGTCCTCCACATTCGTCTTTTCAGATACCTATAGAAAAACAATAATTAATAAATATTGAAGTGAATGTGTATTATACAATAACTAAAAATGAAACTGTCTATATTAACATCATCAAGTCACTTTGTCCTCCTATTGACCCTTTGTTGCATTTCCTTTAGCACATCTCCTCATCTAGGACTTGGTAGGATTTTAAATGTTCTTTGCATATAGCTGATGGAAATATAATAATAATTAATAAATATTTAATTGAAGTTTTATTTATACATTATTTTTTTTTTAATGTCTATTAGTAATAAATATATAGATATTGTGTAGGGATAGGTCAGGATGGTATTTGTAAATGATAAATCTTTATTAATTTTTGGAAAAGTTTATTTCATGTTTTAATGATGTTATAATATTGCTTTATAGTTTATGAGTATATATATAATAATTGTAATATATATATATATATATATATATATATATATATATATATATATATATATGCATCCATATGAATAACTATATTTAATACATATCTAATTAAAATTTCTTTGACAAATTAAAGTATGTTCTCATAGGACCAACCTTTTTTACAAAATATAATTCTAATCACTGTGAAATATATATATATATATATATATATATTATATTGAATATTATATCAACTATTAATGACTAATAGTGTTTATTGCTAACTCGTGTTTTATATAAACAGGTCAACCATAATAATTATTATATTTGTAATATTAATTTATATAATAAATATACATCAAATAATAATATCAATTATATAAAAACTCACCATTGTTGCATATTCCTCCTCAGTTTGCATTGAGTTCTCTATCTCTAGTAAATACCCAGTTGACGCAACTGCAACATACACTAGATATAATAGCCTCGTCTGTATTATTCTTTACCTTGTTCTGAGAATATATTGAATATAAATTAAATGATATATATATTATATTAATCGATATATATTAAATAATTCAAACACATTATATTTCCTGTTGAATTATTCTCTTTTATATAATTATTGTAACTAGTTATTAAAAATAAATTTATATAGGATACTCAAATTTTAATTATTCATTTATGTATATATAGTATACTAGAGTAGTACCTATATATATATAATTATTATAATAATATTGTATATTATATAATTGTATACATATGTATCTTATAAGATCTTATATTATATATAAGAAACTTTATACAGTTAATATCATATATGATAATACTATATAAAATATAGAATTGTAATTAGAAAAATCCACTATATTATATTAATTAATGCGGTTATATATATATACTAGAGTATATTATACTTTTGAATTAGCATACAAAAATCATAAAATAACTATAATATTAAATTTATAGTTATTAATTAATTATTAAGTAACCTTATCTTTATTTTCATTGTAAATTAATTTTTCAATAATTCGCAAACTTCCATCATAAAATATAAGATTCCCGCATCTATTTTAGGAAATATTATATTATATATTTAATTATACATTTTATAATCTATATTTGATTAAGGATAGAATAATATTGATAATATGTGTACAACAGTTAACATTATTTATATATATGTTGTAAGGTATATTATTAGTATTATACAAGTGTGTGCACTGTAGCATATCATATGCATTCCTATTTCCATTGTTGATATGCATGAATGATTTGATAAAAGTCATATCCTAAATTCAACAAGTCACTTCTAGAAATACAGTCAGTACTTAAACATCTAAATTAGATATATAAAACAAGCGTAGCGCATATAACATTGGTGACAGCGGTATCCAGTGCTGACTAGGACCAGTGGCTAGAGGAAGAAATTGAAATACAACATAGGATAACAGGTTTGTGTATTGATATTGTTACTTTGCATACACTTGTATAATAAAATATTATTTTAGATAATAAAATATTATTTTTAAAATAATATTTTTAGTTTATTTACGTAATTAAACATAGTTATAAGAGGGATATAGAAGATATGGGAGAAGATAGTAAGCCAGTAGGTAGACCTGCTAAGAAAGATTTAGCATATGTTAAACTAGATTATTTTAATGAGGGTACAGATGCTGGTGAGTGGATTGCAAGAGCTGAGGAATGTGTAGATTTATTGGGGCATAAGGGTGAGGATGCGGCAGGGTATATTTTATATCATATAAGAGGTGGTGCAAAATTAGAATTATCAATGTTAGGCAATAAACTTTTAAATAAAGAGCATATATTTAATAGTTTAAGGGAGAGATGTAGTAGTAGGAGGTCACGGGGTGAGAGGTTACATGATTTAGTTGATAGGAAACAACGAGAAGGGGAGAATATTACTATGTTTATAGATGCTATATTAAAATTAGGGTTAAGTTTGAAAGAGGATGTAGATGGGTGGGAGGGGCTAATGACAGATTCATTCAAAACAAATGTATTTGACTGCGAATTACGGCGATATTTATTAATATCAGGAAAAAAAAAAAGTTTTTCTGAAATACGCTCAATGGCGAGGGAGTTTGAATCTATGAGTAATGTGAAGGAGGGTGGTATATGCTATAAGATAGAAACTAATAAAGTAATAGGTGAAGTAACTAATAGAGAGAATGATGGTAGTAGGTTGGAGGAACGTATACAAATATTAGAGAGGAGGAATACTGAGTTGGAAGGTAGATTAAGAAGTAACTGGACAGATAGAGTTAGATGTTTTACATGTGGAGGGGAAGGGCATACTAGTAAATGGTGTAGGAATAGGAATTTAAACCGCCAACCTTTCCAGTAGATCAGGCAACTAGGAAAGGGGCGAATGCCTGGAAAATAAAGGGGGGTACAAGGGAAATAGGTAATAATAATAGATTAATAGGAAGATGTCCTAGGGAAAAGGTAGTAATAAATCGGATGGTAGTTGAATGTTTAATAGATACAGGTAGTCAGGTTTCAGTGATATCAGAGGGGATGGTAAGGTCATTAGACTTGAAAGTAATACCTGTAAACCCAAAAGTTGATTTAAAAACAGCAAATGGCACTAAATTAGAATATAGGGGACAAGTAATAACGGGTATTATATTATGGGGTAAGAAGAGTGAGAAGGTAGGTTTCATAGTAACTAATATTAAGGGATTGTTTATAATAGGTATGAATATTTTACAGACTTATGGGGTTATATCGATTACTGGAGTGAGTAGGGGAATTCATATAAGAAGTAGGGTATCAAATGGAATAAGTAGTGTTAGTATTAATAATGAGGAGATAGTAAAAGTTTATATAGGGTGTAAAAATAGAATTTTTAAGGAGAGCATAGAAAAATTAACTTATAAATATAGAAAAATATTTTTTTTAAATAATGATAGATTAGCTTCTGCTAAAGTAGGATTACACAGTATTAGAACAATAGACAAAATACCGGTCGCTCAACCTTATAGACGAATAATACCTTCCCAGGTAGAGGCAGTGAAGAATCAGATTGTTAAGTGGGAGATGGGAGGGGTAATAGTTAAGTCCAATAGTGAATATGCAAGTCCACTAGTGGTAGTAAAAAAGGGTACAGGAGAAATTAGATTATGTGTATACTATAGGCAGCTGAATAATAAGACTATTAAGGATGCATATCCAATTCCTAGGATAGATGATTCATTAGAGGCACTAGGGGGAGCTAAAGTATTTTCGTCTTTCGATTTAAAGTCAGCATATCACCATATAAAAATAGTAAAAGAGGATCAATTTAAAACAGCATTCAGTTCCCCGTGGGGACTCTACGAGTTTACTAGAATGCCATTTGGGTTAACCAATGCTCCAGCTACATTTCAGAGAGTAATATCAAACTTATTTAGATCAGAGATGTATAAATTTGTAGTATGTTATTTAGATGATATATTAGTTTATTCTAAGACATGGAAGGAACATTTAGGACATATTGAAGTTGTAATGATGAGGTTGGAAGAAGCTGGATTTCAGTTAAATACAGGGAAATGTAGATTATTTATAAATGAAATACATTTTCTAGGCTTTAAGATATCAGATAAAGGGATAGGAACGATACCGGATAAGATTAAGACGATAATAGAGTGGAAAAGGCCAAAGAACTTGAAGGAGTTAAGGTCATTCTTGGGTGTAGGATCATATTATCGTAGGTTTATAGAAGGATATACTAAGATTGTACATCCATTATTAAAATTAACGAAATCTGAGGCAGGGGTAGGTAGTATAAGTAAGAGAATGAGTAGACGGGTAAATATTAAGTGGGATGATGACTGTGAAAGAGCGATGCAGAAGATAAAAGATAAGTTAAGTAGTGCACCAATATTAGCATTACCTAGATTCGAGGAAGCATTCATATTAGAGACAGATGCATCACATATTGGTTTAGGTGCTGTTCTTAGCCAGGTGATAGATGGGGAGAGGAAGGTAATTGCATATGCTAGTAGATCATTAAAGGCAGGAGAAGAAAATCAAGCTAATTACTCGGCTAAGAAACTAGAGTTTCTTGCCGTAGTATGGGCGGTAACTGATAAATTTAAACATTACTTAATGGGGGCTAAACAGTGTACAATATTTACAGATAATAGCGCTGTAGCGTGTATAGAAAATAAGAAACAGTTAACAGCTTTAGAGCAGAGGTGGGTATCAAGACTAGCGCCATTTCCAATACGTTTTAAATATAGAACAGGTAGTACAAATATAGTAGCAGATGCGTTATCTAGGAGATGTGAGGAGAATAATGAGGTAGAAGGGGATGATTTCAAAAGATTATATGAGGATGATCTAGAGATCAATGATATTAGTATAATAGCAGGCATAGAGGAAGGGAAGATAAGGGAGATGCAAATGGAGGAGCATAGGTTAAAAGAGATAATAAAACATTTAGAAAGTGGGTCAATAAATAATGATAACTAATAAACAATAAGTAGACTGTTATATTAAGGATATTATGAAGGATACTATTATGAATTATATTTCTATTACATTTTATTTTCAATCAAATATAAACTTAATTTTAACATATGTTATGGTATAACTTATTTTATTTCCATATTGTATACCATATAATTCATAAAGTTATACCATTATATTTAATAGCTAATGGTATAACTACAGATTACGAATGTTATACCATATAATTCGTAATCTTATACCATTTAAATTAAGCTATATATATTAAGCTATATTAAGCTATATATACTATAGTATAACTAACAAAATCAAATTTTATACCATATAATATGTGATCTTATACCATTTAACGTAATTGTATGGTATAATTCGTATTTCCATATGTTATATCATATAATTAATAATGGTATACCCTTATTTGTAACAGTGTATAGTGTATCAACTATAGTTGAGACTTACAAACACCACCCCGCGCGTTTATTATATTAGGGTACATTTGAGAAATTATATATTTTTGAACATGTTGTACCCTAACGATTTTGTATATATTGTACCCTAATTAGGGTACATCACTATCATTTTTCATTTTTTGATACAGTGTACCCTAATTAATAGCATTGATGTACCCTAAAAAAGCGTTGCATCGTACCCTAATGAATTTGTTCATGGTGTATCCTAATTAAGGTACATCACTCATAATATTCGATTTTGAGATTACCGTACCCTATAAAAATGAGTTGTTGTACCCTACTTTTTTACAGTGTACTTATACCCTAAAAAAGGCACTCGCTGTACCCTAATTTGTAACAGTGTAGTTCCTAAAAGTAACCCGATATAGGTGGTACTGTGATATTTTGTATACAAATTTGAATTACACGATTTCGCGTAAGTGTTATATCTTTCCTTAGAACAATATTTGATATGGTTATCAAATTTGGACCGATATCTAGCTGTATTTTGTTATGTGGTCGCGGCTTAAGCCTTGAGCTACCTAACTATATTCAATAGTTTATTTGGTAGATACTTATTTACTAATATATTCAATATATAATCATTAATTAATTTTTACAGAAGCTGTTCACAATGTTTCAAAAGAACACAGTAATGCGGTTATTGGAGATATTATTGGACAATATCTAATATATATCAAGAGATAAAATTAATATATATAACCAAATATGTTTTTAAATGACTTATGTTATTGTCTGTTTTACAAGTTATTTAAAAAAAATGAGTTCTTTCACATTTGTTTACAGGGTTGCATATAGAATGCCATCATTGATAAATGCCCAGCTAATATTATTATTTATATACTATTTGTTTAATATTTTATTGTAATAAAACATAACCTTTATAAATCATTTATATTTTATGTATACTATATTTTATCTATGAGTATCTATTTTAGTTAATATGTATACAATTAATAGTTTTGTTAATTGGATTAATAATATTTATCTTGCATATAAATTTCTACAATATAATTAAAATGTATAAATATATTATTACAAGCAAATTATATAAAGTATATATGTAATAAAATATATTAAAAAATGCAATAAATATCTAAAAATAGCTTAAAATAGGGTAAGCTAATATAGGAAACAAAAATTATGGATATAGGTCGATTGACTAATGATATTTTAAATGTGGGTCATTTGACCTATTTAAAAATAAATAATTTGACCAACTTTATTTAAATGTTGTTCATTTGACCTATTTAAAAATAAATAATTTGACCAACTTTATTTAAATGTTGTTCATTTGACCTATTTTGTATAGAATAAATGTGTGTCATGTGACTAACATTTTATAAATATCAGTCAAACTTTACACTATACTTTTGACCCACATTTAGGGCATAATGTTAGTCAGTTTACCAAGTTATTTTTATGAGTGTACATTATATAGAATATACCATATACTATATACTATGTTCAATACATCGTATGTACATATTTTTAATATAGTCACATTTAATAACGTATACGATAATACGCCTACTTGACATAGTACCATTTGTATAGCGTATTACCACGTCGAGGTATCGTAAACAATGGCGCCTGGTTGCATATACTCCGATAGGTTATGCCATGACCGATATGTCCACTAGATAGTGTTCAGTAGTGTACAATACTGCGGAAATGTAATGACCATAATAACTAAGAGGTGCATGACGTGAATAGCATATATGCATATATATATGTATGTGTATATATTTCTGTATGTATGCATATGTATATATATATATATATATATATATATATATATATATATATATATATATATTCATGTTCCATACATTAACTTATGTACATTGAAAAATATGTATACTACTATATGGAATATAGATATTATTTAATGTAGACATATTTATATTATGTATTTTGTATTAATCGATATTTTACAAGTATATATTTACTTATACGTATTTATAATATTAAAATTAATGTATTTTTATTTTATACAGAGTTATTTCAATTGTTTAAACGTATGTGATTACATTATAATATTAATAATTATAATTATATATTAACCTGTTAACCTGTGCCGTCGAGTCGTATCCGACCCCTGGCGACATCGATGACAGCAGCTCTCCAACTCCTCCAACACCTTGAGGCTCGAATCATGTTGTATATAGTACCATGGAAGTTTTTCTTTATGCTATCTAGCCATCTTTGCCGTGGTCTCCCTCTGCTTCTATAACCCCCCATTCTTCCTACAATCACTTCATATTCCATTCCGCCTGCTCTTATAACATGGCCAACGTAACATAATGATGCCTTGACTATCCTTGACTCAAGCGTCCATTCTGGTTTTATATTATACATAACCCATACATTTGTCTTTCTGTCGATCCATGTTACTCTTAGCAGACGTCTCCAACACCATTACTCAAAAGCATCGATCATCTTTCTCTCAAGCTTTCTCATTGTCCAATATTCTGCTCCGTATAAGACTATAGGGAAAACTAAAGCTTTTACAAGCCTGATCTTTGTTCTGAGGGTAATTCCTCTATCTTTCCAGATTTTCGTTAATCCCCCCATTGCAGATCTACCCATTGCTAACCTTATGCGTATTTCCTTCTCACAGAATCCATCCTTGGTTATTAGAGATCCCAAGAAAATAAAGTGCGATACTACTTCAATATGCTTTCCATCTACTACCATTTCTCCTTGGTCTTCAGTCATCATTACTTTAGTTTTACCTACATTTAGATATATACCTGCCTTTTCACTAGCCAACTTTACTCTTTCCATAATTGCTATTAGATCGTTTTTAGTTTCATCGATCAGTGTTGTGTCGTCAGCATATCTCAGGTTAGTAATCATTCTACCTCCAATACTGATTCCCCATCCCAATCTTCTAATACTTCTCTCATTATGTTTTCTGCATATATATTAAACAGTAGGGGGGGGGGGGGTAAAATACATCCTTGTCTTACCCCTTTCCCTATGTTTATAGTATCAGTTCCACCGAATTATGTTCTTATAGTGGCTTCTTATTTCGTATAGAGCTTTTCCAATAGGACTATTAGGTGAACAGGAACTCCCATTTCTTTGAGTATCACCCATAGTCTCTCATGATCTACGAAGTCGAAGGCCTTTTTATAATCGATGAAACACATATACACATTCATGTTGTGTTCTTTGGCTGTTTCCATCATCCACCGCAAATTAGCTATATGATCTCTTGTTCCTCTTCCTTTTCTAAAAACCTGCTTGTTCAATAGGTAGTTCTGGGATAAGGAAATGTTCTAATCTTTTCTGAATAATTCGAAGAAATATCTTGCTAGCATGAGATATCAGAGCAATAGTACGATAGTTCCCACATTCTTTCTTATCTCCTTTCTTGTATATCGGGAGATAAATAGATTTCTTCCAATCTCTTGGCCATTCCTTAGTCCTCCATACGTTATTGAAAATAATTAACAGTATTTTTATAGATGCATCTCCACCTGCTTTCAGAAGCTCTATAGGTATACCATCACATCCAGATGATTTCCGATTTGATATATGATTGATAGCGTCCTTTACCTCTGTATCTAGTATATGAGGTTCATCTTCATATCTAGTTTCGGGAAAAGTATCAGTGATTTTAGGATCTCTCCTGTGTATTGTTGCCATCTAATTTTTACTTCTCTTTCTTCAGTAGCGGTCTTTCCGGAGCTTATATTCATTACTCCGCATCTAGCTATGTATGATCCAGTTATATCTTTTATTTCCTTATATAGATCTCTTGTTCTTCCCTTTTTATTGTTTTCTTCTATTTTTTCTACATTTCTCTCTTAAATTTATCTCCTTATCATACCTTGCTTTTTTTTTTGAAATTCTGCATTTAGTTTTTTATATTTGTCTATTTCACCTTTTCTTTTTGCCTCTCTTCTTTCCTCCGCTATTTTTATTGTTTCTTCGGTTAACCATTTTGTAACTTTCCTCTTCTTTACTTTTGGTATCCATTTCTCAGCCATCTCTATCACAGCATCACGTATATCAATCCATACATCTTCAGGATTTTTGTCATCTACTTGTAGTATACTGAATCTATTCTTGACTTCTACAGTATATTTCGTAGCAATGTTTTCTAGATCATATTTTGGAGTAGTCTTATTTCTTTTAGTTTGTTTGAGCTTTATATTGACAATAGCTATTAACAAATTGTGATCTGTGCCACAATCTGCTCCAGGGATAGTTGTTACTCTTTTTATAGAGCTTTTCCATCGACCTGTACATAAGATATAATCAATCTGGTTTCTAGTAATTTTATCCGGTGACTTCCAAGTATATAGTCTTCTTGCATGTTGCTTGAACATTGTATTCATAACAACAAGACTATTTCTAATACATAAATCTACCATTGTATCACCTCTTTCATTTCTAGTCCCCAGTCCAAAACCACCAGTTTCCCCAGCTGTTTTTTGTTTACCCACTTTAGCATTCCAATCGCCAATGACATATATGATGTCACCTTTTGGAGTTATATCGATTGCTTTTTGTAGGGTATCGTAGAAATAATCCATCTCCTCTTCATCTGCTGTTGAAGTGGGAGCGTATACTTGTATGAATGTGAAATTTATAGGTTTACCTTGGATACGTATTGTTATTATTCTGTCACTTATAGGATTGAACCCAAGAACACATTTTTTTTTCTGTGCATATGAATGCCATCCCTTTTCTTTCAATTTTATCGTTTCCACTAAAATATACTGAATAGTCATCAGATTTTACTTGTCCTATCCCCTTCCACTTCGTTTCACTTATCCCCATTAAATCTATCCCATTCCTTCCCATTTCCCTTGTAATAATTTGTGTATTTCCATTATTCATTGTTCTGACATTCCATGTCGCTATACTTATATTATTTTAAATTGTAGGTAGCTATTAATATCTGTGTGTTTCAAGACGATTTTCTCAGAAACAATCCTTCCTTGCGGATTTAAGATAGCTTCGTCATCCTTACCGACTGTACTTACACGATAGTTTCGCTCATCCCCAGTAATAATTGAAAGGCTGTCCAACCTGGGGGGCTCATTTTATAGCCTTATTGCATTTACTTCTATTTGTGCTGTCATGTTTGTTTTCGTGGGAATTTTACTGGAGTAGTTTCCCGTTGCTTTCTCCAGTGCAGTGTTGAAGCCGTGAATGGGGTTGCCAGAACGCCCTCGAGTATATATGAAGTTGCCGTTTTTCCTTACTAGATCATCCGACTCGTCCACTATTTCTATCGCTGCTGCTCGATAGAAAAGACTCTATTTTATTTCTGTTACTATAAGAAATGTTAGACTAGTTTTGTTAGAAGCCAGTACCCATGGAATGTTTAGCCGGCCAGTCGAGGTCGTTTACCAGGGTTACCCGCCGTGCTGTTAACGACTACTTGGAGGTAATTGCATCAGTTGAGTACTGTGTATGGACAGATGATCCAGAACAACCCATTTTCAAAGTATATTGTATAGGGTTCGACTGTTCAGAAACCATCCGTACTACCATACACAATACCCCATAATACCCCATAATTATATATATATATATATATATATATATATATATATATATATATTTATAAATGTATACATTAAAGTAATGTATATAATCTAGATTTTATCATATTATTTACTATTATTACTCATCCTTGAACAATATTTATTAATTAAACAAATATGTATACATACAATATATGTATATACAATTACATTGTTAATAATATATTATAATTATATATATATATATATACATATATATATATATATATATATATATATATATATATATATACAAATACATAGACTATACTATAGTGGTATATAGAATATGATAAATATTATATTAAATTATAGTATAATTATATATATAATGACAATATATATATATATATATATATATATATTGTCATTAATTGTTATAATACTTTGTTTGATAACTGTATATATTGAGGTTTTATCTAATGAATATATTGTATTTTGCACTATATATAGTCATTTATTAAGTACTTTTTAATAATTAAGAATATAGTAAGTTAGTTATAATTGTTGTCTAATAATTTAGAAAATAGTTAAAATATATAAGTAATATTAAAAGAAATAATATATATATATATATATATATATAATTAAAGTATTAAAAATATATTAGTAATTATATACATATATTGATAGACGATAATGTTCCAATACCCATAAGTATACATATATAGGAGTCATATAATATGACATTGTAATATATCACTAGATACTGCTATTGTGAATATAGTATCACTTATGATATTAGTATTGTAAACTTTCAAGGTAAACATTATGAATTATAGCTATGATATTGATGACTTTTATAATGATCATTAATATCCTTGTATCTAATACGTATGTAAGGGGTCATTGCACCCCCTCCATTCGATACATGCATGCATGCATAGATTCAGAGTTACAAGGTTGGTGTGTGTATTTAAACTAGAGCACACATAATCTATTCATTAGATTAAAACAGTGCTGTATGTGTTATATTGTAAATATACATACATTATATTGTAATAGAAAAATACCTATAATATATTATACATATATAGACATGGGCAAAACAGGGCATATTTTATAATATATTTTTATAGAATATTATAATATTCTATGATATTAGTCTATTATAATAGACTAATTATAAACTTGAGATCGTAATCGTTTTATCGTTAGACTTTCACAGATAATGAATATATTTAAATGACCTTGACCTCTAAATAATTATTCCATGTAGATATTAAAAAAAATATTTTAAAAACTCTTCTAAGTAAGTGTATATAATTAGAAACTGTATATAATATATATATATATATATATATATAGGATTTACAGTCGTAAGTATAGTATAATTAGTTACGATACATCTTTAGAATTAATATGTATCGTATATATATATATATATATATATATATATATATATATATATATATATATATATATATATATATATATGTATATACGTATATGCGAAGTTTAAGAAGTATAATAATATATATATATATATATATATATATATATATATAACTGCCAGTTTGTCTAAGTTGGCTCAATCATCAGACACACAGGAAGTAAGTCGCGGGTTCAAACCCCATCCGTACTTATAAAATAGGTTTTAAAATACTTTTTAGAGGTGATCTTATATAATTGTGTATAAATAAATGCTCGACTCTCGTTAAACCCATAGGCTTTGATATAAGAGCGATACATTATAACTATGGCTATAACAATGTCCCTATATATATATATCACTACTTATAAAATTGATTAATTATTAGTTTATAATAATATCTATAACTGATATTCTCCCGTGGATCTCCCTTGGGAATTTGCTTTTGATAGTCGGATCTACCAACCTTCATTTGAGGTTATCTACCAAATTACACCTAGATAGTCTACTGCTGTACTTACTTACATACAGATATATCAATTATATCTCGGACGATACATTTCCTTAAATCTCTGACAATCGGACCATCATTGTTCGGTTGCCACCAAGTATACCAGGAGCCTACTAAAGTCAATAGATGCTTGTCAAGTCATCTCTTCATATAGCAAAACGGACTGAATACCAAACTTCTTCCAAAATATCCCATTAACGACCAGTTTTTATACATTTATTATATTTATTATTATTTATTTCATTCAATTTAATCCTACAATCTCAATTATACCATGTCCTCAAATTTTTCACATTGTAACCTTCCCGCATGCGAATATTATCTCAAATGTAAAACATGTCCATCTATATTACATTATAATTGTTTATACCCCGCAGCTATTATTTATAAATCCTGGTTTCATTCTAAAAACCCCCCTCCCGATTATGCTATTGCTATATTTAATTCACCTAACTTCTCCTTCTCATGTTCCTCATGCCTATCCTTAAATAAGTTTCCTTCGACTATTCATACAACTACTCCACCGATTACTATGTCATATTCACCTTCTACTTTAACTGCCAAATCTATACATAATAGGGGAAAGTCCCCGATTACCGACCCCCTCCTAATACCGACCCCTCTCGTATCTCAGTAACTATAAGAGATTTCAAAAAATAATATATACATGAACTGTTAGTAATTTAATGATAAATATGAAAACATATTTTGTTTTAAAAAATATGTAATCCTACAATTGTTATTTGATAAAATGTAATATTCTGTTTTATTTTTTTTAATATTTGAATAATAACTTTTTTTAAATCATTGTAAATACTTTATTAATTAAAATAAAACTTGATTTTGTACATATTATATTAGAACAATAAAATGTTTATAACTATTGTAAAAATAATTTAATTTGAATAACTATTAACCAATATATCTTAATTATAGCAACCCATATTATTTTCCTATTACCGACCCCCTAAATTACCATAAAACCGACCATATGTGATTTATAATATCCAATCAAAATAGATTCGTATTTTACTTTAAAATATGTCGTAAGTTGTTTATGTATCATTGATATAGATTTAGGATTCATAATTCCAGTTGATTATATACATACTGATTAATAAATAAATATTAAATAATATTATACAATATTTTAATATAATATTACTATAAAGTAATATTACTATAAAGTTTAAATTTAAATTTAATATTACTATTAAAACATAAATTCAATACAAAATAAATTACATCATGTTATAATTAATTATAGTTATGTATATCTACTCTTTTTATTGGACATTATAATACTATAATTATTTATACTACGATTATTTTAGGGAATCGGTAATAGGGGAAGGGGGTCGGTATTAGGCACATGTATACGATTACCGACCCCCCTGTTTATTCTTGTAAATATAATTATAAAATTATAATTACAAAAATTTAAAATAGCCACTTTATTCATTGCCATAATATTACCCTAATTACAAAATTTTAATTAAATATATTTAATATTGAATAAGTTATTACAAATAAT
The DNA here is from genome assembly GCA_964019155.1 of Osedax fenrisi. NCBI lineage: Eukaryota > Metazoa > Annelida > Polychaeta > Sabellida > Siboglinidae > Osedax > Osedax fenrisi. The sequence continues at coordinate 33,291,136 of OZ025240.1, read as the reverse complement.
CATTTAGGGGTCGGTAATCGGGGACTTTCCCCTACTTGTGCCAAGGTAACGCAAAATCTTACTTCTGATATATATATATATATATATACTTCTACTACGACTATTAATATCCAGCCCAAGCATCAGCCCAATGATAATACTCCTAGAAACATTCCAAAGCTAATGGACTTAACATTTTCCTCATATCACACACCAACCCCTATATTATCTAGTTCAACTTCCTCAAAGTCTTAATCCATACGCTCCATAGATAATTCCCTCACACTAGTACTTGAACACCTTCTACCTTCTGAAGTTAACTATAATTGCTTAGTATCATTAATTGACTATATAAAACTTCCCCATTCTTATATTACTTCTGCCTCATTTCTTACCAGTACTGCTATCTTACGTTTCACTAATATTTCTGCTCGTGATATATGTTTCTCCTCCCTTCTAAAAATCTCACCACATAGTAATTTTAAGCATATATGTATTCGTCATTATTTACCTGACTCTACAATACTTCTTGGTAAGGTACTATATCATGCCCTAAAACAAAAAATCACGCCCATTTTGTATAAAGTATTTTTTAATAATCGTTCCCAAACATTTGAACTAAGGAATACAAAAAATCCTCTTTCATATCCAACTTTTTACATCCCTGAATCTGATCTAACAAAATGGTTTGATTCTTTTGATCACTATAAGAAATCATTTATAAATAAGTCTTCCTCTCAAGCCTGACTATCCTCTAATATAGCCTTGATCAATATTCGCTCTTTGAGATCAAATATATCCCTTCTGTTCCCATACCTTAAATTACAAAAATATATTATAATCGCATTGACTGAGACCTGGATTTCTAATGATGACTCTGATATATTTGCCTCCATCTTGGACTTTGGATATACACACTATATCGCTCAACGACAAACGAGCCGTGGTGGTGGGGTAGGATTTATGATACGTAATGATTTTTACCTACCTCCATCCATTTAATCCCCCCCCCCCCTTTTCATATAGTGATTGTCTTTCGCTGACCCTCAAGCTTCCTAACTTTACTCTACATCTCACCGTTATCTATCGTCCCCCAAAACCTGAAACCATTTTATTCTTTATGAATTTCATGATTTTATCCATAAACTTCCTTCATTTTCAATTTACCAATAGTTCTTGGTGACTTAAACTATCACTATAATTCTCCCATCTATCCCCATGGTGACTTTAAACTCCTAACTGAGTCTCTTTCCTTGTACCAACATATATCATGTCCTACCCATTCTAGTGGTAATACACTTGATATGATATTTACACAGCTATCCAGTCATCTTGTTAGATGTATAAACCCTAACTCCTTCCAAAAAATTGAACTACTAACTGATTATTTTATTATAGAATTCTCTATAAATCTAAAATTCTCAAAGATTAAATGAAAACGTATTACATATAGAGATTTTAAGTCTATCGACCTACCAAGATTTGTAAATAATATCAAAACTGAAATCTCTTATTCAACTTTCCTCTGTCCGGTACTCCTAAACTCCACTCTCCTAAATATTATCAATATACATGCACCTACAACACTATATTAATTACCGACCACCCTTTTTCTCCCTGGTTCTCCCACGAACTTTTCATCTTCAAGAAGAGTGTTCGCAAATTTGAGAAGAAATTTCTTAAAAATCCTTCTACTGAAACTAAATTAGCTCTATCACTAGCTAGAAAACATTACAAATCTAATATATCGTTCAAAATCTATCTATTATAACAAAAAGATAGTATTGATCTCCTCCAATCCTCGCAAATTATTTAAAATAGCTAATAAAAATCTCTCTCCTCCAGATGAAAAAATCCTCCCCATTTTACCAAACACGTCAAATTTTCAACTGTGTTTTCTTTTTGAAAAATTAAAAAAAAATAAAATTGCAAGCATTAATAATATTATTTCCGCATCTACTCAATCCATATTCAATATATATTACAATTACATATTACCATATATATTACCCATCATATTGACTCATTAAGTTTTTAAGTAATTAAGTAATTCACTATCCCTTCACTGTATGAAGTAAATGACCTATACTCATGAAATCTCACTGTACCTCCCCCACTGATCCCCTTAGGGGGATTCCCCTAAATTTATCATTATATCACAAACTTTCAGCCTTATTTTCTCCTATTTTCTTGGATATTATTGCGAACTCACTAAACTCTGGCCAAGTTTCACCCTGTCTTAAGACTGCCATAATATCCCCTATTCTAAAAAAACAAAACCTAGACCCCAACTCATTTAGCAATTATCGCCCGATCTCCCACCTACCCTTATTAAGTACAATATTAGAAAGAATTGTTTCCAAACAACTCATCGCCCATGTAAATAAAAATAATCTTTTCGACCCGTTTCAAAGCGCTTTTCGTAAGGGGCATTCAACAGAAACATCTTTCCTCCGTATTACTGACACAATATTATCTACCTTAAATAGCAACACGTATTGCCAGCTAATCCTACTTGATCTCTCATCTGCTTTTGATACCCTGGACCATAACATATTAATCTCGCGACTTACTTTAATGGGTATATCTGGCTTAGCATTAAAATGGTTTACTTCATATCTGATTAACAGAAATATCTCTATTATGATTGACAAATCTTACTTGCCTCTTTCTCCTCTTAACTACGGTATTCCCCAAGGATCCGTTCTAGGTCCATCCCTCTTTTCTATTTATATCAAACCTATTGCTGATCTAATTAAGAAATTTCCAAATATTCACTACCATATTTTTGCTGATGATATTCAACTGTTTACTTTTTTCCCTATAAATTCTCATAATACCATTAACTCTAAATTAATCGAGTGTGCTAACTCCATAAGAGTATGGCTCCTCTCCAATAAACTACTAATTAATTCCTCTAAGACTACTGTACTCAACATATCTACTTCTGAAACTTCCTTTCCAAACTTTACTCTAAATAACATAATTATTTCTCCTTATCATTCCTCCAAAAACCTATGATTAGTATTTGATGACAAATTATCATTTAAGAATCATATATCATCCATTACAAAATCCTCCAACTTTCATCTCTTCAGAATTAAAAAATACGGACATCACTTTCCAGAAACCTTACTAAAACTCTAATTAATGCTCTTGTACTTTCCCGAATTGACTACTGTTCTTCCCTACTGAATTTCTTCCTGCTAAAGCTACTGCTCCACTTAATCGGATTATCCGTTCCTCAATACTTACTACTTACTGTTTAACTCGACTGGATCACTCTACTACAACATCTCATCAATCATCTAGTATGTGGCTACCCTTCTTTTCTCCCTCAGGTGTAAATTACGTATACTATCTATAATCCATAAATCAATATATTCTTTCACCCCTAGCTATATCTCTGATCTAATTAAAAAACGTACTATATTATCTTCTCTTCGTTACCAAAATGCTCCTCTACTTATCTCCCATAACTCTAGTAAAACTTCCCTAAATTCTAGAGCTTTTAAAAATTCCGGTCCAACCCTATGGAATTCCCTCCCTCCTACCATTCGTTCTATTTGATCCCACAACAAATTTATAAATCTTACTTCTTCTTTTCTCTCTACCCATAATCATTAAATCATCCAACTTATTATTTGTGTCCATGTTATATTAATTGTATATCATTATTAAATTTGTATTGTATTATTATTATCTTATTATTATATAACACTATACTATATCAATGCAGTCTGTAGTATATAACACTACACCATATCAATGCAGACTGTAGTATATAATAGTCCTTTATATTATTTAGTATTGTTGTCCGTGGTATATTGAATGCATATTATTATTAAATTATTATCGTATTACTATTATTTTATTATTATTTTCTTCCCGCACGAGCGAAGGGGTCTACATGACCCTATTTTAGTGCTAATAAACTTAATATCATCATCATCATCATCATCATATATATATATAACTATAGTTATAAGTGTAAAAATTCATCTAAATTCGAAATAAAAATAATTATGACAATAACAATATATGGATAATGTTAGTTTAATTACACGTAATCAAACATGCATAATAATTATAATTATCATATATGATATAGGGCGTGTATAGAAGACGTGACATGTATTATGGTGTAATAGCCTAAGGCCACGTTACAATACATCAGTTGTTTACGTAAACATGTCATTGTAACAAGTTATATATACTCGATCATAAATATAGTGTTACGGTAATGTTTATTGATATGTAATAATCATAGTTTTATGACATTATATTTCGTAATTTTTAATTTTATTAAAATTATTAATATATTATTATGAATTTATAATAATTATAATATATTTAATAACATCGCAATACATGTACAATCAAGGATACTTACGAATACTAATAGGACATTATACTATATACATATAGTTAATAGTGTATGGCTACATAAGTTATCATATTGAATATTGGGCTTAAGTGTTACATTTGTAATGTATCACAATTATCTATTATCGTATACATAAACCATTAATACATTAACATTAATATATAAATATCCACAGAAAAACTCGTAATTCCAAGTATGAATAACATAATTTAATTAATAAAAAGTTGACATTGAAGTTCAATGAGAGAATTCCGTACGTTGCATATGATTAGATAACATTGCGCTATACAAAATATATTATGTACAATATTAATATTTATTATTAAGTGTTACGGTTATTAATGCGTTGCTTACAACAAAAAAAAGCGTTATCACGGTGAATATCCGCATAACACTCATGCTATGTACGTTCAATACCGTACCGGTACCAGTAACAACCCTTCACCCGATAACAATAAAGTAATCGATTTATATTTTAAACAGGAAAATCCCGTTTCTAAAAATAGGCAGCCGATATAGCTATACACAATTGTGGGCGTAACTTATGACGATGAAGATTACGGGACATTGTTTATACGTATATGTGACTGTCAGCCAAATTATATACCGCGTCACTTTTTAGTGGGCGTGGTTAAAAAGAAATAGATCCTATAAAAGTAGAAGTAACGCCGTTATGCGTTACTAGAGATCTCGGTGATGACGAATACCATATTGTTGTCGAGTTTACTCGTAGCCTTGGGCTGCGTGGCTTTCCTTGAAGGTATTCCTAAATATATATCTATTATATAAAAGAAAGTCTATTTAATTATATATATATATATATATATATGTGTGTGTGTGTGTATCTGGTGAGGTAACTCGAGAACCGGGGTACGTCGCGAAAATATTTTATACCCGATCTTAATAAATTTGCAACAGTATGGTCTTGGTCCGGAAAATTTTTTGAATTTCATACCGCGTACCCCAGAAAAACCTGAAAAATTGACTTTTTGCCATTAAAATGATTTTTTGTCGTCCAAAATCTTCGGCGTCGCATTTTTGAAATATTTTTTTTACATTTTTTCGAACTATTTTTTTGATTTTTTTTTGATTTTTTTTTGAAATTTTTGGAAATTTTGGAAATTTTTTGAAATATTTTTGAAATATTTTTGACATTTTTTGAAATATTTTTGAAATTTTTTGAATTATTTTAAACATTTTTTTGAAATTTTTTAAAAATATATTTTGTAATATTATTTATATTTTTTGTATTTTTCAACTATTCGTTGAAATATTATTATTTTAAGATATAATTAAAATATTATAATTATATAATAAATATATAAATATTATAAGATATAAATATTATACTTTTTAAAATATTTGTAGAATATTTATAAAAAATATATTTTGTAATATTTGGAAATATTTGTTGTATACTAGGAATACAGAATCAGGAATAGCTATAATTAATAAATAATAGATAGGCAAACAATCAAAAATCGATCAACGCAGGGTGCGGTTTGGGTTTTCGATATTTATTAAGTAATATTTTGTAATATTGGAAATATGTGTTGTATTTTTTAAAATATTATTTGAAATATTTTTGAAATATTTTTCCACTAATTTTTGAGATATTAATATTTGTATAAATTTGTTTGAATTTTAGCAACAATTTATGTTATTGTATATGAAAAGCAGAATCATGAATAGCCATAAATAATAAATAATAGATAGGTAAGCTATTAAACCACGAGTAAAGCAAAGTTGGGTACGGCAAGAAATTCCAAATCAGGAATAGTTATAATTAATAAATGATAGATAGGCAAATAATAAAAAACCGAGCAACGCCGATTTGGAACTGTTTGGGTTTAGGTTTTCAACATATTTTGGAATATTTGAAATATCTGTTGTATTTTTTGAAATATTTGTTATCTAATTTTTTAAATATTAAAAAAAATATGTTTCTACATATGTTTAATTTTATTTAATTGTATATACTAGAAATGTAGGACCAGGAATAGCTCTAATTAATAAATAATAAATAGGCAAACAATCAAAAACCGATAAATGTCGAGTCGAGTACTGTTTGGATTTGGGTTTAGGTTTGAGATTTCGACATATTTTGTTATATTTTAAATATTTGTTATATTTTTTAGCAATTATATATTTTAGCATAATCATGAATAGCTATATATTATAGCCTATCATTGATTTTTTTATAATTGATTTTTTTTAAATATATTTTGTAATATTTAAAAAAATATTATTTTTTATATTTATTATATTTTTCACTAAATGGTGAAATATTATTATATTAAGATATAATTAAAAGATTATAATTATATAATAATTATATAAATTATATAAATATTATATTTTTTTTAATATTTTTAGAACATTTAAAAAATAAATATTTTGTAATATTTGTTGTATACTAGCAATGCAGAATCAGGAATAGCTATAATTAATAAATAATTATTTATTATTTATTATTTATTATAATAGATAGGCAAAAAATCAAAAACCGAGTAATGCAGGGTACGGTTTTGGTTTGGTTTTCGACATTTTTTAAGTCATATTTTGTAATATTGTAAATATTTGTTGTATCTTTTGAAATATTTTTTGAGATATTAAAAACTAATATTTGTCAAAATTTGTTTGTATTTTAGCAAAGATTTATGATATTGTTTATACTAGAAAGGCAAAATCATGAATAGCCATAATTAATTAATAGTTGATGGGCAAACTACCAAAAATGAGTAAAGCAGGGTTGGTTACGACAAGCAATTCCAAATCAGGAATAGTTATAATTATTAAATGATAGATAGGCAAATAATAAAAAACCAAGCAACATCGGTTTGGGTTTGGGTTTTCAACATATTTTGTAATATTTGAAATATTTGTTGTATTATTTAATATATTTTATGAAATATTTGTTCACTAATTTTTGAAATATTAAAAAAATATATTTCTACATTTGTTTGTATTTTAGATAAACTTTATTTAATTGTATATACTAGAAATGTCGAATCAGGAATAGCTATAATTAATAATTGATAGGAAAATAATCAAAAACCGAGCAACATCGGGTTGAGTACGGCAAGCAATTTAAAATCAGGAATAGTTATAATTAATAAATAATATATATGAAAACAATCAAAAACCTAGCAACGGCGGGTCGGGATGGTTTGGGTTTTGGTTTTAGACATTTTTTTAAAACATATTTTGTAATATTTGAAATATTTGTTGTAATATGTCTTTAATATATTTTTTAAAATATTTTTCTACTAATTTTTTAAATATTAAAATATTTTCTACATTTTTCAGCTAACATTTATTTTATTGTATATAAATAATAGTTAGGAAAAAATTAAATATAAATATTTAGCAATGCAGAATTAGGAACAGCTATAATTAATAAATAATATATAGGAAAATAATCAAAACCGAGCAACGCCGGGTCGGGTACGGCTTTTTTTTGAAATTTTTGGAAATTTTTGAAATATTTTTGACATTTTTTGAAATATTTTTAAACATTTTTTTGAAATTTTTTTAAAATATATTTTGTAATATTATTTATATTTTTTGTATTTTAAAAAATATTATTTGAAATAATTTTTTATATTTTTCAACTATTCGTTGAAATATTATTATTTTAAGATATAATTAAAATATTATAATTATATAATAAATATATAAATATTATAAGATATAATAATATACTTTTTAAAATATTTGTAGAACATTTATAAAAAATATATTTTGTAATATTTGGAAATATTTGTTGTATACTAGGAATATAGAATCAGGAATAGCTATAATTAATAAATAATAGATAGGCAAACAATCAAAAATCGATCAACGCAGGGTGCGGTTTGGGTTTTCGATATTTATTAAGTACTATTTTGTAATATTGGAAATATGTGTTGTATTTTTTTAAATATTATTTGAAATATTTTTGAAATATTTTTCCACTAATTTTTGAGATATTAATATTTGTATAAATTTGTTTGAATTTTAGCAACAATTTATGTTATTGTATATGAAAAGCAGAATCATGAATAGCCATAAATAATAAATAAAAGATAGGTAAGCTATCAAACAACGAGTAAAGCAAAGTTGGGTACGGCAAGAAATTCCAAATCAGGAATAGTTATAATTAATAAATGATAGATAGGCAAATAATAAAAAACCGAGCAACGCCGATTTGGAACTGTTTGGGTTTAGGTTTTCAACATATTTTGGAATATTTGAAATATCTGTTGTATTTTTTGAAATATTTTTTATCTAATTTTTTAAATATTAAAAAAAATATGTTTCTACATATGTTTAATTTTATTTAATTGTATATACTAGAAATCTAGGATCAGGAATAGCTCTAATTAATAAATAATAAATAGGCAAACAATCAAAAACCGATAAATGTCGAGTCGAGTACTGTTTGGATTTGGGTTTAGGTTTGAGTTTTCGACATTTTTTTAAAACATATTTTGTAATATTTTAAATATTTTTTGTATTTGTTAGCAATTATATATTTTAGAATAATCAGGAATAGCTATAATTAATAAAAATAAATAGTCAAACAATCAAAAACCTAGCAACGCCGGGTAGGGTATGACTGCTAATATGTTGAAATATTTTTTATATTTAAAAAATATTTTTAGACACTTTTTAAAAATATATTTTATAATATTTTAAAGTATTTTTGTATTTTTGTATTTTTACAAAATATTTTACGAATAAGTCTTAAAAAGAACAACGCTAGATCTACATCGGATACAGTTAGATTTATTAAATATTAGTTAGAAGACAACAATTAAAGAATAGCTATGCATAATTAGGAATAACTATAATTAATAATTGATAGGCAAATAATAAAAAAACGAGCAACGTCGGGTTGGGTTCGGCAAACAATTCTAAATCAGGAATAGTTATAATTAATAAAGTATAGATAGGCATATAATTAAAAACCGATCAACGCCGTTTTGGGACGGTTTGGGTTTGGGTTTTCAACATATTTTGTAATATTTGAAATATTTGTTGTATTTTTTAAAATATTTTTTGAAATATTTGTTCACTAATTTTTTAAATATTATAAACAATATTTTTCTATATTTGTTTGTATTTTAAATAAACTTTATTTAATTGTATATACTAGAAATATAGAATCAGAAATTGCCCTAATTAATAAATAATAAATAATAGATAGGCAAACAAACAAAAACCAAGAAATGCCGGGTCGGGTATGGTTTGTTTTTAAAACATATTTTGTAATATTTTATATATTTTTTTGCAATTTTTAGCAATTATATATTTTAGAATAATCAGGAATAGCTATAATTAATAAAAAAAATTAACAGGCATTAAAAATCAGGTATGGCTACTAATATGTTGAAATATTTTTTATATTTCTTAAAATATTTTTAAACACTTTTTAAAAATATATTTTGTAATATTTTAAATTATTATTTGTAATCTTACCAAATATTTTACAAATAATCTTAAAAACGAACAACGCTGAGTCTACATCGGATACAGTTAGAATTAGTAAATATTAGTTAGAAGAAAACAATTAAATATTAGCTAAGTATAATCAGGAATAGCTACAATTAATAGGCAAATAATCAAAAACCTAGCAACGCAGGGTAGTGTACGGTTTGTGTTTGGGTTTAGGTTTGGGTTTTAGACATTTTTTTAAAACATATTTTTTAATATTTGAAATATTTGTTGTATTTTTTAACATATTATTTGAAAATGTTTTCTACTTTGTTTTGTATGTCAGCTAACATTTATTTTATTATATATATCAATTAAGAATCAGGAATAGCTATAATTAATATATAATATATAGGAAAATAATCAAAACCGAGCAACGCCGGGTCGGGTACGGCTAGTATATATATATATTGCTATAATCAAATATACTAAATATATTAATTATAAACAAATGTATTTTTTCCTAATTAAATTATGAAAGTATGATCACCTCTAAAAATACTTACTATATAATATATGTATAATTTATTCACTGTACACATGCGATGAATAGCGTGTTTTACCATGAAATGTGACGTCGATTGTTTAATTGGCTATAAAAGAGCTATAATAGAAGGATGCAAGATTTGTCAATGTATTCCAGATTTACAGACCTGCGAGGTGAGTATTATTTATATAATATATATATATATATATATATATATATATCTAATGGAGAATATCTCTTTGTGATCATTGGTTACGAGATCTCTGGTACTCTCATTTGAGTATAAATTGTAATGTTTCCATTATTAAATAATTGTATTTTATTTCATTTCATTTCCTATATATATATATACATTTAGACTATGAAATGTGAAAATCTCAAGTACTGTGTCATGGAGAAGTTATGTGATTCCGGAATTTGCGTTCCGACGCCTTTCTGCAAAAGTTAGTACCGCAGTGAATAATTATGACGTAATAGAGATTACCGCATAACCTACACGTTAAGCTATTCGTAATAGTAAGGTTATGTTAGCAACTATTCTATAGTATTATTAGTTTATATATATATTTATATATATATATATATATATATATATATATATATGTAATAATGAATAAAGGTTTGTTCGTATATGTCTACTACTAGAGTAGAACAGTTAATTGTATATTATTGTATTGTTTTCTAATTTTTGGTATCAATATATTTCGTAAAATATGTTCTATTATATATTTAGTTTAAAAATAACTCTATTTTCGAAAGTAATATCTATTATGTAATTACACTCACCAAGATTCACGGTTGTCGCTATACAATAACTCGCGTTATTATTATCCGTATAGCTATCTGCGAGCAAGAAGTTCAGCCCGGCACATGTGAGGCATTCATGCCTAGATACTACTATGACAGCATTGCACGTACTTGTAAGAGGTTCATCTACGGGGGATGCGGGGTTAGTCGATAATGTATCTTTGTAAAAGTATATGTATATGTATATATATGCAATGACATTTAATTCACAACATTATATTGTATAATGTATTACAGTCAACTCTCGGTAAGTCGGACTACGGATAAGTCGTACTTCTCGATAAGTTGGACACATTTAGTTGGTTTGGTTGGATTTGTATCTAGATCCATATTAAATTAATTGCATAAGTCGGATAAGTTGGATTGGATAAGTCGGAATTTTCTATAGGTCGGACACATATTATATAAAATTTATGATTTTTATACTGGATAAGTAGGACTTTTTATAAAATATCATAAATGTTTAGTTTGAATAATGTATATTATATTTTTTGTAAGTAATATTATTGAATACCATATTTTATGTTATTGATGTTTGCATAATTCTACATTTTGGTAACCCTTTAACTCACGCTGCGCGTCGCATGTCTTATTAGCATGATCTTATGAATTTCGGATAATTCGGATATATCTCTAAGTCAGACAATTTTCCCGGTACCTTGCGAGTCCGACTTATAGGGAGTTGACTGTATAAATATATTGATAATAAATATAGGCATTGATATATATATATATGTTTGTGTGTGTGTGGGTGTGTTTGTATTTGTTATGAGTCAATGTATTATTTGTTAAATATAAATTATAAAAAAAACTATTTCTCTCTATATTAAATATGAAAAACTAAGTTATTACGAATTTTTATAATTTAAAAAATGATTCATAAAATAAACATCGAAATTACAATATAACATATGTGAAGTGATGGGCACGATCACGACTTTTCACGATCGCCGATCAATTTCGTCGATCATTTTCTAACGATCGTCGATCTTTTTACTCGATCATTTTTTAACGATCGTCGATCGTGTAATTATTGTGATCGTCGATGTCGATCGTATTATTATATAAGCGTATGCATTCCGGGCTGCTACATGAACCACTAATGATCCACGCATTACTCGCGAGTACTCACCCATTCACGCCGTCATATCAATATATTTATATATATATATATATATATATATATATATATACCAATGTATATTTTTTACTTATGTAATCGTAATATTTTACCGCGCGAGACATGCAAGATCAAACAACATAGGTTACCTCGCCATTAGCAATAGGGTTAGATAGATTACAAGGGGACATTAATTATTTTTATGGAATTTATTCCCAACACTATTTTCAATAGAATCCCGCTTATTAAAAATGGATACTAAATTAGTTTATTGTCAACCATTATTAGATGTAGGAAGGATATCCTATAGGAAGGATTAAAACGTAGGTTTAACGATTATTTTTATTTGAGTATTCTATCAATAGTCCCATTATAGCAACAATATCTAACCCAAAATTTAAATTAAATTGGTTAAGTAATTACGTAGAAGAAAAAAATATGTTGTTATCTACATTTAAGATATATATTAATAGACATATCCCAGATAACGAGGTTTATATAACTAGGACCTACACCAGAACAAAGCGAAACTAATTCATATGAATTCTATGTTATTGATGATAATGGACCATCAACTTATAAATCAATGGTAGAAATAGAAATACTTAATTATATAAATAGTAAAAATACTAATTTAGATATGCTAAATAATTATCATATTATAAATTTTTTTTCCATAAAATACAATTCTATACTATTCCAACTACCATCATCCGCGCCAGTGGAAATAATTTGTAGTATTTCTACCAATATAAATAAACCGAAACGCAATAAACTAAATGATACTAACTTTGAATTGTTAGTTCTATTGAAAGCAAATTCATTATAATTCCTATTAATATTATTTTATTATTAATTTGATCGTATTTCAACATTTTCATAAATAAAAGTTATTATTATTCCACTATTTTGTTATTTCTTGATAATATATTTCCTATAAATATATATAAATTATGTTTAATTTTTTTCACGATCGCGATCAGTTGCTGACGATCGTCGATAATTTTACTCGATCATTTTCAAACGATCGTCGATCGCGATCAAGATCACGATCGTGATCGTGCCCATCACTGCATATGTGTTATATACTAAATATTAAATGTTATACAATATATATATATATATATATATATATATATATTATTATGAGATTGATGTTTAAATTTTGAAGTAGTAATATGAGAGAATGTTATAAATACACTTATCCATACAATCATAGAGACTTATCCTTTTAAATAAAAATAAAAAATATTAAAATAAAATATAATAATGTTACATATAATGTATACTTACAATATAAGTATTAATCATTATGTAATATTATACATATATATATATATTTCATAAATATTTACATATATATATAGTATACAATTAAAATAATACTAATTTACTAAATAACAATGTTTGTAGGGAAACCAGAATAACTTCCAGTCACTGGAAGATTGCCGTAAAGCTTGCGTGGTTTGTCCTAAGATTAAATGTCCCAACTATTGCAAATACGGATACCTCAACGATAGCAATGGTTGTCCAACATGTGAATGTAAGATGCAAATCGTAACTTGTGAGGTTAGTACAACTTAATGTATAATAATTATATATACGATTATTCAGTGATTGAAAAAGTTCACTTCATGGCTATCTATTATAGTACAAGGTCACATTTGATGTATCATTAAGCTTTATTAGTTTCATTACAAGTTCACATGTAACAAGCTTGCTAAGTAAACGCGTTAAAGTTAATAATTAATGATCCAAAGATTAATTTAAAAATTCGAATGTATAATACAATAAACTGCTTATAACTAGGTAATGACTATTCATCCATTATCTAACTATTGATTCTCGAGTATACCCAAGAATTAATAGTATATTCTATAGAATGATGTGCATGGTATTCTTATGAATACTTATATTATTGGATATATTATTCTCGATATATATTGAACATATTAATTTATAATATTAATATGGAATAGATATCAACCAAATTATCAAGTAAATACGTTGTCACATGTAATACATATATATCTAATTAAGTATACATAGAAGTAAAAAAGCGTAATATATTTTGATCAAATTGACAAGCAAATCAAGAATTGGTATCATATAAAAAAACTCGTATAATATAAATATTTATAAATTATGATGTTATTAAAAATATATCTATTACATAAAAGTATGTATAATCTAATAACATGTATATAGTATAATAGTAACGTCTTAAATTCCCGTTATACGAATATTTAATTTGGAAAAAATTACAAGCAAAAACATAAAATTTTGAAATTTCAAATAATGCGAATCTCATTACGTGGACAAATTAATAATAATTTAACTTTTTAATTATTAATTATACAAATTGTAAGCGTTGAATAGTTAAGTTAATTATATTAATCTTTAAGCGATAAAATCAAAAGTTCAAAGTTAAAGTTCGATTATTATTGCCTATCCGATATGGTTTAAAGTTCACAATTTAACGCCGTTCACTATCAATGGACAGTACCCATCACTGCGAATATTATATACAAAAATGTCTACTTAAGTTCTACTTAAGTGGTATATTATAGATATTGTAAAACACTTACTAATGTATAAACTATATGATTTGTAGTACTATCATGTAATAAGTAAACTATGAAATCAATTTTTGATATGTATTGCGTAAAATCTGTAATGTTTAAACCACGCCCCTCTATTCGTTCAGACTGTGAAATGTCCCGAGAATCAGTATTGCGAAGTGGAGAAAGTATGTCATCATGGAGAGTGCAATTTACAAGCCGTCTGTAAATGTTAGCACCATATATGGTATATATATATTTATGTATACATATATATATATATATATATATATATATATATATATATATAGATATAAAAATTACGATAATATAAGTCTTAAATATTAATAACATTAAAATAGCCATGTCCTATAGGTATACGTTAATGTTAATGTATACGTTAAGAAAATAATATTATAATTATTACAATAACCTTAATTTTCTAATCTTCAAAGATTTATTTATAATATGATATTTGTTCGTATTAATCAGGAATTGTTCAGATAAAGTAGGTTATAGTTTCATGCACTCGATATTTTATATTATATTTTTAGATAAATAGAAATCAAATTGTTCAATTATATTTGAAATAATATTCATTTTAATTATTTTCTCCTTATAATTATGATTTCCCAATTTAACCGAAGATAAGCTACATTTAACTATTACCTGATAGCTATCTGCAAGCTAAAAGTGCAGCCCGGCCCATGTAAAGGATCCCACCTCAGATATTACTACGATAACAGTACTAAAACTTGTAAGAAATTCATTTACGGAGGATGCAGAGTTAGTCTCAACTTACCTATTGGACTCTATCAAAATTTAATCTAATTTTTAATTATAAATACTATATATATATATATATATATATATATATATATAAATGTATATAATGTATGTTTATGATATATAATAATTCATTATTTTTAATTAATAACGATTTAATTGTTATCTTATTATACATAAATATATTGTTAATGAATACATAAGAAATTTCTAAAATAATCCATAAAATAAATATCGAAAATCGAAAGAACTTTAAATTGATAACATAAATCTAATTCTTTATTTAAATAATAATTATACTTATAGATTACATTAAATATACTGTAATTATTATCTAAATAATTTTGATTTATGAAAACTTACCATAAAAGTAATCATTATATAATTTTATATATACATATATTTAATATATAATTAATAAAGTATTACTTACTAAATAACAATGTTTGTAGGGAAACCATAATAACTTCAGGTCAATGGAAGAGTGCCGTAAAGTTTGCCCGGTTTGCCCAAGGCTTGATTGTACCGTCGATTGCGAATACGGATACCTCAACGATAGTAATGGCTGCCTAACTTGTGAATGTAAGGTGAAAATTGTAACTTGTGAGGTTAGTCAACATTAATTTATAATCAGTGTATATACGATTATTCAGGAATGGAAAAAGTTCACTTCCTGGTATCCGTTATAATCTAATATTTAAGTTCACGTATAGTTGAAATGAAATGAAATGAAATTTAATGAATTTATTTTTTTCAAACAAACAGTTTGAATAATATATATAATAAATATTATTTACGAATATAATAAAAAATAGCTCCTCTAAGGCATATCAAGAAGTCCTTTTTAAGACTTATATGAATTATATACCAGAAAATTAATCATACCTCTATTCGTTTAGGGTGTGAGATGTCCCGAGAATCATTATTGTGAAGTTGAGAAGGTATGTCATAATGAAGATTATGTTTTAGAAGCCGTCTGTAAATGTTAGGAGCATATATGGTGTATATATATTATAGTATATAGTATACCATTATATAATAATAGGATTATGGCATACATTGTTGTTCATTCCGCATTAAGCTAAAAAAATACCGTACCATTAAAGTGATAAGCCGCATATTTCTATTTTATATTTATACCTATAGGTTATTTTTCTTAATAATAAAATATTATATAGTTGCTTATATTTCAATTTATTAGATAGTTGTTATTATATATCTAATTAATAGAAATTAAAGTTATAACAATAATATTTAAACGTATATCTATTTTATTAGTTTCATTCTACTTTTGCACAATTTAATAATTTTCAATTTTATTTTCTATATGATATGTATTCTTATTAATCTAATGTTGTTCATATAAAGTAGTTTATAGTTTGACTCATTCGATATTTTCTATTATTTATTTAGATAAATAGAAATAATAATGTTCTATTATATTATAATATTAATTTTCATTAGATTTGCCTTATACTTTCCCAATTTAACCGAAGATATTTTACATTTAATTAATATCTGATAGCTATATGCGGCCAAAAAGTGCAGCCCGGCCCATGTAAAGAATCCCACCTCAGATATTACTACGATAACAGTACTAAAACTTGTAAGAAATTCATTTACGGAGGATGTAGAGTTAGTCTCAACTTACCTATTGGACTCTATCAAAATTTAATTTAATTTTTAATTATAAATACTATATATATATATATATATATATATATAAATGTATATAATGTATGTTTATGATATATAATAATTCATTATTTTTAATTGATAACGATTTAATTGTTATCTTATTATACATAAATATATTGTTAATGAATACAAGAAATTTCTAAAATAATCCATAAAATAAATATCGAAAATCGAAAGAACTTTAAATTGATAACATAAATCTAATTCTTTATTTAAATAATAATTTACAATGCGATTTATAAATATGTTAATATATTAATACATATTTATAATTATATTATCAATGTATTATCAGATTTAGTTAAAATATGTAACATCATAGAAATATAGCTTATAGAAATAAATCCATAAATTATGGTATAGGTAAACAATAATAAATAAATAGAATTTAATTAAATTATTAATATAATTATTTAAAATATAGAATAATTATACTTATAGATTCTATTAAATATACTGTAATTATTATCTAAATAATTTGTATTAATGAAAACTTACCATAAAAGTAATCATTATATAATTTTATATATACATATATTTAATATATAATTAATATAGTATTACTTTACTAAATAACAATGTTTGTAGGGAAACCATAATAACTTCGAGTCACTGGAAGAGTGCCGTAAAGTTTGCCCGGTTTGCCCAAGGCTTGATTGTACCGTTGATTGCGAATACGGATACCTCAACGATAGTAATGGCTGCCCAACTTGTGAATGTAAGGTGAAAAATGTAACTTGTGAGGTTAGTCAACATTAATTTATAATCAGTGTATATACGATTATTCAGGGATGGAAAAAGTTCACTTCCTGGTATCCGTTATAATCTAATATTCAAGTTCACGTATACTTGAAATGAAATGAAATTTAATGAATTTATTTTTTTAAACAAACAGTTTGAATAATATATATAATAAATATTATATACGAATATAATAAAAAATAGCTCATCTAAGGCATATCAAGAAGTCATTTTTAAGACTTATATGAATTATATACCAGAAAATTAATCATATCTCTATTCGTTTAGGGTGTGAGATGTCCCGAGAATCATTATTGTGAAGTTGAGAAGGTATGTCATAATGAAGATTGTGTTTTAGAAGCCGTCTGTAAATGTTAGTAGCATATATGGTGTATATATATATTATAGTATATGTGCATAGTATATAGTATACCATTATATAATAACAGGATTATGGCATAAATTGTTGTTCATTCCGCATTAAGCTAAAAAAATACCGTACCATTAATGTGATAAGCCGTATATTTCAATTTTATATTTATACCTATAGGTTATTTTTCTTAATAATAAAATATTATATAGTTGCTTATATTTCAATGTATTAGATAGTTGTTATCATATATCTAGTTAATAGAAATTAAAGTTATAATAATAATATTTAAACGTATATCTATTTTATTAGTTTCATCCTACTTTTGCACAATTTAATAATTTTCAATTTTTATTTTCTATATAATATGTATTCTTATTAATCTAATGTTGTTCATATAAAGTAGTTTATAGTTCGACTCATTCGATATTTTCTATTATCTATTTAGATAAATAGAAATAATAATTTTATATTATATTATAATATTAATTTGCATTAGATTTTCCTTATACTTTCCCAATTTAACCGAAGATATTTTACATTTAATTAATATCTGATAGTTATCTGCGGCCAAAAAGTGCAGCCCGGCCCATGTGATGAATCCCACCTCAGATATTACTACGATAACAGTACTAAAACTTGTAAGAAATTCATTTACGGAGGATGCAGAGTTAGTCTCAACTTATCTATTGGGCTCTATCAACATTTAATTTAATTTAAAATTATAAATACTATATATATATAAATGTATATAATGTATGTTTATGATATACAATGATTCATATTTTTTAATTGACAACGATGTAAGTGTTATCTTATTATACATAAATATATTGTTAATGAATACATATGCAATTTCTAAAATAATCCATAAAATAAATATCGAAAATCGAAAGAACTTTAAATTGATAACATAAATCTAATTCTTTATTTAAATAATAATTTACAATGCGATTTATAAATATGTTAATATATTAATACATATTTATAATTATATTATCAGTGTATTATGAGATTTAGTTAAAATATGTAACATCATAGAAATATAGCTTATAGAAATAAATCCATAAAATATGGTATAGGTAAACAATAATAAATAAATAGAATTTAATTAAATTATTAATATAATTATTTAAAATATAGAATAATTATACTTATAGATTCCATTAAATATACTGTAATTATTATCTAAATAATTTGTATTAATGAAAACTTACCATAAAAGTAATCATTATATAATTTTATATATACATATATTTAATATATAATTAATATAGTATTACTTTACTAAATAACAATGTTTGTAGGGAAACCATAATAACTTCGAGTCACTGGAAGAGTGCCGTAAAGTTTGCCCGGTTTGCCCAAGGCTTGATTGTACCGTTGATTGCGAATACGGATATCTCAACGATAGTAATGGCTGCCCAACTTGTGAATGTAAGGTGAAAAATGTAACTTGTGAGGTTAGTCAACATTAATTTATAATCAGTGTATATACGATTATTCAGGGATGGAAAAAGTTCACTTCCTGGTATCCGTTATAATCTAATATTCAAGTTCACGTATACTTGAAATGAAATGAAATTTAATAAATTTATTTTTTAAACAAACAGTTTGATTATATATATAATAAATATTATTTACGAATATAATAAAAAATAGCTCCTCTAAGGCATATCAAGAAGTCCTTTTTAAGACTTATATGAATTATATACCAGAAAATTAATCATACCTCTATTCGTTTAGTGTGTGAGATGTCCCGAGAATCATTATTGTGAAGTTGAGAAGGTGTGTCATAATGAAGATTGTGTTTTAGAAGCCGTCTGTAAATGTTAGTAGCATATATGGTGTATATATATATATTATAGTATATGTGCATAGTATATAGTATACCATTATATAATAATAGGATTATGGTATAAATTGTTGTTCATTCCGCATTAAGCTAAAAAAAATACCGTACAGTTAAAGTGATAATCCGTATATTTCTATTTTCTATTTATACCTATAGGTTATTTTTCTTAATAATAAAATATTATATAGTTGCTTATATTTCAATGTATTGGATAGTTGTTATCATAAATCTAGTTAATAGAAATTAAAGTTATAATAATAATATTTAAACGTATATCTATTTTATTAGTTTCATCCTACTTTTGCACAATTTAATAATTTTCAATTTTTATTTTCTATATAATATGTATTCTTATTAATCTAATGTTGTTCATATAAAGTAGTTTATAGTTCGACTCATTCGATATTTTCTATTATTTATTTAGATAAATAGAAATAATAATGTTCTATTATATTATAATATTAATTTTCATTAGATTTGCCTTATACTTTCCCAATTTAACCGAAGATATTTTACATTTAATTAATATCTGATAGTTATCTGCGGCCAAAAAGTGCAGCCCGGCCCATGTAAAGAATCCCACCTCAGATATTACTACGATAATAGTACTAAAACTTGTAAGAAATTCATTTACGGAGGATGCAGAGTTAGTCTCAACTTACCTATTGGTCTCTATCAACATTTAATTTAATTTAAAATTATAAATACTATATATATAAATGTATATAATGTATGTTTATGATATACAATCATTCATATTTTTTAATTGACAACGATGTAATTGTTATCTAATTATACATAAATATATTGTTAATGAATACATAAGAAATTTCTAAAATAATCCATAAAATAAATATCGAAAATCGAAAGAACTTTAAATTGATAACATAAATCTAATTCTTTATTTAAATAATAATTTACAATGCGATTTATAAATATGTTAATATATTAATACATATTTATAATTATATTATCAATGTATTATCAGATTTAGTTAAAATATGTAACATCATAGAAATATAGCTTATAGAAATAAATCCATAAATTATGGTATAGGTAAACAATAATAAATAAATAGAATTTAATTAAATTATTAATATAATTATTTAAAATATAGAATAATTATACTTATAGATTCCATTAAATATACTGTAATTATTATCTAAATAATTTTTATTAATGAAAACTTACCATAAAAGTAATCATTATATAATTTTATATATACATATATTTAATATATAATTAATATAGTATTACTTTACTAAATAACAATGTTTGTAGGGAAACCATAATAACTTTGAGTCACTGGAAGAGTGCCGTAAAGTTTGCCCGGTTTGCCCAAGGCTTGATTCTACCGTCGATTGCGAATACGGATACCTCAACGATAGTAATGGCTGCCCAACTTGTGAATGTAAGGTGAAAAATGTAACTTGTGAGGTTAGTCAACATTAATTTAAAATGAGTGTATATACGATTATTCAGGGATGGAAAAAGTTCACTTCCTGGTATCCGTTATAATCTAATATTCAAGTTCACGTATACTTGAATTGAAATGAAATTTAATGAATTTATATTTTTAAACAAACAGTTTGAATAATATAGATAATACATATTATTTACGAATATAATAAAAAATAGCTCCTCTAAGGCATATCAAGAAGTCCTTTTTAAGACTTATATGAATTATATACCAGAAAATTAATCATACCTCTATTCGTTTAGGGTGTGAGATGTCCCGAGAATCATTATTGTGAAGTTGAGAAGGTATGTCATCATGGAGTGTGCACTTTACAAGCCGTCTGTAAATGTTAGCACCATATATGGTATATATTTATGTATATATATACATATATAATATACGATGATGTAATAGTATACTATAGTTAGCGTGCAGTGTTAAGTTTGCGATTACGTTATATTAATTTGTTAGTCTTCTTAGTTTCATGTTCTAAAGAAAATGTGTCCGTAATAATTAATTATTATATAGTTGATTATATTCCGATATATTTGATAAATTCTCTATATATTTAAATGACTAGAAATCAGTTGTATTGAACATATTTAAAGTAATATCAATATGTATTGTATTTTATCCTTACAATTTCACATTTTAACCGACGATAAGATACATTTCATATTCACTGATAGCTATCTGCAAGCAATTAGCACAGCCCGGTTCATGCAGTGCAATGATTCCCAGATATTACATGACAGCATTGCACGTACGTGTAAGATATTCATCTACGGAGGATGCAAAGTTAGTTGCAAACTTATCTATTGTTAAAGATATATACAAATATCTATATTTATATACATATATATATATATATATATATATATATATTATATTATTATTTTATAACTCTTATAAGATATAAGTATATTAAATATAAATAGAAAAAGTATTTGACTTGAATTAATTGACTTTATTTAATACATATAAATATAAAAATACTCTTAACTATATTACCTTATTTATGAATTCTAATCATATCTATTTTTCATACTAATATAATATAATATAATACAATGTGTATTGTATACACTAAATGTTAAAGTGTAGAAAATATGTATATATAGTATTACTTTTATCATAATAATGTGATTTAGTAAAGATTTAGAAATCTAAATACCATTTATAGACTACCCATGTAATAGAAGGAACATACTTATAAAGTATATTAACACTATAAAAATAACAAATTAATTAAATTAATTAATTAATATATTAGAATATTTACATACATACTTTAATGAATCCACTAATATAGTGGGGTTAATATTTAAATATTGTAACTTATGGTTGACTGAAAAACTTTCAATATAATTATTACAACCAATTATATATATATATATATATATATATATAATTTATATATGTCAAATATAATATTACGAAATTTGTATAGGGAAATCAGAATAAATTCCTTACATTGGATGATTGCCGCAAAGTGTGCGTAGTTTGTCCTAAGATTAAATGTCCGAACTCTTGCAAATACGGATACATCAGCGATAATAATGGCTGCCAAACTTGTGAATGTAAGGAGTCTCCACTCTGCGAGGTTAGTCTAGTAGTATAGTATAATATAGTGTAGTATATTATAGTGTACTATAGTATGGTATAGTAAAATATAGTTAGTGTAGTATGGCATAGTATAGTAGTATAATATTGGTGTAGTATAGTAGTATATAAGTAATTCCTTTTCTTAGTAAATATATAACATTTACGCGAACTCGTGAAATCCTATTTAGTATAATGAACAGCGCCACCTACATAGATTGTTATTTCTGTCAACTTAATATATATGTGTCAAACTAAACACGCAAAATGTAAACAAAAAAGTAATTATCATTTATATGATGAAAACAAAGAGTTGATTAGTAATATATAACAAAGTAATAGAATACCTTAGTGTTTAATGATATACATATATATATATATATATATATATATATATATATATATATACATATATATATATATATATATATTCATATATAAATTGGGTGAAAGCTAACTTATATTACATATCATGTAATATAACAATAAGTACACATTACAATGAAAATTGCGTGAAACCTAAATCTATATCTGTCGTGATACTACTGCTATCAGCGGCATGCCCTGCACGGGTTCATATTAATTACATTGCGTAGATAGTGACTGGTTGTACTTGATTCGCAAAATCCTTGTTAATAGTATAGAAGTAGTATATCAGGATACTACTTCATATATCCATTATTCGCTATCCATAGTTAAATAAGTTCTATATTTAGATAGATATTTTTTTATTAACATATGTATATATTTGAATATGTAATAAATTTATTACAATTTAAAAATAATGATCGTATAATAATTGCAAAATTAAGACGCACGATCACATTAATATATTCATTAATATAGGATCTAGTTATATATTATATAGACTATATAATGATTTTTATAATTATATATATACATATTCTATAGGAAGCAAATTGCAATAAAGAAACTGAATATTGCCAAATAACATATGATAAATGCTTTAAGAAACCCTGTAAATCAAGATCCGTTTGCAAATGTAAGTATTAGCAAAGCCCAGGGCTTTGGTATTAGCATGTATTAATAAGTTTACATTTATATATATATATATATGTAATAATGAGTGTTCAAAAATAGGTGTTGGCAATATAACACAAATCAAAATGATAGAGGACCGTTATATTATATTACTCTTTATTAACAATTAAAACAAAAAACCACACACTAATGCTGTTATATATATACATATATACAACATTACAATATAGTTTATTTCAATGCAACTTTATACAAACCTCCACGTGCCAAGGTATAATCAAAAATGAAATAATATTATTAAATCTAATATAATTCAGATTATATTATTTCTACGCGACGGTTCATTTGTCCAACCAATTATATTTAAATAAACTAAATAACACTAAATAAAAAAACACAAAAATCAATATACACGAAATCAACATTTCTACTTTTATAATTATTCCATAAAATAAAACAAAAATATAACTAACTAAAAATATAAAATAAACTAAATAACATTAAATGAAAAACAAAAAAATCACAATCTACGAAATCAACATTTATAATTATGACATAATACACAAAATAACTAATTACAAATATATAATATAAACTTAAAAACAACTACATTAAAAATATATAAGATGTTTATCTTCTACATATATATATATATATATATATATATATATATATATATATATATATATATATATATATATATATATATATATACACCTGCAAGTGTAGCAATGTAATATATAATTAAATAATATACTGTAAATAGATAAATATACTAGTGATATCGGTTAACTACACAATGGAACACTTGTTAATTTCACAAGTAAATGGTATCAATATATTCGGTGAATCATAAATTATTGCGAAATCGTATGAAAAAAACTTAAAACATCACAAAAACTATCATTCTTGTCTACACGGTGATTCAAACACACACCAAAGATTTTCCTTTGTAAACTCTTTGCACACACACACACACACACACACACACATATATATATACAGTAAAACCTCTCTATAAGAAACCTCTTTATAAGAAAAACCTCTTTATAAGAACATTTTTCGCACATTTGGTTGGAATTCAACATTTTCTACATTAAAAAACCTCTTTATAAGAAAATATTATAAGAAAAACTTCTTTATAAGAAACTTATTGTATACAAAATAATTATATATAAATTGAAGTATTGTATATTGATAACAATTATAGAAATTAATTATTATATAAGATATTTTTTTTTCTTACAAATATTATATTACATAAATAGCTCGAAATGAATTAAATTAATTAATAATTGTTATTGTATATCCATAAATTTATTAAAATTAATTAATAAATGTTATTATATCCTTAAAATGTATTGATGATACAATTTATTATACAATATTATACAATTAATTGTTAAATAATAGATTATTTTAATATTCATTATATTATATTCATCAATGATGATTCATAATTTATAATTTCTAATGTAATTCTAATAAAATTTCATTATGTATTAATATGTCTAAGCCAAAACAATACAGTATACATTTAAAACAGTATACAAAATAAATAGTCTATATATATATAACCTATAGATTATATAATGCATTTTGCAATTATAAATTAATTCTTAAAATCATTGGAAAAGTAAAAACCTCTTTATAAGAAAACCTCTCTATAAGAAAAAAAGTACTGAAAAAAATAGTTTCTTATAGAGAGGTTTTATATATATATATATATATATATATATATATATATATGTGTGTGTGTGTGTGTGTGTATGTACATATATGTATATTCACCTTCATGTGTATATAATCACGCATACTATTATGTCTACGAACGTGCCTGATCAGGCGAGTACCTCCGCTGTACCGTACACCTCACCGTTATCACCACACATACACTCCTCCACAGCTATCTGCGTATTGCCTAAGCAGCCGGGTACGTGTAAGGGTTACTTCCCCCGATACTACTACGACGAGACCACTAACAAATGCGTGAAATTCGTCTACGGAGGTTGCAACGTTAGTTATCACTGCGATGCAAATGTACTGCGGGTTACACGTAGTATATATATATATATATATATATATATATATATATATATATATATATATATTAAAATATGAAGTATACTATTATTATCAATATAAGACTATTATACTATAAATACTACAATGTATTTTAATGTACCATCGTCCATAAACTATACATATATGATATATATTATATGTATATAGTATAACCTATGCATATTTTATTATGAAAATTATATATATATATACTATACTATAAAACTATATATAGTACTTATAGTATAGTATATATATAGTATTTATAGTTTATTATATAGCATTCATAATAAAATGTGCATAGCTTATAGTATGTATTCATATATGTATAGTTTATAGACAATGGTAAACTAACATACATTGTAGTATTTATATGAAATAATTATCGAAAACTATTACAATTATATTTACACTTTCATAATACTGTTTTATACGAGAAAATAAATGAATTAAAGTATATTAAATATATATATATATAAATTTATATATATTAATATATATATATATATATATATATATATATATATATATATATAACTAATACATTATAATATAATAGTCGTAAACTTAATTCGCTTTTATAGGGAAACCAGAACAATTTCGTATCGTTGAAAGACTGCCACAAGAAATGCGTTAACAGATGCCCTCAGCTATTCTGTAAGCGTCACTGTCGATACGGCTACATCTTCGATAGCAACGACTGCAGAACTTGCAAATGTCAATATAACCCTTGTAGTGTTAGTTATTCGCGCGATCATGTGTATACCTATAGGTATGTATGATTATATATGGTTACCATGATCATCTGCTCGATTGTAAGTTACATAATCCATAACACTTTAATGAATCAATGAATCAATTAATGAAAATAGTTTATGAGAGAGTTCAGAAAGTACAATTTAGCAAATACAATTTCTGCTCAAAGGAGAGTACCATATATTATTTATAAATCTATACTTAAAAATAGGTTACTATCCAATAAAGCTATATATATATATATATATATATATAGCTACTAGCTTCCAAGGGATATTAGAGCCATATATGGTTATAAGTTAAAACCTCATCTAAGTTCCTGTATGGGATATGACTCCACCAAATAAAATAATAATAACAAAATAACAATAACAATATGTGTGAATGAATGAATGCAATCAGTATAATCAGACCAACGACATACTATGTATGTCATACATATATGGAGGATCAGTGAAAGCTTAGGTTTTATTTGGTCGATACCTCCAATATGTGCATAATATATATATATATATATATATATATATATATATATATATATATATATATAATAGTTATTAAATGTATAATGTAACTCTTTCTTCTTTTAAGATTATAGAGTTAGTTGTAAGGTGATGCTGACTACAGCGATCAATTATACATACAGTGTACAGTATACAGTGTATAGTGTACACTGTACACCGTACGGTTGTACTTGTAGACAAGATCATATGTACGTATGATCATGTATGCTACCGACTTCAATTCTATTGAAATCCGCGTCCACCACATGTCATTTATTAGGTGATGACGTAATACTGATGAGTCATCAGTTATGACGCATTAGTAATGGCTGATCACTAATATTAATTGCTAATGATTCATCGGCTAGTTAAACGATCCCCTGTATCGGTTATAGGGTATACGCCGTATATAGTTTCACAGAATAGCGTACAATACATACACCCATATACGTATACGTACGTATATAATAACGTTTACAGTGTACGTCGTACACCCCCATACGTACACACACGTACACGTATGTATAATTACTTCCCTAATCCTCCCTTTATCGTCCACACAGACCATGGGATGTCGTATGGGATACAGGTGCGTAGCGAAACCTTGCTCAGGCTACAGGTGCAAGTCTACAGGATATTGTATTCCATACAAATGTTAGTATAATATGTTACTATTTTGTAAAAGTATGTGTGCATTTTAAATGAATATAAATAAATATAAATATACTTATTAATATTCATTACATGTATATTTAATTTTATTTATATATTTTTTTAAACTAATATTACTAATACAATTAATATATTACTAACATTAACATTCACATATTAACACAGACATCGAACATGATGTATTCTTACTTAAAAGGGCGGAATAGAGTCGACAAACTTTCGTACACCATTACATTTCTTAAGTTATTGTTAATATATAAAGTACATTTTATATTGTTAATCTCAATTTATTGTTATGAATAAACATTATTGATATGAACTTTATTTTATAATAATATATTAGCAAATTATAAAACTATTAAAATTATTATACATACATCTATAATTATGTATATTCGTATTAGCGACCTTAAATATATTGTAATTAGCCCACAAATTAATTATAACCATATATTTAGTATGTAATTAAATAGTTATAAGACTATAAAAATGATAACGAATATATTTTCAGCATATGTAGGTGAGAGTACTCGAATACCGTCACCATATAATAAATCACCATAACTTTATTATTTCTCAATTAAATATTTCCAAAATTTATTTATAAATATTAAATAGGTATATACATATATTAAATATTTTAAAATTTAATTACGTCAATAATTATTACAAAGTTAACTTTGTAAAAATTATGAAAAATACAAAATCTTTTCGGCACATTGTAAAATATAATTAGATCTATACGCTGTATTTAAAATATTTAAAATATATAAATTTTCAAATGAATAAGAATCCATATTGTACTTCAAAAATTTCATAAATCTAGAGTTGTAACGAAAAAATCACTTTTTGTTTATAATTAAAATAGTATAAATATTAAAAAAAAAATTATACCTATATGAATTAGAATTATATTGATCAACATTTCATACATTAATTATTTTTTGATTGGAATTATATTTTAGGAGATTTCTAGGGTATCGATATTACGTGCATGTCGATATTAGAGCACTCTCCCCTATATATACTAATATATGTTAGTTATAGATTAGTATATTTGTTAATATTTTGTATGGTGTTATATTATAATATTATATATTATGAATGTATTTAATATAATTATATATATTTTCTATTTATTAAGGAAATTAAGTATATGGACATTAATGCCGACTCAGTATCAATATAATGATTAATAATTTATAAATTTCACTTAATTTATTTATCAGTAATTAAGTATTAAAAACTATGCAGATATAAACAAAACAAAAACCAATACATATTTTTACATTATGAAATGTTATATTATAAGTTATATTTATTGAAATTGAGATAAACTATATTACATTAATATGAAAACGAACAAAATATATTGTAATTGTATTCGTAATATTATAAACAACTAATTATAATTAGTATAATATATATAATTATATATAATTATTATTATATTCTTCAAAACATATTTCAATTTCAAATTAAAAATAACATATTGTTGTTATTGTTATTTTATTTGGTGGAGTCCTTTTATCCCATCCAGGAACTTAGATGAAGTTTTCACTTATAACCATATATGGCTCTAATGTCCCTTCGAAGCCGCTCTCGTGTTAAGGCATCCATGGTTTTAACGAGAGCCGATAATTTATTTAAACACAATTATATAAGATCACTTCTAAATAATATTTTAAGACCCATTTTATGAAATTAATTAATGGTCCGGACGAGGGTCGAACCCGTGTCATACTGCTTGTGTGTCTGACGCCTTAGCCACTGAGCCTATTATACCTAATTATATATATAGGCATTTATATGCTATGCATTTATTTTTACAAGAAATATAATCCTAAGAAATTTCAAAATTACAGAACGCCTAGCCAAATATGCACTCTGTTAGAATGTTACTAAGGATCATATTCTACAGGCTCTTGTCACGAGTTTAAAATATGTTATCTAAGGAATAGGTAAGATCACTTATAGAAATAAGCGACGGTGAACAAATATTAAACTGCAGAATTATTATGGAAAAATGTCTTATTAATCAATATAACTTATTCCAAACTGTATCGATATTAAAAAAGCTTTTATTCTTGTATATGATAGTATTGTCTTCGTTATATAAATGTTGAATCAATAATGAAATATAACAATGGTGCCATCCTTTCGGGCAATTCATCATGTGCATTCCTGCAAATGAAGGCACGTATTCAAAACATACATTAGATCAACAAGATAATGACGCTTGCACCTTTACCATTGTTCGAGCAAATGATGTCAGATATACGTCATTACAATCGTATTTCATTTATATAGAATACATAAGTACCACTGTCTAACCTGATATTCTCTGTATATATCGATTTAATAGATGGTATCAATCAAAATCTACGATAATTAATTGACAACCTATATAAAGGTAATATAAATTACGGAAAGAAGTTCAGTGCAGAAAACACAATGATTAATATTACCACATATAATCAGAATCCAGATATATACCTCTATGGAAACAAATATAGATCAGATATATGGGTGCAATGCTTACAAAGTTTGGCTCGAGTGACGCTGTAAACACAGTGTGGATACTCCAAGCAATATAAGTAATGGTAAGGTATGCACTTTTGAATAGTAAACACATCCGATTGAACTATAAGTTCTATCATTCGATGTTACTGCCGATATTAGCATTATACCAGAGTGAACCATGAATGGTTATTAATGCATATACGACAAGAAGATATAATCATTCGATAACAAATCGAACACAAAACTTATCAATGCATTATGACACATATATTTCTTATAAAGTAAACTATCTACTTAATTGGAAAAGTTGAGCTATTGCTACAAGCTAAGAAAGCCGAAATGGTTCATCCATAATTAAAAGAACGAATGTTTATTTAAAACCTTCCATAGAAGAATGGTTGAAGGGTCAAGAAAATATGCTGTACGAACAATAGATTTATGACGCAAAATAAGTGAAAAATAAGATTATATACGAGTTTATATTTGTCATACAATATAGATGAATAGATAGGATTTATTTATTTTTACCTACGATTTATTTTGACTGCAAGATAATTGATTCCTTTATGATATTCGAGACATGGGATTACAAAAAATTAAACCTTAAAAAAGTATACATTGATATTGATTACATAGTAATAGTATATGCATTACTCATGCTCAGTAATATAATATAATAATATATGGTACATTTAATAAATATTTAGTTATGATATTAATAATATATAAGTTGTATCATATTTTTACAAATTGTCCATTTATTTCACATACGAATAATAAAAAAATAAATAATAATAATAATAACAGCATTATATGGATAATAAAATCAAAAATATAACACCATTCCTGATGATATATTTTATGGTAATAATACATTCAGTAAGTGTGAAAGAATAAATGCATTCAATACGTTTTTTAGTTCAATAGCTACTGATCTACAAAATAAGTATTTTCCAATAGTTAATAGTGAAAATAGATCAACCCACGAGATATTTAAAAATCCTCAAAAATATACATTTTATTTTTCACCTAGGTCTACTAAAGATATTTTGATTGCTATTGGGGATTGTAAATCTAAATCTTCATTATATGTTAGTAATATTGACATGAATATAATCAAAATTGTTTTAATTTTATTTTAGATCCACTTACTACATTTTTAACTTAATAATTTGTTTAAATAATTTGTTAAACTCTTCCAGATAACATGAAAATATCAGTAATAACCCCCCTTTTTAAGAAAGGAAAAACAGATGATATAAATAAATATAGACCGATTGCCTTATTATCTCAATTTTCAAAGATTTTAGAGAAAATAATTTCTAATAGATTTCTACATTTTATTGACAAACATAATTTGTATATGCAAAACAATATGGTTTTATTATAAATTCTTCAACTTCGCACGCACTCTATGATCATTATAATTGTATTGAATCAAATTTAGAAAGAAATAATAAATTAGCCTCAGTATTTCTAGATCTAAAAAAAGCATTATGGGAAAGATGGGTAATGTGGCCACTTTTAGATAATGTTGTATAACTTTATAAATATTTTATCTAATACGATAATTTGTTTAATATAGATACATCTTATGATAATCAAGAGGACTGCCGAATCAGTTTTTCATTTTAGCATATCTAATTGAAATGATTAAGGTGGCCACATTACCCTCCATGGAGGGTAAGAATGCCACCTAATGCGGGTAATGTGGCCACCTGAAAATGTGGAATTAATCCACTAGATGGCGATACTTTATATCAAGTTTATAAACTGGACTTGGACTATAGTCCAATGATATCACATCAACATTTACAAAACACACGCAATTGTGATAAATTAATGTTTTTTATTTTAACTTTATAAATTACTATATTAATTAATAGACTATATCCTAATATACCATTAAACTTAATTATTGTGTTATTAATATGGAAAAAGTAATGTCAGCAGTAAATGACTATATGTCATAACAATATGGCGATATATTACCTAGATAAAATAGTATATATATATATATATATATATATAATATATATATACCATAATATATAGAACCATTTATATATATATATATATAATTTTATACATATATTAAATACATTACACCAACATATATTAAAATCATATCATATCAACATTAATACAAATTATTTTTATCATTAAATAATATTAGGTAAAAAAAGTGAAATGTAATATACAAATAAGCCAATAAACAAGTATAAATGAAATATATAAAGCACAGTTAAATTAAATACATAAAATAAAATTAAGTTTATTAAATTCTTTAGAAAATCGATATAAAAAGTAAAATGTATTATATAATGTATTAACATGAACTCGATTTATTTATTTTTAAATCTAGTTTAATATATCTCATGATAAATATATTAGTATAAAATACATATACATATATACAAATACAAATAAAACTGTATGTATAAATCAGTTTATACGAATATGTTGTATACATATATATATATATATATATATATATATATATATATATATATATATATATATGTATTATATTATATATAATTACTACTATACGGTATACTTAATACTTTACACGTACTACAATTACTTTACTCACTACTACAACTATATATATATATATATATATATATATATATTTTTATATATAATTGTGTTATTATAATGTTAATAGATGATTAAATATACTAAATTAAATTTAAAAGTTTATACCACGATTATAATATGTATGGAAATATATGTGTATGGTTAGGATATAGTAGATGTTGATTCTATCAACGTTTTCTTATAATGACGCAAGCAATTTTATAAAAAATATAAAAATATTTATTATCATCATAGTGAAGTGGCCACAGTGCCCTCTAAAAGGTGGCCAACTCACCCGCTTCGAGGTATCACGTTATTTACACTATATAATAATGAATATTACTTACTAAAATAAATTACTTACATACTTTGTTAAAATTAAATATTTCTTTAACACCCAACATTAATTTTCAATTAATATTATATATTAGTGATTTAATAAATGTTTTACTAAACTTTTATTTCAATTTTTTTTAAAGTAAATCGATTTTTTTTGTATTTTTTACATCATTTTTTTTTATTAATAGATATACAAATTATTTTTACTTATTTGAACAATGTTTACCAATGCGCATGTATATATTTTTTTTTGATTGGACTTATAGTTTATGAGATACGCCAAGTGGCCACATTACCCGCATGGCCACATTACCCATCTTTCCTCTACGTTAAAAAAACGTCCCGTAGTCTTCATCGACATAGGTAACGCCTACAATAGTTTATAGATATATATGATGCCTATTTTTAGAACCGAGATTTTCATAACTTAAAATATAAATCGATTCATTTATTGTTGTTGAAGAAGGTTGATACTGGTACCGGTACGGTATTGAACGTGCATAGCATGAGTGGTATGCGGATACACGCCGAGATAAAGCTTTGTTTTGTTGTAAGCAATGCATTAATAACCGTAACACTTAATAAGAAAGAATACTATTGTACGTGATATATGTTTTTATAGCGCAATGTTATCTAATCATTGTAACGTGTGTAATGCTCTCAATAAACTGCAATGCTAAATATTTATATATCAAATTAAGTGATTTATACTTTAAATATGTGTTTATCTGTGCATATTTATGCATTAACGGTTGATTTATAACGATACTAATGTATTAATAAGTAGACATCAAGTTCTTGATTTTACATGTATTACGATTATATTTAATATATTATAATTATTATAAATTCATATTAATGTATTAATAATTTTAATAAAATTAAAAATTACGAAATATAATATCATAAAACTATCATTATTACATAGAAATAAACATCGCCGTTAACTATATTTATGATCGAGTGTATATATAATTACAAGTTATTTATATAAATTGTTACAATGATATGTTTACGTACAAATATTAATGTATTGTCATGTGTCTTTAGCCAATTACATCATAATATGTGCGTTCATATCATGCCCTCTATAAATTCCCTGTATCACGATTACATATAATTAAACTTAAATTCTCCATATATATATATTATTGTCATAATTATTTTTATTTGAAACTTAGATGAAGTTTTACATCTATAACTATACCTAGTTATATTATATATATACTAGCCATACCCGACCCGGCGTTGCTCGGTTTTTGATTATTTCCACATCTATTATTTATTAATTATAGCTATTCCTGATTCCTTAATGTTAATATTTAAATTTTTCCTAGTTAATATTTACTAATTCTAACTTTATCCGACCCAGAGTTGTTCGTTTTAAATATTTATTTTTAAAATGATTGGACAAAATACTAGTAATTCTATTATTCTATTCAATTATAATATTAACGCATATTATATAGTATTACTTTATTCTACTGATGATTTATGATTAATTTATTACTTTTTTTAATGAATGAAAAGTTAACATTATGGCGTATGCCGTAGTTATCACATGCTGTACACCCTTATTACATTACATTACGTTATTGTTTCAACCCAGTAAATACAATGATAAAAATAGTGGAATAAAATGCCAACTTTTTTGTGATGCATAAAATGCGGAAGTTTGTTCATGTTGAAGATGTGTATATAATGCCATATTTTGAACAGCATTTTATTCCGTCATTTTTGTGCTGCATTTTATTCCATTACTTTTAAACAGCATTTTATTCCATTATTTTTGTGCAGCATTTTATTC
The DNA here is from genome assembly GCA_964019155.1 of Osedax fenrisi. Classification (NCBI taxonomy): domain Eukaryota; kingdom Metazoa; phylum Annelida; class Polychaeta; order Sabellida; family Siboglinidae; genus Osedax; species Osedax fenrisi. The sequence goes on along the minus strand of OZ025240.1, from coordinate 33,255,557 downwards.
CTACACATTATAGATGCATACAATGCGAAAGTTTGTTCATGTTGAAGATGTGTATATTATTCCATCACCTTTGAACAGCATTTTATTCCATTATTTTTGTATTGCATTTTATTGCATTTTTTTATATTGCATTTTATTCCATTAATGTATATATACATAATGTATATATATACATAAACGATTTAGTACACTCATACAATATAATGGTTCATTCATCCACAGGTTATTCACCATTTTACTTGATGTTTGCATGAGAAGAAATAATACCGGCGGAAATTCATTTATACAGTATAGGCCTATGCAGTTTTCATGTACATTAAGGTCCTTGTCGACGTAACGAATACATGTAGGAAAACATACATTCTTTACCCGACAAACAATTGCATGCATAAATTCCGTTTTAATATACTTATTTATCATTATAACACACTACACAGTATAAATGTACTGTGATACTACTGTAAAGGGTGTCTACAGTAATGTTAAAAATGTAGACCAAATAACTATGCAGAACTTTACTTTTTGTGTCCTTTATATATATATATATAAAGGGTATACCCTGCTCAGTAGTATAATATGTTACTGAGCAGGACATCTACAGTAACATCACAGTAACATCTGTATAGCTATAAATAGAATGCAGAACTTTACTTTTTGTGTCCTTTATATACCCTGCGCAGTAGTATAATATGTTACTGTTTATTTATCTGTTTATTAATTAAAATAAGTATATATATACTTGTTTTAATATAGAAAGAATAACATATTATACCTTTTAATTATTTTAATATATTGATTTAATTTTTATTTATGCAAATTAATTATGAATTATTATTTTACTTTTATATTTAAGTTAATATACTGCTTTTAATAAATAAAATTGTATTCTAAAAACTAAAATTATTTAAGTAATCCTATGTATTTTTCTAAATTATCATAATCTCATTAAATTGACACATTGAACTACACTTTTAATCGTAATTATATTGATAATATAATTGGAAATCATGTTGAACTAATTGCTTAATATTGAATATATAGCAATTGAATATTGATCTACACTTTTAATCGTAATTATATTGATAATATAATTGGAAATCATGTTGAACTAATTGCTTAATATTGAATATATAGCAAATGAATATTGATTAAAGTGTACATATTAAAAAGTTATTATTATTGAATTTAGAATTTAATTAAGAACTTAAGTTAAACTTAAGTTAATTAGTTACCATTGACTTAATTTGAACTTAAGTTTTTGATGTAAGTTGAATTCTGGGTTATTATATATAGGAATAGAAAATACTTTATATGACCCTTATTTATCCTTACCAGTATTCAGAATGTCCGTTATTCAGTCCTTATTCGTCCTTACCAATATTCAGAATCTCCGTTATAACGAATATATTCAGTTCTTATTCGTCCTTAGCAGGATGCAGAAAATTACTTTTTTAGTCCTTATTCGTCCTTAGCAGGATGCAGAAAATTCGTTTTTTAGTCCTTATTCGTCCTTAGCAGGATGCAGAAAATTACTTTTTGAGTCCTTATTTGTTCCTGCTTACATGTATAATAGATAGGCCGATTGTTACAAATAAGGAATCCTGTAGGAGTACTGTGCAGTAATTATTGTTTGTCGGGTACATTGTTCATTGATTGATTGATAATTTATTTAAGCAAATACATTGCCAAAAATATAATCGAAAGTATAAAGTATATATAGTTGCTAACGATAACATACATTATAGAAATAAACAAAGAATAATACGAAATTAAAAAATTAAAGAAATTAAAACGTTTTACAGTTACCGTAAAAATAAACGAAAAACAATCGAAAGTAGAAATAAATCATATAGTAAAAATAAACGAAAAATTATCAAAATAGTAATAAAAGATAGCGTAAAAATAATCGAAAATATAAATAAAATACATTATTTTGTAAATGGCATCGAAATATTAAATTTATACTTTAACTTTATAGAATTCTTCTTATCTTTGTACCCTGTTTTAATAATAAATTATTAGTTATATAGTTTAATATTTAAATGTTGACTTTTAAATATATTATAAACAGCCCCAGTAAACCAAACTGTTAATATAATATGCTGAACATGTGTAATATTTATCAGTTCAACAGTTCTTAGTTTTAAATTATCATATATTCAAAATGGTGTATAAATTTATAAATATTAATATATATATATGTTATCACATTATTCTCTCCTTGTATATTTAATTACTATAATATTAAAAAAATGTATATTTTTTTTTATCGAAATTTGTTAATCTCATAAAATTTACATATATGTTGAACTCTATAAAAATGTAAAATGTTGAACGTCTTCAATTTACACATCTGTTGAACTCTATACAAATGTAATATGTTGAACATGTTCACTTTAACATTTTTGTAAAATAATTAAATTATATATAATTACATATATGTAAATATTACATAACCATGTAATTGAATGTATATGAATAATTATTAGGAAAATAGTGTAAATATAAGGAAACTAATGTTGTCAACATTTTAAATATAGGGTATAATATTTATATTAATTATTATATTATCTATATATAGATATTAATTATAATTAATTAATTTATAATATTATATTATAAATTCTAAATATTAAAATAAATAATTATATATAATATATATAAATATTTATTATTATATTAATATAATATATTTCATTAGAAATAAATGTTTCAGTTAATTCATTGATGCATATAAATTACGATTTTTTAATTAACTAATTGAGTTATATATATTTATACTTATTAATAATTGCTTACTTAGAATACTTATATACATATATTTGTATATTAATAACATAGATTTATAGTTTACAAGTTATAGTTATTATAGTTATAGTTAAACTATATGATTAACTATGATTAATATATACCACTTATACCTACTTATAAATACAATATTATAATTGTTAACATATAGGTATATACATAACATATATACCTACAATCATTTTACAAATCCAATAAAATATCTGAAGTTGTTTTATGTATACCACATATATGTGCTATACATATATATATATATATATATATATATATATATATATATATATATATATATATATATATATATATATGTGTGTGTGTGTGTATGTTATAAAGGGAAGTCTGCAGATATATCGATTAATGTAATATACATGTCGAATTGAATTAAATTCAAGTCGGTCATTACGTAATAACAATATATCTGCATGCATAAATGGTTTTAGGCTTCACGCTCGGTTGATTGCATAACATGTGTAAATTTCTATTTTGTAATAAAATGTTTTATTATTTGTATTAATTTGTATTCGTTTTGTCATTTATATTTGTTATCGTGTATGTATATGTCGTGTCATTCGTTTCATATAAAAGGAACGCCGCTCGCTGAGATTGATACAATTTTTATTCTGCGTCTCACCAGGTTGGTACATATTATCATGTTCACGTTACACTTTATGTTCTTATACAGGTCTTTGTAGAAATAAAGTTATATAAGATCTTCAATTTGTTACATATTTATATTCTTTAATATTATGTTTTAACATCCCTATATTTAGGTTGAAGCTTTAGGATGAAGCTTTAACATCCCTATCAATATTAGGTGAATGCAACATTGGGGAAACAATTTGTTCTATATTTAAATATATTGCATCTTAACAAGTATGGTGCTATTATTCTCAGTGCTGTCAACGAGGATACATTTATTTTGCCCAAACAAAATTATACAAATGTAACTGGTTAGTTTATATTATGTTAACATTAATTTACTATAAATACATGTATTATAAGATAAATATAATTTAAATATTCATATTCATATTTATTAAAGTTTAAATGTATACTCTAATTTATATATAAATTATATATTAATTAATATTTATATTAATAATTATATATATAATAGAGGCTACATTAAGAATTCATGAACATGCAGTAATATAGACAAATATATAGAGATATAGACAAATGTATCGACTCTCAACTTACAAATTGTAAACGAAAAAAAAGGAGATAGGCTACAAGAAAATTATAATTAATAAAATTGTAATTTAATTAAATGATTTAATTTAATATATAGGACATCTGCTCAACTCAATACATTTTACATATGCCCAACATAATCAAAATGCAACATGTTCAACTCAATACAATTTACATATGCTCAAAATAATCAAAATGCAACATGTTCAACTCAATACATTTTAAATATTCTCAACATAATCAAAATGCAACATGTTCAACCACACCAAAAAGTATAGCCAAATGAATATGTTCAACATATTAACAATTACATATGTTCAGCATATTATATTAACAGTTTGGTTTATGTGAGAACATGTTAAAAATCAATTAAACCAATACTAGAATGAAACAAACAAATAATGTAATACATACCAAAATCTGTAATAATAGTAGGTATCACTTTATTAATATTATATTTAATTGTATAATAAATTTGAAACATATATATATATACAAACAGAACACATTACAAATAAATAAACCAATATACATATATAAAAACAAAACACGTTAACAAAACATACCAATAATATTACGAAACAAACAATATAATACTTATCACTATACTCTGAAATTCATTTCCACCAAGTATTGGGTACCATCACATAATATACTAAAAATATATATAATATGTAATTAATAAAATTAATTTTATTATAATACAAATATTTAACCACCTCAAATATTTATCACAATTAAAATGAATATATATTATTATTAACAAACCTGATATCTTTATTTGTTTTATTAATGTAACTTGTATATTCCTTAAAAACATATTTAATATTTTATACTGTATTTTCCAGTATAGCTTAGCATAATTATTTTATTTGTATTAATTTTCTGTAACCACTCTTTAATTTCATCTACATATAATGATTGTAGTTTTAACATTTCTATATAGTTACCTTCATCATGGTTACTTCCTCTTAAAGTAATATTCTGTTTAGCAAGAACTGAACTTAGCAAGTGTTGAAAACATTATGCTTAAACATTTTCGATTATCTTTAAGTTTTGTAATACTTGAATTGTCAATTATGTGATCAATAGGTATAGGATTTACAGTTTTACAAGCATATTTGTGCATATCTGATATTCATGGATGTTGAATTTTTGCAAACCTTTTTTACAATTGGTAAAACCACATTTTCGGAATGCAGGCTCACCTTTTGTTTGCATATTTATTTCATCATTCTTTAAATTAACACATTTAAACACAATATACCTTTTATTTTTTCATCCAAATATAACCATGGGTATTTTAAATACCAACTATTTTTAAAATACACTTCCTTGTTAGTACCCTATGTTTGTTTCGGTATATTTTTAGCGTCAGGTTGATATTTGTCAATGGACTTGTCTAATTTAGTTATCAACGATTTTTTTGTCTTTAGAGAAGAGTTGTTGTCATCTTCTATTGAAAAATCACTAGAGTTATCACTTATTAGATCTTCAGAGACACTAATTTTATTTTCATCACTTTTTTTATTCCTAAAATGTTAAATATATATTTAATATATTAATATATATTAAATTATAGATATCCAATTTTATATTCTACATATCAATTGATATGTAGAATATAAAAGTGGATATATTAATTGGATATATTAATATAATATTTTATAAATCTATTATAATTACGGGCGTCGGAACGATTTCAGAATATCCCAGGGGGTGGCATGGTTTTTTATCAACATACAGTTATTGCCCCTCAGATATTCTGCCTCCTTGCATATGTGGGGGGCAATAACTAGGCATCAATATTGTACATATTATAAATATATTGGTATAATATTCACAGATAATCTAAAATTGTATACTCATATATCTGAGATATGTTCTAAAGCATATAGAATATCGAATATGATATTTAGATATTCGTAACTAGCGTAACTAACGTTAGATTTCATAACTAACCAGTACTCTCCTTTAGTATGTGCATACTTAACATATATACGACCAATTCTAGAGTATGGTTCTTCTGTATGGGATCCTCATTCTAACTATATTGGGTATAATGACTTACTTGAAAAAGTGCAAAGAAATTTTACTAAAAAAATATTTTATCGTTGTAATTTATCATATTTAAATTATTCTGATCGATTAAAATTCTTAAATTTACATTCACTCTCCCAACGCAGAACTATTTCCGATCTTACTCTGGCTTATAAAATCATCAAAGGATTCGTTGATGTGCCGGTGTCGGACATCATGAGTACATACGTATCATCTAGCAGGGGCCCGTCAATAAAGATAAGGAGAATGAAATCAAGGACCAAACCACTATTCAACTACTTTGGTAATAGAATATATTCTAGAAGATATATCTTCAGATTGGAACAAACTACCCGATCCGATATTACAATGTGAAACTGTTTCTTCTTTTAAAGCCTTAATGATTCGTAGTATAATTAGATGATCAGAATTCTATAATTCACTGTATTGGTAATGCTGGTTTAGATGCATCTAAACCAGCATAACCAATACAGTGAATTAGAGAATTCTGATGACATGTCAGGATATGTCAATACCATTACATTAAGGGAATGACAAACCCTTGGGGCCTGATCCACCTCATATGGGTTATCCAACCTCTAACCCGAAAAATCAGATCTTAATCGGTTTTATATTTATGGTGGAGATGAGAGTTCTGATTTTCTTTTATGTTGTTTTCATTTTACTTCATATAATATGCGCATATTTGCATATAATATTCATATATATTATGTTCGGCATGCATAAACCAAGGCGTTTGTTTTATTAATTATAAACCTATTGTTAATTTTTGTACCATGTCGTTTTGGGTATCAATTTATATCTATTTTTTCTTCATTATTTTTGTTTATATATTTATTTTTTGTTTACCTAATATAAAAATAAAAAATAACAATAATTAATAATTTGTTTATATATTTTGCCATTGTAATCTCTATTTCCTCATGGATATTAACTATTGTTTCCGCTAAGTTAATAATATACTATTTATAGCGATAAAGCTCCATCGGTAGATCATGAATTTCCCCTACTATTCTAAGTGTGCGGACGTTTCATGTACTTATTGTGGAGACACTTAATGACAGTTTGATTATAATCTTTTGTTATCCTTTGATACCGTTTCTATTGTCGTTATTACCGTTGTTGATGATTATATCATATTTATAAATATTGTAGAATATTATCCTATTTAATCCTGTATATAATTTAACACATCTAATCTGGAAAATTGATTACATGCGTGGTCGTTGATAATCCGAGCATCGAATAGTTATTGTGGATTTGATATTATGAGTCATGTGTCCTTTATGTAGACTCGATAACATTTTACTGTGACTAACTCCTCTCCAAACTTTACGTATCAGTCGATATGCTATAGCTACCCAGGTAACCAAATCATGGGTTATAACACTGGTATGACCTGGGTAATGTGTACCAGGTTATTTTATGGGGCTCAGTGAGCAATTTGTACCAGGTCAGCTATCCCAGAGAAGTACTGATTTATGCCAGAGGGAATTATGTACTATATAATAACCTTGGTCAGATATCCCAGAGAAGTACTGATTTATTCCAGAGGGAATTATGTACCATACAATAACCTGGGTCAGATATCCCAAAGAAGTACTGCTTTACGCCAGAGGGAATTATGTACCATACAATAACCTGTGTCAGATATCCCAGAGAAGTACTGATTCATGCCAGAGGGAATTATGTACCATACAATAACCTGGGTCAGATATCCCAGAGAAGTACTACTTTATGCCAGAGGGAATTATGTACCATACAATAACCTGGGTCAGATATCCCAGAGAAGTACTAATTTATGCCAGAGGGAATTATGTACCATACAATAACCTGGGTCAGATATCCCATAGAAGTACTGATTTATACAATGGCATACCTCTGCAGAGGTAATGTATATATATTTATATTACATATATATATATTGATTTTATTTAACATGAACACATTTATAATGTAATATATTATTTATTAATATGAAATAAAGAAATTAGGAGAAATAGAAATAGAAAAATATATATAAATAGAAAATAAGATAAAATAAAATAAAACATTTCCTCAATTCTTATTCTATAGAATATATGGTATCTGTAAATAATAATAATATATATTAAGTAAAATATTAAATTATATATATATATATTCATTTTAAAATGTATATGCATATATATATGTAAATCATGTGTATATCCAAGCGCTCTCACTCCTATCTTCCAATGCAGACTTATAAAATATGTAAACAAATCAAATAAATGTCATCCTGGGATATTGATAAATTCATGAATAAATATTAAACTTTATATATTTCTTTAAATACATAACTATATAGTTTATATACATACATAACTATATATATATATATATATATATATATTAATATTTATATTTATATTTAATATTTTCAAAAAAAATACTTATTTATATTTACTATTCAATTCCTAACAGTTCGTGAATATATAATTTGTTGATATATCTCATATATGAGATAGTTAATAACTATAGTTATTAAGATAAGAGAAAGATCGGTATTATGATGTGTCGGTAATTGGATAATTTCCCGTAACTTATATTATAAAGGAGTATTACAAGTAATACTACTACTTCTACAGTAGGTTTCTACCCTAGTTGCTTTATATTAATAAAATGAATATATATATATATATATATATATATCTATATCTATATCTATATATACTAGCTGTTTTGGGCCGGTGTATGTGCGGATAGTTAAGAATTATGAGTTATTATAAAATTGCATGATCTAGGTGTATTTTAGAAATAGGAAATATATTATGTATTTTATTTAAATTAATTATGTTATAAAAAACAAATGTTGATAGTATATTTTAGAAATAAGAAATATATTATTTATTTTATTTAAATTAATGATGTTATAAAAAACAAATATTGAGAAATTAATATAATATACATAATAAATGGGAGTTAGCCCTATCGGAGTTAGCCCTACCTGAATTAGCCTTATCTGAATTAGACCTATCTGAGTTAGCCCTATAGGAGTTAGATCTATCTGAATTAGCCCTATCGTAGTTAGCCATATCTGAATTAGCCCTATATGAGTTAGCCCTATCTGAATTAGCCCAATTGGAGTTAGCCCTATCGGGGTTAACCCTATCTGAATTAGCCCTATCTGATTAGCCCTATCGGAATTAGCACTATAGGAGTTAGCTCTATCTGAATTAGCCCTATCGTAGTTAGCCCTATCTGAATTAGCCCTATCAGAGTTAGCTCTATCTGAATTAACCCTATCTGAGTTAGCCCTATCTGAATTAGCCCTATCGGAGTTATCCCTATAGGAGCACCTCGTCTCTCGATAAAATAAGTTATATATCTTATATATGGGAGCATGGATGGCTAGCTCACAAAAGGATTTTGAAATTCTTAAAGCTTTATTATGGTCAGCTATACACAATATGAAATTAATCTGTAACTCTAAAATGAAAACAGTCTGAAAATAAGAACTTTAAAAGTTACAATAGAACCTATATTATTATATGGTAGCGAATTATGGACAATCGACTCCACAATGCGTAAGTAAATCAACGATTGTTAGATTACAACAACAGATTACTTAGAATGGACACAAATATATCATGAAAAGATAAGGTTACAAATACACAATTGTAGGGGAACCTACAGGGGAATTCCAAATATCTCTGAGGTGATAAAACACAGAAGATTGAGACTAGAAGGTCACTGCATAATGCACACTGACGAACTAGAGAATAACTTAATTTTATGGAAACCAAAGAACGGAATACGAAACAGAAGGTGAAAACCAAAGACATTCATATACATATTAAATAACGACTGCGATTGTGAAGAATACGAATTAAGAACACTGATGATGGACTGAGAAGGATAGAAAGAAATTGCAAGATATGTTCAAGTGATAACTCAACTAAAGTAAAAATATATTTAAATTGTTTTATAATTTTAGAAATAAATTATCTTGAATTTGGTAATATGTATATGATATAGGTAATATATATTACATATGTATATGATATACCTAACTAACTTAAATATTATTAATATCATAACTAAATATTTATTAAATGTGTACCATATTTGATAATATTATATTACTGAGCATGAGTAATGCATATACTATTACTATGTAATCAATACCAATTTATACTTTTTTAAGGTTTAGTTTTTTGTAATCCCATGTTACGCATATCATAAGGGAATCAATTATCTTTCAGTCTCAATATATCTTATCTATTCTTCTATATTAATATATATATATATATATATATATATATATATATATATATATATATATATATATAATACATAAATATAACATACAAAGTGTATGACAAATATAAACTCGTATATAATCTTCTTTTTAATTTATTTTGGGTAATACATCTATTTTTCGTACATCATATTTTCTTGACCCTTCAACCATTATTCTATGGAAGGTTTTAAATAAACATTCGTTTTAATTATGGATGAACCATTTCGGCTTTCTTAGCTTGTAGCAATAGCTCAACTTTTCCAATTAAGTAGATAGTTTACTTTATAAGAAATATATGTGTCATGATGCATTGATAAGTTTTGTGTTATATTTGTTATCGAATGATTATATCTTCTTGTCGTATATGCATTAATAACCATGAATGCTTCACTCTGGTATAACGCTAATATCGGTAGTAACAGCGAATGATAGAACTTATAGTTCAAAGGATGTGTTTACTATTCAAAAGCGTATACCTTACCATTACTTATATTGCTTGGAGTATCCACACTGTGTTTACAGCGTCACTCGAGCCAAACTTTGTAAGCATTGCACCCATATATCTGATCTATATTTGTTTCCATAGAGGTATATATCTGGATTCTGATTATATGTGGTAATATTAACCCTTGTGTTTTCTGCACTGAAATTCTTTCCGTAATTTATATTACCTTTATATATGTTGTCAATTAATTATCGTAGCTTTTGATTGCTACCATCTATTAAATCGATATATACAAGCTCTGTAGAATATCAAGTTAGACAGTGGTACTTATATATTCTATATAAATGAAATACGATTGTAATGACGTATATCTGACATCATTTGCTCGAACAATGGTAAAGGTGCATGCGTCATTATCTTGTTGATCTAACGGTTAGTTTGAATACGTGCCTTCGTTTGCAGGAATGCACACGATGAATTGCCCGAAAGGATATCCTTTATGGCACCATTGTTAATATTTCATTATTGATTCAACATTTATGTAACGAAGACAATACTATCATATACCAGAATAAAAGCTTTTTTAATATCGAATCAGTTTGGAATAAGTTATATTGATTATTAAGACATTTTTCCATAATAATTCTGCAGTTTAATATTTGTTCACCGTCGCTTATTTATTTAAGTGATCTTACCTATTCCTGATATTCTCAGATAATATATTTTAAACTCGTGACAAGAGCCTATAGAATATGATCCTTAGTAAACTTTTAACAGAGTGCATATTTGGCTAGGCGTTCTGTAATTTTGAAATTTATTGGGATTATATTTCTTGTGAAAATAAATGCATATAATTAGGTATATGTTATTTTTAATTTGAAATTGAAATATTTTTGAAGAATATAATAATAATTATAATTAGTTGTTTATAATATTACGAATACAATTACAATACATTTTGTTCGTTTTCATATTAATGTAATATAGTGTATCTTTATTTCAATAAATATAACTTATAATATAACATTTCATAATGTAAAAACATGTATTGGTTTTTGTTTTGTTTATATCTGCATAGTTTTTAATACTTAATTACTGATAAATAAATATAGTGACATTTATAAATTATTAATCAATATATTGATACTGAGTCGGCATTAATGTCCATATACTTAAGTTCCTTAATAAATAGAAAATATACATAATTATATTAAATACATTCATAATATATAATATTATAATATAACACCATACAAAATATTAAAAAATATACTAATCTACAACTAAAATATATTAGTATATATAGGGGAGAGTGCTCTAATATCGACATGCACGTAATATCAATACCCTAGAAATCTCCTAAAATATAATTCCAATCAAAAAATAATTAATGTATGAAATGTTAATCAATATAATTATAATTCATATAAGTATAATTTATATTATTTTAATTATAAACAAAAACTGATTTTTTCGTTACAACTCTAAATTTATGAAATATTTGAAGTACAATATCGATTCTTATTCATTTGAAAATGTATATATTTTAAATATTTTAAATACAGTGTATAGATCTAATTATATTTTACAATGTACCGAAAAGATTTTTTATTTTTCATAATTTGTACAAAGTTATTGACGTAATTAAATTTTAAAATAGCTATTATATGTATATACCTATAGGTATATTTAAATATATTTAATACTTATAAATAAAATTTGGAAATATTTAATTGAGAAATAATAAAGTTATGGTGATTTATTATAGGGTGTTGGTATTCGAGTACTCTCCCCTACATATGATGCAAATATATTCGTTATCATTTTTATAGTCTTATAACTATTTAATTTCATACTAAATATATGGTTATAATTAATTTGTGGGCTAATTATAATTATATTGTAATTATATTGTAGTTAAATTATATGTAATTATATTGTAGTTATATTATAATTATATTGTATACAATATATTTAATGTCGCTAATATGAATATACATAATTATAGATGTATGTATAATGATTGTAATAGTTTTATAATTTCGCTCATATATTATTATAAAATAAAGTTCATATCAATAATGTTTATTCATAACAATAAATAGAGATTAACAATATAAAATGTACTTTATATATTAAAAATAACTTAAGAAATATAATGGTGTACGAAAGTTCTACGACTCTATTCCGCCCTTTTAAGTAAGATCACATCATGTTCGATGTCTGTGTTAATATGTGAATGTTAATGTTAGTAATATATTAGTTGAATTAGTATTATTAGTTTAAAAAAATATATAAATAAAATTAAATATACATGTAATGCATATTAATAAGTATATTTATATTTATTTATATTCATTTAACATGCACACTTATACAAAATAGTAATATATTATACTAACATTTGTATGGAATACAATATCCTGTAGACTTGCACCTGTAACCTGAGCAAGGTTTCGCTACGCACCTGAATCCCATGCGACATCTCACGGTCTGTGTGGACGATAAAGGGAGGATTAGGGAAGTAATTATACATACGTGTACGTGTGTGTACGTATGGGGGTGTACGACGTACACTGTAAACGTTATTATATACGTACGTATACGTATATGGGTGTATGTATTGTACGCTATTCTGTGAAACTATATACGGCGTATACCCTATAACCGATACAGGGGATCGTTTAACTAGCCGATGAATCATTAGCAATTAATATTAGTGATCAGCCATTAATAATGCGTCATAACTGATGACTCATCAGTATTACGTCATCACCTAATAAATGACATGTGGTGGACGCGGATTTCAATAGAATTGAAGCCGGTAGCATACATGATCATACGTACATATGATCTTGTCTACAAGTACAACCGTACGGTGTACAGTGTACACTATATACTGTACACTGTACACTGTACGTATAATTGATCGCTGTAGTCAGCATCACCTTACAACTAACTCTATAATCTTAAAAGAAGAAAGAGTTACATTATACATTTAATAACTATTATATATATATATATATATATTATGCACATATTGGAGGTACCGACCAAATAAAGCCTAGGCTTTCACTGATCCTACATATACGTATGACATATGTCATGTATGTCATGTATGTATATACATAGTATGTCGTTGATCTGATTACACTGATTGCATTCATTCATTTACACATATTGTTATTGTTATTTTGTTATTATTATTATATTTTGTAGAGTCCTTTCATCCCATCCAGGAACTTAGATGAAGTTTTAACTTATAACCATATATGGCTCTAATATACCTTGTAAGCCTGTAGCCATATATATATATAGCTTTATTGGATGGTAACCTATTTGTGAGTATAGATTTAGAAATAATATATGGTACACTCCTTTGAGCAGATATTGTATTTGCTAAATTGTACTTTCTGAACTCTTTCATAAACTATTTACATTGATTGATTGATTGATTGATTCATTCATTAAAGCGTTATGGATTATATAACTTAATTTCGAGCAGCTGATGATGGTAACCTATAGATACACCCACGAACGCGCGCATAACTAACACTACAAGGGTTGTGACATTTGCAAGTTCTGCAGTCGTTGCTATCGAAGATGTAGCCGTATACACATCTCTTACAGAAAAAGTGAGGGCATCTCTTAACGCATTTCTTGTGGCAGTCTTTCAACGATACGAAATTGTTCTGGTTTCCCTATAGAGGCGAATTAAATTTACGACTATTATATTATAATGTATTAGTTATATATATATATATATATTAATATATATAAATTTATATATATATATATTTAATATACTTTAATTCATTTATTTTCTCGTATAAAACAGTATTATGAAAGTGTAAATATAATTGTAATAGTTTTCGATAATTATTTCATATAAATACTACAATGTATGTTAGTTTACCATCGTCTATAAACTATACATATATGAATACATAATATAAGCTATGCACATTTTATTATGAATGCTATATAATAAACTATCAATACTATATATACTATACTATAAGTATATAGTAGTTAGAGTATAGTATATATAATGTTCATAATAAAATATGCATAGGTTATACTATATACATATATGTGTAGTTTATGGACGATGGTATAGTAAAATACATTGTAGTATTTATAGTATAATAGTCTTATTTTGATAATAATAGTATACTTTATATTGTAATATATATATATATGTATGTATATATATATATATATATATATATATATATATATATTATATACTACGTATGCGTGTAACCCGCAGTACATTTTCATCGCAGTGATAACTAACGTTGCAACCTCCGTAGACGAATTTCACGCATTTGTTAGTGGTCTCGTCGTAGTAGTATCGGGGGAAGTAACCCTTACACGTACCCGGCTGCTTAGGCAATACGCAGATAGCTGTGGAGGAGTGTGTGTGTGGTGATAACGGTGCGCTTGTACGCCGTACAGCGGAGGTACTCGCCTGATCAGGTACGTTCGTAGACATAATAGTATGCGCGAATATATACACATGAAGGTGAATATACATATATGTACATACACACACATATATATATATATATGTGTGTGTGTGCAAAGATTTTTCTTTGGAAAATCTTTGGAAAATCTTTGGTGTGTGTTTCAATCAACGTGTATACAAGAATGATAGTTTTTGTGATTTTTTAGGTTTTTTTCATACGATTTCACAATAATTTATGATTCACCGAATATATTGATACCATTTACTTGTGAAATTAACAAGTGTTCCATTGTGTAGTTAACCGATATCACTAGTATATTTATCTATTTACAGTTTATTATTTAATTATATATTATATTGCTACACTTGCAGGTGTATATATATATTGTTATTTTTATTTGGTAGGGTCCTTTCATCCCATCCAGGAACTTAGATGAGGTTTTCACTTATAACCATATATGGCTCTAATGTCCCTTCGAAGCCGCTCTCATGTTAAGGCATCCATGGTTTTAACGAGAGCCGATAATTTATGTATACACAATTATATAAGATCACTTCTAAATAATATTTTAAGACCCATTTTATAAAATTAATTAATGGTCCGGACGAGGGTCGAACCCGTGTCCTACTGCTTGTGTGTCTGACGCCTTAGCCACTCTGCCACACAGGCAGTTAAATATATATATATATATATATATATAGAAGACTAACATCTTATATATTTTTAATGTAGTTGTTTTTAAGTGTATATTATATATTTGTAATTAGTTATTTTGTGTATTATGTAATAATTATAAATGTTGATTTAGTAGATTGTGATTTTTTTTGTTTTTCATTTAATGTTATTTAGTTTATTATATATTTTTAGTTAGTTATATTTTTGTTTTATTTTATGGAATAATTATAAAAGTAGAAATGTTGATTTCGTGTATATTGATTTTTGTGTTGTTTTATGTAGTGTTATTTAGTTTATTTAAATATAATTGGTTGGACAAATGAACTGTCGCGTAGAAATAATATAATCTGAATTATATTAGATTTAATAATATTATTTCATTTTTGATTATACCTTGGCACGTGGAGGTTTGTATAAAGTTACATTGTAATAAATTATATTGTAATGTTGTATATATGTTTAACAGCATAAGTGTATGGTTTTTTGTTTTAATTGTTAATAAAGAGTAATATAATATAACGTCCTCTATCATTTTGAGTGGTGTTATATTGCCAACACCTATTATCGACCACTCATTATTAAATATATATAAATGTAAACTTATTAATACATGCTAATACTTACATTTGCAAACGGCTCTTGATTTACAGGGTTTCTTAAAGCATTTATCATATGTTATTTGGCAATATTCAGTTTCTTTATCGCAATTTGCTTCCTATAGAATATGTATATATATAATTATAAAAATCATTATATAGTCTATATAATATATAACTATATCCTATATTAATGAATATATTGATGTGATCGTGCGTCTTAATTTTGCAATTATTATACGATCATTATTTTTAAATTGTAAAAATTGTATTACATATTAATATATACATTTATATATATATATATATATATATATATAAATATCTATCTAAATATAGAACTTACTTAACTATGGATAGCGAATAATATATATATATATGAAGTAGTATGCTGATATACTACTTCTATACTATTAACAAGGATTTTGCGAATCAAGTACAACAAGTCACTATCTACGCAATGTAATTAATATGAACCCTTGCAGGGCATGCCGCTGATAGCAGTAGTATCGCGACATATATAGATTTAGGTTTCACGCAATTTTCATTGTAATGTGTACTTATTGTTATATTACATGATATGTAATATAAGTTAGCTTTCACCCAATTTATATATGAATATATATATATATATATATATATATATATATATATATATATGTATATATATATATATATATATATATATATATATATATATATGTATATCATTAAACACTAAGGTATTCTATTACTTTGTTATATATTACTAATCAGCTCTTTGTTTTCATCATATAAATGATAATTACTTTTTTGTTTACATTTTGCGTGTTTAGTTTGACACATATATATTAAGTTGACAGAAATAACAATCTATGTAGGTGGCGCTGTTCATTATACTAAATAGGATTTCACGAGTTCGCGTAAATGTTATATATTTACTAAGAAAAGGAATTACTTATATACTACTATACTACACCAATATTATACTACTATACTATGCCATACTACACTAACTATATTTTACTATACCATAATATAGTACACTATAATATACTACACTATATTATACTATACTACTAGACTAACCTCGCAGAGTGGAGACTCCTTACATTCACAAGTTTGGCAGCCATTATTATCGCTGATGTATCCGTACTTGCAAGAGTTGGGACATTTAATTGTAGGACAAACTACGCAAACTTTGCGGCAATCATCCAATGTAAGGAATTTATTCTGATTTCCCTATACAAATTTCGTAATATTATATTTGATATATTTATATATATATATATATATATATAATTGGTTGTAATAATTATATTGAACATTTTTCAGTCAACCATAAGTTTAAATATTTAAATATTAAGCCCACTATGTTAGTGGATTCATTAAATTATTTATGTAAATTTTCTAATATATTAATTAATTAATTTAATTAATTTGTTATTTTTATAGTGTTAATATACTTTACAAGTATGTTCCTTCTATTCCATGGGTAGTCTATAAATGGTATTTAGATTTCCCGTTTACTAAATCACATTATTATGATAAAAGTAATACTATATATATATATACATATTTTCCACACATACACTTTAACATTTAGTGTATACAATACTCATTGTATTATATTATATTATATTAGTTATTATATTTCATGAAAAATAGATATGATTAGAATTAATAAATAAGGTAATATATATATTAGTTAACTATAGTTAAGAGTATTTTTATATTTATATTTATTAAATGAAGTCAATTAATTCAAGTCAAATACTTTTTCTAATTATATTTAATATACCTACTTATATCTTATAAGAGATATAAAATAATAATATAATATATATATATATATATATATATATATATATTATATATATATATATATATATATATATATATATATATGTATATACATATAGATATTTGTATATATCTTTAACAATAGATAAGTTGAGACTAACTCTGCATCCTCCGTAAATGAATTTCTTACAAGTTTTAGTACTGTTATCGTAGTAATATCTGAGGTGGGATTCATCACATGGGCCGGGCTGCACTTTTTGGCCGCAGATAGCTATCAGATATTAATTAAATGTAAAATATCTTCGGTTAAATTGGTAAAGTATAAGGAAAATCTAATGAAAATTAATATTATAATATAATAGAACATTATTATTTCTATTTATTTAAATAAATAATAGAAAATATCGAATTCTTCGAACTTTAAACTACTTTATATGAACAACATCAGATTAATACGAATACATATCAAATAGAAAATATAAATTGAAAATGATTAAATTGTGTAATAGTAGGAAGAAACTAATAAAATAGATATACGTTTAAATAAGATGGTTAACATTAATTTCTAGTAACTAGATATATGCTAACAATTATCTAATACATACAAATATAAGCAACTTTATAATATCTGATTATTAAGAAAAATAACTTTAAGTATAAATAGAAAATAGAAATTTACGGTGTATCACTTTAATGGTACGGTACTTGTTAGCTTAATGCTGAATGAACACTAATATATGCTATAATCCTATTATTATATCATGGTATACTATATACTATGCACATATACTATAATATATATACACCATATATGCTACTAACATTTACAGACGGCTTCTAAAACACAAACTTCATTATGACATACCTTCTCAACTTCACAATAGTGATTCTCGGGACATATCACACCCTAAACGAATAGAGGTATGATTAATTTACTAGTATATAAATCATATAAGTCTTGAAAAATACTTCTCTATATGTTTTAAATTAACTATTTTTATTATATTCGCAAATAATTGCTTATTATATATATATTATTCAAACTGTTTCTTTAAAAAAATAAATTCATTTCATTTCAATTATAAATGAACTTGAATATTAGATTATAATGGATATCCAGGAAGTGAACTTTTTCCATCACTGAATAATCGTATATACACTGATTATAAATGAATGTTGACTAACCTCACAAGTTACAATTTTCAGCTTACATTCACAAGTTGGGCAGCCATTACTATCGTTGAGGTATCCGTATTCGCAATCAACGGTACAATCAAGCCTTGGGCAAACCGGGCAAACTTTACGGCACTCTTCCAGTGACTCGAAGTTATTATGGTTTCCCTACAAACATTGTTATTTATTAAATTAATACTATATTAATTATATATTAAATATATATATATATATAAAATTATATAATGATTACTTTTATGGTAAGTTTTCATTAATATAAATTATTTAGATAATAATTACAGTATAGTTAATGTAATCTATAAGTATAATTATTCTATATTTTAAATAATTATATTAATAATTTAATTAAATTATATTTATTTATTATTGTTTACCTATACCATATTTTATGGATTTATTTCTATGAGCTATATTTCTATGATGTTACATATTTTAACTAAATCTGATAAATCACTGATAATATAATTTTAATTATGTATTAATATATTTACATATTTATAAATCGCATAGTAAATTATTATTTTAAATAAATAATTAGATTTATTATATCAATGTAAATTTATCGTTTTTTATTTCATGAATTATTTTAGAAATTAATATAATTTAAAATATATTTTATAAAAATTGTCATATTTGCCAAGTTAATATTTATGATATTTATTTATATAAAATATAATTGTATATATGTAATTTATTTTTTTGATATTCTATGAATATATTATTATTAATATCAATATCAAATATATCTCAATATTTATAAGTATACACTAAAATATAAAATATATATCGTATGTGCATTCATTTATGTATAATAAGAAAACAAATACATCGTTGTAAATTAAAAAATATGAATCATTATATATCATAAACATACATTATACATTTTTATATATATATATATATATAGTATTTAAAATTTAAAATTAAATTAAATGTTGATAGAGCCCAATAGATAAGTTGAGACTAACTCTGCATCCTCCGTAAATGAATTTCTTACAAGTTTTAGTACTGTTATCGTAGTAATATCTGAGGTGGGATTCATCACATGGGCCGGGCTGCACTTTTTGGCCGCAGATAGCTATCAGATATTTATTAAATGTAAAATATCTTCGGTTAAATTGGGAAAGTATAAGGAAAATCTAATGAAAATTAATATTATAATATAATAGAACATTATTATTTCTATTTATTTAAATAAATAATAGAAAATATCGAATTCTTCGAACTTTAAACTACTTTATATGAACAACATCAGATTAATACGAATACATATCAAATAGAAAATATAAATTGAAAATGATTAAACTGTGTAATACTAGGAAGAAACTAATAAAATAGATATACGTTTAAATAAGATGGTTAACTTTAATTTCTAGTAACTAGATATATGCTAACAATTATCTAATACATAACAATATAAGCAACTTTATAATATCTGATTATTAAGAAAAATAACTTTAAGTATAAATAGAAAATAGAAAATTACGGTGTATCACTTTAATGGGACGGTACTTTTTAGCTTAAAGCGTAAAGAATAAACATATTAACCATAATACTACTATTATATCATGGTGAACTATATAATATGTACATATACTACAATATATATACACCATATATTCTACTAACATTTACAGACGGCTTCTAAAACACAAACTTCATTATGACATACCTTCTCAACTTCACAATAGTGATTCTCGGGACATCTCACACCCTAAACGAATAGAGGTATGATTAATTTACTGGTATATAATTCATATAAGTCTCAAAAAATACTTCTCTATATGCTTTAAATTAGCTATTTTTATTATATTTGCAAATAATTATTTATTATATATATATTATTCAAACTGTTTCTTTAAAAAAATTAATTCATTTCATTTCATTTCAATTATTGTGAACTTGGATATTTAGATTATAATGGATATCCAGGAAGTGAACTTTTCCATCACTGAATAATCGTATATACACTGATTATAAATTAAAGTTGACTAACCTTACAAGTTACAATTTTCAGCTTACATTCACAAGTTGGGCAGCCATTACTATCGTTGAGGTATCCGTATTCGCAATCAACGGTACAATCAAGCCTTGGGCAAACCGGGCAAACTTTACGGCACTCTTCCAGTGACTCGAAGTTATTATGGTTTCCCTACAAACATTGTTATTTAGTAAAGTAATACTATATTAATTATATATTAAATATATGTATATATAAAATTATATAATGATTACTTTTATGGTAAGTTTTCATTAATAAAAATTATTTAGATAATAATTACAGTATATTTAATGTAATCTATAAGTATAATTATTCTATATTTTAAATAATTATATTAATAATTTAATTAAATTATATTTATTTATTATTGTTTACCTATACCATATTTTATGGATTTATTTCTATAAGCTATATTTCTATGATGTTACATATTTTAACTAAATCTGATAAATCACTGATAATATAATTTTAATTATGTATTAATATATTTACATATTTATAAATCGCATAGTAAATTATTATTTTAAATAAATAATTAGATTTATTATATCAATGTAAATTTATCGTTTTTTATTTCATGAATTATTTTAGAAATTAATATAATTTAAAATATATTTTATAAAAATTGTCATATTTGCCAAGTTAATATTTATGATATTTATTTATATAAAATATAATTGTATATATGTAATTTATTTTTTTGATATTCTATGAATATATTATTATTAATATCAATATCAAATATATCTCAATATTTATAAGTATACACTAAAATATAAAATCCATATCGTATATGCATTCATTTATGTATAATAAGAAAACAAATACATCGTTGTAAATTAAAAAATATGAATCATTATATATCATAAACATACATTATACATTTTTATATATATATATATAGTATTTAAAATTTAAAATTAAATTAAATGTTGATAGAGCCCAATAGATAAGTTGAGACTAACTCTGCATCCTCCGTAAATGAATTTCTTACAAGTTTTAGTACTGTTATCGTAGTAATATCTGAGGTGGGATTCATCACATGGGCCGGGCTGCACTTTTTGGCCGCAGATAGCTATCATATATTAATTAAATGTAAAATATCTTCGGTTAAATTGGGAAAGTATAAGGAAAATCTAATGAAAATTAATATTATAATATAATAGAACATTATTATTTCTATTTATTTAAATAAATAATAGAAAATATCGAATTCTTCGAACTTTAAACTACTTTATATGAACAACATCAGATTAATACGAATACATATCAAATAGAAAATATAAATTGAAAATGATTAAATTGTGTAATAGTAGTAAGAAACTAATAAAATAGATATACGTTTAAATAAGATGGTTAACTTTAATTTCTAGTAACTAGATATATGCTAACAATTATCTAATACATAAAAATATAAGCAACTTTATATTATCTGATTATTAAGAAAAATAACTTATAAGTATAAATAGAAAATAGAAATATACGGCTTATCACTTTAATGCTACGGTACTTGTTAGCTTAATGCTGAATGAACACTAATATATGCTATAATCCTATTATTATATCATGGTATACTATATACTATGCACATATACTATAATATATATACACCATATATGCTACTAACATTTACAGACGGCTTCTAAAATGCATACTTCATTATGACATACCTTCTCAACTTCACAATAGTGATTCTCGGGACATATCACACCCTAAACGAATAGAGGTATGATTAATTTACTAGTATATAAATCATATAAGTCTTGAAAAATACTTCTCTATATGTTTTAAATTAACTATTTTTATTATATTCGCAAATAATTGCTTATTATATATATATTATTCAAACTGTTTCTTTAAAAAAATAAATTCATTTCATTTCAATTATAAATGAACTTGAATATTAGATTATAATGGATATCCAGGAAGTTAACTTTTTCCATCACTGAATAATCGTATATACACTGATTATAAATGAATGTTGACTAACCTCACAAGTTACAATTTTCAGCTTACATTCACAAGTTGGGCAGCCATTACTATCGTTGAGGTATCCGTATTCGCAATCAACGGTACAATCAAGCCTTGGGCAAACCGGGCAAACTTTACGGCACTCTTCCAGTGACTCGAAGTTATTATGGTTTCCCTACAAACATTGTTATTTATTAAATTAATACTATATTAATTATATATTAAATATATATATATATATAAAATTATATAATGATTACTTTTATGGTAAGTTTTCATTAATATAAATTATTTAGATAATAATTACAGTATAGTTAATGTAATCTATAAGTATAATTATTCTATATTTTAAATAATTATATTAATAATTTAATTAAATTATATTTATTTATTATTGTTTACCTATACCATATTTTATGGATTTATTTCTATAAGCTATATTTCTATGATGTTACATATTTTAACTAAATCTGATAAATCACTGATAATATAATTTTAATTATGTATTAATATATTTACATATTTATAAATCGCATAGTAAATTATTATTTTAAATAAATAATTAGATTTATTATATCAATGTAAATTTATCGTTTTTTATTTCATGAATTATTTTAGAAATTAATATAATTTAAAATATATTTTATAAAAATTGTCATATTTGCCAAGTTAATATTTATGATATTTATTTATATAAAATATAATTGTATATATGTAATTTATTTTTTTGATATTCTATGAATATATTATTATTAATATCAATATCAAATATATCTCAATATTTATAAGTATACACTAAAATATAAAATATATATCGTATGTGCATTCATTTATGTATAATAAGAAAACAAATACATCGGTGTAAATTAAAAAATATGAATCATTATATATCATAAACATACATTATACATTTTTATATATATATATATATAGTATTTAAAATTTAAAATTAAATTAAATGTTGATAGAGCCCAATAGATAAGTTGAGACTAACTCTGCATCCTCCGTAAATGAATTTCTTACAAGTTTTAGTACTGTTATCGTAGTAATATCTGAGGTGGGATTCATCACATGGGCCGGGCTGCACTTTTTGGCCGCAGATAGCTATCAGATATTTATTAAATGTAAAATATCTTCGGTTAAATTGGGAAAGTATAAGGAAAATCTAATGAAAATTAATATTATAATATAATAGAACATTATTATTTCTATTTATTTAAATAAATAATAGAAAATATCGAATTCTTCGAACTT
Source organism: Osedax fenrisi (assembly GCA_964019155.1). Classification (NCBI taxonomy): domain Eukaryota; kingdom Metazoa; phylum Annelida; class Polychaeta; order Sabellida; family Siboglinidae; genus Osedax; species Osedax fenrisi. The sequence goes on along the minus strand of OZ025240.1, from coordinate 33,230,839 downwards.
TAAACTACTTTATATGAACAACATCAGATTAATACGAATACATATCAAATAGAAAATATAAATTGAAAATGATTAAATTGTGTAATACTAGGAAGAAACTAATAAAATAGATATACGTTTAAATAAGATGGTTAACTTTAATTTCTAGTAACTAGATATATGCTAACAATTATCTAATACATAACAATATAAGCAACTTTATAATATCTGATTATTAAGAAAAATAACTTTAAGTATAAATAGAAAATAGAAAATTACGGTGTATCACTTTAATGGGACGGTACTTTTTAGCTTAAAGCGTAAAGAATAAACATATTAACCATAATACTACTATTATATCATGGTAAACTATATAATATGCACATATACTACAATATATATACACCATATATGCTACTAACATTTACAGACGGCTTCTAAAATGCATACTTCATTATGACATACCTTCTCAACTTCACAATAGTGATTCTCGGGACATCTCACACCCTAAACGAATAGAGGTATGATTAATTTACTGGTATATAATTCATATAAGTCTCAAAAAATACTTCTCTATATGCTTTAAATTAGCTATTTTTATTATATTTGAAAATAATTATTTATTATATATATATTATTCAAACTGTTTCTTTAAAAAAATTAATTCATTTCATTTCATTTCAATTATACGTGAACTTGGATATTTAGATTATAATGGATATCCAGGAAGTGAACTTTTCCATCACTGAATAATCGTATATACACTGATTATAAATTAAAGTTGACTAACCTTACAAGTTACAATTTTCAGCTTACATTCACAAGTTGGGCAGCCATTACTATCGTTGAGGTATCCGTATTCGCAATCAACGGTACAATCAAGCCTTGGGCAAACCGGGCAAACTTTACGGCACTCTTCCAGTGACTCGAAGTTATTATGGTTTCCCTACAAACATTGTTATTTAGTAAAGTAATACTATATTAATTATATATTAAATATATGTATATATAAAATTATATAATGATTACTTTTATGGTAAGTTTTCATTAATAACAATTATTTAGATAATAATTACAGTATATTTAATGTAATCTATAAGTATAATTATTCTATATTTTAAATAATTATATTAATAATTTAATTAAATTATATTTATTTATTATTGTTTACCTATACCATATTTTATGGATTTATTTCTATAAGCTATATTTCTATGATGTTACATATTTTAACTAAATCTGATAATTCACTGATAATATAATTTTAATTATGTATTAATATATTTACATATTTATAAATCGTATAGTAAATTATTATTTTAAATAAATAATTAGATTTATTATATCAATGTAAATTTATCGTTTTTTATTTCATGAATTATTTTAGAAATTAATATAATTTAAAATTATATTTTATAAAAATTGTCATATTTACCAAGTTAATATTTATGATATTTATTTATATAAAATATAATTGTATATATGTAAATTATTTTTTTGATATTCTATGAATATATTATTATTAATATCAATATCAAATATATCTCAATATTTTTAAGTATACACTAAAATATAAAATCCATATCGTATATGCATTCATTTATGTATAATAAGAAAACAAATACATCGTTATAAATTAAAAAATATGAATCATTATATATCATAAACATACATTATACATTTATATATATATATATAGTATTTAAAATTTTAAATTAAATTAAATGTTGATAGAGCCCAATAGATAAGTTGAGACTAACTCTGCATCCTCCGTAAATGAATTTCTTACAAGTTTTAGTACTGCTATCGTAGTAATATCTGAGGTGGGATTCATCACATGGGCCGGGCTGCACTTTTTGGCCGCAGATAGCTATCAGATATTAATTAAATGTAAAATATCTTCGGTTAAATTGGGAAAGTATAAAGAAAATCTAATGAAAATTAATATTATAATATAATAGAACATTATTATTTCTATTTATTTAAATAAATAATAGGAAATATCGAATTCTTCGAACTTTAAACTACTTTATATGAACAACATCAGATTAATACGAATACATATCAAATAGAAAATATAAATTGAAAATGATTAAATTGTGTAATAGTAGGAAGAAACTAATAAAATAGATATACGTTTAAATAAGATGGTTAAATTGGGAAAGTATAAAGAAAATCTAATGAAAATTAATATTATAATATAATAGAACATTATTATTTCTATTTATTTAAATAAATAATAGGAAATATCGAATTCTTCGAACTTTAAACTACTTTATATGAACAACATCAGATTAATACGAATACATATCAAATAGAAAATATAAATTGAAAATGATTAAATTGTGTAATAGTAGGAAGAAACTAATAAAATAGATATACGTTTAAATAAGATGGTTAACTTTAATTTCTAGTAACTAGATATATGCTAACAATTATCTAATACATAAAAATATAAGCAACTTTATATTATCTGATTATTAAGAAAAATAACTTATAAGTATAAATAGAAAATAGAAATATACGGCTTATCACTTTAATGCTACAGTACTTGTTAGCTTAATGCTGAATGAACAATAATATATGCTATAATCCTATTATTATATCATGGTATACTATATACTATGCACATATACTATAATATATATACACCATATATGCTACTAACATTTACAGACGGCTTCTAAAACACAATCTTCATTATGACATACCTTCTCAACTTCACAATAATGATTATCGGGACATCTCACACCCTAAACGAATAGAAATATGATTAATTTGCTGGTATATAATTCATATAAGTCTTAAAAATGACTTCTTGATATGCCTTAGAGGAGCTATTTTTTATTATATTCGTAAATAATATTTATTATATATATTATTCAAACTGTTTGTTTAAAAAAATAAATTCATTACATTTTATTTCATTTCAAGTATACGTGAACTTCAATATTAGATTATAACGGATACCAGGAAGTGAATTTTTTCCATCACTGAATAATCGTATATACACTGATTATAAATTAATGTTGACTAACCTTACAAGTTACAATTTTCACTTTACATTCACAAGTTGGGCAGCCATTACTATCGTTGAGGTATCCGTATTCGCAATCAACGGTACAATCAAGCCTTGGGCAAACCGGGCAAACTTTACGGCACTCTTCCAGTGACTCAAAGTTATTATGGTTTCCCTACAAACATTGTTATTTAGTAAAGTAATACTATATTAATTATATATTAAATATATATATATATATATATATATATATATATATATATGAAATCATATGATGATTACATTTTATGGTAAGTTTACAAAGTTTTCATAAGTCAAAATTATTTAAATAACAATTACAGTATATTTAATGTAATCTATAAGTATAATTATTTTATATTTTAAATAATTATATTAATAATTTAATTAAATTATATTTATTTATTATTGTTTATTTATATCTGACAGGCCTTTACCATGTTTTATGGATTTATTTCTATAAGCTATATTTCTATGATGTTACATATTTTAACTAAATATGATAATACACTGATAATATAATTATAATTATGTATTAATATATTTACATATTTATAAATCGCATAGTAAATTATTATTTTAAATAAATAATTAAATTTATATTATCAATTTAAAGTTCTTTCGATTTTTGTTATATATTTTATGGATTAATTTAGAAATTTCTTATGTATTCATTAACAATATATTTATGTATAATAAGATAACAATTACATCGTTGTCAATTAAAAAATATTAATCATTATATATCATAAACATACATTATATAAATTTATATATATAGTATTTAAAATTTAAAATTAAATTAAATGTTGATAGAGTCCAATAGGTAAGTTGAGACTAACTCTGCATCCTCCGTAAATGAATTTCTTACAAGTTTTAGTACTGTTATCGTAGTAATATCTGAGGTAGGATTCATCACATGGGCCGGGCTGCACTTTTTGGCCGCAGATAGCTATCAGATATTAATTAAATGTAAAATATCTTCGGTTAAATTGGGAAAGTATAAGGAAAATCTAATTAAAATTAATATTATAATATAATAGAACATTATTATTTCTATTTATTTAAATAAATAATAGAAAATATCGAATTCTTCGAACTTTAAACTACTTTATATGAACAACATCAGATTAATACGAATACATATCAAATAGAAAATATAAATTGAAAATGATTAAATTGTGTAATAGTAGGAAGAAACTAATAAAATAGATATACGTTTAAATAAGATGGTTAACTTTAATTTCTAGTAACTAGATATATGCTAACAATTATCTAATACAAAAAAATATAAGCAACTTTATAATATCTGATTATTAAGAAAAATAACTTTAAGTATAAATAGAAAATAGAAAATTACGGTGTATCACTTTAATGGGACGGTACTTTTTAGCTTAAAGCGTAAAGAATAAACATATTAACCATACTACTACTATTATATCATGGTGAACTATATAATATGTACATATACTACAATATATATACACCATATATGCTACTAACATTTACAGACGGCTTCTAAAACACAATCTTCATTATGACACACCTTCTCAACTTCACAATAATGATTCTCGGGACATATCACACCCTAAACGAATAGAGGTATGATTAATTTACTAGTATATAAATCATATAAGTCTTGAAAAATACTTCTCTATATGTTTTAAATTAGCTATTTTTATTATATTCGCAAATAATTGCTTATTATATATATATTATTCAAACTGTTTCTTTAAAAAAAATAATTCATTTCATTTCAATTATACGTGAACTTGAATATTAGATTATAATGGATATCCAGGAAGTGAACTTTTTCCATCACTGAATAATCGTATATACACTGATTATAAATTAATGTTGACTAACCTCACAAGTTACAATTTTCAGCTTACATTCACAAGTTGGGCAGCCATTACTATCGTTGAGGTATCCGTATTCGCAATCAACGGTACAATCAAGCCTTGGGCAAACCGGGCAAACTTTACGGCACTCTTCCAGTGACTCGAAGTTATTATGGTTTCCCTACAAACATTGTTATTTATTAAATATATATATATATATATATATATATATATATATGAAATCATATGATGATTACATTTTATGGTAAGTTTACAAAGTGTTCATAAGTCAAAATTATTTAAATAACAATTACAGTATATTTAATGTAATCTATAAGTATAATTATTTTATATTTTAAATAATTATATTAATAATTTAATTAAATTATATTTATTTATTATTGTTTAATTATATCTGACAATACCATGTTTTATGGATTTATTTCTATAAGCTATATTTCTATGATGTTACATATTTTAACTAAATCTGATAAATCACTGATAATATAATTTTAATTATGTATTAATATATTTACATATTTATAAATCGCATAGTAAATTATTATTTTAAATAAATAATTAGATTTATTATATCAATGTAAATTTATCGTTTTTTATTTCATGAATTATTTTAGAAATTAATATAATTTAAAATATATTTTATAAAAATTGTCATATTTGCCAAGTTAATATTTATGATATTTATTTATATAAAATATAATTGTATATATGTAATTTATTTTTTTGATATTCTATGAATATATTATTATTAATATCAATATCAAATATATCTCAATATTTATAAGTATACACTAAAATATAAAATCTATATCGTATGTGCATTCATTTATGTATAATAAGAAAACAAATACATCGTTGTAAATTAAAAAATATGAATCATTATATACATTTTTATATATATTGTATTTACAATTTAAAATTAAATTAAATGTTGATAGAGTCCAATAGGTAAGTTGAGACTAACCCTGCATCCTCCGTAAATGAATTTCTTACAAGTTTTAGTACTGTTATCGTAGTAATATCTGAGGTGGGATTCATCACATGGGCCGGGCTGCACTTTTTGGCCGCAGATAGCTATCAGGGAATAATGAAATGTAGCTAATATTCAGTTAAATTGGGAAATCATAATTATAAGGAGAAAATAATTAAAATGAATATTATTTCAAATATAATTGAACAATTTGATTTATATTTATCTAAAAATATAATAGAAAATATCGAGTGCGTGAAACTATAACTTTCTTTATCTGAACAATTCCTGAATAATACGAACAAATATCATATTAAAAATTAAACTATGAAGATTAGAAAATTAAGATTATTGTAATTATTATAATATTATTTTGTTAACGTATACATTAACATTAACTTATACCTATAGGTCATAGCTATTTTAATATTATTAATATTTAAGACTTATATTATCGTAATTTGTATATCTATATATATATATATATATGTATACATAAATATATATATATACCATATATGGTGCTAACATTTACAGACGGCTTGTAAATTGCACACTCCATGATGACATACTTTCTCCACTTCGCAATACTGATTCTCGGGACATTTCACAGTCTGAACGAATAGAGGGGTGTAGTTTAAACATTGCAGATTTTACGCAATACATATCAAAAATTGATTTCATAGTTTAATTATTATTAATTTTTCCACGTAATGAGATTCGCATTATTTGAAATTTCGAAATGTTATATTTTTGTTTGTAATTTTTTCCAAAATAAATATTCATATAACGGGAATTTAAGACGTTACTATTATACTATATATATTTTGTTAGATTATACATACTTATATGTAATAGATATATGCTTAATAATATCATAATTTATAAATATTTATATTATACGAGTTTTATTAATATATGATACCAATTCTTGATTTTCTTGTCAATTTGATGAAAATATATTACGCTTTTTTACTTCTATGCATATTTAATTAGATATATATGTATTACATGTAACAACGTATCTACTTGATAATTTAGTCGATATCCCTTCCATATTAATATTATAAATTAATATGTTCAATATATATCGAGAATAATATATCCAATAATATAAGTATTCATAAGAATACCATGCACATCATTCTATAGAATATACTATTAATTCTTGGGTATACTCGAGAATCAATAGTTAGATAATGGATGAATAGTCATTACCTAGTTATAAGCAGTTTATTGTATTATACATTCGAATTTTTAAATTAATCTTTGGATCATTAATTATTAACTTTAACGCGTTTACTTAGCAAGCTTGTTACATGTGAACTTGTAATGAAACTAATAAAGCTTAATGATACATCAAATGTGACCTTGTACTATAATAGATAGCCTGGAAGTGAACTTTATCAATCACTGAATAATCGTATATATACTTAGTATACATTAAGTTGTACTAACCTTACAAGTTACGATTTGCATCTTACATTCACATGTCGGACAACCATTGCTATCGTCGAGGTATCCGTTCTTGCAATAGTTGGGACATTTAATCTTAGGACAAACTACGCACACTTTACGGCAATCTTCCAGTGACTGGAATTTATTCTGGTTTCCCTACAAAAATTGTTATTTAGTAAATTAGTATTATTTTAATTGTATACTATATATATATATGTAAATATTTATGAAATATATATATGTATAATATTACATAATGATTAATACTTATATTTTAAGTATACTTATATGTAACATTATTATATTTTATTTTAATATTAACTTTGAATGTTTAGTTTAATTAAAAATTCATATTATTCGTATATCACATTTTATAATTAATTTTATTAATTTTTATTTTTATATTTTTTTTAAGGATAAGTCTCTATGATTGTATGTATTTATAACATTCTCTCATATTACTACTTTAAAATTTAAACATAACTCTCATAATAATATATATATATATATATATATTGTATAACATTTAATATGTAGTATATAACACATATGTTATATTGTAATGTCGATGTTTATTTTATGAATCATTTTTTAAATTATAAAAATTCGTAATAACTTAGTTTTTAATATTTAATATAGAGAGAAATAGTTTTTTTTATAATTTATATGTAAAAAATAATACATTGACTCATAATGAATACATACACACACACACACACATATATATATATATATATATATATATATATATATATATATATATATATATATATATATATAAATATATATATATCTTATTATTTTATTATAATTAATGAATAATAATATATTTCAAATAACTTAGTATTAAACATACTACCTAATAGGTAGTACCTATACCTTATACATATATATAGTATAGCAATATCAATGCCTATATTTATTATCAATATATTTATAATACATTATACAATAACGTTGTGAATTAAATGGCATTGCATGTATATATATATATATATATATATATATATATATATATATATATATATATATATATATGTATATATATATATATATATATATATATATATATATATATATATATATATATATATATATATATGGTGAGAATAATTTGTAATAAAAAATTCATGACCATACTAATATTTTATTTAAAAATATAAATACTCTTAAATGTTGTGACCTTGTTGAAAAAAACACTAGTTTATCATGTACAATAAATTCTACTCGTCTTCATCATTATTTTTTTTAAATAAAAATATAATATATAATATTCGTGATTCCTTAATTTTTGAAATAGAATTATGCAGAACAAATTTCTTATTATTTTCTTTAGTTTTTAATGGACCAAAAACATGGAATAATATAAACTCTGATATAAAAAAATCAAAATCAAAATCAATTTTCGCAAAAAAAATTCATGACAAATTAATCCAATAATTCAAACATTTACATTTATAAAAAAAAATATTTTATCTTTTATTTTATGTTATAATTTTCAACCTGGCATTTATATAAAATTGATTTTATTACTCTTCTAGTAAAATAACTATGTTTACCCTTTAGACCTATATATAAAAATAACAAACTTTAAAAAAATAATCATTTTATTCTTATTCACTTTTATAATAAAATATATATTTTTTTTAATCTTTTATATAAAAATGATCCTCATTGTTTTGCTCTTTTCTTCTCAGTTATAATTTTAAAATTGACCTTTATATAAAAATTTAAAAAATCCTTACAAAATATTTGTTAACTTTTTAAATATTTGTTGACTTTATTAAAATAATTTGTTTTTAACTTGACCTTTTTATAAAAATAACAACTTTAAAAAAAAAAAAAAATAATAATAATAATAATAATGTTAATCTTCTTACTGCCTTTTATAATACAATATTTCGTTGTTAATAATTTTAGACTTCTATATAAAAATTATACTCATATAAAAATTAATAAATAGTTATTTTATTTATATTCTAATGACATTTATTGAAAATTACTTTTTATCACATTGACTTCTATATATTTGTATTTATATTTTTTTTAAATCTTAGTTTGTTGTTGTTATTCAGTATAGTTTCCTGATCTGTTTATTTATTATATTCGTATTATTATTTAGTATCGAAATTTAAATTATTTTAATGATGTTTTTTTGTATTTTAATTTGTTTATACCTACACTAATTTAATTCATTTTTATCTTTTATTTTATAGTTTATTTAATTATTAAATGATGATTTCTAATAACGAGTTGACAGATATCACAATGTTATCATATTATATTTATCTTAGTGTAAACAGGAAGTCAACCTTATTATTATTATATATATTTTATATTCCACAATATTCACATTCCATTATATTTATATAATGGCATTACATTATTTGATATCTGTCAACAAGTTTAATTAAGGGTAATTGTCTCGACAAGCAGCAATGCTTCTACAATTACCCAGGTACTTGTACCTAAATCTGATAATAATAATAATAATATATATATATATATATAAACTTTTACAAAGATAAATTATCGACTAACCCCGCATCCCCCGTAGATGAATTTCTTACAAGTACGTGCAATGCTGTCATAGAAATAGCTAGGCATGTATGCCTTACATGTGCCGGGCTGAACTTCTTGCTCGCAGATAGCTATACGGATAATAATAACGCGAGTTATTGTATAGCGACAACCGTGAATCTTGTTGAGTGTAATTACATAATAGTTTCTACTTTCGAAAATAGAGTTATTTTTAAACTAAATATATAATAGAACATATTTTACGAAATATATTGATACCAAAAATTAAAAAACAATACAATAATATACAATTAACTGTTCTACTATAGTAGTAGACGTATACTAATAAACCCTTATTCATTATTAAATATATATATATATATATATATATAAAATAATAATACTATAGAAGAATTGCTAACATAACCTTAGTAGTACGAATAGGTTAAGCTCTATTACGTGATCATCATTCACTGCGGTACTAACATTTACAGACTGGCGTCGGAACACAAATTCCGGAATCACATAACTTCTCCACGACACAGTACTTGTGATTTTCACATTTCATAGTCTAAATGTATATATATATATAAGAAATGAAATAAAATACAATTATTTAATAATGGAAACATTACAATTTATACTCAAATGAGAGTACCAGATATCTCGTAACCAATAATCACAAAGAGGATATCCTCCATTAGATATATATATATATATATATATATATATATATATATATATATATACTCACCTTGCAGGTCTGCAAATCTGGAATACATTTACAAATCTTGCATCCATTTATTATAGCTCTTTTAAAGCCAAATAAACAATCGAAGTCACATTTCATGGCTAAACACGGATTCGTAGGTATCAAGTCCATACTACCTATTTATCGCATGTGTACAGTTAATATATTATACATCTATTGTAGAGTAATTATTTTTAGAGGTAATCATACTTTCATAATTTAATTAGGAAAAAAATACATTTGTTTATAATTAATATATTTAGTATATTTGATTATATCAATATATATATATATATATCAATATATATATATATATATATATATATATATATATATATATTTAGGAATACCTTCAAGGAAAGCCACGCAGCCCAAGGCTACGAGTAAACTCGACAACAATACGGTATTCGTCATCACCGAGATCTCTAGTAACGCATAACGGCGTTACTTCTACTTTTATAGGATCTATTTATTTTAACCACGCCCACTAAAAAGTGACGCGGTACAGAATTTCGCTGACGGTCACATATACGTGAAAACAATGCCCCGTAGTCTTCATCGTCATAAGTTACGCCCACAATTGTGTATCGCTATATCGGCTGCCTATTTTAAGAAACGGGATTTTCCTGTTTAAAATATAAATCGATTACTTTATTGTTATCGGGTGAAGGGTTGTTACTGGTACCGGTACGGTATTGAACGTGCATAGCATGAGTGGTATGCGGATATACGCCGTGATAAAGCTTTGTTTTGTTGTAAGCAACGCATTAATAACCGTAACACTTAATAAGAAATATTACTATTGTACATAATGTATTTTTTATAGCTCAATGTTATCTAATCATATGCAACGTACGGAATTCTCTCATTGAACTTCAATGTCAACTTCAACTGTCAATTTTTTTATTACTTAAATTATGTTATTTATATTTGGAAATACGTTTTTATGTGGATATTTATGTATTATGTATTAATGTTAATATATTAATGGTTTATGTATACGATACTAGATAATTGTGATACATTACAAATGTAACACTTAAGCCCAATATTCAATATGATAACTTACGTAGCCATACACTATTAACTATATGTATATAGTATAATGTCCTATTAGTATTCGTAAGTATCCTTGATTGTACATGTATTACGATGTTATTAAATATATTATTATTATTATAAATTCATAATAATATATTAATAATTTTAATAAAATTAAAAATTACGAAATATAATGTCATAAAACTATGATTATTACATAGCAATAAACATTACCGTAACACTATATTTATGATCGAGTATATATAACTTGTTACAATGACATGTTTACGTAAACAACTGATGTATTGTAACGTGGCCTTAGGCTATTACACCATAATACATGTCACGTCTTCTATACACGCCCTATATCATAATTATTATGCACGTTTGATTACGTGTAATTAAACTAACATTATCCATATATTGTTATTGTCATAATTATTTTTATTTCGAATTTAGATGAAGTTTTACACTTATATCTATAGTTATATATATATATATATATATATATATATATATATATATATATTATTATACTTCTTAAAATTCGCATATACGTATATATATATATATATATATATATATATATATATACGATACATGTTAATTCTAAAAATGTATCCTAACTAATTATACTATACTTACGACTGTAAATCCTATATATATATATATATATAAATATATATATATATATATATATATATATATATATATATATATATATATATATATTATATACAGTTTATAATTATATACACTTACTCAGAAAAGGTGAAGAGTTTTTTAAAGATTTTTTTAAATATCTACATGGAATAATTATTTAGAGGTCAAGGTCATTTGAATATATTCATTATCTGTGAAAGTCTAACGATAAAACGATTACGATCTCACGTTGATAACTAGTCTATTATAATAGACTAATACAATAGACTAATATAATAGAATATTATAATATTCTATAGAAATATATTATAAAATATGCCCTGTTTTGCCCATATCTATATATGTATAATATATTATAGGTGTTTTTCTATTACAATATAATGTATGTATATTTACAATATAACACATACAGCACTGTTTTAATCTAATGAATAGATTATGTGTGCTCTAGTTTAAATACACACACCAACCTCGTAACTCTGAATCTATTCATGCATGCATGTATCGAATGGAGGGGGTGCAATGACCCCTTAGGACCCTATGACCTATGACCCCTACATACGTATTAGATACAAGGGTATTAATGATCATTATAAAATGTCATCAATATATTGATATATCATAGATATAATCATAGATATAATTCATAATGTTTATCTTGAAAGTTTACAATGCTAATATCATAAGTGATACTATATTCACAATAGGAGTATCTAGTGATATATTACAATGTCATATTATATGACTCCTATATATGTATATGTATACATATGGGTATTGATACATTATCGTCTATCAATATATGTATATAATTACTAATATATTTGTAATACTTTAATTATATATATATATATATATTATTTCTTTTAATATATATATATATATATATATATATATAAGTAATATTACTTATATATTTTAACTATTTTCTAAATTATTAGACAACAATTATAACTATCTTACTATATTCTTAATTATTAAAAAAGTACTTAATAAATGACTATAGTGCAAAATACAATATATTCATTAGATAAAACCTCAATATATACAGTTATCAAACAAAGTATTATAACAATTAATGACAATATATACTATAATTTAATAAATATATATATTTATATATATATATAATATTTATCATATTCTATATATCACTATAGTATAGTCTATGTATTTGTATATATATATATATATATATATATATATATATAATTATAATAAATTATTAACAATTGTATTGTAAACATTATTAACAATTAATTGTATATACATATATTGTATGTATACATATTTGTTTAATTAATAAATATTGTTCATGGATGAGTAATAATAGTAAATAATATGATAAAATCTAGATTATATACATTAATGTTTACATTTATAAATATATATATATATATATATAATTATAATTATTAATATTATAATTTATTCACATATGTTTAAACAATTAAAATAACTCTGTATAAAATAAAAATATTTTAATTTTAATATTATAAATACTTAATAAATACTTAATATTAAATACACTCACTAACATACACATAATTAATTGAAAAATTGTAAATAAAAGTGTATACAATGTACTATTGTATTACTATTAACATGCGAAGTAAACGGTGTACTTGTAAAGGTGTGCCTGTAGGTATATATATATCCTTGTAAAATATCGATTAATACCAAATAAATAATATAAATATGTCTACATTAAATAATATCTATATTCCATATAGTAGTACATATTATTAAATAATACTTTTCAAAGTACATAAGTTAATGTATGGAACATTAATATATATATATATATATATATATATATATATATATACATATACATACATACATAAATATATACACATACATATATGCTATTCACGTCATGCACCTCTTAGTTACTGGTCATTACATGTCCGCAGTATTGTACACTACTGAACACTATCCAGTGGACATACCGATCATGGCATAACCTATCAGAGTAGCGGTCTAACTAGGTCAGGGTATACTATAGTACGGCTGCGACAGATAATACTATGGTCCCATATTCAACCAGGCGCCATTGTTATTATTGCATACGATACCTCGACGTGGTAATACGCTATACAAATGGTACTATGTCAAGTAGGCGTATTAACGTATACGTTATTAAATGTGACTATATTAAAAATATGTACATACGATGTATTGAACATAGTATATAGTATATGTTATATTCTATATAGTGTATACTATGTAATATTACACATAGTTATAACACATATATACTGAAGGATAGCTTATTGTAATAATTGAATATTATACTACTTCAATATTGTAATATATTGACTAAAACAATGTTTTTAATATATTTATATATATATATATATATATATATATATATATATATATATATATATATATATATATATATATATACATATATAATATATATTTAATTAAGTAATTATATGCTATTAATAATTATAAAATACCCGTTAAATAATAATTAAATAACAGTTGAATATTATTCATGAAATTATCTAATTAAATAAATGTCTATATATATATAGATATCCAATTATTTCATCATACATTAATATATATATATATATATATATATATATATATAATATATATTTAATTAAGTAATTATATGCTATTAATAATTATAAAATACCCGTTAAATAATAATTAAATAACAGTTGAATATTATTCATGAAATTATCTAATTAAATAAATGTCTATATATATAGTTATCCAATTATTTCATCATACATTAATATATATATATATATATATATATATATATATATACAATAGTAAACGGCAAACAATAAATTTATGAAGATTTAATTTAATAAATATAAACTTATTCGTCATTGTTAAATATTTAATATAGAATAAATACCTCAAATAAGAGGCGAACATTACATGTGGATCAAGTTGCGAAATTTCTTAACAATTATAGTAAAATAATATATTATTTTATATATAATATAGTACATTAATTTATAATTCAAATTAATAAAAGTATATAGGTAAATAAATAGTTAAATAAAATCTACCCTAATAGTTAAATAAAATCTATTATACCCGATTATAATTTAGTATATGAAATGGGAAATGTAATTAATTTAGTATTTTAAATAAATTTTAAAATGTTTATGATTGTATATTATTTTATTATAATTTGAAAATAATAAATTTAATTTAAATATAAAAAAATATTGTATAAATGATATTTTAAATATATCTTAATTCATTTTGTAATAGCAATTAATATATATATATATATATTAAAGAGATAACTCTATTATTTACACATATTGTCTTCAAGAAGTGCATGTACGATTAATCTAAAAACGCCATATTGTATAGAGGTGTATTGAAGCAGCATCTACTCGCGTGTTTGATCTCGACCATGCTACACTTACATCAATCAAAACAATCAGTTATAATATCCGCCATTTCACTATTTTCTTAATTGCAGAACTTAAGAAAATAGTGAAATGCCGGATATTATAACTGATTATTTGTACACCATGGTGTAATAAATTACAAACTAACACCCTATAGTATATAAACTATATATAGGATATATAGGCTATATAGACTATATGTAGGATATATAGACTATATAGGATATATATATATAGGCTATATATCTTTAGGTACTCATATTTTACTTGTGTTTCTACTTTTCATAGAACATTAGCCTACTGATGGCGTAGGGGAGGGGGTAATCGGGCAATTGCTTTTGGCCCGACATTTTGAGTGGCCCATGAAATATTTGAAAAAAAAATTGTTTACTATTTATATTAAAAAAATTAATTTTGTTAACTGTATTTTTTTATTTATTATATTTGATTAAATATTATTAATTATAATTAAGAATATAAAAATAATATAATATATTAATTTAATTTAAGATATATGTTAATTATTCGGATATATTTTAATTATAACTTCTGACATTTATAAAGGATTATATTGCAAAAAAATAAAATATATAAATTACAACAAAAAAATATATTATGTATATAATATATGTATATTATGTATATAGATACCTAATAGTAATTAAACATAATCAGTAATTTCAATTTAATTTTTTACAAATAATAAATTATATCTATCTACGCATGCGTATTAAAAAATATGTATCCTCTTCGTGTATAATTTATTATAAGTGTTCCAATGTATATATAATAATATATTTATATATATATATATATATATATATATATATAGGGGAAAGTCCCCGATTACCGACCCCCTCCTAATACCGACCCCCTATCGTATCTCAGTAACTATAAGAGATATCAAAAAATAATATATACATGAACTGTTAGTAATTTAATGATAAATATGAAAACGTGTTTTATTTTAAAAAATATGTAATCCTACAATTGTTATTTGATAAAATGTAATATTCTGTTTTATTTTTTTTAATATTTGAATAATAACTTTTTTTAAATCATTGTAAATACTTTATTAATTAAAAGAAAACTTAATATTGTACATAATATTGTAGATCAATAAAATATTTATAAATTTTATAAAAATAATTTAATTTTTATAACTATTAACCAATATATCTTAATTATAGCAACCCATATTATTTTCCTATTACCGATCCCCTAAATTACCCTAATACCGACCCCATGTGATTTATAATATCCAATCAAAATAGATTTGTATTTTACTTTAAAATATGTCGTAAGTTTTTTATGTATCATTGATATAGATATAGGATTCATAATTCCAGTTGATTATATACATACTGATTAATAAATAAATATTAAATAATATTATACAGTATTTTAATATAATTACTATAAAGTTTAAATTTAAATTTAATATTACTATTAAAACATAAATTCAATAAAAAATAAATTACGTCATGTTATAATTAATTATAGTTATGTATATCTACTATTTTTATTGGACATAATAATACTATAATTATTTATACTACGATTATTTTAGGGGGTCGGTAATAGGGGAAGGGGGTCGGTATTAGGCACATGTATCCGATTACCGACCCCCCTGTTTATTCTTGTAAATATAATTATATCAAAAATTTAAAATAGCCACTTTATTCATTGTCATAATATTACCCTAATTACAAAATTTCAATTGCATATATTTAATATTGAATAAGTTATTACAAATAATCATTTAGGGGTCGGTAATCGGGGACTTTCCCCTATATATATATATCTACCCTATCTCCGTCCCTCAAAAATGAATACTCGGGCACTGAGTTATATTAGTCAAAAGCTATTTAATTCACTCCCACCCTATATTAGATCCATAAAATCGCATAAAACATTCAAGAAATATATATACACCAATTGATCTTAGGTGGCAACCTGTAATACTAATATTGTTTGTTATTATTATTTTATTTAATAATTACGATAAAATATAAACATACACTGTATACTGTAAACTTTACACTAGGGTAGCCTGTTTTGGTAACTTTTTTAGTTCCATTCATAGAAAAGCGCCAGCTCGCTCGGAATAACTCCTTTTAATCATTCCAGATATAATACAAAAATTGAAAAACGACAACAATTCAGAAAGCAAATCCATATTAAAAAATAGATAGGAATTGACATTGAACATTTACGAAAAAAATTATATTACAGATATATGTAAGAAAAAAATGTTTACAAGTAAAAATTGCCTTTAGCATATGTAGTTGTGAGCCTATAATTGATATCTACGAAGTATAATAAAAACAATTATATTATATATGTCTATCATCATTATATTAATATAAAATTATAAGTATTGATATAAAAATAGCATATATTTATTAAAAAAATTACTTTTATTGAGAATTTTAACATAAAATAAAAAAAAATTAAATTAATTTATATATGTTACATAATTTTAGACTTTATTAATATTATAATATATTTATACACGTATTTACCAAATATTTTATTTTTATGACAACGCGCACTTGCACAAATGTATAAAATTAAAGTGCTTTTGCTTTATCAATATTAAATATTTGTTGATGAAACTTCGTAAATATATTTATTATGATATTTATGACCTGTGAGCGAGCTATAAAAACTTTAAAAAATGGGTTACCCTACTGTACACTGTATAGTGTACACTGTACATGACATTTATCACGCTATGCCTATATATATATATATATATATATATATATATATATATATATATATATGTTACATAATGCAGGTATATATATATATTGTTATTGTTATTGTTATTTTTATGGTTATTGTTATTGTTATTTTTTCTATCCAATAACTTAGATGACATTTTTACTTATAACCAAATGGTTTATCGATAGATTTAACAATAACCGGTCATTTTTGGAATATAAAATTGTATAATAGTACTTCTAAATATTATTCTAATACCTATTTTAATGGTCCGGAAAAGTATAGTAGATATATCTGTGTATCTGATGCCGCATACAACTGTTAACGGACAGTTACTTATATGTAATATATATATATATATATATATATTTATATATATATATATAAGATAATTTATAATTCAATATACGTAACATTCGTATCGCCATCAATCTATTATAGATATATCAAGGTATGGTATAGATTTTATGGTATACGGAATAATTCTATGTAGAATAATTATAAATAAAATTAAAATATTGAATTATATTTTTTTGCACAATAAAAAATAACTAAAATTACATTAATCTCATAAACTTCTTAAACATGAGATAATAAAAAAATAATTATGTTTATGTAATGGTGTTATATGTTGATGTAATAATGCATAATTTAAACATACGCACATAATATAATATATTATATATTAACTTATACATTACTAATATATAATTACATTATATATATATATATATATATATATATATATATACATATATTATTCACAATAGTAGTATTTGTTAGGTCAGATTTAATGTGAGTGTTGTGTAATAATAGTATTGGGTTTTTCCAGTTACATTCAGCGTTGCAATATCAGATATACTACACATAATGTACGGATGAGTCACACGAGTTAAATGCATATCACCATGATTCATTAACACCAACAGTGGGTATGTAATAGTTTATAATGTGTTAGATCACACACCAGTAAACTTCTTCGTATGCGATTAGTTATGTGATTATATTAAATGTTATATGAAATAAATTAATATATTAATATTGACAATAGTTTTAGTGAACATATACTATATAGATATAGTAAATACATAATCTACTACGTAGTAATAATATATTATTTGTTCTATACCCTTTGTATATAGATAGATAGATAAATCAAAAGTTTATTGAATTACTGGTTATATATAAGAAATATATAATTATATATAAATATATAATTATATAACATATATAAATAAAATATATACATCTGATAACATTAAGAAAAAACGACACGATACAAAAAAAACAAGAAATAAACGGAGAAATAAACGGAGAATTAAAATAAAAATAAAAGTTGACAAATAGGAGAGGTAACAAAACCGAAGGTCTCGGGTTGGCATGGCCCATATGGGATGGACCAATTCCCAAGGGTGGATAAGTCCCTAGTATGTAATTTAGCTGACGTCTCCTGGCGTTAAGCTACCGTAAACTGATGACAGCAAGCATAATATCAAATACTATATATAGGTACAATTACTACGGAATAACAATAACATGATTGATAAATTTGGTGTGAATTAATTTTTCACGGAAAAGTGTTACGGTTTTACAAGATGTAATTGTAAAAGGTAACGAGTTCCAAGAAGAGCAAACTCTATTTACAAAAAAATGCAGATGGGCGTTTGTTATACACTTTTCCTTTCGTATATTTTCTTTAGGCTCTTCTGAAATTGTTGCTATATAGACCAAAGATATCAGTTGCATCCACATCTACAAGTCCGTTCATTATTGTATAAGTCAGGGTAAGATCAGCTAATAACCTGCGATGAAATAAAGTATTAATATTGAAAACATTAATTCTATCTTCATAAAACCGTTTAGTAAAATTACATCTATAAAAAAGTATTTTAGTGAAATAGATTTGAATATTTTCTATATTGTTAGAATTGCATATGAAATTGTCTGGATTCTAAACAGATGAATCCGATTCAACAATAGGTCAACATATGATAAATATGCTTTAAGCAAGTATATATAATCATTGGTGATGAAACATTTAAATAATCTATTAATAATTAAGTGTGCTTTATTATATATAGTATTAATATGAGTATTAAAACTCATATTATCATTAAATGTTATGCCTAAATCCTCGAATGTGTATAGGAAGTTCAAAATCATTAATGAAATATGAATGAACAGAGTTTTACTACTAATTCGCATGACAACACATTTAGTTATAATTCAAGTTATAGTTCCCATCTCTTCATCCAATCATTAAGTTCATCAATATCACATTTTAAAGTTACCCAGCAAACATTAACAGCTTCATAACAGACTCATAACAACATAACAGCATCATAACAGCCTTAAAACAGCATATTCTAAAATTACAGCCTCATATCTGCTTCATAACAGGATCTTATGAAAAAAAACAGCTTAATATCAGACTCATAACAGCATTATGGTATTATCCTCATAACAGCCTACATAAATTCTATAAAAACAGCCTCATAACAGACTCATAACAGCATTATGATAATATCCTCATAAATTATATATAAAACAGCCTAATATCAGACTCATAACAGCATTATGATAATATCCTCATAACAGCCTACATAAATTCTATAAAAACAGCTTTATAACAGACTCATAACAGAATTATGATAATATCCTCATAAATTATATATAAAACAGCCTCATAACAGACTCATAACAGCAATATGATAATATCCTTATAAATTATATATAAAACAGCATAATATCAGACTCATAACAGCATTATGGTAATATCCTCATAACAGCCTACATAAATTCTATAAAAACAGCCTTATAACAGACTCATAACAGCATTATGATAATATCCTCATAAATTATATATAAAACAGCCTAATATCAGACTCATAACAGCATTATGGTAATATCCTCATAACAGCCTACATAAATGATATAAAAGCAACCTCATAACAGACTCATAACAGAATTATGGTAATATCCTCATCAATTATATAAAAACAGCTTCATAACAGACTCATAACAGCAATATGATACTATCCTTATAATAGCCTACATAAATGATATAAAAAATAGCCTCATAACATAATCATAACAGCATTATGATAATATCCTCATAATAACCTACATACATTTCATAAAAATAATCGGGTAAGGCTATATCACAGAACTAGAGAGAAATTTCAGAAATTTCTCTCTAGCTCTATGGGCTATATACACATATTTTTAAATTATAATCTATAAATCTATGGATATATATATATATATATATATATATATATATATATATATATGGATAGCATAAAGATGTGTTTCACCATAGATTTATAGTTTACAATGTAAAATACAGATCTATGCATTTAAATAATTCTGTTTGTATACTGTATTCTGTAATATACAAAGATTATAATCAAATATAATTACAAAAAATATAATTTAAAATTTAAATTGTAATATAAACTTTTCTATAACATTTAATTCAATTTATAACACAATAAAGTTGCTCAACAAAATAGTAAGTAGACATAATATTATATTATATATTAATATAATTGTATATATATATACCGTTGTAGCTATATATTAGTTTAGTATTTAAGTTATTTAAAAAATAAATTTATTTATAATTATTAAAAGTTTCAACACGAAACCAAACGTTTTAATAATAATTATGATAAAATAAAGTGTATATTCATAATTAAATAACTCATAGAATATATATATATATACAATATATTTTTAACTAAATTATTTAATAAATACAATTAAAATAATTATTATTTTATGAAGGATATTAATAATTAATATCCTAAATATCCTAAATATGGTAGCCAGTAACCTCGTACGAGTAATTTCGTACGACTTGTTAAATTTAATTTATTTCATAATAATACAGTTTTTATACGATTATATATAATAACTTATTATATATTGATATGGGGGATGCACGAGTTGGGAACGGTTTTCAAAATGTTATCAGCAATTGAGGACGGCGGCGATCGCGCATAGCGCTATATATTATATAATATATATATATATATATATATATATATATATATATATATATTATTATTATTATTATTATTATTATCAGATTTAGGTTTGCACCAGGGTTTTTGTAGAAGCTAAAGCTTATCGAGACAATTACCCTTAATCTTAAAGCAAGTTCAAAAAAAAACTAAATAAATAATATAATACTATATATATATATATATATAGTATTATACTAAGTATATATTATATACTATATATAAATTATATAATTTAATATAATATATATATTAAATATATATAATATAATATAAATATAAATAAAATGTATTATATATTTTATATAAGCTTTATCAATATCGGTAGGCTGTATATGGATAATATTGATGAGTGAATTAACATATAATCCATTGTTAACTGTATTATTATAATAATTAATAATTATAATTAAATTATACAGTTAAAATGTCATAGTTTATACCGTGAATACACTATGCACGTTCGGCGCCGCCTCAATTGCTGGTAATATTTTTAAAACCGTTCCCAACTCATGCAGTAACCTATTGATATCATATGTTATATTATATATATTAGTATTATAATAAGTATAAGAACTGTATAATTATGAAATAAATTAAATTTAATAAGTCGTACGAGATTACTAAATAAGTCGTACGAAATTACCTCGTACGGGATTACCTCGTACGAGATTACTGGCATTCCTAAATATCCTTAATATTATTAATTTAATAATTAAATATCGTATTATAATAATACTATTATTATAATAATTATAATAATTTATATAATAATTATAATAATAATTATAATAATAATTATAATAAATTATAATAATCATAATAATTATTATAAATTATAATATAATTATTATAAAACAATATTTTAAGGTAGCCAGTAACCTCATACGAGGTAATCTCGTACGAGTAATTTCGCACGACTTGTTAAATGTAATTTATTTCATAATAGTACAGTTTGTATACGATTATATATAATAACTTAGTATATATTGATATCATATATTGTATTATATTATTGTATTATCTATATTCGTATAAGAACTGTATAATTATGAAATAAATTAAATTTAATAAATCGTACGAGATTACTAAATAAGTCGTACGAAATTACATCGTACGGGATTACCTCGTAAGAGATTACTGGCATTCCTAAGAGTTATTTAATTTTGATAAAAAATACTTTATTTTATCATAATTATTATTAAAACATTCGGTTTCATGTTGAAACCTGAGTTGAAACTTTTAACATTATGATAATGTTAAATTAAATTTAATTATAATATTCAAGTAGTACTATAGTATAGTCAATATTTTTTTTTATTTATGTATATGTGATTATTTATAATACACTTAATTACGTTATACATGAATAACTTGTGTTATCAGAGTTGTATAAGTATATATTTAAAATTAGAATCGCGTAAGAGATTTAAATAACGAATTAGACAGTTCTAAATAGATCACTAAATTGCGTATACATTTTATATGTTCATAAATATTATTCCTAAATTATTATTTTATATATATTATATGATATAATTATTATAATAATATAATATTATATTATATTATATTAAAATTTAATAATTAAATATATTTAATAGTAGAAATATATATTCTAGTAATTTGTTTATTATATTGTATTCATTATAGTATACTTATGATTAGTATAATGATTATACCTACTATATTTATAAATATATATATATATATTTATACAAAGTTACTTTGAAAGTATAATAATTATAAAAATATAAAATCTATTTAAAACCGTAACTTTTTTTATTTAGAACTCTCACGCGATTCTATTTTTAATATTTACGATTATAACTAGGATACCATTTATAATTGATTACTTTTTTTAAATATTAATATTAATTAACCTATATTATATACTATATAATATGTAAGGTAATCAGTGATCACGTGTGGAGTGTTTTAATTTGGTTTTATAATTTTGTGTCCAATATCAATTCTTCTATTTATAAATAATTATTTAAATTAACATTGTGCAAGATCACCAATATTGACGATATCACGATCACTTCGTACGAGATCATTAGAATCCATATGTAATACACTAATACATTATATAGTGATTATATAATATAGTATTATATTACTATAGTAAATATATATATTTTATTATCTAATAGACTATCTATAGATATATATATATATATATATATATATATATATATTTTATAATTTATTTATAATTTGAAGTACAATATTAAATATTAAATATGTTTATATATTTTAGCATACATATTTGTGATAAAATCCTATTTTTAATCTCCTATATTATATAGGTATAATTACTTTTATGATATATTCATATGATGTAGTATTTAAATTTATATTACCAACTAAATATTTGTGTTTTACATTCAGTACATTCATATTACACAATGCATATTCTTATGATGCTGTTTATATTAAATATAGTATATTTTATATTTATTCTAGCAAGATAGCCTATGATTTAAAAGTGTTGATGATGTGGGTATGACTATGTTTATGGCTAGAACTAGTATATTGGTAGTGATTTTATTATCTTATAAATTACTTATTCAATAATAAAATAATGTATTTAGCTATCTTATTTTATATTGATAGCTTGACTTATGGATACTACATATTATAACCAGAGCTATACATATAATCATATATCAAACATTTTAAACTATAATGCTAACCTATTAATTTTTATTAAATATATAAGTTTACTTATAATCTTATTTATATATTATACATTCATCTATATTACAACAGCAGTCCTTGATTATCATTGACATGACACCTTCAAGATGAACAAGAGCAGTCCATATACTTTCGCCTTCGAGATAACAAATACGTTAGAAAATATTATTACTTTATACTTACGACTATTTCTACTTTATATTTGTCGTATAATGTCGTATATAGATATATTTGCTTACAAAAATAAATCATTCAACAGCAGTCCATGATATTCTGTGACATAACACCTTCGATATTAATGCAGAAGCCCATGTCCACCTTCTATGATACATGCTTAGAGATGACAATATCTTTCCGTAACCTTTCTAGTTCGAGATAACAATAACGTTAGAAAATATTTATACTTTCAACTATATATTTGATTAAATATAAACTCAATTCATCAACAGCAGTTCATGATATTTAGTGTTGTGACGCCTTTAAGATGACAATAGTATTCAGTGATAATCAATGACATGGTGCCTTAGAGATAACACTAGCAGTCTGTGACGCCTTCACGATGACTATAAAATCTAAGAGAAGCCTTCATTAGATGCTGACTGATCAAGTTAGTAGCATGATTATATAGGTAATCTTATATTATATTATGTATTTAATAGATCGTATAATAAATATTCCGCCTGAAGGAATGTAATGAGACAATTTAGTCATGCCAACTTTTATATTGGGACATTATATTGTAATTTAATCTTATAAATTACTAATATTGTAGGTAACATTTTGTATTTAGTTATCATATTTTATTGGCAAGCTTGACGTATGTTTATTTATAGACATTTATATGTATATATAAGTGGATATAGGTTGTTAGCAACGAAACACGTATTTTGAAATCAACGGCTAAAATGCACACTGTGCATTGTACAGTCAACAAGATTAAGCGTTATAAGTCATAATGTTATAACACATAAAATATATCTTCCTCATATAAGCTATAATGTAAGTGTCATTTAGTAAGTAAAGAAGTGGTCATATTTTCATAGGTTATGATTCATTTGTATATATTGTTGTTATTTTATTATCTTCAAAGCCACTCTCATGCTAATACAATAAAATTATAATGAGAGCTAATACATATAAATATATATCAAAAACTATACACAAACCTATTACTTTATATTACATATATAAGTTTACTTATAACCTTATTTATATATATTATATATCCAATTAGATGACAACTGCAGCCCATGATTATCATTGACTTGCTTTTTCAAGATGAACAACAGCAGTCCATATACTTTCACATTCGAGATAACAACTATGTTAGCAAATATTTATACTTGCGACTATATCAACTATATATTTACTTAAATAAAAATCACTCAGTCCACATCTGAACGGGTCGACTTCGAGATAACTATTTCAGTCCATGATAATCATTGACATGGAGCCTTAGATATAAAAATAGCAGTCGGTGCTTCCTTTGTGATTATCATGGAATCTCCGTGAAGCCCTCTTAGATACATGCTAGTAGCATGATTCAATATGCAACCTTATATTATATTGTGTATTTAATAGATCGTGGAATAAATATTCTGCCTGGAATAGGAATATAATGTCAAAATGTAGTCATGCCGACTTTTACATTGGGACATTATATTGTCGGTCGACGCTACATGCGTTCAGATGTGTTTAACGTTGCTCAGCTATGCTGGAGGCAATTATTATTACATTATTTGCCACTTATTATATGTTATGTTATATATGTTTTATATAACACCCCACTATGTAAACGCAATTAATGGGCTATTCATATTGTATGTCGAACTATATATCAGACAACTATTATATAATATTTTTACTGTCTCACGATATATAGTTTGACACGCATTACATGTGTCGCGTACTGCGTGCACCTAAGGAATACGTGTTCCTGATTGGCCCACGTGATTACTTCACCACGCGATGCATTGAACTTGAATGGCACTTGTAGGTCGCCCCTAAAGCATCGCAGACGCACTGCCCGCTTTCTTAATAAATATGACCAATACCTAAACCAGCTTATTCATTAAACCTAATAATATTCTTAACAACTAAACAATATATAATTAGAAAGGTTTTTTAAATGTATCTAATTAGGTGTTATTAAGTAGTGTATTTGTTTTCCCCCAAATAAAGTGTAAAACCGTTTATTGAGTTGTACTCCTCATTTGGCCTAAAAGTATACATTTCTAAATACTTTAATAATATATCATCATATAATATCCTCATAAATGTATAATATAACAGCCTAAGTACAGCCTTATAACATTATCATATAATACCCTTATAACAGCTTAACTACAACCTCAAATAATCATCATATAATAGCCAATTTACAGCTTCATAACATCATCATATAAAAGTATAATAACTGCCTAATATAACATCCAATTTACAGCTTCATAACATAATCATATAACAGCCTAATAAATGACTAATATAACAGCTAATTTACAGCCTCATAACATCATCATATATCAGTCTAATAACTGCCTAATATAACAGCCAATTTACAGCTTCATAACATCATCATATAACAGCCTAATAACTGCCTAATATAACAGCCTAATAACTGCTTCATATAACAGCTTAATTACTGCCTCATAACATCATAATATAACAGCCTAATATAACAGCCTAATTACTGCCTCATAACATCATCATATAACAGCCTAATAACTGCTTCATATAACAGCCTAATTACTGCCTCATAACATCATCATATAACAGCCTAATAACATCATCATATAACAGCCTAATAACTGCTTCATATAACAGCCTAATTACTGCCTCATAACATCATCATATAACAGCCTAATATAACAGCCTAATTACTGCCTCATAATATCATCATATAACAGCCTAATAACTGCTTCATATAACAGCCTAATTAATGCCTCATAACATCCTCACAACAGCCTCATAACATCCTCATAACTGCCTCATATAACAGCCTCATATAACAGCATCTGTCTACACATTAGGCCTTTTTTTATGAGGCTGTTATGAGGGTGTTATGAGGCTGTTAATGTGTGCTGGGTACACAACTTTATGTGGGCTTAAAAGAATATAAAAGCTTATAATCATCTGAAAGAAGCATATATGGGTGGTTTAATAGTATTAGGTAAATAATTTAAATAAATTAAGAATAACAACGGACCTATATCGGACCCTTAGGAAAACCAGATATAACTGGCGAGAAGTTAGAGAAACTATCATTAATTTTAACTTGTTGTTTTATATCGAGTAAATACGATGTTAACCATTTATAACGATTACCACTAATGCCATAATAAGATAATTTATGTAAAAGTTTAGAGAATTATTTATGAATTATATTGTAATCCATCTTTTTTATAATCATTGCTTCGCAAAATCCTTGATATATATACGTGTTTAAATATATTAAATATATTGTATTAAGCATATTGTAAAGATTACACATACTATTTAATATTTAGAAATGAACAATAATGTTTAAATTCTAGTATACATACTTTTCATATATTATAAATATTAATGTTTCATGAACATATATCTAATTATTTAGGGATTTCTGATTACATTTATGTTAATAGTATTATATATATATGTGTTAAATTTATAATTTACATCTAACATTTACAAACAAACTGTATTTATAATAAAATTACTTAAAATAAAAGTAAATAATAATAGTTGGTTAATTTCTTCTTTTAGGTTTATACATTAGCAACTAGTAGATAATACAACTTTGTAATATTTAAACTATTAAACTATCAAACCATTTTTCTCACTTAAGCATTAACATATTTAAATTTCCTGTACCAGAAATTGATACGGTAATCATAGATGTATGATGTACATTGTATGTTAAGAGTGATTTTAAACATGGTGTTGATTATGGATTCGAACACGAAATTTTGATAATTTAAATATGGAATTGAGAATACCCAACTTTTTTTTTAATATAGGTCAATATTTGACATAGTAATAGATAGGCAAATACAAAAAAAATATAAATATGTATATTTTTCACATTTATAATTAAGCTAAATCCATGATATTTTCAGAATATGTGTAATGGTACTATATAGGTACTATGAATAATATCAACATCATAAAACATTAGTTTTATTTCTGTGATTTTTTTTAAATTATAGAATTTTCCATAATTTTTTTTTGACCTGTCATAATTGTTTACAAAATCGTTATATTTGATAAATTTATATTTTATATTATAACAAAATAATTAATTAAACACTATATATATAACAATTTTACTTAAACAATTATAACTATCATGGACTTTCTTTAATATTGTTAAAAATCATAATTAAATTACCATTTTTTCTGTGGAATTGGTACCTTTACAAATATCAGAATTTTTGTCTACCTCATTTTAAGATGTTATATTAAAATATAAATATAACTAAAATTAGCTCTTATAATTTTAATAAATAGTCAAAGTAGCCTAATTTTATGAAAATGTATATATATATATATTTTATTTTATTGTTTAAATTAATTATCTAATATCTATAATTATAATTAGGGATACTATATATGATATTTTCTATATAGTAATGTTATGTATTATAAGAATATAGTATTTAAGAAAAGTACTCATTATTATATAGATCCATTACAATAAAATAAAAATATAATTTATAAAATTCAAATAAATGTCCTTATTTATAAACATAAACAATACAATTATATAGAAGTAACACAATTTCGAGATTATTATTTTTTAATTATTTTGTTTAAAAATCTTCAGCGCAACACCAATATCGAACCAAAATGTATATGTATTAATTAAATAGTACCACGAACATCATAGCTATATAATAAACTATGTCGCGGTATGAACAGGAAAATAAAACCACTCTTAATATACGTCGTACATACATTGTACATCATACATAATAGCATTACTATATAATCTATTAAGTTAAACATTATAGGTAAATAAAATATATACGTATATTTTGATCGTATCATTTACTATAAAATCTTACTATACGTATAAATAGATTTTATGTATATACTTATACTGTATTGTTTATGAGGTATCGTATACTATAATACATTTTATAACATGTTTGACTTACATAATAGTATTAAGTAATATAATATGTCGTTGATTATATATAATATTATAATACTGGTGATATATATTGATGATATACATTTTATATACTTATAATATTTTATAATTTCATAATTTATCTAATTTTATGAATTTACATTAACAAATGCATGAATTTACATTAAATAATTATTAAATTACTCTATTATTATACATGCTATGTTTGTTATTATATATAATAGAGTTTCCGTAATTTAATATATAGCTTATAATCATTGGTAGTAATCATTATAATTAATCGTATTGTTTACATCCGTAGGGTTTACATGTATTTATCGTCTGTTTTAAATTAATATAAATGTAGTATTAATACGTCGTATTGAAAATGTATTATTAATATAACAATGTCAATATACAAATATATATATATATATATATTTACATTTGTATCCGCTATTATTATACGTGATTCAATAAATAAATATTATTATAGTATTATTATTATTATATATATTTATATATATGATGTTGTGTATGCCATTCTCTCGTATGATTTTATGATCTATGTATCCATAAATAAATTAAATCATCAGTTATCACAACATATCGACTCACGTGATATAAGTGAATGACATAAAATAGGCGTGGCTAAGTATTAGGAGTGTACTATAAAAGTTCCAACATTTATATTTCTCATATTAGTATAATCCTACAATGTTTAAAATAATTTTTATAACGAACTTATTATTTATTCTAATAATAAAATCAGAAGGTTTATTTTTATAGAAAATGTTTATTTATATGGCCCTATTTATAAAATGTGGGTTTAAATCCCATTCCGGACCCATGATTTAGATCTTAACATAATATTTAGTAATATTCTTATATAATTAAGTATGTTAACACAACGATAGATTACATTAAAGCAGTTTCGAAGTGATATTAGTAACATTTGGTAATAAGTATAACATTATTTAATTTCGTGAATTGGATGAAAATACTCAAAAAAAATAATATAATAATAGCTATTATATATATATATATATATATATATATATATATATATATATATATATATATATGTATGTATGTAATATTATAAATATAACTGTGTAAATAATCAAAGATAAATAACGTACTTAATGAATACCTTATAAAACATTCGACAGGTTTTTGTAAGGATGGCGTCATAAGGTGTGAGATGTTCTGCGAGTTCGGATTCAAGCAAGACGAGAACGGTTGCCAGATCTGCGAGTGTAAACCGTCACCTTGCAAGGTTAGTAGTATTGCGTAATCGTGCTATTTATAGGCGTGACGTAATATTTTTATGATTCTTTTTATTTTGTATATTCTTCCCATTAATTTGATTTTTAAAAAATACCCAAATATTCGTTATCACCTCTTTGCTGATGACTTACAAATTTATACTTTTTTTCCACCTGGTTCTGATATTGACATAATTCAACTTTAAATTGCTAACTGTATTAAAGATTTAATCTCTTGGTTTTCCTGTAATTCACTTTCATTAAATATTACTAAAACTGATAGCATTATACTTTCTAGATCTCTTTCTTCAATTACTCTCACTCATCCATTCCTTATCTCACTTCCTATCTCAAACACCATCACTACTCTAGGGTTTACTATAAATAATGTATTAGATTACTCAGTACATATATCAAACACTGTCCGCACTGCTAATTATTTCCTGTATAATATAGGCAAGGCTCGCTCTAAGCTAACATTTAATTTAACTAAATCATTATTACATTCATTAGTTTGTAGTCGACTTAGATATTGTAATTCGCTTTTAATTAATATTCCGCAAAAATTGATGAAAAAATTCGATTCAATACAACGTAGAGCTGTTCGCATATTATTTAAGCTAAAGCGTAGTGATTTAACCATATCTATACATTCCATAATGGCGACTCTCGGGTGGTTGCAGTTTCGAGATTTATGCAAGTTTCGACTTCTATGCATTACTCACAAGGCTATATATATGGGAGTTCCGTCTTACCTATCGAAGGGACTCATAATTCGAACAACTACTCGTCCGAGTCGCAAATGTGAGCTGATGAAACTCTCTCTACCGCTTGTCTCATCTATGTATGCAGATGCTGCTTTCACGGTTGCTGCTCCGAAATACTGGAATAGTCTTCCCGATGAATTACGCACCATGTCATCATTTATGAGTTTTAAATGTCGACTACATACATATATGGTATCATTATAATGTCTTCTTTTTAAATTTATTATTATTTGCGTAACTATTTATTTGTTTTATTATTTCAACTTGACGCACATAAACGTCCATCGTTTTCTGAGTCAATAAACCTTTCTATTATTATTATTATTATTATAATAGTATATAGTACTTACCCGATATATCCTATAATTAATATAATTATTTTAGAGGTATTCGTCACTAATTATGCAGATACTAAATATGTTGATAAACGTTATCGATGCCTATATTATAATTTAGGATGCGGTCAATCCGCTCATTAAAACTCGATGGGCCGACAAAATCGGTATTGAATATATAATTATTCTGTATTTACACAGGTATCAATTTAGCGGTGTTTTGGAGTTAGCGGGAGTTGATTGTGTGTTGTTCATATTTATCATTATGATTTATAATTTAATAACACGAGTTATGATATCGTATCTCATATTTAGCGAATTACGCATATCACGTGATATACTTATATGCTTACGCAATAATACAATGTCAAGGTGGTGAAATGCGGGAATTACATGTACTGTACACTCAAGAAAGTGTATTGCGTTAAAGATCCCTGCTATCCTGTCGCAGTTTGTAAATGTTAGAGAAACCGCTTTATACTAAGGCTTTATATTATATTCTTAATTTAATTAAATTCAAATAAATACATATATACACGTGTTACTTATTATTATTATACTTTACGAATTATAATAATTATGTACATATATATATATATATATATATATATAAATACTATTAACTAAATATAATATACAGCTATCTGCGAACAAGGCGAAGAAGTAGGCACCTGCAAGGGTAGTTATCTAAGGTACTATTACGACCCGATTACGAACACCTGCAACACATTCATATACGGAGGATGTGGTGTTAGTTACACGGGTGCCACCTACCGTCGCGACGTCGCACTATATAGTTATCTATGATTACACGTATACGAGCCGAGACAGAGAGACTCGTCACGCGTCATCGGTCACGATTACTATAATAATAGGGCTATTGTTTACGTGTTTACTGTGCGATTATAATGTTATTGTGCGGTTACGTCGTCAACTCTTTGCGATGTATGATATAATTATATCTATAATCGATGTTAATGGTATGCATAGATAACGGTGGTTTAAGAATGATACTCGTTAAAGTTATGTGCATATATGTACCACGTACACTATGGAATCTATTGTACAGTATATATATATATATATATATATATATATATATATATAGTATAGAATAGAATATAACATATTTATTTTTAATATATCTTTTCTTTCATAATTTTATATTGTATTTCATTCTCCTCAAAATTCATCGCATTAAGACTTGATATTGTTTCTGCATTGAATCCCTGATTACTATTATATATTTTTATATATCTCTCCATTCGTTTTATAGGCAAATAAGAATAATTTCGAAACTCTAGAGCAATGCGAGAAGATATGCGTTGTATGTCCGAAGATTAAATGTTTGCTGTTTTGCGAGTTTGGCTACGTGAAGGATAAGAACGGGTGTAATACTTGTACCTGTATTAAACCACCCAACCCATGCGATGTTAGTAAATGTACTTAAATATATATATATATATATATATATATATATATATATATATATATATATATCTCAAATATATCCATGTACATAATATATATTATGCCATATAATATAGAATACATACATTAATAAAGAAACTATATATATATATATATATATATATATATATATAATATATAATATATACTCTGCTATATAATATAATAATACATATCATTTAAATTAATAAAATAACTACATATTACATATATATATATATAAAATACACGTGTGAATATACTAATACCATATATGGTTATATACAAACTATAGTTAATTAAGTGCGATCTGAAAACTGAATATTGCGAATTGAAAGCAGTAAAATGTTATAAAGCCCCATGTTTACCTGTCGCTACTTGCAAATGTTAGTTTGCTTATGTTAATATAGTTTATACCTTATTTTAAATGACAATTATATATATATATATATATATATATATATATATATATATAATAAGTATAGAAATATGCTATAATTTGTATTAAGTTATTTGAATAAACTATTTCAATAATTGTATTTGAGTAGTAATCATATGTTATATGATACAAATATAACTATAAAATATAAAATATTTATAATTAATATAACTATATAATATTTAAATATATACTATATTTTTATTAAATATATTTATTAGATATATCAATAGTTAATATTTTAAATTAATTAAAGAAACATTTATATCTTATTATTATATATACATTAGGGAAAATGTGCAACTATGGTGTTATAACAACAATGTTTGTATATCGATACCATTTCCTATTTTATAAGTATATTTATATTCGAAAGATAAATATATACATATATACTAAATAATAAATTTATATATATATATATATATATATATATAAATTATACATTAAAATAAATTAAAATAATCTAATTATAATTAAGGATATGTATATTTTATTTTATTTAAATTTATAAATTAATGATATACCAGAAAAATATATAAGTCTTCTTATATTACATCATAACACATATTAAAAATAACATAACAAATTTAAATTAATTTAAATTGTAACCCTCTCGTATGCTATGATATATCGATATCTTAAGTATTGACTATTTGATATTTATTTATAATTTTAATTTAATAACAATAATAATATACTAATAATATAATTATATAACAAGTTGTTATATAATTGTTATTAACAATACATACTAAATTAAATCTATAGTTTTTTTATAATAATGTTATAAACTCGTATGTTGATATATTAATAATTGTAAATATCGTTACCCACTCGATTTAAATCAATTAATATATACCTATCTAAACATTAAAACTTAAATTTAAATTATATACGTAAATTCATATTAATATATCGTATCATATGAAAGTCTATAAGGATATAAAGTTAATAATAGATTAGTATATTATATTACATATTTAAATAAATTAATATATATATATATATGAACTGCATGCGTGGCTCAGTTTTCTAAGTCGTCATTAGTAAGAGGGTTCGAGCCCAGTCCGGATCATTAAAATAGGTCTTAGAATACTATTTAGAAGTGATCTTATATAATTGTGTATACATAAATGATCTGCTATCGTCAAAACCATGGATGTCTTAACACGAGAGCGGCTTCGAAGGGACATTAGTGTCATAGAGTTATAGTAAAAACATCATCTAAGTTCCTGGATGGGATGAAAGGACTCCACCAAAATATAATAACAATAATAATGATAAATATATATATATATATATATATATATATAATAATAAATGAACATAATTATAAAGTATCACTATATTTACAAAAATTATCATATATGGTTCGGATTGTTATAAATAAAAACAGTCTCAGATCCATTAATGGGTAGGCGCTGGAGTTAAAATGTGTTAAATAATTTAATTTTACAATATTTTTTTATTATGTATTATCCAAGTTCTGTATTTTATTTATAATATCCTAAAATATTTTTTAATATTTTTGAGTATTTCTATCAATATAAAGTGTTTTAGGAGTAATACATTTATAAATATATTTTGTATGTATGTAAATACTTGTAATATGTATTATTATATTACGATTTATTAGAATAATCGTTTAATTTAAAAATTTCTAGATATATTTTAGCATAGATCATAGATTAAATAGCATTACATAAATAAACAAATCATGTGTTATATAATCCTATTTGTTTTTATATTGTATATTTTATATAGTTACATATTTATACATATTATCTATGATTATTTATGTAAAAACTTTGAATGTCATTTTCTCCAGTTTTTACTTTTTCACATAGTAACCACATGTAAATGCCTTCTACTTTTTTAATTTATATTATGTTTAACTGACATTTGTACTGTAAACGTATAACATATACACCAATATAAATAAATCTTGATGTTATATTATATTTTATATTAATTAAATTAATAATGATTATGTAATATATTTATAATAACAAATATTCACCGTATTTCATCTGTTTTATTTCATATTTTTAAATTAATTATATTTATGAAATATATTTATATAGATGAATTTGGATAGTATCTATTGAATAAAAAAAAATTATTTAATTATCTCTGTTAGTTTTTTATTAGTAGCGTTTTCGGTAGAGCTATAAATATCATGGTGTAGATGAACTCCAGTGCCTACCCTTGACATATTCAAAAGTACCAGATCGTATCACTAAAAGATCATAACATTTATACCACTAATATGTTTATACATATATATTAATTAATATAAATATATATTTATTTTAGTATATTTTTATAACAAATTTAAGGTACAATTATTATATTTATATTTATGCATACTATTATAATATGGAGTAATTCTACCATTTAGGTATTTTAGAAAATGCATGGGAATGATTTCGATTTTTAGAATTCGGACAGTGCCCGAATACGGAGACTATCGTTATCTAAGATACAATAAATCATACAAAAAATGTCTATGAATAAAATATTCATTAGTATAAGTATTTTAATTTTTAATTACTTAAAATAATCTAATATATACATTATAGTACTTTTTTATTACTTTTTAAATTTACGAGAAAAAAATATACTAATGATAGAATATACAAATATATTAATATAAAATATAAAAATTATTAATAAATAAAGCATTCTATAAATTATATACATACTTAATATATTGTGTATCAGATATTAATTAAAATTATGATCATATATCTAGATGTCATGTAAATACCTAATACGGACACACAATAATGAATCAGTGCGCAGTATGTGAACTATTATAATTGTCATACAAAATATATAAAAATATTATTAAATTATTTATAAAATTAATTATAAGTAATGTAATGTTAGTTGCTCTGATTGGTTCATTAATATAAAGTATTATCTAGTGGTATATAGGGTGTAATTATTATAATAAATATGATCCGTATTCGACCATTTATACCGAATATGGATACCCCATTATATATTGAATACACATTAAAAACAATTTTAAAATCATAATACTATATATAATTATATAATATAAATTTATTGCAATAAAAATATAAATATTTTGAAAACAAATATTTAATAATACAATATTAAGACCATTTGTTGTTAAAGTGTCCATGTTAGTTTACTTTCTCTTATATATATATATATACCGATAATCATATTTATTAACATACATGTGATATATTTAGGAAATTATCATTTATTAGATATAATAATAATATATTCAAATTAGGATATTTTGAATTGAATTTTAATTGAAAGTTTATTTAAAATACTAAATAAATCATAAATAATTCTCTAAAGTGTATATATATATAGAATACAAATAATAATACAACAAGTACCATTAATATGATGCAAGCTCGACCTAGTAAGGTAAGGTAAGGTAATAATACAATAAAATAGAATAAACCGTAAAGAAATTAATAAATAAAATAATAATGAAAAACAATATCAGTATTACAGGCTGCTACCTTGTCAATTTATAAGTATTAAAAATAAATGTCCTAATATATGTATGTCCCTTAGTTTTTAATGTAGTTATTATTTTATTAATTAGTAATATACTTATTAAAGTATAAACAAACATTTGATTATTCAATTATATATATATATATATATATAAGTTTATCTAATATAACTAATACATATACTATATTTCACAGCTATATGTATTCTACCGAAGCAACCCGGCAAATGTAGAGGCTATTTCCCTATGTATTACTTTAATGAATACACCAATACATGTGTGAAATTCATATACAGTGGATGCAATGTTAGTTTTTAATAATTAGATTATATTGAAATAGTATATATCTTATTTATATAATATTATATATAATAGCTATACTATTATATTAGATATATATTAAAAATATATCGGGAGAATAATAATATAAATATTAAAAATAATAATATTAATTATATATAAAATAAAATAATGATATAATTAATATTAAAGTATTAATATCTAATACTTAAAAATACAATTATGTTAAATAAATATTATGTAAATTATATTAAAAACAAATTATTTAATATATAGGTATCCTATTTATATAAGACATAATTATATGCATATATGTAAGTATACTTACCTACTTAAATGTCATAATTGAGAGTAATAATGTCTCAACTATCAGATTGTAGATTGGCATAGTCCAGTACATTTGGAATCTTACGTTGTTATGATTAACATTTTACTCCTTCTTGAAACGCAATAACCTACCAGAAATATGCATAATAACAAAATTATTATCAAATAAATGCAGAAAGTAATCGATGAAAATCAGATAAATTAATATTAAATAATAACATAAAATCATTGCATCTTATCATGTGAATGGAATATTAAAATAAATAATATGATATCACAGTTAATATTTAACTAATTAATGATAATAAATATAATTCATATAAATCACGATAAAATCATAATTTAATAAAAACGGAAATGTCCCAACTATATATATATTTATATATATATATATATATATATATATATATATATACCATCCTTGCAGTATTCATGGTAGAAGTTTAAATATCATATAACTAAGTAACATTGCTTACATGTGACTATCATATAAACTACGTAATAGTTGTACCATTACCAATATAATATATGTTCCATTAGTAAAGGCCCATTACCATACATAATGTATTACTATACTATACGATAGTATATATAATATATAAATAACAATAATTTAAACATATAAACTACGTAGGGAAATCAGAACAAATTTTCATCGTTGAGTGTCTGCCGCGAGACGTGCGTAGATAGATGTCCCCAGCTCAGATGTTTAATGTACTGCGCGTACGGTTATCTATTCGACGAGAACGACTGCAGAACCTGCAAGTGTCATCGCCCATGCTCGGTAAGTGTGTCAGTGTCAGTGTCAGTGTGCCACGTATACTATATGACGTACAGTGTATGACGTATACTGACCGACATATACTGACCGACGTATACTGACCGACATATACTGACCGACATATACTGTACCACGTATACTGTACGACGTACAATGTACGTGGTTTCGTAACAATAGATATGTATTGTTATCGATCATAATAGTATTAACGTAATAGTTTTTAATAACAATATTATAATATTTTAATATTTTTTTTTAATTAGTATTTAAATCATATATATATACCTTACCGGATCGGGATTGTTTCCCGAGCATATATATATATATATATACATAAATGAATATTCCGAATTTATATATCTAATAATGTTTACGCCTCCTATTAATAATTATTCAACTTTCTAAATTATCTACTAACATAACAAACATTATTGCAGTTATTGCGTTGTATTTCACCGTACACTTGTGTAGCTAAACCTTGCTACGGATATAGATGCAAATCCGTAGGAAAATGCATCCTTTTAAAATGTTAGTGTTACATGTAATATAAATATTTCGTTTTGTTTATGATTTTGTGAATAGTATCCATTTAGATATTTCAATACAATATGTGATATTATAAAGTAATAAGTATTAATAAGTCATATTATTAATTTAAAACTAATATGTTATTGACATTTGAACCTACATTAGATATTGCGGAACCTTCAAGCACCTAATTAACAAGCTGCAGCGCGCCGAGGAATGAACAACAATGTATAACATATTAGATAGTATTAGATACATAACTTAATTTAGTTTGATCATCAAATAAATCAATATTATACGACTATATTATGTATGCATTTAAGTAATAAAATGTAATGATGAGTTAATTTTATTTATTTTCATAAAGCTTTTTATTATTGAAATAAACTAATTACAATCAATTAAATTATAATATAACCTATATATATTATGTTATTATTTAATATTTAAATTTTAGTATATGAAATAAGATAATAACATATATTTGAAATACTAGTAATCTAATAATAGTACATTTACTATATTATTTGATAATATACTACTATTATTATAAGTAAGATAGGAAATGATAAATTAGATTATAATGTTAGATGAATAACAAAAAGTTTAAATAAAAATTACCACAATTTAAAAAAATAATGTTTAAAGTATTATTATTATGATTATTATATAATAATCATATATATCAAATATCATAATATCATATTATATATACTAATGACTATATTACACATGGTGATTAAGGGTGTCGTTGAATAATAACAAATAAATAACAAAAATAAAAAGAAATCGAATTAATGAATAACAAAATAGAACGAATTACAATGATTTAAAATGTATATATATATATAAGTTACGTTTGATTAATGACACCGATGTAATACATTTAAGGGGATTCGCGGCCTTTTGGGTATACAATGTATTAAGATAGGAGATATTTTTTTGTAATGTATTTTAAACAATTTTAAAAATGTTTCAGCATCTAGGGTTTTGATCCGATTTCAATTATGTAAATTGCATATTGTTAACCAATATAATGTTAATAAAACTTACTTATTAAAAAAAAAATGGTTCACTGAAAATCCAAAATATTTTAAGATAAAATAGGATGCTAAATTATATTTTTTTTTTTAATTTTTATAATTTTGTATATGTTATACTATGTCTATTACAATTATTTTAAGCAAGTTTTATTATACATATAATAATGAAGATACTGTGAAAAATTCATCAAGTTTGGGAAATTATTGAGAGGGCTGAAAAACTGTCTAAGATTCAAAATTAATTAAATTCAATATTCTGAGTAAATCGAGTTTAAAGTTTGACTAGATTTATTTTTAATTTTATGGTAATATTTGTTTATTATTTCTACCTTTGACAACATTTATAGCATTATACTATTATAGAATACCACACTAATATATCCATATAGTTATTATTATAATATTTATATTATATTACCAATAATTACACATAATAAACTAATCTTTATGACATTTAAAAAAAAAATGTTTACAATAAAATTATTTTTTTTTAGTATATTTATTTATTTCTAATATTATAATATAACAGAATACCAGACTAATATATATATTTATTTCTAATATTATAATATAACAGATTACCACACTAATATACCCATACGGTTGTACTTATAATATTTATATAATATTATATTACAAATAATTACATATAATAAGCTATAGGATGTTACCTATTTACCTATTTATGAAATTTGTTTACAAAAAAATAAATGTTGTTATCATATTTATTTATGTACTATATACAAACTAAGTAATATATTTCTAGTATTATAATATAACAGAATACCACAATAATATACTCATAAGTTATTCTAATAATATTTATATTAAATTATATTACCAATTACACATAATAAACTATATTTATTTCATTTATTTTACAAGAAAATAAGTTTTTTTATCATATTTATTTATGTACTACCTATATATAAACTAAGTAATATATTTCTAGTATTATAATATAACATAATGCCACAATAATATACTCATAAGTTATTCTAATATTATTTATATTAAATTATATTACCAATTACACATAATAAACTATATTTATGACATTTATATTACAAGAAAATAAGTTTTGTTATCAAATTTATTTATGTACAATATATAAACTTAATAAAAAAAACTATAAACTAAATAACAAAACTATAATAAAAGGCCACTAGAATATTATTTATTTGTAGTTCTAGTTTACTTGACCAAACGGGCTTCACGAGTTGAATATAGTCTCTTTTTTCTTGAATTTGTGAGTCTTGAATTGTCTCTAAATTAATCTCATACGGTAGAGCATTCCAGCTGTTCGGTGCAATAACCGATAAAGCTGCTTCAGAATAGGCTAGCGATGTTGAACGTTCCACTATTGTCATAACGTTATCACATTAGGCAACTATGGATATTCAAACACATTTATTTTATTTACGATGTATCCAATATAACGTGTTTACATGGCATATTATGTTAGGTACATCAAGACTGCACGTTTACATAAATGAGATTAGCCTACTAATTAATATAGTATAATAAATTAATATTGTTTCTTTATTTAAAATTATTATTTACTATACAGAAGTTCAATAATTTGTATATCCACTAAGTTAAGTTAATAATGATCCGTTACCTAACAACACTAATACGTATTACGCCTTATTAAGTCATATTAATTAAACTTAAAATTATATAATATATATTTAATGTTAACAAAATTATATTAAGATAAGTTCGTTTAAGATAATAATAATGGACTTATGTACTTTAAGATTATTCAACGTTTAATCTTCAAAATACGCTATTATCAGTTCATTTGTATATATATAATAATTCAAATTAATATATATATATATATTATATATTAGATATAATTTATTTTTAAAAAATCATATAGAATATTAGTACAACAGTTTGAAAACTTAATATTATTGTTATTGTTAATATTATATTATTTTCGTGGAGATTTTTCATCCTATCCAGGATCTTAGATGAAGTTTTCACTTATAACCACATAAGTGAACAATACATATACTAATGCATTGGTCTAATGTCCCCTAATATTAAGCCATCCATGTTTTTCACCCTCTCGTATCTCAGTAACTATAAGATATATCAAAAAATGATATATACATGAACTGTTAGCAATTTAATGATAAATATGAATAAGTATATTGTTTTACAAAATATTCAATCCTACAATTGTTATTTGATAAAATGTAATATTCTGTTTTTACTTTTTAAATATTTGAATAATAACTTTTTTAAATCATTGTAATTATTTTATTAATTAAAATAAAACTTAATACTGCATATAATATTGTAGATCAATAAACTGTTTATAAACATTATACAAATAATTCAATTTGAATAATTATTAACCAAAATATCTTAATTATAGCAACCCATGTGATTTTCCTATTACCGACCCCATGTGATTTATAATATCCAATCAAAATAGATTAGTATTTTACTTTAATATATGTCATAAGTTGTTTGTGTATCATTGATATATAGATTGAATGTATATAGATTAAGGATTCATGATTCCATTAGATTATATACATAGTGATTAATAACTAAATATTAAATAATAATATACACTATTTTAATATAATTACTATAAAGTTTAAATCTAAATTTAATATTACTATTAAAAAATAAATTCAATAAAAAATAAATGGGGTATTACAGGTATCCGATTACCGACCCCCCCTTGTTTATTTTTATAAATATAATTATATCAAAAATTTAAAATAGCCACATTATTTATTGCCATAATATTACCCTAATTACAAAATTTCAAATATATTTTATATGTAATAAGTTATTACTAATAATCATTTAGGGGTCGATAATCGGAGAATTTCCCCTACACTTATATAAGATAACTTCTAGATAGTATTATAATATATATGTTATTGTCTGGAAAGGGCTTTATCCCATGTCCTACAACCTTTGTAGTCTTAACCAACCGAGCCACACATATAGTTATATTATAAATCATCGAAATACAAATAATTAACACATACTAATGTATATTTTATTATGTGCTAAGTATTAACTAATGTAGTAC
Organism: Osedax fenrisi; assembly: GCA_964019155.1. Lineage (NCBI taxonomy): Eukaryota > Metazoa > Annelida > Polychaeta > Sabellida > Siboglinidae > Osedax > Osedax fenrisi. Next base: position 33,186,777 of record OZ025240.1, on the reverse strand, counting down.
CTATAGGTTATATAATATAATAATATAATAATAATGTTATATAATATGAATGATTTATTATTGAACCACAATTTGAAATGGTAAAATTAGTAGTATATGTAGGCTATATATAGCCTACATATATATTAGTGATATATGTTAGTATTATATATATAGATATATATATATATATATATATATATATATATATATATATATGTATTTATTTAGTGAATTTATTAATTTCAATATAACAAATATAAAATTATATATATATATATATATATATATATATATATATATATATATATATATATATATATATATATATATATATGTGTGTCTGTGTATATATATAATAAATATAAATCGATATTAAATAAATATTATTAATAGTTTATATTAAATACCGAAAATGTAATATCAATATTGATATTAGATTTAATATTAATATCACAATTAGAATGGTGTTATCCTAAATATAGATCATATATCTATAGTATCCTATAATTAGGATATGCATCATATTATTATATATATATTATATTCGCAACATAAAACTTATTTGAATATAGAATTTCTAATACAAAATAATATCAATATTTTAATGATATATTTTTTAATTGTATTTATATTTTGACTAAATATATATTGAATTAGTTTACTTATACATACATAGTTAAATATTATAAACATCATTTACAGTATAATACAATATACATACATACATTTTTTTTTTACATTTTTCGGTTTTCGGACTGCAAACTGTGCTTATAAAGCAATCGGCCGTCCATATATATTTTAAGTTAATGTTTCATATTAAATAGGTAGGTTTTCAGTAGTTTCTTGAAGTTGGGAGTTGATGGTGTAGTACGGATGGATGTGGGGAGAGTGTTCCACGAGTATGGGACGGATATTGCCCATGCTCGAGTGTTGGTTGAATGTAATTTGTGTTTAGGAGGAAGTTGAAGTAGAAACGTATTGGTGGAGCGTGTAGTGGTACTAGTTGGTAATTTAAGTTTGAGTAGGGATGCTAGGTAGTCAGGAGAGTCATGGTGGATTGCTTTATGAGCCAGTAGTAGAGTTTTATATAGGATTATATGGCGTACAGGTAGCCAGTGGGATATATATATATATATTCATGTTACCATGGCAACATTTCTAATATATTATTCTGGTGGCTTCGAATTATGATCTATCGTATGTAAATACAATATTGTATATAAATATGTATAGAAATGAATATAAATAATTTCAATTATATAATAATAATTATTTATATGAGTATTATTATTATTAATATCTGTTATATTTTGTTTAAGTATATATATATATATTATTGAAATATGTAAACTAACGCATACAGATGAGATATATTCTACCGATAATATACGTAAATAAAGAATATGTAAGTGAAATGTAATCAAATAAAAAATGTAAGTTTATTATATTTATTTAACATCTACTAAATAGTATAATAATTATAACATAGCGTTTTGTATCCGAGGTAATTCTTTGTTATATATCTAACATATGATAAAACATTAGAATTAGTATGAAATAGAAATTTAATTAATACAAAAAAATAGTAATTATTCCGAGTAATTAGTTAATCTTAACTTTTAACTTATTAAATTTAATCGGAATAATAATAGTATACTATTTACGATCATATATATATATATATAACTATGGTAATAGTATTTATGAATAAAATGTATACTTAAATAAAATGATCGGCTCTCGTTAAAACCATAAATGCCTTAACATGAGAGCGGCTTCGAAGGGACATTAGAGCCAAATGTGGTTATAAGTGAAAACTTCATTTAAGTTTCTGGATGGGATGAAAGGACTCCACCAAATAAAAATAACAATAACAATAACAATACTTCAAATTTTCAATATATTTAGAAAATATATAGTTATATATATAAAAATTCTATATATATATATATATTATGCCATTTTTATTTTTATTTTTTTTCTAAACTATACATAAATAATATATATTAGTAGTGTGATAAAATGGAATTTAAATTTATTTTTTCTCAAACAATTGTGTATATAAATTTGTATATTAATTAAACAAAAATTGATATCATAATATTCATTCGTGTTTATTATTTATTTAACACCAGTAATACAACAAAATAAATGGTATAGATATTATAAAATTTTAAAAAATATAGGTGTTCTTATCTTTTTCATGTATATTAAATAAATATTAAGCTTAACCTTATTTATTGTATTGGTTTTCGTTATTTCAATACTATATTATTAAAATATTATTTTTGATTTCAATATTTAGGTTATTGAATTAATTTGATTATTAGTAAATTACTATGATAAACCAAATTGTCAGTATATTAGGATATGTTTAAGAGTGTAAAGCAATTAAAAAGTGTATTTTGTCGACTATAAGAGTTAGATTATATTCATTTAAGAATTAAATATTTTTATTATTAACAAAATAAAATAACGATTATATTGTACATTTTCAAGATGTGAGATTAATAGATTTTATCATTATTCATGTTAACCGATGTCAGATTATTATTAATATCGTTTGTAGTATTCCTTTATTTCTAATACTGCAAATATAAAATATGTATCTCTTTTAATATCGAGCTACTATATTTAGAAACCAACATAAACAAAGATACACGAAATCGTGGCAGCGGTCGTCGTATGAACTATACTATGTTAGTATATATATATATATATATATATATATATATATATATGTATATATACGTGTATATTAAGTTAGTGGTAATACATCTATAATGTATATATGTATATTTTAAAAGCATGTGAAATTAGAAGATTGCAATTTAATTGCCACAATATTTAAAATTATAAATTACAACCAAATTAAAACTGATATCCTTAACATGTATAATATAACTATATGTAATTATACACAACGTAATGTAATTCAATATTATGATAATACAATAACAAATATAATTAATAATGGTTCAGCTAATATGTGTAATTAATTAAATTATGAAATGATATAATATATTTCTGTTTCATAATAAAAAAAAAGTAAGTTACGACAACAATTTTTTGTGGAGTAATCTATAATTTGATATTAGTTTATTTATTAAATAACTTTTTTATCTCATACGTATTGTTTTGTTTTAATAGAATATTTGTTTTTCCATTTATATTTTTCAAATTAATAAAAAATAATATATCATTTTATTACAGATTTTAAATTAATATTGAAATAAATTATATTTTAATAATAATGAAGTCATGAGTTTATTAGAACTTTTTATTATATCATATATATAATAACAATAACAATGTATGCAATAATAATAATATAGTAAACTCTCTATTATGGTTATATATAACTATAGTTAAATATTTAATCTAGAAATATCACATTGTAAGTTAATACTTTGTATGGTCATTACACTTTATCCAGTTTCCGATTTTGTTTCAAAGTTTACTGTAATAATAATATATAAAGTTAATGTATATATATATATATTAGCATATTTTGCGAATCATATACTTTTAGATTGAATGATAGTATCGTATAGCATTATATGATTACATATTTAAATTTGATATACAAATTAATAATAAACATATTTTTTAATTAATATAATTTAATTATTTCAATATTGTTATATTAATAATATAATATAATATAACAAACGATATATTAATTAGGATGATAAAATATTTATTATTAACAAAGCTGTCAATTTACATAGCTTTATGAATATATTCGTATTTATAATAATATATTTAAAAATAATTATAAATCAATATCTGAATAAATTATCAATCAACCAATCAATAAAAAATGAACGCATTATTTTATCTACAAATACATATATCTAGTACCTTTTATGTCAATGCAATTTAATTAATTTACCAAAGAAAAGTAGTTCTCACGTGGAATTAAAAGTTTCCATTGCATATGTAGATAGCATGCTATATGCATATAGGCTCAAATTAATATAATAATGTTGATATATTAACAACATTATTAACAGAATAACTAACCTGTATTTAGGAAACATTTTCCTTCAGATTTACACCTATATCCATAGCAAGGTTTCGCAACACAAGTATGTGTGGCAAGGCACAGCATCGACTACAAATAAGATGTGGAGCATTTAATTAAAATATATATATACATGTTTGATTTAATTATGTATTAACTTTAATATGCATTAATAATTTATAAATCTGATTTGTTATTTAAAATATATATGTAACATAAGAGAAACTAACTGCACATGGATTATGATAACATTTACAAGTTCTACATTCATCTTCATCAAACTTATATCCATATTGACAGTGTATTAAGCATTTCAATTGAGGGCATCTATCTACACACTTCTTTTTGCAATCTTTTAGTAATGCAAAGTTATTTTCATTTCCCTAAAATTATGTAATATACATTTATAAATATATAACTAAGTTAAACATAATTGTAATACAGCTATACTGATATATACTTACGAGACATCCACCATAGATAAACTTCAAACAAGTATTTGTGGCTTCGTCATAATAATATCTGGGGAAATATCCTCTACAATGACCCGGTTGTTTTGGAAGTATGCAAATAGCTGTGATATGCTATTAGTGTACTATATTATTTCTATAGATATATTAATAATCGCTATCAATAATATATATATATGGATTAATAATAACTAATTATTAAATTTAAATAGGTTATTTAATTTAATTTGTAAATAATTATTGAAAAATATATATAAAGTATATATAAAGTTATATAAAGTCATATATAATTAGTATTATAATTTGTAGTATTATATAACTAACATTTACAAACTGCAATCCGTTCACAAGGTTCCGTAACACAATTCACACTTTGTAAATCACAATATTCAGTATTTTTATTACACCTAGCGGTCTATTAAAATCATAGTTTAATATACACAAAATAATATAATTCATTTAGATATTTAAATAAATTAACATCGAAATTTATTATATAAATAAATATATTATATAAATAATCTACATTTCATTATATTAAATTATAATATTCATAAATAATTTTAAAGTTAACTTTAAAATTATTTATGAATATTATAATTTAATATAATGAAATGTAGATTATTTATATAATATATTTAAAATTATAAAATTAAAAAATAAATAATTATTTCATTATTTATATGTTAATACATTATATTTTCGTATATAGTTCACATTTCCCTGAAAACTAACATCGCATGGACTGGGTTTGCATGTACAAGTATCGCATTCATTCTTATCTTTCACATAGCCAAACTCGAATTGAGTTAAACATCTTATTTGAGGACATACGAAGCACGCTTTTAGACAATCTTTTACATTGATGAAATTATTCTTGTTTCCCTATAGATTAAAATATTTTTACATATTTATTATTTTAGTTTTACATATGTAGTGTATAATTAAATCAAATAGTTATAATAAATATTATTTCACGAATAACCTAATAATGAATATACTTTGAAAACATTTTTAATATTTATAAAGTATACTTATTACATTATATGTAAATGTAATATTAATAATTTACATGCAATAATGCTATATCTATAATACTATTATTATTAAAATTAATATAATAAGTTTACACGTACTTCAATAATAACAATCCTAACATAAACTATGCTTATATGCAGGTATACCTTAATAATTTACAATGTATTTATTAATAGGAATATTTTGGTTAAGGTCTTTCAATTATATAATACATAATAAAAGTATTATAATATGAATGATGTTATTTAAATTATTGAAAATAATTTATTTATTTAATTGTACATATCATGTACTATATTACATTATATACATTATATTATATATTATACCTACTTTATATATTGCTTGAATAACTCTTTCATAATAACACTTATAATTTCAACATAACATACTGTAGTATTACTAAAGTAATACCGCAATATATAATTTATTTATTAAACTAATCATTATTATATGTATTTAAAAACTAACATTACATCCTCCATAAAAGAATTGAATACACTTGTTTGTTTCAGAATCATAATAATACCGCGGAAAAGAACCTTTACATGTTCCATATTCTTTGGGAAGATCGCATATCGCTGATATCATAATGATAATAGATTATTAACATTTATAATATAATAAACAATTACTATATCGATATGTGTGGCGATCGCCAGTATTATATAATACTTCTTTGCAGGAATCTATAAAAAATTAACGTTTTATATACATTGTTAATTGATTTAAATACAAATATGTGTATATATATATATATATATATATATATATATATATATATTATAATTAAATACTATTTTGAAATTATAATATCATATAATTATATAATAGGGTATATTTAACGTATTATAAATATATGTATTATAATAACCTTGTTCTATAGCAACACTTAATGATGCAACTACCAAACTTAATAATAGTAATAGTTTATTCATTGTACTTGATGAGTAACGAAGTTATAGTCAATATGCATTATATATGATTGCACACTCGCTTTTATACTATATTTAATGATTATACCACGCCCATTTTATATTCGTACCAGGTTATGCCTCGTTATAAATAACGCGTCAGCAAAAAAATAGTCAGCATTTTCAATATCCAGTAAATAGAACATAGATATTTACATACGTATATTAGTCCACTTTACTCTAGTAGTCATGTGTCAGTGACATCTCCTATTTGCACGATATCAAAGAGTGTTACTAAATGTATATATTATGTTATATTGTTCTATAGTTACATAAACTCTACATATACCTATAGGTATATATATACAGTATATATACCTATAGGTATACCTATAGTATACTTATCCTTATAAGATAAATAGGTTAGTTAAGTACGGGTTATTGTATTATATATATATACCATTACGTAGTTAATCTAATAAATAATATTAAAATTAATATATACATATTTTATCATTTATCATATTTTAACTTTTAATTTATGTATTTTTGTAGTTTTAAGAAGGTGAATATATATATTCACCACTAAATATATTTAGTATATTTGCCCACTCGAATTAATCGAAATTTGTAATTGGAGCTTATGAATATGCCGATATAATAATAATAATAATAATAAATATTTATTAGAATAAAGTTATACATTTTTTTCGTATGAAGTATATATATTAATTTTATTGTTATTTCCTCTAAAGGGCATCAGTAAAGATCAATATATTTTCGATGCTGTCGCCCTGATTATTAACATGTTATATATATATATAATAAATACAATATTTTATTATGTTATATGATTTCGTAATAATTTACTCGTGCACGAAATTAAATAATATAGTAAGATATAACAAAATTATAAATAAAAATAATTAAGTTCATGTAAATAAAAAGTAAAATAAATACAATACACAAACTAGTTGTACGATTTGAAACGTTGACAATACGAGTGGGGTTATGATTAGAGGTAGGGAGTATGGAGATATTTAGTGTATTAATGATAGTAATATATGATATAATGGATTTGAGGAGAGAAGGAATACCAGAGATTAAAAGTAAATTGAAGTAAATGACATTAATCAAAGATTTAATGCGGGATAAAACATATGGGGATACTTATTAAGACGTAGAGAAAGATGTGTGTTGGTTATTCTAAGTATGACAGTAATATATTTATGGGTGAATTACTATAGTGAATATATAACATATTAATATAACTAATGAATAAACGAATAGATGGATGTTACACCAGACTTCTCCGAATGGCTTTAAACATATCATGGAAAGATAAAATCAATAACATAACGCTATATAATGGACTCTCAAGAATATCTGAATTAATAAAAGAAAGAATACTAAAACTTGCAGGTCATTTGATAAGACACGACAACGAAATGCATTTGAGCCATGGCTCATAAACTTGTCCTTTGGGAACCGACAAATGGTAGTGCAAAGAGGTCGCAAAACCATCACTTTTGTAGATAATCTAAGAGAAGACATAGGACTAGACGATATAAATGAGATAAATACGATGATGTTGGACAGAGATGTTTGGAGAGAAAAGGCAAAGATGAGTCGTAAGTAAGTAATATAACTAAATCGTATCGATATTTACTTCAGTTATAATTTCTAATATTTGTATTTAGCCGTAAAATTCATTTAATGATATTGTTTTAATATTAAATAGCTCATTATCATTTATAACAAACATCTACTTGACACTGAAATAAAATATGAAAACCGTTTTGCTCATTCAGCTCTAGTTTTTTTTTATTCGACTTTTAATTTTTTGGAAATATCAGACATTTACTAAGAAAAAAATAGGATTTCATATAAATTATACAGTATTTTAATCTGTTCATACCTGTCTATTTAGTTATTTTATTATATAAATGTGTTGGTAATATTTAAATAGTGTACCTATAGTGGGGCAGTTGATTAGGGATATTTCCTTAATAAGTTAATTAATATGTAATTACTAAATATTCAGAAATATATTGTATATTAATTTCAATAATTTTCTGACATTTAATGAAATTAACATATATAAATATACAAATCATTATTTTAAATAAGTTAATAATATCATTACTTCCTACAACTTCAAATAAGTATAACGTATTTTAAACTACATTAACCAAGAATAGAGAACTTATATTAACAATCCAGATAAGTGTTGTTACATTTGTGGTAAGGTAACGTTGTAGAATCAGAAGTCAAATATAACGCCATTTATAAAAAAAACTACAAGTCTTATTTCGGAATGCATTTTGGAGACCAATACAAATCACTTGCACCACAATTTTTATGTAAAAATTCAACTGTTAACTTATATCGTTAGAACAATAAGAAATTAAAATCTTTAAATTTCGGAATACCAATGATATGGAGACAATATCAGAATCATGTATCGGATTATTATTTTTGTATAATAAATCTTAATGGTTAGTTATAATTATAAAATAAATGTATATTTATATTAAATTAGTTAATAATTTAATTGTATATATAAATTCATGCATATATAGAATACATGTGTATACATACATATTTATTTATATAATTCTATATGTAGGAATAAATATGCAGAATAAAGTACGTGTTATATATCCTGATATACCTTCAGCTATATGGCCTGTACCTCATAATGAAGGAATACATTCCCCATGAAAATAAAAGATATCTAGGACCACGTAATCAACATGATCTAAATGACTTAACAAGATACATTGGCATATCCAAAGAATCTGTTCAACTACTTTGGTCTAGATTAGCTGAACGTCAAATGTTATTAAAAAGAAATAACACATTCTTTGTATCGAAGTCGTGACATTGAGTTTAGGCAGTATTTTACTACCAATGGAGAAATTGTATATTGTAAGAATATTATTTGATTGGTAGAAGGTATGGGTATTGTGTATGCATATTCAGACTGGAGATTATTTATCGATTCATCAAATATAAAGTCTATGGGCATTTTTTATTATACAATGGTAATAAAGTATATATATATATCACCTAAATATATTTTTTTTTGATAATTTATTCGAAATATTTCTCATATTTGATAAAAAATTAAAAGTTGAATAAAAAAAAACTAGAGCTGAATGAGAAAAAAGGTTTTCATATTTGAATTCAGTGTCAAAAAGTAATTTAAAATCAGTTGAGAAACCCTTGATAACAAACAAACAAAATTCAAATCCAGACCAGTATAATCGCTTGAAATTCATTTCAAATATGCCAACTTCAATATTGTTCTAATTCTTAATTTATTTTCTAGTCTTCATTACCAATATCCGCTAACAACATTAGTTATTTTTAGAAGTACTCTCTAAAATACGGTACCATGTCGTGTATCGTAAATTGGTGCTAACTAATAGATATGATGATTACATTTCTAGTATATTTATTTATCGTATATATATTTATCGTATATATATATATAGTAGAAATAGTGAGCCCACTGATGATAACAAAAATGTGTGTATTCATATTCAGAAAAATATGTTATCTACGTTTACTTAGTATAACTCACGAGTTTCTGTTTATTACCTGATTATTTTAAGTATTTTCTAACCAGGCATATAAATCAGAATATTGAATATTTAAATTGCCAGATTCAGTCATATTACACCGCCACCTATATTCCCATCCTTTAACTCAAGTTCATTAGTTTTAAATACTACAATTATATTGAATAAACTATCTAATATTTGATGTAATACCCAATAATCTAAATATTGTTCACATACATCAATAATAATTATTATTTTCTACAGCGTACTTATTTATTTTTTTTTTATATTATATTACATATTACTATCTACTGCCTATATTTCTCACTAATATTATATATATATATATATATATATAAGTGTGGGTTTTATCTCGACTGAATTATAGTCTAAATAAAAGATGCATTCATATATTCATTCATATACAACTATTCGTAACATATATATTATAGTAATATATTTCGAGTATATTATTTAGATTAATATTTAGAATAGCATATAAAGATTTAACATGAAAATATTTCTATTATAATGTATTAATTTTATATTCATCGAAAATAGTAGAAAGTGGTAAAGTATCAATTTTCAGTGAAGAATAATATGATTATTTATATTTTAATATTTCAATCAGGGAGATGGAAGGCGAACCGTTTTAATTAGATAAAAAACATTATTTATTTCAAAGTATTAAAATATAATTCATTATCATTAAAATAATGAACAATATAGTTTATAATAAACTAGTTTATTATTTATTATAAAAATAATCATATAAAATTCCGAGATAAAACTTCTATATATAAGTAATCAATAAATATTATTTAATTATTTGTTCCAAAATTCGTTTCCAACTATTATTATATATCATATACATTTGTAAATTGTATAAAATAGAGTTATTCAAGTATGTTATTCAATTGGTATATTCAAGTTAAATAAAATTCCAATATTTTTAAATTATATATAATTTATATATTACGTTTTCTCTGGGAGATATATTTAAATTCACGTTATTAGGGTAATAATGTATATATATATATTATTAAAAATTTATTTATATCTTAGATTTAAATTTACATTATATTTTAATAATAATGGACATATCATGGATTTATTAAAATGTATATTATATAATATATACAATAATAATAATATATTAATAATGAATATATAGTTATTTCAATGATTAAAGATTTAATCAAGAATATAACAAATACAATTTAATAATTTTGTTGTCATTTCAATTTATTCAGTTTCTGATTTTGTTTCAACTTTTACTGTAATAATAATATATACATAATTAAGTTATACCTCAAATTAATTGATATATCAATACATAATTTAACATGAAATACATAATAACATTTTCTGTATAAAATAATAAAATACATCTGCAAACTCGTATTTAAACGCATAGTGGCAGAGTATATATTTAAATTTGATTTTGAAAATTTGCCGTTTTTAAATTACTGATTTCAATATTATTACATTAATAAGATACTATAGGTATATATAGTAACCTAATATACATTTTATTAATTATGATATTGACATAAATAATAATGAAAACAATGTTTCAGTTAATTCCGCATTATAAATAAATTCGTGTTTTAATAATATATTTATTAAAAAATACATTAAATACAATTACAAAAAATTAATACATTATTATTTTACCGTTATATAAATATTTATTCTATCTTGGAATAATTAAAATGTATTTAAATATACCACTGAAAGTACTTATATCATATTATCAAACGTTACCATTGCAGAGATAGAGAGAATACATCCTATAATTGATACACTATAACATTAATATTAACAGAATAACTAACCTGTATTTGGGACACACTTTCCTTCAGATTTACACCTATACCCATAGCAAGGTTTCGAAACACAAGTATGTGTGGCAATGCACATCATCGACTACAAATAAGATGTGGAGCATTTAATTAATATATATGTATATAATGCTTGATTTAATTGTGTATTAATTTTACTATGTATTATATGTTTGAAAATCTGATTAGTTATTTAAAATAATATTTAATATAATATAAACTAACTGCACATGGATTATGATAACATTCGCAAGTTCTACATTCATCTTCATTAAACTTATATCCATATTTACAGTGTCTTAAGCATTTCAATTGAGGGCATCTATCTACACACTTCTTTTGGCAATCTTGTAGTAATGCAAAGTTATTTTCATTTCCCTGATCAAAATATTATATAAATTTATTATTATATCTAAGTTACACATAATTGTAATACAGCTTTAACGTGATGATATATACTAACGGAACATCCACCATAGATAAACTTCAAACAACTATTTGTAGCTTCATCATAATAATATCTGGGGAAAGATCCTTTACAAGTTCCCGGTTGTTTTGTAAGTATACAAATAGCTGTGTTATTAATGTATAATATTAGTATAATATATTATTTATATCTAGATTAATAATGATACATAATGATAATATATTATTAATATTTATAATATAATAAATAATTACTATATAGATATATGTGGCGATATTGAATACAAACATTTACATAAGGGTTTTGGATAGCATGGAGCTTTAACGCAAACAACTTTCTCAAGAACACATACTTCATTGTTCCCACATTTAACCGTCTGAAAAATGTCATCGACATTAATATATGTGATAATGTTTTTATTATTATATATGTTATTTTGTTACGCAATAAATTATAGTATTTAAAAAAAAAATATATAATCTTATATATATATATATTTATATTATCAATACATATTCTACAATATTTGATAGTTATAATTATTTCAATAATTATAGTTATTTCGCGCATACATTTCAATACAGAATATAATAAATTATGCACACACTTACATGTAGTACTGATTACAATTGATGTTATATAATTTAAGTTAATGAATTAATATAATGGGTAAATTCAATATAAAACTATTATTTAATTGGTTAACCATTAGATACATTATAAAATATTAGTTATATATATCAGACATATTTATCATTATTTCTATGATATTAATTATTATTAAATTCTCTATTATACTCATATCTTTGAAATATGGTATATTATAATATATTATAATATATTATATAATATATCCTATAGGGTATGTGAAATTGCTAATATTTATTTATTTTAAATATATTTAATTACACATTATTAATTAATATGAACCTATTAAAATAACTAAACAGCGTATTTAAAAGACAACATAGATTATATATATATATATATATATATATATATATATATATATATATATATACATATACATATATTTCACATAACAATATAAATGATAACCTCGCAAGGATTTGGTTTACATTCACAAGTGGAACATCCATATTTATCTAATGTTGACCCATATTCACAGTATGTCAGACATAGTACATCTTTGCACGATTCTGAAAATATTTAGTAAATAGGAAATTGATTTAGATACAAATTAATAGTTAAATAAATTTAATTAAATACGATTATAAAATGTCAATGTTATATAAGTATATAATAGGATGTATTAAACGTATAACAAATATATGTATTATATTAATAATAATTATAACATATTTATCAACGTATACTAATTTTACTAATTTAATTTATTATATACTCATAATAATTATATATTCATTAATATATATATTAACCTTTTTCTATAGCAAAACTTATTAATGAAACTGCCAAACTTATTAATAATAATAATTTATACATCTTGATATACGATATTATAGTCGGTATGTGTTATATGTAATGGTAAGATCACTTATATACATTATTTAATTATTAGACCACGCCCATTTTGTATTCGTACCAGGTCGTAACTCTACATCTATAAGTCGCCAACAAAAGAAAGTCATCATTATCAATATCCAATAAATAAGGCATATATTAATATATGTATATTTTTCCAGTGTACTGTAGAAAGCATAGGTCAGTGACATCTCCTATTGATACGAATACAATACATATTACTAAATGTATACTTATGTAAAAAAGAAACTCTACTTATACCTACACCTACGTATTCCTTATATGGTAAGTATTTATAATAATATTTTATCTATGACAAATAAACGGTACTTATACCTACTTATATCTTGTTAGGTAAATAGGTATAATTACATATTATTTATATATATATATTTTATACTGCCTGTATGGCTCAGTGGCTAAGGCGTCAGATACACAAGCAGTAGGACACGGGTTCGAGCCTCGTCCGGACCATTAATTAATTTTATAAAATGGGTCTTAAAATATTATTTAGAAGTGATCTTATATAATTGTGTATACATAAATGATCGGCTCTCATTAAAACCATGGATGCCTTAACATGATAGCGGCTTCGAAGGGACATTAGAGCCATATATGGTTATAAGTGAAAAATTCATCTAAGTTCCTGGATGGGATGAAAGGACTCCACCAAATAAAATAACAATATATATATATATATATATATATATATATGTAGAGTATGTAATTTAGTTAATATTATTAATATTAACATATATTTTACTATTTACCATTTAATATTTATCATATTTTAACATTTGATTCATATATATTTTATTTTTAAGAAAGTGAATATATATAAGTTCAATAAGCCATTCTTAATGCAATACAGTTGGTATTAGGAGCATACGCACACGAGTGCATACATTGTAAACACATGTTACTTTAATATGCTTTTATTTATATAATAAGTGATGATAGTATTATCTACAATACATGATTTTTAATTTGAAATGAATTGTAATATAATGTATAACATATAATAGATTTATTTGTAATACAAAAATAAATAATAAATGATATTATTTCCTTATTATTATTTATGTACATTTAAAGAATTAAAGAATATTTCAAAATACTCATATATTGATATCTAATTATATTTACGTAAATACAACTATCAACAATATGTGTAAGATATATGAAAAATAATCTTGTTAAGCGTGAATCATCTAGATATTTATGAATATTAATGTTGAGATTTATAAATTTGAATTATAATTCTTTATATCAGAATATGAATGTGCTATATTAATATTTATGTATTGATTAAATATGAATTTGAATTTATTATAAGAATATGAACTGATATAGCTGGAATAAAAATACTTAATTAGTATTATATTTAATAATAAGTATAATTAATAACATGTAAACATTATACCTCATAGGTTAACATATCCTTATTAATATAACATCTGTAAATTATAATATTGTATAACATTATTTATCTATACTGAATACATGCTATCACCCTGTATAAATATGCAAGAGACTACGATGCACACTTGAATGACTTCGGTAATAGAGTATAGGCTATACAACTTGACATCGAACCACATAATATGCCCATGATACAAATATGTTACATCCCAACATACATATTCTGTTACCGTGATGCATTAAAAGGTACGTTGTTGATTACATCTCGTTTTTAAAATGTACCCATATTATTATTCATATCTGTATATATATATATATATATATTATATATTTTATATTTTTATTCATATCTTATATCCTATCTTTATTTTTTATTTCTTTTTTCATAAATATAATGATTAACCACTATTATAATCGTTGGTTTAGCACTATCTTTGTTGCATACACTTATTTTTATTTTAAAATGTTTTATTGACTACAAAATCACGTGGTGGTTATGGGCGTCATGAGAAGGAAACACAAATAAAATAAATAAAGTACAATAAAAATAAAGGAAAAAGGAAAACACATTTAATAAGTGATTTAGATTTTTGCAATATGTGATATGTATCGGAGAGTATGCGTGTAAGTAGGCATTTTCGAGACCTTGGTATTGTTTTTGATGATAATATTAAATTAAATATTCACATTAATAACATATGTAGCAAAGCCTATGTGATCTCGAATATAATTTGTAGATGTTTCATTACAAATAAATCGTATTATCTAGTCAAATCATATACCACCTATATACGGCCATTACTCGAATATAGTTCTTTTATTTGGAATCCAGGCAAATACTTTATTGGCTTAAACAAACTTATTAAAAAAAATTAAAATAAATTTACTAAGCGAATTTACTTCAGATGTAACTTTATTAAATCAACTTATGATACTAGACTGTGTTTTCACAATTTAATGAATTTATCCCATCACAGATTAAGAGCTTACCTGATTCTGGCTTTCAAGATACTGAACAATCTCGTGGATATAGATAAATCATCGGTGTTCACAACTTATTCTACAAGTAATCGAGGACCTCTAATCAAAATACGCAAAGACAAAGGCATTAATAAATCAACTATCAATTCATTCAGCAACAGAGTGAGTACCGCTTGGAATTCATTTCCTCGTTCTGTGGCTTCGGCTAAATCTATAAGCATATTTATTTCAAATATAGATACTCTTAATATTAATGGAAACTTTTTATCTCAATATGCATATATGTAATGTCGTTATTTTTTATAATTTAATTGTTTTTTCTAGTTTTCGTTTTCGTTTTGTACTTTATTTGGTTATTTGATCTTATAAGCTGTATAATCATTTGATATTCTAGGTGTGGAGAGATGTCAAAAAACCAATAGTCAGGGACCGTCAATCCCTCAGGATTTATGGGCATGTAATCATATATGGGCACCCCGATACCTCTTCCCTTGTTAGTTGATGATGTGTTCAGAACGTTTGATCAACATCCCAAATATTGCTTTACTATTATTTTATTTACTTTCGGTGTGTGAAATTCACAAATTATTTATATTTGCTAACTATTATTTATATATTTCTGTTATTATTATTTATTGTTACCCATCGATTTGAATCTATTCAATAAACTATTATATATCTATCTATCTATTATATAATTACTCTAGAATATTCCCATGAAATTGGAATTTATCACTCCTAATTATAAAGTTGAGTCATCACAGATCAACAATTAGATATAGTATCGTCATCTATTATGCATATTAATTATTAATCAAACCTGTGATTTATATGTTAATATTCTGTATATTGTTATATTATTTCATAAACCATCATTCTTTTTTTCATATATTATTTATTATCAAATTCATATATATATATATATATATATATATATATATATATAAATGAATGAATGAATGAAATCAGTTTATAGACAATTGTCTAAGGAGGATCATTGAAAGCTATAATTAGCTTTATTAAGTCGATACCTCCATAGTATATGAATATAATAGCTTTGGGACATTTATACAATAATAATAAGACTTGTGTACTAGAATTCAATATAATAAGAGTAAAGAAATATATATAAAGAGAATAATAATAATAATAATACAAATAATGTCCCTCAGCGTATTTCATCATGTTTCATCAATCCATTAAATAAACTAATAAAATAAAATGTGTTAAAACTTGTGCAAACAAATATAAAACAAAAAGTGCGAATAAAATAATAAAAAATTATTGAAATGTAATAACATAAAATGATTCAAATGGTTTAGTATATACAAATTAAAATAAAGTATGTTTAAAACTTATGCAAACAATTATATAACAAAAAAGTGCGAATAAAATAATAAAAAATGATAAAAATATAATAACATAAAAATGACCCAAGTAGTTTTAAATATAAAAATTTTAAAAATTGACGAAGATTAAAAATATTAAAAATGATTAGAATGCTAAAATATAAAAACTAATATTTATTTAAAAAGTAATTCTTTAATACTTTTTTTAATTTGTGTATATTATGTATATTTTCAGATTTTAATATATTATTACTCATTATATTATTATAGTATTTTGGGCCTTTAAAAAAAATGGTGTTTTGAAATTTCGTTGTTTTCATTAATGGTAAAATAAATCTTGTTTTGTCTTTATTATAAATAAAAAATGTATCTAGATTAATGTTATAGTTATTATGTAAAAGGTTATATAAAAATAATATTATTCTAATAGTTATGAGTTCATTCAATTTTAAAATAGAATTATATTTAAACATATTATTAGTGTGTGATAAACGAATCAGAGTTAATTGAGACTTGTCTATCATATTTTTATTGATAATTCGAATTATTTTTTTTGTATTAATACTAGTTTTTTTAATCTATCTTCATAAACATTACCCCATATTTCTATTCCATATGATATATTTGATAAAAATAGTGAATTATATAATATAATTAAATTGCGTAGGTTAAGAAATTTTAGCTTCCGAAAAAGATATACAATTTTTGATAATTTATTACACAAATTTATAATATGAAACGAATATGTTAAATTACTATCTAATATAATACCTAAAAACGTATATCTATCTACTATTTCTATGTTCACATTATTTAAATTTATATTATTTATAATTTTTGTATTAAAATAAGGAAGTATTTTAGTTTTTTCAATATTCAATTTTAATTTATTTATATTAAACCAATGACATAATCTATCTAAATACAATTGCATATTACTACTCAATTCTTCATTTGAATTTGCAAATATAGAGAGTGATGTGTCATCTGCATATATATTTAAATTTATATTATCATCATTATTAAATATATTTGATATGTCATTAATAAATATAATAAAAAATAATGGACCTAATACTGATCCCTGAGGAACACCAAAACGTACATTTCTAACAGATGATACAGTATTATTTATTCGAGTTTTAACTTTTCTATCTAATAAATAATTTTTTAAAAATACATTTACATGACCCCTAAAACCACAGTATTCTAATTTTTTTAATAAAATGTCGTGGTCTACAACATCGAACGCT
Organism: Osedax fenrisi; assembly: GCA_964019155.1. Classification (NCBI taxonomy): domain Eukaryota; kingdom Metazoa; phylum Annelida; class Polychaeta; order Sabellida; family Siboglinidae; genus Osedax; species Osedax fenrisi. The sequence continues at coordinate 33,167,995 of OZ025240.1, read as the reverse complement.
TTTTTAAGGTCTAAAAATAGCGTAGCAATTTTTTTATTTAAACTATGTTTAGTAAATAAAAAATATTGTAAGTTAAAATGTGAAAGGGTAGTATTGGATTTTTCTACAAATCCATATTGGTTATCATTAATTATTTTATTTTTATATATAAAGTCCATCATTCTATTATAAATTATTTTTTCGAAGATTTTACTAATTTGCGGTAGTAATGAAATGGGTCTATAGTTGATTATCTGTTTTTTATCATTTGCTTTAAATACTGGTTTAATGATAGACATTTTCATATTATCAGGAAATTCAGAATTAGCCAAGCATAAATTAAATAAATATTCTAATGGTTTAGCAATAGAATTTATTAAAAGCTTGATTAATTTCATGTCCCAGTTATTTATATCTTCGGATGATTTAGATTTCATATTAAGTGTAATATTAATTATTTCCTTATCAGTAATAGGTAAAAAATAAAAACTGTTCTCAATAGAGTTTAAAAAATATCTAAAATCATTATCATTAGTTATATTATCATTAGTCATATTATCACTAGTCATATTATCATTAATCAAATTATCATTAGTCATATTTTTATTTAAAAAACTTTCATTTATTTTAAAACCCACATTTGAAAAATAATTATTAAAATGTTCACATTGATCTTTTATATTTATAATTTCTTTTCCTTCATATTTAAGTATTTTGGGTAATTCATCAACATTTTGATTAATTATAGTGTTCAAATGTGTCCAATTTTCTTTTTGATTACAATTTGAAAAAATATTTGAGTAATATTTATTTTTTTCATATTTTATATTTTTATTAATTTTATTTTTTAGTTTTTTATATTTAATAAATATGATAGGGCAGTTTTTAGTTTTATATGTGTTAAATAATTTATTTTTTTTTCTTATTGCATTTTTCAATTTACTTGTAAGCCATGGATTGTTAATGCTATTTTTATTTATTTTTTTTCTAGATATGGGACAACATTTATTAAACATTTCATTTAATTTTATTACTAATTCATCATAACATATAGAAGGATCTGTAATTGTGTAAAAATAGTCCCATTTATAAATCGATAATGTATTTACTAATGCATTAATATTATGCATATTTCTGATATATACATAGTCACAACTTTTAGTATAGTTATTTTTTATATTCAAAGTAGTAAATACAACAGAATGATCAGATATATCTGTATTAATAACACCATTCAATAAAATTGAATTACTATTTGTTAATATGTTATCTATTAATGAATTCTTATAAGTTGATAATCTAGTTGGTATTTTTATTAAATTATTTAGGCCTAATTGTGAAATGGTATTATTAAAATCAATTGTGAATGGATTAAAAACATCTAAAAAATCAATATTAAAATCACCACAAATAAAAATTTCAGAATTAATATATTTTAAAAACAAATTATAAAAGAAATCATTAAAGATAGTTCTATTAATATTTGGAGCTTTATACAACCCTGTGATTATTATAGGTTTATATTTAAATTTTAAATTTAATTGTATACTGATTATTTCTAAGTCATCATCAATTGCTGTTGATAAGTCTTCTATATATAAACAATCTAAATTTTTGTGAGCAAAAATTGCAACTCATCCACCTTTTTTTTTAATTTTTAGTATACGATTTGTTTTATACATTTTGTAATCTGTTAGATATATTGAAGGATCATCAGTATCAGTTAGCCATGTTTCAGTTAGTACTATTATATCTGGTTTACTGACTAATGTATCCAAAAATATATTAAATGTATTGATATTTTTATTGAAACTTCTAATGTTTAGCATCAATATAGTTATATTTAACGTATTATGTATATTATTATATTCCTTAATAGTATAATAATATGTATTTTGAATTGTATTATTCATCATACTGTTTTTATTATATTAATTTTATCAGTTTCATTTTTAAAAATTACTTTTATAGGTCTAATTTTATTATTTTGTATCTTTTCATCATTTCGTTTTCCTAATCTATGGAACTTAATTACATTATTAAATATAGAATCATCTGTAATAGTCTTAATTATATTATTTACAAGTTTTAATTCAGTATTATATTTAATTTTATTATCTGCGAAGTCACTTTCATTAGCATTATATATTATTATTGATTTATTTTTTAAATTATCACCATTAATTTCTGAAATATTTTTATTGATTGTCTTTTTAATAGTACTTTCAATATTAAGTAATTGTTTAGATGTAATATCTGCATATACGAATATACTTTAATATACTAACATATATATTTAATTGTTTTACACTATGCACTGAAACTTAAATTAAGAATGTATCTTTAAGTTCAACTCTATGTCCCTTATTCATCCTCTCCATTTAAATAAATTCAAGAAAATTGTTGATACTATATATACATTAATATCAAAAGCTATACAATACAATCTAATTTAATAGAAGTATTATTAATAAATCATTAAAATATGCTATTATTAAATATATTCTTCTCAACTATAGGCCAATATTTGAACTATCAAAAAAGTAAGTAGAATTACTGATAATATTGTATCCCGATCTTTTCAAAGTGCATTAAGAAAACATGTTCGAGAGAAACTACATTAACATACATCCATTATAACTCTTTGTATAACCGATTTGATAAAAAATACTTATGTAGGTATTGATTATTATAACCTACTATTATGTATCCTGTATCTAACAAGTATAATCTATACCCGAGAACTTATAAACCAATGGATAGACAATATTGTAATATATGGATCACAACTTAAGTTATTTATATCTTGTATAGGGGAAAGTAACCGAATACGGACACTTCCCGAATACGTACACGCTATAGATACCTATAGGTATCTCAGAAACCATAAATCCTACAACAAAATGTTTAGTGAATATAATATTCATAATTATATACATGGTCTAAATGAGTATTTTGTATTGTTTAATTATTCAAAATAGTGCTGATATATCCAATAAACTGATTTTTTATTACGTTTTTTAATTTATAAAAAAAATGTCAACATTAAACCTTCTAAATAATATACAAATGTATCAATGTAAAAAATGAATATTAATATTAACACTGAATCATTACATATTAATTAAGTTATAGCATCTATAGATCATATAAGTCCCTAATACGGACACTCTAGATGTCTTAATACGGACACCCTATAACTAATCAGCGCGAATCGTATGAACTATTCTAATTTTCATAAAAATCGCGTGTGTTATAATATTAATACCACCAACTCTAAATCTAAAAATGTTATCATTTATATATTTAACTTGTATTATTAATTAATAAATTAATAAAATGAATATATTAATTTAATTAATTACTAATTAAATTATATAAAATTATTCCTAAAATTAATTATAAATAATATAATTGTAATTTATCTGATTAGTTCATTAATAATATATAGTTTATCAAGAGGTATATACAGTGTCCGTTTTATAACGAAGTGTATCCGTATATGGATATGCATATGCATATATCCATGGATACCGAATTCAGACACCCCGTTATCTATTGAATACACATATTAAATAAAATGTTAAAAACACAATAATATCTATAATCATATAATATTAATAAATTATAATTTTTGAATACAAATATTGAGTCAACAAATTTTAAAACTTTTTATTTTTAAAGTGTATTTCCAACACCTGATATAACATCTTCTATAAAATAAAATTATTTGTATTCAGCTCATTATCATTAAATGCATGGTGCATCATGTTTCCCTAGGGACATACGTATATATATACACCTTTATTATTTTCTATTTATCTTTTAAAATTCGTTTATGATATTAAACTAATATATAATATATTAAACTAATATATCTATGTATAATCTTACTTTAGAAATAATATTTTAGTTATAATTAATAAAAATGTTATTAAACCAATTGCAGTGGTAAATCTTAGTATATATACTAAGATGATTATAGTAATATATAGCTCGTAATGTTTCTCCAGTTTATACACACTTATTTCAACTTCACTCTTCGTCGAATTCAACATATTCGTAATTTCTGTTCTAATCATCTTTCACATTATCTGGTAACACTATTGGTCATTTCTAGAATTAATTTCTGCTGTTCTTTATTCTGTCGTATATCGCACATTTATAAACATGGATCATTCTATCTTCTTATAGAGTACATCACGTTTATCATCGAAATCATTCATCCATTGATAACAAATATCTTTGAAGTAGCATCTATTCATATGATATCCATGTTTACTTAATATAACTCAGAAGTTTCCGTTTCCTGTAAAACCTGGTTGGATTAATTTGTTGTCAATCTGGCCTTAAAATGTTGTATATCTACGATTGTCTAAGTACACCATACTAGTAACACCTTTATACTAAATACCACTCATTTTCCCTCGTTCAGGGTACCGATACTACCACTACTACTAGATGTAATACGCTCCTCATTAATGCACGTACTTATTCATTTAACCCCATTATTATTCAAACCCCATTCATCTAATTATCTCTCACGTGAACTTAAATAACGTATATGACACATCATTATTTATTTTTATTATTCTAATAACATTTTACTTTTATGATATACATAAATTAACTGTAAGTGCAACATTCTATTTTTAGAATGTCAACTATAATTAACATATATAAGAATGTTTGTAAGTATCTCTATATAATTTTAATATAACTCAATCAACTATTATATATTTTAGAATTAATATTTAACAAAATATTTACTTTATTTTTATTTATTTAATATGAAATATAATTTAATAATTTTAAAAGTTTAATTAAACAACATTTATATATATATATATATATATATATTCGGTCGTCATAAAGTGTTGTTAAATCATTTTATTTAAAAACTGTTTTTTATTAACTTATATATTCATGTATTCGTATGAATATTATCTAAGAAAGTATATTTATAAATATAGAATATATAGAATATATAAATTAATTAAATATGATACATTAATATGATAATACAATTACAAATAAAATTAATAATGGAGCAGTTAATATTTGGAATAATTGGATAGTGAAATAATAAAATCTATTTGTGTTTCATTTTAAATTTTTTTTTTAAATTATGACAATTTTCAAATCTTTAATTTTCTATTGGTTTTTTTAAGTAATGTTGTAATTGTATTCTTTTTTTTATCATTCATGGAATATTTTATTGTTTTTATATATTTCTCAAAGTTAATATACAAATATAAAATTAATATTTTACTAATATTATTACAGTTATATTAATACTAATTTTAAACCTCTGAATTCCAGAATAATGTAATGAATATTAGATTAATATTTACTTGTTTTGAATTAATATTGGAGTCTAATATTTTTTAATTATTTGTTTTATAATATATATTTTAATGTTATCATTTTATAATTTATATTTTAATTATAAAAATACATAATTAATAATATATTACTATTAGAAGATATAAAATTAAACTATTAATTTATTTAAAGTTTTTTATTCATACCTATTTTATAAATATTTCGATACTATTTTCTACAAAATGTAATTTATTTAATATATTGAAATATATTCAATATATTATATGAATTATTAAAAAGTAATCTTATTATGATGTTATTTAATATTTAATTTATGTTTTAGATTTAATATATACCTATATTAAATGTTAATAATAATTCAATATAATGCTGTTATTATCATTTATTACATAATGTATAAAATAATAATAACATATATATACTATAGTATATATATATATATATATATATATATATATATATATATATATATATATATAAAGTTATTTAAAAAATTAAATATTTAATCTAGAACATATCACATTGTAATTCAATAATTTTCATTTTCATTTTATCCCGTTTCCGATTTTGTTTCAACTTGTACTGTAATAATAATATATAAGTTAATAGCTTAAATCATTTAACATATTAATTAATAAATAATTTGATAAGAAATGTTAAATTATATATATTGTAATATTAAAATCAAGGTATTATATGTAATATAATCAAGGACACTACATTTAATAATGCATATTTTGTGAATATCTATTTTACTATTAAATTATTTTAGGGAATCCATATTTGAATATATTAAAAATATCAATGTAAATATCGTTTATAATAGTCAATATAATCATAGTAAAATCATAATATATGTACATTACATTATATTACTTTTAAAGTCGATATAAATAATATTTAATTTTGTTTTTAATATATAAAAAGCTGTGTCGCTTTATAAATAAATTCATATTTGTGATAATATATTTGTAACCAATTAAACATTTTAATAAAATGGTTACATTTTTAATTTACAAACAAAAATATATTTATTGTATTTTTGAAATTAGTGAAATTTAATTATATATACTACTGAAAAGTGTATATTTAAAAAAAAACAATTTATAAGTATTTAGACATATATCCTATCATAGATATACCATAACATTAATACTAAAACATAACTAACCTGTATTTAGGATACACTTTCCTTCAGATTTACACCTATACCCATAGCAAGGTTTAGCAACACAAGTATGTGTGGCAATGCACAGCATCGACTACAAATAAGATGTGGAGCATTTAATTTAAATATATATATATATATAAGTATGTATTTAAATATGTATTAACTTTAATGTGCATTAATAATGTGTAAATCTGATTTTTTTATTTAAAATATAAATGTAACATAAGAGAAACTAACTGCACATGGGTTATGATAACATTTACAAGTTCTACATTCATCCTCATCAAACTTATATCCGTATTTACAGTGTCTTAAGCATTTCAATTGAGGGCATCTATCTACACACTTCTTTTTGCAATCTTTTAGTAATGCAAAGTTATTTTTATTTCCCTGCAAATAATATTACATAAATTATAAATATATAAATAAAAAAATTATTATTGTAATACCACTTCACTACACTAATATATACTAACGAAACATCCCCCATAGATAAACTTCAAACAATTATTGGTGGCCTCATCGTAATAATATCTGGGGAAAGATCCTTTACAAGTTCCCGGTTGTTTTGGAAGTATACAAATAGCTGTGATAGTAAGGTATTCTATTAGTAAACTATATTATTTATATCTGTATTAATTATATATTTTTATAATAGTTAATATCAATAAATATATTTATTAATAATACAAAATTATTAAATTTAAATAGGTTAATTTAATTTGTTAAAATATATGCATATATAAACACATACAATCGTATATATAATTGTTATTATAATTAGTAGTATTATATAACCAACATTTACAAACTGCAATCCGTTCACAAGGTTTCACAACACAATTAACTTTTTGATAATCACAATATTCTGTAGTTTTATCACATCTAGCAGCCTGTTATTTATATGGGTATATATTAGAATGAGAATTAATTGAAATATACATAATTAATTGAAATATACATAATTTATTTAAATATAATACATATATTATATGTATTGTAATAATTAAAAAATGTAGGTTATTATCGTAGACCTATTTAGACCTATGTAGACCTATTATCGATTTTAAATAATATATATTATATTATATTTTATAATACTTGTATTACTTGATATCATTATTCATCATCATGCATAGGTTATAGTAAAGAATTATGATAGTTTCATTAATATAGTTGTTCTTTCCTAGAAACTAACATCGCATGGACTGGGTTTGCATGTACACGTTTCACATCCATTCTTATCTTTCACATAGCCAAACTCGCAATGAATTAAACATCTTATTTGAGGACATACGAAGCACGCTTTGAGACAATCTTTTACATTGTTGAAATTATTCTTGTTTCCCTAAATAATTGAATTGTGATAACGTTTATTATTTACAATAATTAATAATATATCTTAAATTAAATCTTAATTAAAAATAATACCACACTTCTAAAGTATTTTAATATTTGTTAAAAATAATAAGAAATACATATAACTGCATAGGTATATAAATACAAACTTTACATCCACCATAATAGAATTTATTACACTTGTTGGTTTCAGAATCGTAATAATATTTAGGAAATAATCCTTCACAGGGCCCACTATCTTTAGGAAGATCGCATATCGCTGATTTCATAATAATAATTGATTATTAATATTTAGAATATAATAAACAAGTAATATGTGTTGTGATAATGAATACAAACATTTACATACGGGTTTTGGATAGCACGGAGCTTTAATGCAAACAACTTTCTCAAGAACACATACTTCATTGTTCCCACATCTAACTGTCTGAAAAATGTAGTAGGTATTAATAAATGTGATAACTGTTATTATTATTGTATAATTGATTATATATATTAATTGAAGTATATCATTTTGTATTTGTATATTAAATGTTATTAATAATACAATATTAGTGTATATTATAAATATTTGTATATTAAATAAATACATTATTAGTATTTTATTAAATATGTTATAGGTTTGGGTTAGAAGTTTATAGTTTGTAAAATAATAAAGTATTAATACAATTGTATTGCTTGTTATTAATATATATATATATATATATATATATATATATATATATAATTATTCTTAATATTTATCCTATAAAATGTATATTATATTAAATAATATAATTTATTTTGATAATTATATAAGTTAATATTGATTTTTAAATAATATATATTTAATTATACAATTAATTATTACGTTTGAAGTAACTACTTTAAATACTTATGCATCATATACATATAGATATATCTATTCATTAATATAGTTGTTGTATACTATAAACTAACATTGCATGGATTGGGTTTGCATGTACAAGTATCACATCCATTCTTATCTTTCACATAGCCAAACTCGCAATGAATTAAACATTTAATCTTTGGGCATTCGTTGCATGTTTTAAGACAATCTTTTATATTCTCGAAATTGTTCTTGTTTCCCTATTGAAACAAATATATTTTCATTATTTAATATATAATTTATAAATATATGCATGCATATCTTGAGTATAATTAAATTAAATTATTTTAATAAATCAAATATAGATAATGTTTTAATAATTTGTAATCAATATTTATCATAAATACCAATTTCTGCCAACAAAAATAACAATTTTATTGTTATTTTGTATTACTTAAGTACATAAATAACATTAATAACATTTTCAATGTATAATAAACAAATAAGCGACCTATATATTATTATATATATTATATTTTTAAACATTTAAAATATAATGTGTACATTATATGTACATCAAATAATAATATTTTACATACAATATAGTTTGTATATGATTTCTTTATTTACGAAATATATATTTATTTATTAAAAATATCAATATTATATTTATTTAAAAACTAACATTACATCCTCCATAAAAGAATTTAATACACTTGTTGGTAGCAGAATCGTAATAATATCTTGGGAAAGAACCTTCGCATGGTCCAATTTCTTTAGGAAGATCGCATATCGCTGATCATAATGATAATTGATTATTAACATTTAGAATATAATAAACAAGTACTATATATATGTGTTGTGATAATGAATACAAACATTTACATACGGGTTGTGGATAGCATGGAGCTTTAACGCAAACAACTTTCTCAAGAACACATACTTCATTATTCCCACATCTAACGGTCTGCAAAATATCATCGGCATTAATATATGTGATAATTGTTTGAATTATTATATTGTTATTTTACGCAAAAAAATTGATATATCTTATATAAAATATATAAATAGTTATCACAAAATATTGCTATAATATGGGATGTTCCTTTTGGATGATATATTTATTTAGTTTATAAGGATGAGTAATTAAATACCGTATTTAAAATACAACACATATATATATATATATATATATATATTTATTTAACACAATTACATAAATGCTAACCTCGCAAGGATTTGGTTTACAATCACAAGAGGAACATCCATATTTATCTAATGTTGTCCCATATTCACAGTATGTTAGACATAATACTTCTTTGCACGATTCTATAAAATATTTAGTATTAATTATATTGAATAGTGTATATTTTAATATAAACTGGTGCCATATTAATTACTAGAATAATACTAATACAAATTAAAATAATTATTAATATAAATTTTAAATTTATATCAATTATATATCTATTAACCTTTTTCTATAGCAACACTTACTGATGCAACCACCAAACTTATTAATAATAATAGTTTATACATTTTAATAGACGAGTAACGATGTTATAGTCAATATGCATTATATATGATAGCACACTCGCTTTTATACTATATTTAAGTATTAGACCACGCCCATTTTATATTCGTACCAGGTCGTACCTAGTAAGCAATAACTCGTCAGCAAAAAAGAGTCGGCATTTTTAATATCCAATAGAGCATAGGTATTAACGTACAGTAGTCCACTTTTCTGTATTAGTGATATCTCCTACTATTTTGATTGCAATAAGTGATATTAACATATAACATTTTCATATATATTGACATACAAATATACACACATATTATATCAGTGACTTTATATATATATATACATATTTTTGTATATGTTTGTGTATGGGTTTATATTATAGTGTACACACAAACAGTATAACATGCTAATTATATATTATATATAATACAATATAAATTATTGATATCCTTACTTAAGTTGTATTACATTAAATGATATGCATTTACATTACATATATTACTTATATTATATATTATATATAATATATTACATTATTAATTTAATATTTCTATATAAATATACTAAAATAAGTTAGTATTTCACATGATATATTTCATATTACTCTTATATATTAAAAACATATACCTGTTACCTGTTACCTAATTGGTTTAGGCACTTCCATCAACTTCTTTATTGAAGTTTTCGGACGTGCTTTCAATATATTATTGGGCAAAAAGGTATGTTTTGAGCTTTGATTTGAATGTTACAGTTGAGTCAATTGATCGGATATGGTGAGGTAGATCATTCCAGATTTTTGGAGCATGGATGGAGAAAGATTTATGTTGGGAAGATGTTAAATGTAATAGAACTGGAGTTTTTAATTTGAATTTGTTTATGTGTCTTTGTTCGTAAATAGTTGTGTTGGGAGTTAGTAAGTTGGCAAGATAGTCTGGTGTGTTATGATGTGTAGCTAAATGTATGGTGAGTGCAATTTTGTAAATTATACGGGATTTTATTGGCAGCCAATGTAATTTGGTTCTCAAAGGGGATATATGTTGTCTGGAATATTTAGTTATGTTGAATATAAATCTGATGGCTGAGTTCTGAAGGCGTTGGAGTTTATTTATTATAGATTGTGAGGAGGCATAGAGACAGGAATTACAGTAATCAAGGCGGGAAAGAATGAGGGATGTAGCGAGGAGTTTTGCAGTATTAAAATTAATGAAGGGTCTTATTGTTCGTAAGTTGTGTAGTATGTAGTTAATTGACTGTGATAGTGATTTAGTCTGGATGTTGAATTGTAGTGTTGGGTCGATTAATATACCAAGATTTTTATTTTATTAGCATAAGAAATACTCAGATTGTTAATGGTAATTTATGGTGGAATGAATATAGTGGTAGATGTTTTAATATGGATTGATTCAGTTTTAAGACAGTTTAGTGATAATGAGTTGTTGGTGAGCCAGTTATGTATATCAGTAATGCAGTTGTTAAGTCAATTTATGTCATTGTTAGGGTCTATCAATCTACAGTGTAACTGTACGTCTTACATCACATCGATATTAATATTAACTATATATATATATATATATATATATATATATATATATATACGTATATCATATACAATTTTATGATTAATAAATAATAATATTCATATTTAAAATCCAATATATAATATTTAATTAATAACATTATATATTTATAATGATGGTGCGTATATTTATCTGGAGGTAGCCATATTTAATTATTCTATATATAGGCTATTTGAGAATTATTTCTATACATAAATTCAGATAATAAGTTATAATAATACTATATATGTAGATGGTTATTTGATGTACCTATTTGGTTATATTATATGATGTTATAATGATGTTATCATCTATGATTTTAGTATTAATATGATTTAGTATTTTTATGATTAATAGTATAATAAAATATATGTTAAAAAATGATATAATATTTAATATGTTTAATAAGGATATCATAGTTAATTTTAATTTCAATTTGATATTACTAGCGTCTTTAATCGAAAAATGTCAATAATATATAAAACATAATCTAGAAAATAGTTTCACAAATACCTGAAAACCAATCTATATCCATAGCTATATATGACATTGAATATATAGAATATTCATATAATTATATAGATTATTAATAAATATTAATTTAAGTAGTACCATAATGGTAATAATAAAATATTATTTTTAATATGTGTACCTATGTAAAATGCATGATATTGTAATATATGATTTAATAATAATAATACTTATTAATTGTTATATAATGTATTAAATATAAGCAATATAATACTATTTGTAATATTAGTAAATACATTTTATATGAATATTAATCTTTAATTAATCTTTTATTAATCTTTAATTAATAATTATCTAAATATTATTTAAATAAATTGAAGCATATTTTTTAAACATTCGTATTATGTATCTCATCATATTTATGTTATTAAAGTTTACGTAAAAACATAAGTTATATCTAGTAAGATTAATACGCATAATGTGAATCATCATTAGATTTAATTCAGTATAGTCAATTTAGTTCATACAATATAACATGGTTATTAAATTTTACTTTGTAATTTTATTTGTATAAATATATATACATATGTGCCAATATTCAAGATATTACATATATTATATATCATAGTATACCGCGTATATTTAATTGCGTAAAATACATAATAAGAGTGAATACCACCTTACTGTAATAGGTACCAAATGGTACCGATACATAGTTTATCATTAACTTGGCAATTACCTGATTACATAATAGAATATTGCTGACGAATTATCTACGATATAAACGACATTGTACGACGTACCAGGTACGACGAGCATGGTATGTGTTAATAAGGGGCGTGTATAGATAATATGAAGAGTACACGTGTGATAATATTATCATTGTTATAAATCAACCAACATTTTATGAATCATGATTTATTTAAGTATACTCATGTAAATATTGTGGGTAATTACATAAATATATATTAATATAACTTTTCGCTGAGTTAAATAAATAGAATACTTTGATTTATGTTATGACCTTTTTATGTTATGAAATGTAATTATATATTCATTCATACATATTTTATTTCATTTTATAATTTATTTAGTGATGTTTTTCAACTATATATACATATACTAAACTTTATAAAATAATGATATATGTTACAAAATTGTTACTAAATATTGGATAGGTGGAAAGTTAGCATAACATTAATAGAATAATGGAAAATAACTTTAATTAAATTGAAATGTTTATATTTATCTATGGGAAATTAACCTAACACGGACACTTTAATAATAATTGGTCTTAACATTTTATGACTCAATATGTTTATTCAAAAATTACAATATAATAATATGATATGATTATAGATATTATAGTAATTTTATAATTTTATTTAATATTTGTATTCAATAGATAATTGGGGTGTCCGAATTCGGTACCAATGTCAGAATACTGATACAATGTGTACAAAAAATACTTACACCCTATAAACCACTAGATAAACTATATATTATTGATGAACCAATCAGATAATTTACAATTATATTATTTATAATTAATTTTATGATTACTTTTATATAAGTTAATTAGTAATTATTTTATTAATTAATAATATAAGTTAAATATCTAAATAATAACATTTTTAGATTTAGCTTCGTTGGTGGTATTAATATTATAACGCACGCGATTTTTATGAAAATCAGAATAGTTCGTGTAATGTTCAAGAAATGCGCGCTGATTGGTTATATATACCCTATATGGTGTCCTTATTAACACATGTATAGTAAATATATATATTAATTAATATTATAAACTATTATTATATTATATATTTATTTAATATATATTTTAATTTAAATTTTATATTTAATTAAAATTAAAAAAATCAATCTATAATATACAAAGTGATAGAATTATCTAAATTATTAATTCCAATGATTATTAATTAATAAATGTAATTATATTTATAATAAATAAAATATGATACAAATTAATATTAATATACAATTTATATATATATATATATATATATATATATATATATATATATATATATACAGTCAACTCTCGGTAAGTCGGACTACGGATAAGTCGGAATTCTCGATAAGTCGGAGAGATTTAGGTGGTTTGGTTGGATTTGTATCTAGTTCCATGTTAAATTAATCGGATAAGTCGGATAAGTTGGATTGGATAAGATGGAATTTTCTATAAGACGGACACATATTATTGTCATTTTTATGATTTTATACTGATTAAGTCGGACTTTTCAAAATTGTCCGAAATATTTACTTTAAATAATGAATATTACAATTTTAATAAGTAATATTATTGAATACAACATTTTATGTTGTTGATTGTTGCATAATTCCACATTTCGGTAACTCTTTAACTCACGCTGCGCATCTAATGTATTATTTGTATGATATTCTGAATCTCGGATAAGTCGGACATCTCGCTAAGTTGGACACTTTTCCGGTGCCTTGAGAGTCCGACTTATCGGGAGTTTACTGTATATATATATATATATATATATTTATATATATATATATATATTTATTTTCTTTTCCATTCTACTTTTTTATTTAATAAATATACACATATCATATTTTTAATAACGTGTTATTTAAATTGTATAATACTATTGCAATTTCCATATATTTGTATTTTCAAATTATTTTAAGAAAATAAAAAATATAAATATTTTTTTTATATTCTCGTATACAATTTCTATTTTATTTTCCATTCTACTTATTTATTTTATATACACCGATCATATTTGAAAATAACGTATTATTTAAAGTGTTGTAATAGTATAATACTATTTAAATCTCAATATATTTTTATTTTCAAATTATTTTAAGCAATATTGTTCATATTCTCGTATATCTAATATGTTTATAAGTGAATATTGACTTAATGCAATGACTAAAAGTGCTTTGTATGCATATTTAGATTTTTGAAATAATGTTATATTAGACATAAGTAGTATATATTAGGCTTAATATATTAACTTAAACATATATAATCAGATATAAATATATAATATTCTGATAATATAACTTATGAATGAAGTTTCTAAAAAAAGAATATTATAAAAGTAGCATAATATTTTATATGCTTAAATCCAAGACACAAGTATACATTATATTATAATATATATATATATATATATATATATATATATATATATATATATATATATATATATATATATATATATATATAGTCATTATGTATATTAAATACAAGGAAAATCTAATAATATATATATATATATTTACTTGATTAAATATGCACAACTCAATCATAATATATACAATATTACTTTACTACACCCATAGTAGTAGTATTACACGTAATTACTATTCATAGTAGCAAGTCACGTATCGTAACGGCACGGGTGAGTCATGTAGTGACGTACCTATTGTATATTAGTCATCATCGATAGTCTACTTTGTATATAATATATAATAATGTGATATGTATTCATAACATGAATGCTCTCAATTTAACAATAGATACAATTGTTTAAAACATTAAATGCTTAGTAATGTAATTATGTTATTAGTTATATGCTATTTTTATAAGTTATGCATACTAATTTAATATATATATATATATATATATATTATATTAAATTATATAATTATATAATATTGATTGATAATTTATTTAAGCAAATACATAGCCGAAAATATAATCGAAAGTATAAAGTATCAATATTTGATAACGATAACATACGTATAACAAAATAAATGCTTAGTAATGTAATTATATTTATATAATAACTATATAATAACTATAGTTATATGTTGTTATTATAAGTTATGAATACTAATTTAATATACATATCGTATATATACCTATATATATATTATATGAAATTATATAATTATATAATATTATATATAATTTAAATATTATTCTATGCGGTTAATCAATCACGTTTATCAATCACATTTATTACGTGTTGTTAACCTTACAAGGTGAATATTCATATGTGATATTCACTAAATAAATTAAATTATAAAATGTATTAAATATTCTTTTACGTAATTTATTAAATTTGATCATATATATAAATATAATACTTACTGAGAAAAATAAACCGGTCATTTGACTTACATGTATTGATAATGTTGGTCCTTTATCGGATTTTTCATGAAATGGACCAATTGACCTATGTAAATATACCAAAGTGGGTTATATTTTAAATATAACAAATGACACATGCTTTATATAAATATGGGTCAACATGAAAATAATAAAAGTTATATTATATAATAGACCTACATTGAATTATAATATGGGTCAATTGACCTAGATGTAAACTTATGTAACATGACTTATCAACTTTATCAACTTAAGTTATTGATGTAAATATCACCTTAGTCATAGGTATATTATATTTATTATTATAATACAATATTATACCTTTTAGTTTTTTAATATATAGATTACATTTTTATTTATGCAAATTAATTATTAATTATTATTTTAATTTTATATTTAAGTTAATATACTGAATTTATAAATAAAATATAATATTAAAAACTAAAATTATCTAAGTAATCCAATGTATTTTTCTAAATTATCTTAATCTCCTTCAAGTCAATACGTTGAACTATAATTATAATCATAATTATATTGATAATATAATTGGACATCATATTGAATTAATATAGCAATTGAATATTTATTAAATATTGTATTCAATATTAAAATGTTATTATTATTGAATTTAAGTTATTAATCTAACGGGGGAAGGGGTAGGAGTTAATGGTGTGTAATCCACACATAATGTCTAGTGCTGTAATCTGTATCTAACAGAGTGGTAGACAGTATGTGCCACACATTATTAACCTAATCTCTTGCATCGGCTGCTGGTGCCACCCCCTGGTAATTTCTTCAGCAAGAGTGCTAAGAATCAAGAGAGATATAGGAGAGGAGATAGGCGTCATCTTGATTATAAAGCCTACTAAAAAATCAATGACGTCTAATAACAACAATATAATCATGCCGGATCGGCCGAGGCCCGGATTAATAACCACCGCATGTCCATCGATAATATCCAACGATAAATCGACTACTGGATACTCAATAAGACTAACAAAAACAATTACTTCCATTGGAACTTGGAATGTAATAACACTAAATAACTGGAAAAATCGATGATCTAACTAATGAAATAAACAGATACAAGTGTGATATTGTAGGTCTTTCAGTAACTATATTAAATAGATGTGGAGAATTAACGATGCATGAAGGCCATAAAATATATTATAGTGGAAGAGAAAAACATCAAGGTGTCAGATTTATATTAGAAAGGAACTGATAATACTAAACTATACTACAATATCCAGCCGAGTAATTATAATACGCTTGAAAGAAAGTCCAATTAACATCACGATAATACAAATAAAAATTGAGCAATTGAAAATGTTGATAATACTATACAAGATTCACATAAAAAAGATATATTAAATATGCAAGGTGATTACAATGCAAAAATTGGAAGTAATACAAATGAAGAATGGGCTGAATGCGCTGTGCGATTTGGAATATGAGTAAGAAATGATAGAGGCCAGAGATTACTAGAATTTCTGGAAAATACGGAATGGTAGCGGCGATTATATTATGTCCACGTAAAAAGTCAATGTGTATAACATGGCACTCTCCTAATGATGAAGTACACATAAAAATATATTATATCTTAACGCCACAACGTTTCAAGTATAGTATCATTCGAACCAGTATATGAACATATCCATGTGCAGACATCAATAGTGATACTAATCTTGTACTATGTAAAATAAAACTCGAACTGAAGGTTAATAGAAAACCAAATACCATACTAATACGATATGATGTCAACAAGCTCACAAATGGAAATAATGAAGATAATTTCAAAGACGAATTGGAAAACAACTTAAAGAGTTAGATATTTATAAATATGACCTTACACATCTTATAAGAAAATTGGAGACATAATCATTACCTCAGAACCAATAATTATAGAAAAATATAGAAGTAAAAAACAACCATGGACCACAAATGACATACTATATTTTTTCGATTAAAGAAGATCTCTTAAAGCTGCTAAAAATAAGAATAATATAGAACTTATTAGCAAATATAGAATAGTCAATAATCAAATACGCAAAGACATGAAGACAGAAAAAGAGCAGTGGATGCAGATGCAATGTAAATAAATAAATGAAGACATCACATATGGAAGACATAACAAAATAACATACGAAACTCTCAAAAGCCTCATAAAAAGTCAGCAAGAAAACTTCGATAATAGAAGATAAGAACGGACAGCCGCTAGCCGAATAACACTCTATTTTAAAGAGATGGACATCATATTATCAGAAACTTTATAACTATCCTATTAAACCTGACCATAGCGTTATAATCAGTCAGATCCAAGAGAAGGTAGATGAATTACCAATTTTAAAATCAGTAATAGAAGATGCTATATAAAAGCTAAAAGAAGGTAAATATCATGGCATCGATAATATATCTGGTGAGTTACTAAAATATGGAGGAGACACAATCGTTAATGTTTTCACAGAATTATGTCAAATATCATGGTCTGATAAAGAATGTCCAAAACAATGGACATAGTCCCTAATAGTACCAATTCCAAAAAAAGGCAATCTCAGAAAGTGTTAGAATTATAGAACTCTGAGCCTAATATGCCACTTAAGCAAAATTCTATTGAGAATTTTATTGAATTAACATCGCAAGCAGAAGAAACATTTTCTAAACATGCTGGTTTTAGGAAAGGAAGAAGTACAACTGAGCAGATATTCAATTGTAGAAATTTAATAGAAAAACACTTAGAAAGCCAAAATTTATATCACAATTTCTTAGACTTTAAAAAGGCTTTAATATAATTTGGCATGAAGGACTCTGGTCAACTATCAATAAACATTGAATCGACTATAATATAACTTTAATGATAACATCTTTATATCAAAATTCCACATGCGTAATGCTGTTTAATAGTATCCAATCTCAGATGTTCAAGACAACTGTTGGTGTGAGACAGGGATGTATACTATATCCTGTGCTCTTCAATTTATTTCTTGAAGAGATTATGGCCTGAATTCAAGATGAACATATATCTACAATATCAATTGATGGCCTAAATCTATCTAATCTCAGATTCGCCGATGATATATACTTGATAGCTGGATCAAACGATGAAATGCAAACACTCACAAACAAGCTATCAAATAGTGCTAGTCGGTATGGTATGCAAATTAGTGCAGAAAAGAGCAAGAATATGTTTAACAGTAATAACAGAAATCTTCATCCCATCTTCATACATCCAATTATATGGAGAACAGCTAGAAGAAGTAGACCAATTTAAATATATTGGTGCTACAATTACAAGAAATGGACATATCGACTATGGTAAGGCTAACTACAATATGGAATAGCAAATATATCCGTTTTAAGCTCAAATATAATCTCTATCGCTCACTAGTATTGTCTGTTCTAACTTATGGTTGCAAATCTTGGACTGTAAATGCCCTTTCCATAAAAAACTACAATGTTTCGAAAATAACTCTCATAGAAAACTACGTGGAATAACATACAAAGAAATGAAGACAAACGAGTATACTAAGTATGTGATGATAAGTTAAATTAGTACGAATATGAACCAATATTACAGTCAATCCGTCGAAGAAAGTTAAAATGGTACTGCCATACAATTAGATATGTCAATATCAGAAAAATAATCCTCCAAGGTATGGTTCAGGGTAATCACAAATGTAGGTAGACCAAAAAGAAAATGGATTGATGATATCAAATAATGGAGCAAGATGACTCAGTCTGACTTAATGGTAAAACTACAGACCGCAACGAATGGCGACGGCATTGTTTAACAGTCAGCTCATTGATTTCACCAACGATTTGCGAGTCATGGGAATCTAACTTAAATTAAAGTATATAATATATTGTAATATATGAATTAATACTTTGCTACGATATTACTTACTACGCTAAGATACTAAATAATATAACAAGGACAAATCTAATTAATATAATTTATTTTAAAATATACACATTTAATGTATCATTTTAGCTATAATATTTAAATAAAATTGGCTCAGTTGAATCATATTATTTTTAATAAATGGTCAATTGATCCATATTATAAAAATTATGTAGGTAATTTAGATCCATTTTTTAGACCACTTGACTTATATCAAAAAAAGCTTACATATTATATATATATATATATATATATATATATATATATATATATATATATATATATAAAATATCCTATAGGTATGAAACATATGGATAACATAATAAAATAATACAAAAAAACGATAAAATAATATTATTTATAAAAATAGTAATGTTTTATTATTAAAATAAGTAATTAATATATTACATTGATTTTATATGGGCCTTGAGGTGTGTAATAAAGGATGTCTGTGAAAGAATTGATCTAATAGAGGCAGGGAGGGAGTTCCATAATGAACAATATAACTGAAGGCGGGTTTATGGTATTTCAGGTATTATACATGAGGGAAAATTAGTGAAATGACGAATAATATATATATATATATATATATATATATATATATATGTTAATAATTATTAAACTATATATAAATGTACTATACATATATTTAAAAATATTAAATAATAACTTATTTTATAAATATATGCTATGTGTGATATATTACATTTTTTAAATATGCAATATAATGTTAAATTAGTATCACTTGAATTTAGAATATTATAAATTATTTCCCTCAATTTTATAAATACAAATAATAATACAAATATAATTATATATGATATTATTACATTGATAATAAGTACATATATATTAATTTAATGTGATACATTAATGTGGAAATACAATTACAAATATAATTAATAATGGATCAGTTAATATGTGGAATAATTAGATACTGAAATAATAATATCTGTTTGTATTCCATTTAAAAAAAATAATTGAAAAAAAATATGATAAACTCTCGAATATTTCATTTTCTTTTACTTTATTGTATAATCAATGTTGTTATTGTATTCTAGTTTGTTTTTCATTCATTGAATATTTGATTTTTTGTATATATCTCAAATTTAATATTAAAATATAAAAGTAATACTTTACTTATATTATTACTTATTTGTATTTATTACGTAATAAATATATATATGTACATATATATATACTTATTTAATTACATTAATATGTACTTGTTTTTCATTAATAACGGATTATAAAAACTTAAATTATTTGATTTATAATAAATATCTTAATTCTATAATTTATATATTAAATATTAAAATATATAATTAATAATATATTAGTATTAATTAAAAAATTAAAAAATTAAAGTTATTTCGATACTAATTTATAAATAATGTATTTTATTTATTATATCTTTATTCTCTTTTATGATATCAGAAGAATATATTATAATATATTCACTATATTATATGAATAATTAAAAAGTAATCTTATTACGATGTTATTTAATATTGAATTTATGTTTTAGATTTAGAATATACCTATATTAAATATTAATAATAAAGTCAATATAATGCTGTTATTATCATTTATTACACAATTAATAAAATAATAATAGCATATAGTATAAATATATATAGTTATTTAAAAAATTAAATATTTAATCTAGAACATATCACATTGTAATTCAATAATTTTGATATTGATTTTTATTTTATCCCGTTTTCGATTTTGTTTCAACTTGTACTGTAAAAATAATATATATGTGAATAGCTTAAATCACTTAACATATTAATTAATAAACAATGTTATATGCAATGTATTTTATATTTATGGATATATATACATATTAATATTAAAATTAAGGTATTATATTTAATATAATCAAGGAACTATATTTAATAACGCATATTTTGTGAACATCTATGTTACGCTTGAATATTTTAGAGAGTGATATTTGAATTTATTTAAAATTGCAATGCAAATATCGTTTATATTATTCAATATCATCATAGTAAAATCATAATATATACGTAATGCACATTATATTAACTTTAAAGTTGATATAAATAATTGCGTTTTCAATATATAAATCGGTGTCGCTTTATAAATAAATTCATATTTGTGATAGTATGTGTAAAGAATTACAAATTCTATCGATAGCATTTTTAATTTACAAACATAAATATATTTATTTTATATTTGAAATTATTTAAATTTAATTATATACTATTGAAAAGTGTCTATTTTGAAAAACAACAATTTATAAGTATTTATATAGATAACATACATCCTATAGGATTATATATAATTGATACACTATAATATTAATATTAACAGAATAACTAACCTTTATTTAGGACACACTTTCCTTCAGATTTACACCTATACCCATAGCAAGGTTTAGCAACACAAGTATGTGTGGCAATGCACATTATCGACTACAAATAAGATGTGGAGCATTTAATTAATATATATATATATAAGTTTGATTTAAATATGTATTAACTTTAATGTGCATTAATAATCTGAGTTGTTATTTAAAATATAAATGTAACATAAGATAAACTAACTGCACATGGGTTATGATAACATTTACAAGTTCTACATTCATCCTCATCAAACTTATATCCGTATTTACAGTGTCTTAAGCATTTCAATTGAGGGCATCTATCTACACACTTCTTTTTGCAATATTTTAGTAATGCAAAGTTATTTTTATTTCCCTGCAAATAATATTACATACAATTATAAATATATAAATAATAACATTATTATTGTAATACCACTTCACTACACTAATATATACTAACGAAACATCCTCCATAGATAAACTTCAAACAAGTATTGGTGGCCTCATCGTAATAATATCTGGGGAAATATCCTTTACAAGTTCCCGGTTGTTTTGGAAGTATACATATAGCTGTGTTATTAATGAATAATATTAGTAAAATATATGATTTCTATCTATATTAATTATATAATTTTATAATATTCACTATTGTCCGAAAACTTCAATAAAGAAGTTGATGGAAGTGCCTAAACCAATTAGGTAATTAGGTAACTATCAATACATATATTTATTAATAATACAACATTATTAAGTTAAAATAGGTTAATTTAATTTGTTAATAAGTATTAGTAAATATATGAATATATACAATATATAAACACATACAATCAAATATATAATTTCTATTATAATGTGTAGTATGTATTATATAACTAACATTTACAAACTGCAATCCGTTCACAAGGTTCCACAACACAATTAACTTTTTGTAAATCACAATATTCTGTAGTTTTATCACATCTAGCAGCCTGTTATTTATATAGTTATATATTTCAAAATTATACTTAATATACATAATTGATATACATATAATACACATAGTAATATTTATTGTAATTATTAAAAAATGTATTATCGATTTTAAATAATATATATTACATTATATTTGATAATACTTTATCATTATTCATCATCATGCATAGGTTATAGTAAAGAATGATGATAGTTTCATTAATATAGTTGTTCTTTCCAGGAAACTAACATCGCATGGACTGGGTTTGCATGTACACGTTTCACATCCATTCTTATCTTTCACATAACCAAACTCGCAATGAATTAAACATCTTATTTGAGGACATGCGAAGCACGCTTTGAGACAATCTTTTACATTATTGAAATTATTCTTGTTTCCCTAAATAATTGAATTTTGATAACGTTTATTATTTACAATATTTAATAATATATCTTAATTAAAAATATATACCACACTGATAAAGTATTTAAATATTTGTTAAAAATAATAAGAAATATATATAACTTTATATGTTAAAAAATACAAACTTTACATCCACCATAATAGAATTTATTACACTTGTTGGTTGCAGAATCGTAATAATATTTAGGAAATAATCCTTCACAGGGTCCGCTATCTTTAGGAAGATCACATATCGCTGATTTCATAATGATAATTTATTATTAACATTTAGAATAAACAAGTACTAAATAGATATGTGTGGTGATAATGAATACAAACATTTACATACGGGTTGTGGATAGCATGGAGCTTTAACGCAAACAACTTTCTCAAGAACACATACTTCATTGTTCCCACATCTAACGGTCTGAAATATGTAATCGTCATTAATATACGTGATAATTGTTATCATTATTGTATAATTTATTATAAATAGTAATTTAAGTATATCATTTTGTATTTGTATATTAAATGTTACTAATAATATAATATTAGTGTATATTATGAATATGTGTATATTAAATAAATACATTATTAGTATTTTATTAAATAAATACATTATTAGTATTTTATTAAATATGTGATAGGTTTGGGTTAGAAGTTTATAGCTTAAGCTATACAATATTAAAGTATTAATACAATTGTATTGATTGTTATTAATAAATATATATATATAATTATTCTTAATATTTATCCTGTAAAATGTATATTATATTAAATAATACAATTTATTTTGATAATTATATAAGTTAATATTGATTTTTAAATAATATATATTTAATTATACAATTAATTATTACGTTTGAAGTAACTACTTGAAATACTTATGCATCATATACATATAGATTTATCTATTCATTAATATAGTTGTTGTATACTATAAACTAACATTGCATGGATTGGGTTTGCATGTATAAGTATCACATCCATTCTTATCTTTCACATAGCCAAACTCGCAATGAATTAAACATTTAATCTTTGGGCATTCGTTGCATGTTTTAAGACAATCTTTTATATTCTCGAAATTGTTCTTGTTTCCCTATTGAAACAAATATATTTTCATTATTTAATATATAATTTATAAATATATGCATGCATATCTTGAGTATAATTAAATTAAATTATTTTAATAAATCAAATATAGATAATGTTTTAATAATTTGTAATCAATATTTATCATAAATACCAATTTCTGCCAACAAAAATAACAATTTTTGTTATTTTGTATTACTTAAGTATATACATCAATAACATTTTCAATATATAATAAACATATAAGCGATCTATATATTATTAGATATATTATAATTTTAAATATTTAAGGTATAATGTTTACATTATATGTACATGAAATAATAATAGTTTACATACAATATTGTTTGTATATGATTTCTTTATTTACGAAATATATATTTATTTATTAAAAATATCAATATTATATTTATTTAATAACTAACATTACATCCTCCATAAAAGAATTTAATACACTTGTTGGTAGCAGAATCGTAATAATATCTTGGGAAAGAACCTCTACATGTTCCATAATCTTTGGGAAGATCGCATATCGCTAATTTCATAATAATAATTGATTATTAACATTTAGAATATAATAAACAAGTACTATATATATATATATGTGTTGTGATAATGAATACAAACATTTACATACGGGTTGTGGATAGCATGGAGCTTTAACGCAAACAACTTTCTCAAGAACACATACTTCATTATTCCCACATCTAACGGTCTGCAAAATATCATCGGCATTAATATATGTGATAATTGTTTGAATTATTATATTGTTATTTTACGCAAAAAATTGATATATCTTATATAAAATATATAAATAGTTATCACAAATTATTGCTATAATAGGGGATGTTCCTTTTGGATGATATATTTATTTAGTTTATAAGGATGATTAATTAAATACCGTATTTAAAATACAACATATATATATATATATATATATATATATATATTTATTTCACACAACTACATAAATGATAACCTCGCAAGGATTTGGTTTACAATCACAAGAGGAACATCCATATTTATCTAATGTTGATCCATATTCACAGTATGTTAGACATAATACTTCTTTGCACGATTCTATAAAATAGTTAGTATTAATTATAGTGTATATTTTAATATAAAATGGTATAATATTAGTTACTAGAATAATACTAATAAAAATTAAAATAATTATTAATATAAATTTTAAATTTATATCAATTATATATCTATTAACCTTTTTCTATAGCAACACTTACTGATGCAACTACCAAACTTATTAATAATAATAGTTTATACATTTTAATAGACGAGTAACGATGTTATTGTCAATATGCATTATATATGATAGCACACTCGCTTTTATACTATATTTAAGTATTAGACCACGCCCATTTTATATTCGTACCAGGTCGTACCTAGTAAGCAATAACTCGTCAGCAAAAAAGAGTCAGCATTTTAATATCCAATAGAGCATAGGTATTAACGTACAATAGTCCACTTTTCTGTATTAGTGATATCTCCTACTATTTTTATTGCAATAAGTGATACTAACATATAACATTTTCATATACATTGACATACAAATATACACACATATTATATCAGTGACTTTATATATATATACATATTTTTGTATATGTTTGTGTATGGGTTTAAATTATAGTGTACACACAAACAGTATAACATGCTAATTATATATTATATATAATACAATATAAATTATTGATATCCTTACTTAAGTTGTATTACATTAAATGATATGCATTTACATTACATATATTTACATTACATATATTACTTATATCATATATTATATGTAATATATTACATTATTAATTTAATATTTCTATATAAATATACTAAAATAAGTTAGTATTTCACATGATATATTTCATATTACTCTTATATATTAAAAACATATACTTATATATATATATATATATATATATATATATATATATATATGTATATCATATACAATTTTATGATTAATAAATAATAATATTCATATTTAAAATCCAATATATAATATTTAATTAATAACATTATATATTTATAATGATGGTGCGTATATTTATCTGGAGGTAGCCATATTTAATTATTCTATATATAGGCTATTTGAGAATTATTTCTATACATAAAATCAGATAATAAGTTATAATAATACTATATATGTAGATGGTTATTTGATGTACCTATTTGGTTATATTATATGATGTTATAATGATGTTATCATCTATGATTTTAGTATTAATATGATTTATTATTTTTATGATTAATAGTATAATAAAATATATGTTAAAAAATGATATAATATTTAATATGTTTAATAAGGATATCATAGTTAATTTTAATTTCAATTTGATATTACTAGCGTATTTAATCGAAAAATGTCAATAATATATAAAACATAATCTAGAAAATAGTTTCACAAATACCTGAAAACCAATCTATATCCATAGCTATATATGACATTGAATATATAGAATATTCATATAAATATATAGATTATTAATAAATATTAATTTAAGTAGTACCATAATGGTAATAATAAAATATAATTTTTAATATGTGTAATTATGTAAAATGCATGATATTGTAATATATGATTTAATAATAATAATACTTATTAATTGTTATATAATGTATTAAATATAAGCAATATAATACTATTTGTAATATTAGTAAATACATTTTATATGAATATTAATCTTTAATTAATCTTTTATTAATCTTTAATTAATAATTATCTAAATATTATTTAAATAAATTGAAGCATATTTTTTAAACATTCGTATTATGTATCTCATCATATTTATGTTATTAAAGTTTACGTAAAAACATAAGTTAAATCTAGTAAGATTAATACGTATAATGTGAATCATCGATAGATTTAATTCAGTATAGTCAATTTAGTTCATACAATATAACCTGGTTATTAAATTTTACTTTGTAATTTTATTTGTATAAATATATATACATATGTGCCAATATTCAAGATATTACATATATTATATATCATAGTATACCGCGTATATTTAATTGCGTAAAATACATAATAAGAGTGAATACCACCTTACTGTAATAGGTACCAAATGGTACCGATACATAGTTTATCATTAACTTGGCAATCACCTTATTACATAATAGAATATTGCTGACGAATTATCTACGATATAAACGACATTGTACGACGTACCAGGTACGACGAGCCTGGTATGTGTTAATAAGGGGCGTGTATAGATAATATGAAGAGTACACGTGTGATAATATTATCATTGTTATAAATCAACCAACATTTTATGAATCATGATTTATTTAAGTATACTCATGTAAATATTGTGGGTAATTACATAAATATATATTAATATAACTTTTCGCTGAGTTAAATAAATAGAATACTTTGATTTATGTTATGAAATGTAATTATATATTCATTCATACATATTTTATTTCATTTTATAATTTATTTAGTGATGTTTTTCAACTATATATACATATACTAAACTTTATAAAATAATGATATATGTTACAAAATTGTTACTAAATATTGGATAGGTGGAAAGTTAGCATAACATTAATAGAATAATGGAAAATAACTTTAATTAAATTGAAATGTTTATATTTATCTATGGGAAATTAACCTAACACGGACACTTTAATAATAATTGGTCTTAACATTTTATGACTCAATATTTTTATTCAAAAATTACAATATAATAATATGATATGATTATAGATATTATAGTAATTTTATAATTTTATTTAATATTTGTATTCAATAGATAATTGGGGTGTCCGAATTCGGTACCAATGTCAGAATACTGATACAATGTGTACAAAAAATACTTACACCCTATAAACCACTAGATAAACTATATATTATTGATGAACCAATCAGATAATTTACAATTATATTATTTATAATTAATTTTATGATTACTTTTATATAAGTTAATTAGTAATTATTTTATTAATTAATAATATAAGTTAAATATCTAAATAATAACATTTTTAGATTTAGCTTCGTTGGTGGTATTAATATTATAACGCACGCGATTTTTATGAAAATCAGAATAGTTCGTGTAATGTTCAAGAAATGCGCGCTGATTGGTTATATATACCCTATATGGTGTCCTTATTAACACATGTATAGTAAATATATATATATTAATTAATATTATAAACTATTATTATATTATATATTTATTTAATATATATTTTAATTTTAATTTTATATTTAATTAAAATTAAAAAAATCAATCTATAATATACAAAGTGATAGAATTATCTAAATTATTAATTCCAATGATTATTAATTAATAAATGTAATTATATTTATAATAAATAAAATATGATACAAATTAATATTAATATACAATTTATATATATATATATATATATACAGTCAACTCTCGGTAAGTCGGACTACGGATAAGTCGGAATTCTCGATAAGTCGGAGAGATTTAGGTGGTTTGGTTGGATTTGTATCTAGTTCCATGTTAAATTAATCGGATAAGTCGGATAAGTTGGATTGGATAAGATGGAATTTTCTATAAGACGGACACATATTATTGTCATTTTTATGATTTTATACTGGATAAGTCGGACTTTTCAAAATTGTCCGAAATATTTACTTTAAATAATGAATATTACAATTTTAATAAGTAATATTATTGAATACAACATTTTATGTTGTTGATTGTTGCATAATTCCACATTTCGGTAACTCTTTAACTCACGCTGCGCATCTAATGTATTATTTGTATGATATTCTGAATCTCGGATAAGTCGGACATCTCGCTAAGTTGGACACTTTTCTCGGTGCCTTGAGAGTCCGACTTATCGGGAGTTTACTGTATATATATATATATATATATATATATATTTATTTTCTTTTCCATTCTACTTTTTTATTTAATAAATATACACATATCATATTTTTAATAACGTGTTATTTAAATTGTATAATACTATTGCAATTTCCATATATTTGTATTTTCAAATTATTTTAAGAAAATAAAAAATATAAATATTTTTTTTATATTCTCGTATACAATTTCTATTTTCTTTTCCATTCTACTTATTTATTTTATATACACCGATCATATTTGAAAATAACGTATTATTTAAAGTGTTGTAATAGTATAATACTATTTAAATCTCAATATATTTTTATTTTCAAATTATTTTAAGCAATATTGTTCATATTCTCGTATATCTAATATGTTTATAATTGAATATTGACTTAATGCAATGACTAAAAGTGCTTTGTATGCATATTTAGATTTTTGAAATAATGTTATATTAGACATAAGTAGTGTATATTAGGCTTAATATATTAACTTAAACATATATAATCAGATATAAATATATAATATTCTGATAATATAACTTATGAATGAAGTTTCTAAAAAAAGAATATTATAAAAGTAGCATAATATTTTATATGCTTAAATCCAAGACACAAGTATACATTATATTATAATATATATAGTCATTATGTATATTAAATACAAGGAAAATCTAATAATATATATATATATATATTTACTTGATTAAATATGCACAACTCAATCATAATATATACAATATTACTTTACTACACCCATAGTAGTAGTATTACACGTAATTACTATTCATAGTAGCAAGTCACGTATCGTAACGGCACGGGTGAGTCATGTAGTGACGTACCTATTGTATATTAGTCATCATCGATAGTCTACTTTGTATATAATATATAATAATGTGATATGTATTCATAACATGAATGCTCTCAATTTAACAATAGATACAATTGTTTAAAACATTAAATGCTTAGTAATGTAATTATGTTATTAGTTATATGCTATTTTTATAAGTTATGCATACTAATTTAATATATATATATATATATATATTATATTAAATTATATAATTATATAATATTGATTGATAATTTATTTAAGCAAATACATAGCCGAAAATATAATCGAAAGTATAAAGTATCAATATTTGATAACGATAACATACGTATAACAAAATAAATGCTTAGTAATGTAATTATATTTATATAATAACTATATAATAACTATAGTTATATGTTGTTATTATAAGTTATGAATACTAATTTAATATACATATCGTATATATTATATGAAATTATATAATTATATAATATTATATATAATTTAAATATTATTCTATGCGGTTAATCAATCACGTTTATCAATCACATTTATTACGTGTTGTTAACCTTACAAGGTGAATATTCATATGTGATATTCACTAAATAAATTAAATTATAAAATGTATTAAATATTCTTTTACGTAATTTATTAAATTTGATCATATATATAAATATAATACTTACTGAGAAAAATAAACGGGTCATTTGACTTACATGTATTGATAATGTTGGTCCTTTATCGGATTTTTCATGAAATGGACCAATTGACCTATCTAAATATACCAAAGTGGGTTATATTTTAAATATAACAAATGACACATGCTTTATATAAATATGGGTCAACATGAAAATAATAAAAGTTATATTATATAATAGACCTACATTGAATTATAATATGGGTCAATTGACCTAGATGTAAACTTATGTAACATGACTTATCAACTTTATCAACTTAAGTTATTGATGTAAATATCACCTTAGTCATAGGTATATTATATTTATTATTATAATACAATATTATACCTTTTAGTTTTTTAATATATAGATTACATTTTTATTTATGCAAATTAATTATTAATTATTATTTTAATTTTATATTTAAGTTAATATACTGAATTTATAAATAAAATATAATATTAAAAACTAAAATTATCTAAGTAATCCAATGTATTTTTCTAAATTATCTTAATCTCCTTCAAGTCAATACGTTGAACTATAATTATAATCATAATTATATTGATAATATAATTGGACATCATATTGAATTAATATAGCAATTGAATATTTATTAAATATTGTATTCAATATTAAAATGTTATTATTATTGAATTTAAGTTATTAATCTAACGGGGGAAGGGGTAGGAGTTAATGGTGTGTAATCCACACATAATGTCTAGTGCTGTAATCTGTATCTAACAGAGTGGTAGACAGTATGTGCCACACATTATTAACCTAATCTCTTGCATCGGCTGCTGGTGCCACCCCCTGGTAATTTCTTC
Organism: Osedax fenrisi; assembly: GCA_964019155.1. Classification (NCBI taxonomy): domain Eukaryota; kingdom Metazoa; phylum Annelida; class Polychaeta; order Sabellida; family Siboglinidae; genus Osedax; species Osedax fenrisi. The sequence goes on along the minus strand of OZ025240.1, from coordinate 33,135,805 downwards.
AGCAAGAGTGCTAAGAATCAAGAGAGATATAGGAGAGGAGATAGGCGTCATCTTGATTATAAAGCCTACTAAAAAATCAATGACGTCTAATAACAACAATATAATCATGCCGGATCGGCCGAGGCCCGGATTAATAACCACCGCATGTCCATCGATAATATCCAACGATAAATCGACTACTGGATACTCAATAAGACTAACAAAAACAATTACTTCCATTGGAACTTGGAATGTAATAACACTAAATAACTGGAAAAATCGATGATCTAACTAATGAAATAAACAGATACAAGTGTGATATTGTAGGTCTTTCAGAAACTATATTAAATAGATGTGGAGAATTAACGATGCATGAAGGCCATAAAATATATTATAGTGGAAGAGAAAAACATCAAGGTGTCAGATTTATATTAGAAAGGAACTGATAATACTAAACTATACTACAATATCCAGCCGAGTAATTATAATACGCTTGAAAGAAAGTCCAATTAACATCACGATAATACAAATATAAATTGAGCAATTGAAAATGTTGATAATACTATACAAGATTAACATAAAAAAGATATATTAATTGTGCAAGGTGATTTCAATGCAAAAATTGGAAGTAATACAAATGAAGAATGGGCTGAATGCGCTGTGCGATTTGGAATATGAGTAAGAAATGATAGAGGCCAGAGATTACTAGAATTTCTGGAAAATACGGAATGGTAGCGGCGATTATATTATGTCCACGTAAAAAGTCAATGTGTATAACATGGCACTCTCCTAATGATGAAGTACACATAAAAATATATTATATCTTAACGCCACAACGTTTCAAGTATAGTATCATTCGAACCAGTATATGAACATATCCATGTGCAGACATCAATAGTGATACTAATCTTGTACTATGTAAAATAAAACTCGAACTGAAGGTTAATAGAAAACCAAATACCATACTAATACGATATGATGTCAACAAGCTCACAAATGGAAATAATGAAGATAATTTCAAAGACGAATTGGAAAACAACTTAAAGAGTTAGATATTTATAAATATGACCTTACACATCTTATAAGAAAATTGGAGACATAATCATTACCTCAGAGCCAATAATTATAGAAAAATATAGAAGTAAAAAACAACCATGGACCACAAATGACATACTATATTTTTTCGATTAAAGAAGATCTCTTAAAGCTGCTAAAAATAAGAATAATATAGAACTTATTAGCAAATATAGAATAGTCAATAATCAAATACGCAAAGACATGAAGACAGAAAAAGAGCAGTGGATGCAGATGCAATGTAAATAAATAAATGAAGACATCACATATGGAAGACATAACAAAATAACATACGAAACTCTCAAAAGCCTCATAAAAAGTCAGCAAGAAAACTTCGATAATAGAAGATAAGAACGGACAGCCGCTAGCCGAATAACACTCTATTTTAAAGAGATGGACATCATATTATCAGAAACTTTATAACTATCCTATTAAACCTGACCATAGCGTTATAATCAGTCAGATCCAAGAGAAGGTAGATGAATTACCAATTTCAAAATCAGTAATAGAAGATGCTATATAAAAGCTAAAAGAAGGTAAATATCATGGCATCGATAATATATCTGGTGAGTTACTAAAATATGGAGGAGACACAATCGTTAATGTTTTCACAGAATTATGTCAAATATCATGGTCTGATAAAGAATGTCCAAAACAATGGACATAGTCCCTAATAGTACCAATTCCAAAAAAAGGCAATCTCAGAAAGTGTTAGAATTATAGAACTCTGAGCCTAATATGCCACTTAAGCAAAATTCTATTGAGAATTTTATTGAATTAACATCGCAAGCAGAAGAAACATTTTCTAAACATGCTGGTTTTAGGAAAGGAAGAAGTACAACTGAGCAGATATTCAATTGTAGAAATTTAATAGAAAAACACTTAGAAAGCCAAAATTTATATCACAATTTCTTAGACTTTAAAAAGGCTTTAATATAATTTGGCATGAGGGACTCTGGTCAACTATCAATAAACATTGAATCGACTATAATATAACTTTAATGATAACATCTTTATATCAAAATTCCACATGCGTAATGCTGTTTAATAGTATCCAATCTCAGATGTTCAAGACAACTGTTGGTGTGAGACAGGGATGTATACTATATCCTGTGCTCTTCAATTTATTTCTTGAAGAGATTATGGCCTGAATTCAAGATGAACATATATCTACAATATCAATTGATGGCCTAAATCTATCTAATCTCAGATTCGCCGATGATATATACTTGATAGCTGGATCAAACGATGAAATGCAAACACTCACAAACAAGCTATCAAATAGTGCTAGTCGGTATGGTATGCAAATTAGTGCAGAAAAGAGCAAGAATATGTTTAACAGTAATAACAGAAATCTTCATCCCATCTTCATACATCCAATTATATGGAGAAAAGCTAGAAGAAGTAGACCAGTTTAAATATATTGGTGCTACAATTACAAGAAATGGACATATCGACTATGGTAAGGCTAACTACAATATGGAATAGCAAATATATCCGTTTTAAGCTCAAATATAATCTCTATCGCTCACTAGTATTGTCTGTTCTAACTTATGGTTGCAAATCTTGGACTGTAAATGCCCTTTCCATAAAAAACTACAATGTTTCGAAAATAACTCTCATAGAAAACTACGTGGAATAACATACAAAGAAATGAAGACAAACGAGTATACTAAGTATGTGATGATAAGTTAAATTAGTACGAATATGAACCAATATTACAGTCAATCCGTCGAAGAAAGTTAAAATGGTACTGCCATACAATTAGATATGTCAATATCAGAAAAACAATCTTCCAAGGTATGGTTCAGGGTAATCACAAATGTAGGTAGACCAAAAAGAAAATGGATTGATGATATCAAATAATGGAGCAAGATGACTCAGTCTGACTTAATGGTAAAACTACAGACCGCAACGAATGGCGACGGCATTGTTTAACAGTCAGCTCATTGATTTCACCAACGATTTGCGAGTCATGGGAATCTAACTTAAATTAAAGTATATAATATATTGTAATATATGAATTAATACTTTGCTACGATATTACTTACTACGCTAAGATACTAAATAATATAACAAGGACAAATCTAATTAATATAATTTATTTTAAAATATACACATTTAATGTATCATTTTAGCTATAATATTTAAATAAAATTGGCTCAGTTGAATCATATTATTTTTAATAAATGGTCAATTGATCCATATTATAAAAATTATGTAGGTAATTTAGATCCATTTTTTAGACCACTTGACTTATATCAAAAAAAGCTTACATATTATATATATATATATATATATATATATATATATATATATATATATATATATATATAAAAAATATCCTATAGGTATGAAACATATGGATAACATAATAAAATAATACAAAAAAACGATAAAATAATATTATTTATAAAAATAGTAATGTTTTATTATTAAAATAAGTAATTAATATATTACATTGATTTTATATGGGCCTTGAGGTGTGTAATAAAGGATGTCTGTGAAAGAATTGATCTAATAGAGGCAGGGAGGGAGTTCCATAATGAACAATATAACTGAAGGCGGGTTTATGGTATTTCAGGTATTATACATGAGGGAAAATTAGTGAAATGACGAATAATATATATATATATATATATATATATATATATATATATGTTAATAATTATTAAACTATATATAAATGTACTATACATATATTTAAAAATATTAAATAATAACTTATTTTATAAATATATGCTATGTGTGATATATTACATTTTTTAAATATGCAATATAATGTTAAATTAGTATCACTTGAATTTAGAATATTATAAATTATTTCCCTCAATTTTATAAATACAAATAATAATACAAATATAATTATATATGATATTATTACATTGATAATAAGTACATATATATTAATTTAATGTGATACATTAATGTGGAAATACAATTACAAATATAATTAATAATGGATCAGTTAATATGTGGAATAATTAGATACTGAAATAATAATATCTGTTTGTATTCCATTTAAAAAAAATAATTGAAAAAAAATATGATAAACTCTCGAATATTTCATTTTCTTTTACTTTATTGTATAATCAATGTTGTTATTGTATTCTAGTTTGTTTTTCATTCATTGAATATTTGATTTTTTGTATATATCTCAAATTTAATATTAAAATATAAAAGTAATACTTTACTTATATTATTACTTATTTGTATTTATTACGTAATAAATATATATATGTACATATATATACTTATTTAATTACATTAATATGTACTTGTTTTTCATTAATAACGGATTATAAAAACTTAAATTATTTGATTTATAATAAATATCTTAATTCTATAATTTATATATTAAATATTAAAATATATAATTAATAATATATTAGTATTAATTAAAAAATTAAAAAATTAAAGTTATTTCGATACTAATTTATAAATAATGTATTTTATTTATTATATCTTTATTCTCTTTTATGATATCAGAAGAATATATTATAATATATTCACTATATTATATGAATAATTAAAAAGTAATCTTATTACGATGTTATTTAATATTGAATTTATGTTTTAGATTTAGAATATACCTATATTAAATATTAATAATAAAGTCAATATAATGCTGTTATTATTATTTATTACACAATTAATAAAATAATAATAGCATATAGTATAAATATATATAGTTATTTAAAAAATTAAATATTTAATCTAGAACATATCACATTGTAATTCAATAATTTTGATATTGATTTTTATTTTATCCCGTTTTCGATTTTGTTTCAACTTGTACTGTAAAAATAATATATATGTGAATAGCTTAAATCACTTAACATATTAATTAATAAACAATGTTATATGCAATGTATTTTATATTTATGGATATATATACATATTAATATTAAAATTAAGGTATTATATTTAATATAATCAAGGAACTATATTTAATAACGCATATTTTGTGAACATCTATGTTACGCTTGAATATTTTAGAGAGTGATATTTGAATTTATTTAAAATTGCAATGCAAATATCGTTTATATTATTCAATATCATCATAGTAAAATCATAATATATACGTAATGCACATTATATTAACTTTAAAGTTGATATAAATAATTGCGTTTTCAATATATAAATCGGTGTCGCTTTATAAATAAATTCATATTTGTGATAGTATGTGTAAAGAATTACAAATTCTATCGATAGCATTTTTAATTTACAAACATAAATATATTTATTTTATATTTGAAATTATTTAAATTTAATTATATACTATTGAAAAGTGTCTATTTTGAAAAACAACAATTTATAAGTATTTATATAGATAACATACATCCTATAGGATTATATATAATTGATACACTATAATATTAATATTAACAGAATAACTAACCTTTATTTAGGACACACTTTCCTTCAGATTTACACCTATACCCATAGCAAGGTTTAGCAACACAAGTATGTGTGGCAATGCACATTATCGACTACAAATAAGATGTGGAGCATTTAATTAATATATATATATATAAGTTTGATTTAAATATGTATTAACTTTAATGTGCATTAATAATCTGAGTTGTTATTTAAAATATAAATGTAACATAAGATAAACTAACTGCACATGGGTTATGATAACATTTACAAGTTCTACATTCATCCTCATCAAACTTATATCCGTATTTACAGTGTCTTAAGCATTTCAATTGAGGGCATCTATCTACACACTTCTTTTTGCAATATTTTAGTAATGCAAAGTTATTTTTATTTCCCTGCAAATAATATTACATACAATTATAAATATATAAATAATAACATTATTATTGTAATACCACTTCACTACACTAATATATACTAACGAAACATCCTCCATAGATAAACTTCAAACAAGTATTGGTGGCCTCATCGTAATAATATCTGGGGAAATATCCTTTACAAGTTCCCGGTTGTTTTGGAAGTATACATATAGCTGTGTTATTAATGAATAATATTAGTAAAATATATGATTTCTATCTATATTAATTATATAATTTTATAATATTCACTATTGTCCGAAAACTTCAATAAAGAAGTTGATGGAAGTGCCTAAACCAATTAGGTAATTAGGTAACTATCAATACATATATTTATTAATAATACAACATTATTAAGTTAAAATAGGTTAATTTAATTTGTTAATAAGTATTAGTAAATATATGAATATATACAATATATAAACACATACAATCAAATATATAATTTCTATTATAATGTGTAGTATGTATTATATAACTAACATTTACAAACTGCAATCCGTTCACAAGGTTCCACAACACAATTAACTTTTTGTAAATCACAATATTCTGTAGTTTTATCACATCTAGCAGCCTGTTATTTATATAGTTATATATTTCAAAATTATACTTAATATACATAATTGATATACATATAATACACATAGTAATATTTATTGTAATTATTAAAAAATGTATTATCGATTTTAAATAATATATATTACATTATATTTGATAATACTTTATCATTATTCATCATCATGCATAGGTTATAGTAAAGAATGATGATAGTTTCATTAATATAGTTGTTCTTTCCAGGAAACTAACATCGCATGGACTGGGTTTGCATGTACACGTTTCACATCCATTCTTATCTTTCACATAACCAAACTCGCAATGAATTAAACATCTTATTTGAGGACATGCGAAGCACGCTTTGAGACAATCTTTTACATTATTGAAATTATTCTTGTTTCCCTAAATAATTGAATTTTGATAACGTTTATTATTTACAATATTTAATAATATATCTTAATTAAAAATATATACCACACTGATAAAGTATTTAAATATTTGTTAAAAATAATAAGAAATATATATAACTTTATATGTTAAAAAATACAAACTTTACATCCACCATAATAGAATTTATTACACTTGTTGGTTGCAGAATCGTAATAATATTTAGGAAATAATCCTTCACAGGGTCCGCTATCTTTAGGAAGATCACATATCGCTGATTTCATAATGATAATTTATTATTAACATTTAGAATAAACAAGTACTAAATAGATATGTGTGGTGATAATGAATACAAACATTTACATACGGGTTGTGGATAGCATGGAGCTTTAACGCAAACAACTTTCTCAAGAACACATACTTCATTGTTCCCACATCTAACGGTCTGAAATATGTAATCGTCATTAATATACGTGATAATTGTTATCATTATTGTATAATTTATTATAAATAGTAATTTAAGTATATCATTTTGTATTTGTATATTAAATGTTACTAATAATATAATATTAGTGTATATTATGAATATGTGTATATTAAATAAATACATTATTAGTATTTTATTAAATAAATACATTATTAGTATTTTATTAAATATGTGATAGGTTTGGGTTAGAAGTTTATAGCTTAAGCTATACAATATTAAAGTATTAATACAATTGTATTGATTGTTATTAATAAATATATATATATAATTATTCTTAATATTTATCCTGTAAAATGTATATTATATTAAATAATACAATTTATTTTGATAATTATATAAGTTAATATTGATTTTTAAATAATATATATTTAATTATACAATTAATTATTACGTTTGAAGTAACTACTTGAAATACTTATGCATCATATACATATAGATTTATCTATTCATTAATATAGTTGTTGTATACTATAAACTAACATTGCATGGATTGGGTTTGCATGTACAAGTATCACATCCATTCTTATCTTTCACATAGCCAAACTCGCAATGAATTAAACATTTAATCTTTGGGCATTCGTTGCATGTTTTAAGACAATCTTTTATATTCTCGAAATTGTTCTTGTTTCCCTATTGAAACAAATATATTTTCATTATTTAATATATAATTTATAAATATATGCATGCATATCTTGAGTATAATTAAATTAAATTATTTTAATAAATCAAATATAGATAATGTTTTAATAATTTGTAATCAATATTTATCATAAATACCAATTTCTGCCAACAAAAATAACAATTTTTGTTATTTTGTATTACTTAAGTATATACATCAATAACATTTTCAATATATAATAAACATATAAGCGATCTATATATTATTAGATATATTATAATTTTAAATATTTAAGGTATAATGTTTACATTATATGTACATGAAATAATAATAGTTTACATACAATATTGTTTGTATATGATTTCTTTATTTACGAAATATATATTTATTTATTAAAAATATCAATATTATATTTATTTAATAACTAACATTACATCCTCCATAAAAGAATTTAATACACTTGTTGGTAGCAGAATCGTAATAATATCTTGGGAAAGAACCTCTACATGTTCCATAATCTTTGGGAAGATCGCATATCGCTAATTTCATAATAATAATTGATTATTAACATTTAGAATATAATAAACAAGTACTATATATATATATATGTGTTGTGATAATGAATACAAACATTTACATACGGGTTGTGGATAGCATGGAGCTTTAACGCAAACAACTTTCTCAAGAACACATACTTCATTATTCCCACATCTAACGGTCTGCAAAATATCATCGGCATTAATATATGTGATAATTGTTTGAATTATTATATTGTTATTTTACGCAAAAAATTGATATATCTTATATAAAATATATAAATAGTTATCACAAATTATTGCTATAATAGGGGATGTTCCTTTTGGATGATATATTTATTTAGTTTATAAGGATGATTAATTAAATACCGTATTTAAAATACAACATATATATATATATATATATATATATATATATATATATTTATTTCACACAACTACATAAATGATAACCTCGCAAGGATTTGGTTTACAATCACAAGAGGAACATCCATATTTATCTAATGTTGATCCATATTCACAGTATGTTAGACATAATACTTCTTTGCACGATTCTATAAAATAGTTAGTATTAATTATAGTGTATATTTTAATATAAAATGGTATAATATTAGTTACTAGAATAATACTAATAAAAATTAAAATAATTATTAATATAAATTTTAAATTTATATCAATTATATATCTATTAACCTTTTTCTATAGCAACACTTACTGATGCAACTACCAAACTTATTAATAATAATAGTTTATACATTTTAATAGACGAGTAACGATGTTATAGTCAATATGCATTATATATGATAGCACACTCGCTTTTATACTATATTTAAGTATTAGACCACGCCCATTTTATATTCGTACCAGGTCGTACCTAGTAAGCAATAACTCGTCAGCAAAAAAGAGTCAGCATTTTAATATCCAATAGAGCATAGGTATTAACGTACAATAGTCCACTTTTCTGTATTAGTGATATCTCCTACTATTTTTATTGCAATAAGTGATACTAACATATAACATTTTCATATACATTGACATACAAATATACACACATATTATATCAGTGACTTTATATATATATATATATACATATTTTTGTATATGTTTGTGTATGGGTTTAAATTATAGTGTACACACAAACAGTATAACATGCTAATTATATATTATATATAATACAATATAAATTATTGATATCCTTACTTAAGTTGTATTACATTAAATGATATGCATTTACATTACATATATTTACATTACATATATTACTTATATCATATATTATATGTAATATATTACATTATTAATTTAATATTTCTATATAAATATACTAAAATAAGTTAGTATTTCACATGATATATTTCATATTACTCTTATATATTAAAAACATATACTTATATATATATATATATATATATATATATATATATATATATGTATATCATATACAATTTTATGATTAATAAATAATAATATTCATATTTAAAATCCAATATATAATATTTAATTAATAACATTATATATTTATAATGATGGTGCGTATATTTATCTGGAGGTAGCCATATTTAATTATTCTATATATAGGCTATTTGAGAATTATTTCTATACATAAAATCAGATAATAAGTTATAATAATACTATATATGTAGATGGTTATTTGATGTACCTATTTGGTTATATTATATGATGTTATAATGATGTTATCATCTATGATTTTAGTATTAATATGATTTATTATTTTTATGATTAATAGTATAATAAAATATATGTTAAAAAATGATATAATATTTAATATGTTTAATAAGGATATCATAGTTAATTTTAATTTCAATTTGATATTACTAGCGTATTTAATCGAAAAATGTCAATAATATATAAAACATAATCTAGAAAATAGTTTCACAAATACCTGAAAACCAATCTATATCCATAGCTATATATGACATTGAATATATAGAATATTCATATAAATATATAGATTATTAATAAATATTAATTTAAGTAGTACCATAATGGTAATAATAAAATATAATTTTTAATATGTGTAATTATGTAAAATGCATGATATTGTAATATATGATTTAATAATAATAATACTTATTAATTGTTATATAATGTATTAAATATAAGCAATATAATACTATTTGTAATATTAGTAAATACATTTTATATGAATATTAATCTTTAATTAATCTTTTATTAATCTTTAATTAATAATTATCTAAATATTATTTAAATAAATTGAAGCATATTTTTTAAACATTCGTATTATGTATCTCATCATATTTATGTTATTAAAGTTTACGTAAAAACATAAGTTAAATCTAGTAAGATTAATACGTATAATGTGAATCATCGATAGATTTAATTCAGTATAGTCAATTTAGTTCATACAATATAACCTGGTTATTAAATTTTACTTTGTAATTTTATTTGTATAAATATATATACATATGTGCCAATATTCAAGATATTACATATATTATATATCATAGTATACCGCGTATATTTAATTGCGTAAAATACATAATAAGAGTGAATATCACCTTACTGTAATAGGTACCAAATGGTACCGATACATAGTTTATCATTAACTTGGCAATCACCTTATTACATAATAGAATATTGCTGACGAATTATCTACGATATAAACGACATTGTACGACGTACCAGGTACGACGAGCCTGGTATGTGTTAATAAGGGGCGTGTATAGATAATATGAAGAGTACACGTGTGATAATATTATCATTGTTATAAATCAACCAACATTTTATGAATCATGATTTATTTAAGTATACTCATGTAAATATTGTGGGTAATTACATAAATATATATTAATATAACTTTTCGCTGAGTTAAATAAATAGAATACTTTGATTTATGTTATGACCTTTTTATGTTATGAAATGTAATTATATATTCATTCATACATATTTTATTTCATTTTATAATTTATTTAGTGATGTTTTTCAACTATATATACATATACTAAACTTTATAAAATAATGATATATGTTACAAAATTGTTACTAAATATTGGATAGGTGGAAAGTTAGCATAACATTAATAGAATAATGGAAAATAACTTTAATTAAATTGAAATGTTTATATTTATCTATGGGAAATTAACCTAACACGGACACTTTAATAATAATTGGTCTTAACATTTTATGACTCAATATTTTTATTCAAAAATTACAATATAATAATATGATATGATTATAGATATTATAGTAATTTTATAATTTTATTTAATATTTGTATTCAATAGATAATTGGGGTGTCCGAATTCGGTACCAATGTCAGAATACTGATACAATGTGTACAAAAAATACTTACACCCTATAAACCACTAGATAAACTATATATTATTGATGAACCAATCAGATAATTTACAATTATATTATTTATAATTAATTTTATGATTACTTTTATATAAGTTAATTAGTAATTATTTTATTAATTAATAATATAAGTTAAATATCTAAATAATAACATTTTTAGATTTAGCTTCGTTGGTGGTATTAATATTATAACGCACGCGATTTTTATGAAAATCAGAATAGTTCGTGTAATGTTCAAGAAATGCGCGCTGATTGGTTATATATACCCTATATGGTGTCCTTATTAACACATGTATAGTAAATATATATATATTAATTAATATTATAAACTATTATTATATTATATATTTATTTAATATATATTTTAATTTTAATTTTATATTTAATTAAAATTAAAAAAATCAATCTATAATATACAAAGTGATAGAATTATCTAAATTATTAATTCCAATGATTATTAATTAATAAATGTAATTATATTTATAATAAATAAAATATGATACAAATTAATATTAATATACAATTTATATATATATATATATATATATATACAGTCAACTCTCGGTAAGTCGGACTACGGATAAGTCGGAATTCTCGATAAGTCGGAGAGATTTAGGTGGTTTGGTTGGATTTGTATCTAGTTCCATGTTAAATTAATCGGATAAGTCGGATAAGTTGGATTGGATAAGATGGAATTTTCTATAAGACGGACACATATTATTATCATTTTTATGATTTTATACTGGATAAGTCGGACTTTTCAAAATTGTCCGAAATATTTACTTTAAATAATGAATATTACAATTTTAATAAGTAATATTATTGAATACAACATTTTATGTTGTTGATTGTTGCATAATTCCACATTTCGGTAACTCTTTAACTCACGCTGCGCATCTAATGTATTATTTGTATGATATTCTGAATCTCGGATAAGTCGGACATCTCGCTAAGTTGGACACTTTTCCCGGTGCCTTGAGAGTCCGACTTATCGGGAGTTTACTGTATATATATATATATATATATATATATATATATATATATATATATATATATTTATTTTCTTTTCCATTCTACTTTTTTATTTAATAAATATACACATATCATATTTTTAATAACGTGTTATTTAAATTGTATAATACTATTGCAATTTCCATATATTTGTATTTTCAAATTATTTTAAGAAAATGAAAAATATAAATATTTTTTTTATATTCTCGTATACAATTTCTATTTTCTTTTCCATTCTACTTATTTATTTTATATACACCGATCATATTTGAAAATAACGTATTATTTAAAGTGTTATAATAGTATAATACTATTTAAATCTCAATATATTTTTATTTTCAAATTATTTTAAGCAATATTGTTCATATTCTCGTATATCTAATATGTTTATAAGTGAATATTGACTTAATGCAATGACTAAAAGTGCTTTGTATGCATATTTAGATTTTTGAAATAATGTTATATTAGACATAAGTAGTATATATTAGGCTTAATATATTAACTTAAACATATATAATCAGATATAAATATATAATATTCTGATAATATAACTTATGAATGAAGTTTCTAACAAAAGAATATTATAAAAGTAGCATAATATTTTATATGCTTAAATCCAAGACACAAGTATACATTATATTATAATATATATATATATATATATATATATATATATATATAGTCATTATGTATATTAAATACAAGGAAAATCTAATAATATATATATATATATATTTACTTGATTAAATATGCACAACTCAATCATAATATATACAATATTACTTTACTACACCCATAGTAGTAGTATTACACGTAATTACTATTCATAGTAGCAAGTCACGTATCGTAACGGCACGGGTGAGTCATGTAGTGACGTACCTATTGTATATTAGTCATCATCGATAGTCTACTTTGTATATAATATATAATAATGTGATATGTATTCATAACATGAATGCTCTCAATTTAACAATAGATACAATTGTTTAAAACATTAAATGCTTAGTAATGTAATTATGTTATTAGTTATATGCTATTTTTATAAGTTATGCATACTAATTTAATATATATATATATATATATATTATATTAAATTATATAATTATATAATATTGATTGATAATTTATTTAAGCAAATACATAGCCGAAAATATAATCGAAAGTATAAAGTATCAATATTTGATAACGATAACATACGTATAACAAAATAAATGCATAGTAATGTAATTATATTTATATAATAACTATATAATAACTATAGTTATATGTTGTTATTATACGTTATGAATACTAATTTAATATACATATCGTATATATACCTATATATATATTATATGAAATTATATAATTATATAATATTATATATAATTTAAATATTATTCTATGCGGTTAATCAATCACGTTTATCAATCACATTTATTACGTGTTGTTAACCTTACAAGGTGAATATTCATATGTGATATTCACTAAATAAATTAAATTATAAAATGTATTAAATATTCTTTTACGTAATTTATTAAATTTGATCATATATATAAATATAATACTTACTGAGAAAAATAAACGGGTTATTTGACTTACATGTATTGATAATGTTGGTCCTTTATCGGATTTTTCATGAAATGGACCAATTGACCTATGTAAATATACCAAAGTGGGTTATATTTTAAATATAACAAATGACACATGCTTTATATAAATATGGTTCAACATGAAAATAATAAAAGTTATATTATATAATAGACCTACATTGAATTATAATATGGGTCAATTGACCTAGATGTAAACTTATGTAACATGACTTATCAACTTTATCAACTTAAGTTATTGATGTAAATATCACCTTAGTCATAGGTATATTATATTTATTATTATAATACAATATTATACCTTTTAGTTTTTTAATATATTTATTACATTTTTATTTATGCAAATTAATTATTAATTATTATTTTAATTTTATATTTAAGTTAATATACTGAATTTATAAATAAAATATAATATTAAAAACTAAAATTATCTAAGTAATCCAATGTATTTTTCTAAATTATCTTAATCTCCTTCAAGTCAATACGTTGAACTATAATTATAATCATAATTATATTGATAATATAATTGGACATCATATTGAATTAATATACCAATTGAATATTTATTAAATATTGTATTCAATATTAAAATGTTATTATTATTGAATTTAAGTTATTAATATAACGGGGGAAGGGGTAGGAGTTAATGGTGTGTAATCCACACATAATGTCTAGTGCTGTAATCTGTATCTAACAGAGTGGTAGACAGTATGTGCCACACATTATTAACCTAATCTCTTGCATCGGCTGCTGGTGCCACCCCCTGGTAATTTCTTCAGCAAGAGTGCTAAGAATCAAGAGAGATATAGGAGAGGAGATAGGCGTCATCTTGATTATAAAGCCTACTAAAAAATCAATGACGTCTAATAACAACAATATAATCATGCCGGATCGGCCGAGGCCCGGATTAATAACCACCGCATGTCCATCGATAATATCCAACGATAAATCGACTACTGGATACTCAATAAGACTAACAAAAACAATTACTTCCATTGGAACTTGGAATGTAATAACACTAAATAACTGGAAAAATCGATGATCTAACTAATGAAATAAACAGATACAAGTGTGATATTGTAGGTCTTTCAGAAACTATATTAAATAGATGTGGAGAATTAACGATGCATGAAGGCCATAAAATATATTATAGTGGAAGAGAAAAACATCAAGGTGTCAGATTTATATTAGAAAGGAACTGATAATACTAAACTATACTACAATATCCAGCCGAGTAATTATAATACGCTTGAAAGAAAGTCCAATTAACATCACGATAATACAAATATAAATTGAGCAATTGAAAATGTTGATAATACTATACAAGATTAACATAAAAAAGATATATTAATTGTGCAAGGTGATTTCAATGCAAAAATTGGAAGTAATACAAATGAAGAATGGGCTGAATGCGCTGTGCGATTTGGAATATGAGTAAGAAATGATAGAGGCCAGAGATTACTAGAATTTCTGGAAAATACGGAATGGTAGCGGCGATTATATTATGTCCACGTAAAAAGTCAATGTGTATAACATGGCACTCTCCTAATGATGAAGTACACATAAAAATATATTATATCTTAACGCCACAACGTTTCAAGTATAGTATCATTCGAACCAGTATATGAACATATCCATGTGCAGACATCAATAGTGATACTAATCTTGTACTATGTAAAATAAAACTCGAACTGAAGGTTAATAGAAAACCAAATACCATACTAATACGATATGATGTCAACAAGCTCACAAATGGAAATAATGAAGATAATTTCAAAGACGAATTGGAAAACAACTTAAAGAGTTAGATATTTATAAATATGACCTTACACATCTTATAAGAAAATTGGAGACATAATCATTACCTCAGAGCCAATAATTATAGAAAAATATAGAAGTAAAAAACAACCATGGACCACAAATGACATACTATATTTTTTCGATTAAAGAAGATCTCTTAAAGCTGCTAAAAATAAGAATAATATAGAACTTATTAGCAAATATAGAATAGTCAATAATCAAATACGCAAAGACATGAAGACAGAAAAAGAGCAGTGGATGCAGATGCAATGTAAATAAATAAATGAAGACATCACATATGGAAGACATAACAAAATAACATACGAAACTCTCAAAAGCCTCATAAAAAGTCAGCAAGAAAACTTCGATAATAGAAGATAAGAACGGACAGCCGCTAGCCGAATAACACTCTATTTTAAAGAGATGGACATCATATTATCAGAAACTTTATAACTATCCTATTAAACCTGACCATAGCGTTATAATCAGTCAGATCCAAGAGAAGGTAGATGAATTACCAATTTTAAAATCAGTAATAGAAGATGCTATATAAAAGCTAAAAGAAGGTAAATATCATGGCATCGATAATATATCTGGTGAGTTACTAAAATATGGAGGAGACACAATCGTTAATGTTTTCACAGAATTATGTCAAATATCATGGTCTGATAAAGAATGTCCAAAACAATGGACATAGTCCCTAATAGTACCAATTCCAAAAAAAGGCAATCTCAGAAAGTGTTAGAATTATAGAACTCTGAGCCTAATATGCCACTTAAGCAAAATTCTATTGAGAATTTTATTGAATTAACATCGCAAGCAGAAGAAACATTTTCTAAACATGCTGGTTTTAGGAAAGGAAGAAGTACAACTGAGCAGATATTCAATTGTAGAAATTTAATAGAAAAACACTTAGAAAGCCAAAATTTATATCACAATTTCTTAGACTTTAAAAAGGCTTTAATATAATTTGGCATGAGGGACTCTGGTCAACTATCAATAAACATTGAATCGACTATAATATAACTTTAATGATAACATCTTTATATCAAAATTCCACATGCGTAATGCTGTTTAATAGTATCCAATCTCAGATGTTCAAGACAACTGTTGGTGTGAGACAGGGATGTATACTATATCCTGTGCTCTTCAATTTATTTCTTGAAGAGATTATGGCCTGAATTCAAGATGAACATATATCTACAATATCAATTGATGGCCTAAATCTATCTAATCTCAGATTCGCCGATGATATATACTTGATAGCTGGATCAAACGATGAAATGCAAACACTCACAAACAAGCTATCAAATAGTGCTAGTCGGTATGGTATGCAAATTAGTGCAGAAAAGAGCAAGAATATGTTTAACAGTAATAACAGAAATCTTCATCCCATCTTCATACATCCAATTATATGGAGAAAAGCTAGAAGAAGTAGACCAGTTTAAATATATTGGTGCTACAATTACAAGAAATGGACATATCGACTATGGTAAGGCTAACTACAATATGGAATAGCAAATATATCCGTTTTAAGCTCAAATATAATCTCTATCGCTCACTAGTATTGTCTGTTCTAACTTATGGTTGCAAATCTTGGACTGTAAATGCCCTTTCCATAAAAAACTACAATGTTTCGAAAATAACTCTCATAGAAAACTACGTGGAATAACATACAAAGAAATGAAGACAAACGAGTATACTAAGTATGTGATGATAAGTTAAATTAGTACGAATATGAACCAATATTACAGTCAATCCGTCGAAGAAAGTTAAAATGGTACTGCCATACAATTAGATATGTCAATATCAGAAAAACTATCTTCCAAGGTATGGTTCAGGGTAATCACAAATGTAGGTAGACCAAAAAGAAAATGGATTGATGATATCAAATAATGGAGCAAGATGACTCAGTCTGACTTAATGGTAAAACTACAGACCGCAACGAATGGCGACGGCATTGTTTAACAGTCAGCTCATTGATTTCACCAACGATTTGCGAGTCATGGGAATCTAACTTAAATTAAAGTATATAATATATTGTAATATATGAATTAATACTTTGCTACGATATTACTTACTACGCTAAGATACTAAATAATATAACAAGGACAAATCTAATTAATATAATTTATTTTAAAATATACACATTTAATGTATCATTTTAGCTATAATATTTAAATAAAATTGGCTCAGTTGAATCATATTATTTTTAATAAATGGTCAATTGATCCATATTATAAAAATTATGTAGGTAATTTAGATCCATTTTTTAGACCACTTGACTTATATCAAAAAAGCTTACATATTATATATATATATATATATATATATATATATATATATATATATATATAAAATATCCTATAGGTATGAAACATATGGATAACATAATAAAATAATACAAAAAAAACGATAAAATAATATTATTTATAAAAATAGTAATGTTTTATTATTAAAATAAGTAATTAATATATTACATTGATTTTATATGGGCCTTGAGGTGTGTAATAAAGGATGTCTGTGAAAGAATTGATCTAATAGAGGCAGGGAGGGAGTTCCATAATGAACAATATAACTGAAGGCGGGTTTATGGTATTTCAGGTATTATACATGAGGGAAAATTAGTGAAATGACGAATAATATATATATATATATATATATATATATGTTAATAATTATTAAACTATATATAAATGTACTATACATATATTTAAAAATATTAAATAATAACTTATTTTATAAATATATGCTATGTGTGATATATTACATTTTTTAAATATGCAATATAATGTTAAATTAGTATCACTTGAATTTAGAATATTATAAATTATTTCCCTCAATTTTATAAATACAAATAATAATACAAATATAATTATATATGATATTATTACATTGATAATAAGTACATATATATTAATTTAATGTGATACATTAATGTGGAAATACAATTACAAATATAATTAATAATGTATCAGTTAATATGTGGAATAATTAGATACTGAAATAATAATATCTGTTTGTATTCCATTTAAAAAAATTTATTGAAAAAAAATATGATAAACTCTCGAATATTTAATTTTCTTTTACTTTATTGTATAATCAATGTTGTTATTGTATTCTAGTTTGTTTTTCATTCATTGAATATTTGATTTTTTGTATATATCTCAAATTTAATATTAAAATATAAAAGTAATACTTTACTTATATTATTACTTATTTGTATTTATTACGTAATTAATATATATATGTACATATATATACTTATTTAATTACATTAATATGTACTTGTTTTTCATTAATAACGGATTATAAAAACTTAAATTATTTGATTTATAATAAATATCTTAATTCTATAATTTATATATTAAATATTAAAATATATAATTAATAATATATTAGTATTAATTAAAAAATTAAAAAATTAAAGTTATTTCGATACTAATTTATAAATAATGTATTTTATTTATTATATCTTTATTCTCTTTTATGATATCAGAAGAATATATTATAATATATTCACTATATTATATGAATAATTAAAAAGTAATCTTATTACGATGTTATTTAATATTGAATTTATGTTTTAGATTTAGAATATACCTATATTAAATATTAATAATAAAGTCAATATAATGCTGTTATTATCATTTATTACACAATTAATAAAATAATAATAGCATATAGTATAAATATATATAGTTATTTAAAAAATTAAATATTTAATCTAGAACATATCACATTGTAATTCAATAATTTTGATATTGATTTTTATTTTATCCCGTTTTCGATTTTGTTTCAACTTGTACTGTAAAAATAATATATATGTGAATAGCTTAAATCACTTAACATATTAATTAATAAACAATGTTATATGCAATGTATTTTATATTTATGGATATATATACATATTAATATTAAAATTAAGGTATTATATTTAATATAATCAAGGAACTATATTTAATAACGCATATTTTGTGAACATCTATGTTACGCTTGAATATTTTAGAGAGTGATATTTGAATTTATTTAAAATTGCAATGCAAATATCGTTTATATTATTCAATATCATCATAGTAAAATCATAATATATACGTAATGCACATTATATTAACTTTAAAGTTGATATAAATAATTGCGTTTTCAATATATAAATCGGTGTCGCTTTATAAATAAATTCATATTTGTGATAGTATGTGTAAAGAATTACAAATTCTATCGATAGCATTTTTAATTTACAAACATAAATATATTTATTTTATATTTGAAATTATTTAAATTTAATTATATACTATTGAAAAGTGTCTATTTTGAAAAACAACAATTTATAAGTATTTATATAGATAACATACATCCTATAGGATTTTATATAATTGATACACTATAATATTAATATTAACAGAATAACTAACCTTTATTTAGGACACACTTTCCTTCAGATTTACACCTATACCCATAGCAAGGTTTAGCAACACAAGTATGTGTGGCAATGCACATTATCGACTACAAATAAGATGTGGAGCATTTAATTAATATATATATATATATATAAGTTTGATTTAAATATGTATTAACTTTAATGTGCATTAATAATCTGAGTTGTTATTTAAAATATAAATGTAACATAAGATAAACTAACTGCACATGGGTTATGATAACATTTACAAGTTCTACATTCATCCTCATCAAACTTATATCCGTATTTACAGTGTCTTAAGCATTTCAATTGAGGGCATCTATCTACACACTTCTTTTTGCAATATTTTAGTAATGCAAAGTTATTTTTATTTCCCTGCAAATAATATTACATACAATTATAAATATATAAATAATAACATTATTATTGTAATACCACTTCACTACACTAATATATACTAACGAAACATCCTCCATAGATAAACTTCAAACAAGTATTGGTGGCCTCATCGTAATAATATCTGGGGAAATATCCTTTACAAGTTCCCGGTTGTTTTGGAAGTATACATATAGCTGTGTTATTAATGAATAATATTAGTAAAATATATGATTTCTATCTATATTAATTATATAATTTTATAATATTCACTATTGTCCGAAAACTTCAATAAAGAAGTTGATGGAAGTGCCTAAACCAATTAGGTAATTAGGTAACTATCAATACATATATTTATTAATAATACAACATTATTAAGTTAAAATAGGTTAATTTAATTTGTTAATAAGTATTAGTAAATATATGAATATATACAATATATAAACACATACAATCAAATATATAATTTCTATTATAATGTGTAGTATGTATTATATAACTAACATTTACAAACTGCAATCCGTTCACAAGGTTCCACAACACAATTAACTTTTTGTAAATCACAATATTCTGTAGTTTTATCACATCTAGCAGCCTGTTATTTATATAGTTATATATTTCAAAATTATACTTAATATACATAATTGATATACATATAATACACATAGTAATATTTATTGTAATTATTAAAAAATGTATTATCGATTTTAAATAATATATATTACATTATATTTGATAATACTTTATCATTATTCATCATCATGCATAGGTTATAGTAAAGAATGATGATAGTTTCATTAATATAGTTGTTCTTTCCAGGAAACTAACATCGCATGGACTGGGTTTGCATGTACACGTTTCACATCCATTCTTATCTTTCACATAACCAAACTCGCAATGAATTAAACATCTTATTTGAGGACATGCGAAGCACGCTTTGAGACAATCTTTTACATTATTGAAATTATTCTTGTTTCCCTAAATAATTGAATTTTGATAACGTTTATTATTTACAATATTTAATAATATATCTTAATTAAAAATATATACCACACTGATAAAGTATTTAAATATTTGTTAAAAATAATAAGAAATATATATAACTTTATATGTTAAAAAATACAAACTTTACATCCACCATAATAGAATTTATTACACTTGTTGGTTGCAGAATCGTAATAATATTTAGGAAATAATCCTTCACAGGGTCCGCTATCTTTAGGAAGATCACATATCGCTGATTTCATAATATTATTTATTATTAACATTTAGAATAAACAAGTACTAAATAGATATGTGTGGTGATAATGAATACAAACATTTACATACGGGTTGTGGATAGCATGGAGCTTTAACGCAAACAACTTTCTCAAGAACACATACTTCATTGTTCCCACATCTAACGGTCTGAAATATGTAATCGTCATTAATATACGTGATAATTGTTATCATTATTGTATAATTTATTATAAATAGTAATTTAAGTATATCATTTTGTATTTGTATATTAAATGTTACTAATAATATAATATTAGTGTATATTATGAATATGTGTATATTAAATAAATACATTATTAGTATTTTATTAAATAAATACATTATTAGTATTTTATTAAATATGTGATAGGTTTGGGTTAGAAGTTTATAGCTTAAGCTATACAATATTAAAGTATTAATACAATTGTATTGATTGTTATTAATAAATATATATATATAATTATTCTTAATATTTATCCAACAAAATGTATATTATATTAAATAATACAATTTATTTTGATAATTATATAAGTTAATATTGATTTTTAAATAATATATATTTAATTATACAATTAATTATTACGTTTGAAGTAACTACTTGAAATACTTATGCATCATATACATATAGATTTATCTATGCATTAATATAGTTGTTGTATACTATAAACTAACATTGCATGGATTGGGTTTGCATGTACAAGTATCACATCCATTCTTATCTTTCACATAGCCAAACTCGCAATGAATTAAACATTTAATCTTTGGGCATTCGTTGCATGTTTTAAGACAATCTTTTATATTCTCGAAATTGTTCTTGTTTCCCTATTGAAACAAATATATTTTCATTATTTAATATATAATTTATAAATATATGCATGCATATCTTGAGTATAATTAAATTAAATTATTTTAATAAATCAAATATAGATAATGTTTTAATAATTTGTAATCAATATTTATCATAAATACCAATTTCTGCCAACAAAAATAACAATTTTTGTTATTTTGTATTACTTAAGTATATACATCAATAACATTTTCAATATATAATAAACATATAAGCGATCTATATATTATTAGATATATTATAATTTTAAATATTTAAGGTATAATGTTTACATTATATGTACATGAAATAATAATAGTTTACATACAATATTGTTTGTATATGATTTCTTTATTTACGAAATATATATTTATTTATTAAAAATATCAATATTATATTTATTTAATAACTAACATTACATCCTCCATAAAAGAATTTAATACACTTGTTGGTAGCAGAATCGTAATAATATCTTGGGAAAGAACCTCTACATGTTCCATAATCTTTGGGAAGATCGCATATCGCTAATTTCATAATAATAATTGATTATTAACATTTAGAATATAATAAACAAGTACTATATATATATATGTGTTGTGATAATGAATACAAACATTTACATACGGGTTGTGGATAGCATGGAGCTTTAACGCAAACAACTTTCTCAAGAACACATACTTCATTATTCCCACATCTAACGGTCTGCAAAATATCATCGGCATTAATATATGTGATAATTGTTTGAATTATTATATTGTTATTTTACGCAAAAAATTGATATATCTTATATAAAATATATAAATAGTTATCACAAATTATTGCTATAATAGGGGATGTTCCTTTTGGATGATATATTTATTTAGTTTATAAGGATGATTAATTAAATACCGTATTTAAAATACAACATATATATATATATATATATATATATATATATATATATATATATATATTTATTTCACACAACTACATAAATGATAACCTCGCAAGGATTTGGTTTACAATCACAAGAGGAACATCCATATTTATCTAATGTTGATCCATATTCACAGTATGTTAGACATAATACTTCTTTGCACGATTCTATAAAATAGTTAGTATTAATTATAGTGTATATTTTAATATAAAATGGTATAATATTAGTTACTAGAATAATACTAATAAAAATTAAAATAATTATTAATATAAATTTTAAATTTATATCAATTATATATCTATTAACCTTTTTCTATAGCAACACTTACTGATGCAACTACCAAACTTATTAATAATAATAGTTTATACATTTTAATAGACGAGTAACGATGTTATAGTCAATATGCATTATATATGATAGCACACTCGCTTTTATACTATATTTAAGTATTAGACCACGCCCATTTTATATTCGTACCAGGTCGTACCTAGTAAGCAATAACTCGTCAGCAAAAAAGAGTCAGCATTTTTAATATCCAATAGAGCATAGGTATTAACGTACAATAGTCCACTTTTCTGTATTAGTGATATCTCCTACTATTTTTATTGCAATAAGTGATACTAACATATAACATTTTCATATACATTGACATACAAATATACACACATATTATATCAGTGACTTTATATATATATACATATTTTTGTATATGTTTGTGTATGGGTTTAAATTATAGTGTACACACAAACATTATAACATGCTAATTATATATTATATATAATACAATATAAATTATTGATATCCTTACTTAAGTTGTATTACATTAAATGATATGCATTTACATTACATATATTTACATTACATATATTACTTATATCATATATTATATGTAATATATTACATTATTAATTTAATATTTCTATATAAATATACTAAAATAAGTTAGTATTTCACATGATATATTTCATATTACTCTTATATATATTAAAAACATATACTTATATATATATATATATATATATATATATATATATATATATATATGTATATCATATACAATTTTATGATTAATAAATAATAATATTCATATTTAAAATCCAATATATAATATTTAATTAATAACATTATATATTTATAATGATGGTGCGTATATTTATCTGGAGGTAGCCATATTTAATTATTCTAGATATAGGCTATTTGAGAATTATTTCTATACATAAAATCAGATAATAAGTTATAATAATACTATATATGTAGATGGTTATTTGATGTACCTATTTGGTTATATTATATGATGTTATAATGATGTTATCATCTATGATTTTAGTATTAATATGATTTATTATTTTTATGATTAATAGTATAATAAAATATATGTTAAAAAATGATATAATATTTAATATGTTTAATAAGGATATCATAGTTAATTTTAATTTCAATTTGATATTACTAGCGTATTTAATCGAAAAATGTCAATAATATATAAAACATAATCTAGAAAATAGTTTCACAAATACCTGAAAACCAATCTATATCCATAGCTATATATGACATTGAATATATAGAATATTCATATAAATATATAGATTATTAATAAATATTAATTTAAGTAGTACCATAATGGTAATAATAAAATATAATTTTTAATATGTGTAATTATGTAAAATGCATGATATTGTAATATATGATTTAATAATAATAATACTTATTAATTGTTATATAATGTATTAAATATAAGCAATATAATACTATTTGTAATATTAGTAAATACATTTTATATGAATATTAATCTTTAATTAATCTTTTATTAATCTTTAATTAATAATTATCTAAATATTATTTAAATAAATTGAAGCATATTTTTTAAACATTCGTATTATGTATCTCATCATATTTATGTTATTAAAGTTTACGTAAAAACATAAGTTAAATCTAGTAAGATTAATACGTATAATGTGAATCATCGATAGATTTAATTCAGTATAGTCAATTTAGTTCATACAATATAACCTGGTTATTAAATTTTACTTTGTAATTTTATTTGTATAAATATATATACATATGTGCCAATATTCAAGATATTACATATATTATATATCATAGTATACCGCGTATATTTAATTGCGTAAAATACATAATAAGAGTGAATACCACCTTACTGTAATAGGTACCAAATGGTACCGATACATAGTTTATCATTAACTTGGCAATCACCTTATTACATAATAGAATATTGCTGACGAATTATCTACGATATAAACGACATTGTACGACGTACCAGGTACGACGAGCCTGGTATGTGTTAATAAGGGGCGTGTATAGATAATATGAAGAGTACACGTGTGATAATATTATCATTGTTATAAATCAACCAACATTTTATGAATCATGATTTATTTAAGTATACTCATGTAAATATTGTGGGTAATTACATAAATATATATTAATATAACTTTTCGCTGAGTTAAATAAATAGAATACTTTGATTTATGTTATGACCTTTTTATGTTATGAAATGTAATTATATATTCATTCATACATATTTTATTTCATTTTATAATTTATTTAGTGATGTTTTTCAACTATATATACATATACTAAACTTTATAAAATAATGATATATGTTACAAAATTGTTACTAAATATTGGATAGGTGGAAAGTTAGCATAACATTAATAGAATAATGGAAAATAACTTTAATTAAATTGAAATGTTTATATTTATCTATGGGAAATTAACCTAACACGGACACTTTAATAATAATTGGTCTTAACATTTTATGACTCAATATTTTTATTCAAAAATTACAATATAATAATATGATATGATTATAGATATTATAGTAATTTTATAATTTTATTTAATATTTGTATTCAATAGATAATTGGGGTGTCCGAATTCGGTACCAATGTCAGAATACTGATACAATGTGTACAAAAAATACTTACACCCTATAAACCACTAGATAAACTATATATTATTGATGAACCAATCAGATAATTTACAATTATATTATTTATAATTAATTTTATGATTACTTTTATATAAGTTAATTAGTAATTATTTTATTAATTAATAATATAAGTTAAATATCTAAATAATAACATTTTTAGATTTAGCTTCGTTGGTGGTATTAATATTATAACGCACGCGATTTTTATGAAAATCAGAATAGTTCGTGTAATGTTCAAGAAATGCGCGCTGATTGGTTATATATACCCTATATGGTGTCCTTATTAACACATGTATAGTAAATATATATATATTAATTAATATTATAAACTATTATTATATTATATATTTATTTAATATATATTTTAATTTTAATTTTATATTTAATTAAAATTAAAAAAATCAATCTATAATATACAAAGTGATAGAATTATCTAAATTATTAATTCCAATGATTATTAATTATAAATGTAATTATATTTATAATAAATAAAATATGATACAAATTAATATTAATATACAATTTATATATATATATATATAAATATATATATATATATATATATATATATATATATATATATATATATATATACAGTCAACTCTCGGTAAGTCGGACTACGGATAAGTCGGAATTCTCGATAAGTCGGACAGATTTAGGTGGTTTGGTTGGATTTGTATCTAGTTCCATGTTAAATTAATCGGATAAGTCGGATAAGTTGGATTGGATAAGATGGAATTTTCTATAAGACGGACACATATTATTGTCATTTTTATGATTTTATACTGGATAAGTCGGACTTTTCAAAATTGTCCGAAATATTTACTTTAAATAATGAATATTACAATTTTAATAAGTAATATTATTGAATACAACATTTTATGTTGTTGATTGTTGCATAATTCCACATTTCGGTAACTCTTTAACTCACGCTGCGCATCTAATGTATTATTTGTATGATATTCTGAATCTCGGATAAGTCGGACATCTCGCTAAGTTGGACACTTTTCCCGGTCCCTTGAGAGTCCGACTTATCGGGAGTTTACTGTATATATATATATATTTATTTTCTTTTCCATTCTACTTTTTTATTTAATAAATATACACATATCATATTTTTAATAACGTGTTATTTAAATTGTATAATACTATTGCAATTTCCATATATTTGTATTTTCAAATTATTTTAAGAAAATAAAAAATATAAATATTTTTTTTATATTCTCGTATACAATTTCTATTTTCTTTTCCATTCTACTTATTTATTTTATATACACCGATCATATTTGAAAATAACGTATTATTTAAAGTGTTGTAATAGTATAATACTATTTAAATCTCAATATATTTTTATTTTCAAATTATTTTAAGAAATATTGTTCATATTCTCGTATATCTAATATGTTTATAAGTGAATATTGACTGCAATGACTGAAAGAGCTTTGTATGCATATTTAGACTTTTGAAATAATGTTATATTAGACATAAATAGTATATATTAGGCTTAATATATTAACTTAAACATATATAATCAGATATAAATATATAATATTATGATAAGATAACTTATGAATGAAGTTTCTAAAAAAAGAATATTATAAAAGTAGCATAATATTGTATATGCTTAAATCCAAGACACAAGTATACATTATATTATAATATATATATATATATATATATATATATATATATATATATATATATATGTATATATATATATATATATATATATAGTCATTGTGTATATTAAATACAAGGAAAATCTTATAATATATATATATATATATATATATATATATATGAACTGCCTGTGTGGCTCAGTGGCTAAGGCGTCAGACACACAAGCAATAGGACACGGGTTCGACCCTCGTCCGGACCATTAATTAATTTGATAAAATGGGTCTTAAAATATTATTTAGAAGTGATCTTATATAATTGTGTATACATAAATGATCGGCTCTCGTTAAAACCATGGATGCCTTAACATGAGAGTGGCTTCGAAGGGACATTAGAGCCATATATGGTTATAAGTGAAAACTTCATCTAAGTTCCTGGATTGGATGAAAGGACTCCACCAAATAAAATAAAAAAAAAAAAAAAAAAATATATATATATATATATAAATTTTCTTGATTAAATATGCACAACTCAATCATAATATATACAATATTACTTTACTACACCCATAGTAGTAGTATTAGACGTAATTACTATTCATAGTAGCAAGTCACGTATCGTAACGACCGGGTGAGTCATGTAGTGACGTACCTATTATATATTAGTCATCATCGATAGTCTACTTTGTATAAAATATATAATAATGTGATGTTTATTCAAAACATGAATGCTCTCAATTTAAATATAGATACAATTGTATAACAAAATAAATGCTTAGTAATGTAATTATATTATTAGTTATATGCTATTATTATAAGTTATGCATACTAATTTAATATATATATATATTATATTAAATTATATAATTATATAATATTATATATATAATTTAGACGTGAATGAGACATGTTGTTGCATAAATTCCATACATATATACTACATATTCGGAATATAATTATATAATCTCTATAGAGAGTGTTAAAATATAATAAATATATATAATAATGATTAATATAATAAATATTAATATTGTTCATCAACATATATATTTAAATGTACGCAGGAAGAGGAAATTAATAATGTAATACAATATAATTAATATATATGATGATGATGATATAAGTTTTATTAAGCAATACAATAGTGTCATGTAGACCCCTTCACTCGTGCAGGAAGAAAAATTAATAAGATAATAGAAATACTATAACAATTTAATAATAATATATATTGAATATAAGTTATATTATATAAGTTATGTTATATTATATAACACAACAGAAATAATAAGTGATATAGAGTAATATATTATATGAAAAATGTACAATGATATAAAATCCATTAAGATTCTTAACAAATTATATGATATTTATATAGTTTGATATATTTCTATAAATATTATATATATATATATATATATATATATATATATATATATATATATATATATATAGTATGTAGTGTGCATACATTTAATAAAACTTATTGCACAATAATAGGAGATATCACTGATATATGACTAATATATAACAGTGGACTAATATATGTATGTAAGGATATATATGATCTATTTATTGGATATTAAAAATGCCGACTCTTTTTTGCTGACGAGTTATTGCTTACTAGGTACGACCTGGTACGAATATAAAATGGGCGTGGTCTAATACTTAAATATAGTATAAAAGCGAGTGTGCTATCATATATAATGCATATTCACTATAACATCGTTACTCGTCTTTTAAAATGTATAAACTATTATTATTATTAAGTTTGGTAGTTGCATCAGTAAGTGTTGCTATAGAAAAAGGTTAATAGATATATAATAATTGATATAAATTTAATTATATTATATAATTTTATTATTTATATTAATAATTATTTTAATTATTATTAGTATTATTCTACTAATTAATATGTTACCAGTTTATATTAAAATATACTCTATTCAATATAATTAATACTAACTATTTTATAGAATCGTGCAAAGAAGTATTATGTCTAACATACTGTGAATATGGATCAACATTAGATAAATATGGATGTTCCTCTTGTGAATGTAAACCAAATCCTTGCGAGGTTAGAATTTATGTAGTTGTGTGAAATATATATACAGTAAAACCTCTCTATAAGAAACCTCTTTATAAGAAAAACCTCTTTATAAGAACATTGTTCACACATTTGGTTGGAATTCAACCTTTTCCACATTAAAAAACCTCTTTATAAGAAAATATTATAAGAAAAATATAAGAAAAACCTCTTTATAAGAAACTTATTGTATACAAATTAAAAAAATAACTATATATAAATAGAATTATTGTATATTGATAACAATTATAGAAATTAATTATTATATAAAATATTTTATATTACCAAAAAGCTTGAAATGAATTAAAATGAATTAATAAATGTTATTTTTATCCTTGAATTTATTAAAATGAATTAATAAATATAATTGTATATCCATAAATTTATTAAAATTAATTAATAAATATTATTATATCTTTAAATGTATTGATGATACAATTTATTATATTATACAATTAATTTTTAAATACTAGATTATTATAATATTCATTATATTATATTCATCAATGATGATTCATAATTTATAATTGCTAATGTAAATTTAATAAAATGTCATTATGTCATTAATATGTCTAAGCCCAAATAATACAGTATATATTTTAAATCAAATATAATTAAAGAAGTATATGAAGGTTTACTGAGCAATCACGAAGTATATAACGATACTATATAATATATAGTATATATATAGATAACCTCTAGGTTATATAATGCATTTTCAATTATAAATTAATTCTTAAAATCATTGGAAAAGTAAAAACCTCTTTATAAGAAAACCTCTCTATAAGAAAAAAATTACTGAAAAAAAATAGTTTCTTATAGAGAGGTTTTACTGTATATGTATATATATATGTTTTATTTTAAATACGGTATTTATTTAATATATTATGTTTATAATAATATATATAATAATAGATATAATAATAATTTATATTGTTTAATTAATCATCTTTATAAATTTAATAAATATATTGTTGAAAAAGCACATCCCATATTATAGTGATATACAACTTGTCACCTATTATGACTCAAGTTGATGCATCACTATTATATAATATTATCGAAATAATGATATATATAATTAATATATATAACACATATTTTATAAATGATTGAATATTTATATACATAAATAAATAATGATTGTTTTATATTGAAAATTACCATTTCAATTTATTCAATAACTTCAATTATAATTACTATATATAGTATATGGATATTAATTAATATTACTTATAATTTATCATTTTCTGTAAATAATACAATACGCGAACAATACTAATGAAAACTATTACATGTTGTAGTATATTTATTTTTTGTTATATTTATAAATGATTATATATTTTATGTATAACATAATTTATTACGGAAAATAATAATCTAATAATATTAATAATAAAATAAAAACAATTATCACATATATTAATGCCGATGACATTTTGCAGACAGTTAGATGTGGGAACAATGAATTATGTGTTCTTGATAAAGTTGTTTGCGTTAAAGCTCCATGCTATCCACAACCCGTATGTAAATGTTTGTATGCAATACTTCCACACATATCTATTTAGTACTTGTTTATTATATTATAAATATGAATAATTAATTATCATTATAATCAGCGATATGCGATCTTCCTAAAGAAATTGGAACATGTAGAGGTTCTTTCCTAAGATATTATTACGATTCTGCTACCAACAAGTGTATTAAATTCTTTTATGGAGGATGTAATGTTAGTTTTTAAATAAATATAATATTGATATTTTTAATAAATAAATATATATTTCGTAAATAAAGAAATCATATACAAACAATATTGTATGTAAAATATTATTATTTCATGTACATATAATGTAAACATTATACCTTAAATATTTAAAATTATAATATATCTAATAATATATAGATCGATTATATGTTTATTATATATTGAAAATGTTATTGATGTATATACTTAAGTAATACAAAATAACAAAAATTGTTATTTTTGTTGGCAGAAATTGGTATTTATGATAAATATTGATTACAAATTATTAAAACATTATCTATATTTGATTTATTAAAATAATTTAATTTAATTATACTCAAGATATGCATGCATATATTTATAAATTATATATTAAATAATGAAAATATATTTGTTTCAATAGGGAAACAAGAACAATTTCGAGAATATAAAAGATTGTCTTAAAACATGCAACGAATGCCCAAAGATTAAATGTTTAATTCATTGCGAGTTTGGCTATGTGAAAGATAAGAATGGATGTGATACTTGTACATGCAAATCCAATCCATGCAATGTTAGTTTATAGTATACAACAACTATATTAATGAATAGATAAATATATATGTATATGATGCATAAGTATTTCAAGTAGTTACTTCAAACGTAATAATTAATTGTATAATTAAATATATATTATTTAAAAATCAATATTAACTTATATAATTATCAAAATAAATTATATTATTTAATATAATATACATTTTATATGATACATATTAAGAATAATTATATATATATATATATATATATATATATATATTAATAACAATCAATACAATTGTATTAATACTTTATTATGTTATAGCTTAAGCTATACACTTCTAACCCAAACCTATCACATATTTAATAAAATACTAAAAATGTATTTATTTAATAAAATACTAATAATGTATTTATTTAATATACACATATTCATAATATACACTAATATTGTATTATTAGTAACATTTAATATACAAATACAAAATGATATACTTCAATTAATAT
Organism: Osedax fenrisi; assembly: GCA_964019155.1. NCBI lineage: Eukaryota > Metazoa > Annelida > Polychaeta > Sabellida > Siboglinidae > Osedax > Osedax fenrisi. The sequence continues at coordinate 33,102,417 of OZ025240.1, read as the reverse complement.
ATATATATAATCAATTATACAATAATGATAAAATTATCACATATATTAATACCGATTACATATTTTAGACAATTAGATGTGGGAACAATGAAGTATGTGTTCTTGAGAAAGTTGTTTGCGTTAAAGCCCCGTGCTATCCACAACCCGTATGTAAATGTTTGTATTCATTATCACCACACATATCTATTTAGTACTTGTTTATTCTAAATGTTAATAATAAATTATCATTATGAAATCAGCGATATGTGATCTTCCTAAAGATGGCGGACCCTGTGAAGGATTATTTCCTAAATATTATTACGATTCTGCAACCAACAAGTGTAATAAATTCCTTTATGGCGGATGTAAAGTTTGTATTTTTTAACATATAAAGTTATATATATTTCTTATTATTTTTAACAAATATTTAAATACGTTATCAGTGTAATATATATTTTTGTAAAATATATTTGTTAATTAAGATATATTATTAAGTATTGTAAATAATAAACTTTATCCAATTAAATTATTTAGGGAAACAAGAATAATTTCAACAATGTAAAAGATTGTCTCAAAGCGTGCTTCGTATGTCCTCAAATAAGATGTTTAATGCATTGCGAGTTTGGCTATGTTAAAGATAAGAATGGATGTGATACTTGTACATGCAAACCCAGTCCATGCGATGTTAGTTTTCTAGGAAAGAACAACTATATTAATGAAACTATCATTCTTTCTTTACTATAATCTGTGCATGATGATGAAAAATGATATCAAGTAATAAAAGTATTATCAAATATAATGTAATATATATTATTTAAAATCGATAATACATTTTTTAATTATTACAATAAATATTACTATTTGTATTATATTTAAATCAATTATGTATATTAAGTATAATTTTTAAATATATAACTATATAAATAACAGGCTGCTAGATGTGATAAAACTACAGAATATTGTGATTTACAAAAAGTTAATTGTGTTGTGGAACCTTGTGAACAGATTGCAGTTTGTAAATGTTAGTTATATAATACTACACATTATAATAGAAATTATATATTTGATTGTATGTGTTTATATATTGTATATATTCATATATTTACTAATACTTATTAACAAATTAAATTAACCTATTTTAACTTAATAATTTTGTATTATTAATAAATATATTTATTGATAGTGAATATTGTAAAATTATATAATTAATATAATTATAAATAATATAGTATACTAATATTATTCATTAATAACACAGCTATTTGTATACTTCCAAAACAACCGGGAACTTGTAAAGGATATTTCCCAAGATATTATTACGATGAGGCCACCAATACTTGTTTGAAGTTTATCTATGGAGGATGTTTCGTTAGTATATATTAGTGTAGTGAAGTGGTATCACAATAATAATGTTATTATTTATATATTTATAATTGTATGTAATAATATTTGCAGGGAAATAAAAATAAATTTGCATTACTAAAAGATTGCAAAAAGAAGTGTGTAGATAGATGCCCTCAATTGAAATGCTTAAGACACTGTAAATACGGATATACGTTTGATGAAGATGAATGTAGAACTTGTAAATGTTATCATAACCCATGTGCAGTTAGTTTCTCTTATGTTACATTTATATTTTAAATAACAAATCAGATTTACACATTATTAATGCACATTACAGTTAATACATATTTAAATACATACTTATATATATATATATATATTTTTTTTAATTAAATGCTCCACATCTAATTTGTAGTCGATAATGTGCATTGCCACACATACTTGTGTTGCTAAACCTTGCTATGGATATAGGTGTAAATCTGAAGGAAAATGTGTCCTAAATACAGGTTAGTTATGTTTTAATAGTAGTGTTATAATGAAAAAAAATATGATTTCTTTATAAGTAAATTTTAACATTATAATTAATACAATATGTATTACATTATATTATCTTTTTAATATAATAATATTGAAATCATTAATTTTAAAACTAGTTTTTTATAAAATTACATATATAAAATTGGAATATGTATTCATTAACCATAATGTAATATGATAATATTATTCAATCTTAAACTTAAAGATTAACAAAATATGCGCTAACATATGATTGGTAGCTTGGCAGATGCTTCGTTATATTATATAATATACTATATTTATAATATAATTATGTATATATTATATTTCTGTAAATATAAACATACAGATGTTGTTAAATCATGAATTAATTAATATATTAAGTTAATTAAGATAATGTATTTATTATATTATTATTACAGTACAACTTGAAACGAAATCGGAAACCTGATAAAGTGAAAATTACTATCAAAATTATTAAATTGCAATGTGATACGTTCTAGATTGAATCTATAATTATTTAAATTACTATACATGTATTATCACTGTGTTATTATTATGTTATTAACTTTATTATAAAAGTTATAATAAATTGATGATATTATCAAAAAAAACATCACAAATTTGTGTTTTTAAATAAATAAATAGCAAATTATAAATACGTGTAGGAAAAAAAATAGAAATTTATCATAACTTATAAAATTTATTTTATAATTAATTCCATATATTAAATTCAATTTTATTCACTTTAATTTTATTGCGAAATAATTAAATAATATAAAGATGATATAATATTATAAAATACATATAAATAATTGCAAAACTTAAATGAATAATTTAATAATACATTTAATAAATATTATACATACGTATGTAAATTGTATGTTATTGATAAGGTACAGTTTACATGGACCGGAACATAATTAAATATATTTTAATATAATAAATATGGAATAAATATTATTAAAAAATAATAATAATTTATAATAATAGTTAATATAAATAATTATAAATACTTAAAATATTTAATATTACTTAATTATCATTTTGATTTTATTTTTAAATTAAGTTAAATATGTCGACTTGATGATCGATTCATCAAGACGATTCCATTATTTTTCAACTCTATTCAATACATTTCATCGTACATCCAAGCGTGAATTATTGATTATTATACGCTGTGAGTTGCCAAGTGATAACGAATTATATTTAATAGTAAATATAGACGAATAGTCAATGTATACTAATCCATTAACTAATTTATATGTCATTATAATATCAAATCATTTCCTTCTTATTTCTAATGATCCTAATTGAAGATATGTCAGCCTATTTTCATAGTTTTCATAAGGAATATTACAACGGTCATAAAGGCGACGAGTAAAATATTTTTGAACGTTTTCGATTTTCGATTTGAGTCCAATATAAGTTTTAGCTTCAATTCCAGGATTTCTTATGGTAGTCGAGAATTTAACGTGAGGTCTTGCGTGAGTAATATAAGCTTTTTTTAATTGCTGTTCTATTATTTGTAATAAAACAAGGAAATATTAATTACACTATATACACCAGCACAATATATATAAATATGATTTTTTAAATATAGAGAGTTATTAAATTGTATTCCTGGATCTTTATATAATATGCAATTTAATATTTGATTATTATTTATAGTAAAGTTAGAACTAATGCCTTGCCTAAAGTAAGACAAGCTGATTTATACGCTGACTTTTCTAGTTGCCATGTAGGTGCCACCTACAATATAAAATTGATCAATTTAAAATTGATCAATAGCTCTTTGAAGTTTGAATATATTATTTATATTATTAGAAATTAGGTAAAGTTTGGTATCATCGGCAAAGATATTAATATTAATGTCATCATCAATTGAATCAACTAGATCATTAATACAAATAAGAAAAAGTAATGATACAATAACTGAACCTTGTGGTAATAAAGAGAATTTTTTTAAATAGAAAGTTAATTCTTTTACTAAAATGCGTTCAAAAACTCTAGACATTATTGAACTAGTGAACTACTATTAATTATATTTGTTATTGTAATATAATTATAATGTATTACACTTATTTTTATTTACAGTTTTCGATAGTATTATTATTAATATAAATGTTAAGAATATCATATATAATTATATTTATATAATATTGTAAATGTGTCATTTTAAAATTTATTTTTGTAAATTTGTAATCTCCTAAGTTTAAGTGATACTATAGCAATATGATTAAATATGTCATTATAATTCTCTATTAAATTTATAATCAACACATATGTATTGGGTATAATCTGTATACCCTTATAATTATAATTAATATTCCAGTAAATATGTATGCACCCTTTCAAATTATTCTATGATATTATAATATTTATTTACTCACTACCTAAACTGATAAAAGTATTGATCTATAATACATTTAAATATTTAATATTGCTCTGAAATAGTTCATAGTAATTTATAATTTAACATTGTTATTACAATTACATAATAATTCGGTCTCATAAATATAATCTAGTAATATTATATTATTATTGTAATATTAACAGCATGCATATATAACCTTGTGTGTCCGTATGTATTCTGGGAGTCGATTCCGTTCCGCAAGTAGTCAGTTATTAATTTACTAATAGTCGTATAGTTATTAATGCGTTATGTTTAATAGCTAAGTAAAGAATGCCGGATTTATCATATTACATTGGGCGTATATGCTTATGGTATTAGTCGTGTCTAAGATATATTAGATTTATATTTAACATTTAAGAAAAGATATAGAATGAATAAAATATGATCTAATATTTAACATCACATCCTTGTAAAGTATAGTTTATTTAGATAATATTGTATTTAAACATATTAAAGGTACCTAGTTGATTTATATTGACTACATAATTATTATTTAATTTAATAAATTACTTTTCATTTTGTTGTTAAATTAATGTTGAAGAATATGTTGTTCAAAGTATATAATATATTGCTTAAGTCAAAGTTGAAAGTTAATTGTATGAATTCATATTTGTATGCTTTATTTTATATATTGTATTACATACCTCTTCTATTGAATCTATTGTATTACATTTGTTATAAATCAATATTACATATTAACGAGTATATTATGTTTATTTATGAAATTTGTCAGTATTATGTATAATATGTGTCTAGAATAAGTTAGTTTTGGCTGAGTATGTCTACAACCAAATGGCTCTAATGTTCTAATCCGCCTTCGTATTAAGTCATCCAGCGTTTTATCTAGAACCGATCATTTATGTATACATAATTATATAAGATAACTTCTAACTATTATTTTAATACCTATTTTAATGAACCGGGTGGGGCTTGAAACCGTGCCATACGGCTCGTGTTTCTGACGCTTTAGCCAACTGAGCCACACATGCAGTTAATATATATATATATATATATATATATATATATATATATTATATATACATGAGTAATTATATTACATATTTTTTGAATATATTAACCATTGACGATATCATCTTATGATGTAGGTGTAGGTTCAGAATTGAGACCGACAGGTGATTTAGTCTCATATGGTCCTATTATAATGTTTATTATGTTACTATTATTAATTTATAAATTAAACAATATTGGTATGTTGTTGATAAAATAATGTTTTTACATATTCTATTATGGATAGTACCTACTAGTTTAGTATCATTTAGTAATACGCTTAAATTGACTTAATTTGAAAACTAACTACATTACGCACTGCACATGAATAGAGGGAGTATTACAATTCGTAAAATAGATATTATAACGTGGAATACGTACGAGGTCATAACGCGTAAATACATATTCCATTATATAAATAATTATGATTATTTAATTTGTTTTAATTTTCATATAAATTAATATTTTATATACATTTTAACATTTTCATATACATTAATATTTTATATATTAACATTTCATTAATATAAATTCATAATTTCAATTGTATATCCATAAAGTGTTCAACACTCTCACAAATTAGAGTACTACTAACACAATATAGCATTGTAGTGATAATAGTATAGTACATTACGTGATATAATGATACGTGGTATTATTAACAATGATATTATGATGACGTAGTCGTAAATATATGATGATGATGATAAGTATTTATTTAAATACTTAAATAATATTATATTCTTGAGAGTGTGAGAACGAGAAAAAAACCAAAAACGAGAAAATAAAAATACGGGGTAAAACAAATAATGAATACCAATAATATGTATTTATTAATCAAGGAAATTGAGTCGGAATTATATTTAAATAATAATATTAATAATACACATAAGATAATAAGATACTATTCTTCTTAGCCGATAATACATATATATATAATATATATATAATATTTAATAACGTAGAATAGTAATAATATGTGAAAGTGGATAATGTTCATCATTTGATAAAGTAGGTACCTATAAAGTAGGTACCTAAACCTATATTTTAAGTTCAATACAAAATGAAACTACATAAATATGAAAAAAATGATTAAAAAAATGTAATAAATAACCACTAAACAATATTAATAATTAATCTTAACACATAATATATAATATTTAGTTAATTTAACATATACTAAACATATACTTAATGGAAGATATAGATTTAAAAACATACATTAATATTATTATAATAAAAATATGAGATTTTAAATAATAATTGAAAAATGAAAAATAAAAGCTAAACAAAAAATATCAGAAGTTCATTATATATGAAGTTACCATATAACCTACTCATATAAGGAATTAGGACATGTATTATAAATAACGATAAATGAACATAATGTTAAAAATAACATATAATAATTTACAGATATTTATAAATAATACTGTTCAATTTGTATGTAAATCTAAACCTAAAAATATATGAAATCTATGCTATATATAAAAGGTGCATCCGAAGATTATGTCTAATACTCCAATATTATCACTTCATTCATAATTAACTATGAGTTTATTAGAATTATTTTATAAAATTGGTCTATAACCCTTATAAAAAACTAATTACACTTTTTTGTAATCGAATTATCATTAAGAACCATTTATGTATATGGCTCAAAATACCCTTGAGTATTAACATATACTAATATTTAGAAGCTCTAACCGGATAATACATGTTCCCTTCTAGAAAAAAAAGATGTATTGTATTTTTAAACTTTGTACGAAGTAAACAAAATACATAATATATGAATAATACATAATAACATAATATATGAATACATATAGAGGTATATTTTGATATTATAATATGATAGGGTTTAAACACTAAAATCACTTACTTTAAATGTCAATTTTGTATATCATTATAACCTATATATACATTAAATTATGTTGATTAATAAATTTGATTAATTTTTTGATTAATGTAAACAAAAATCGTGCTGATTAAATAGGTATTTAATTGAACATTTTTATCAAGGAGATGTCATAATTTCCAGTTAAAAACAAAATAATATATATAATAAAAGTATAAATAATAAATATATGAATGTTTATTAAAAGAAGTAAAATATATAACAAAAATGAAAATAAAAAAAATAGAAAAGATAAAGAAACTAAACACAGCAACAAATATATAAAGTTAACAAAATAGTCATAAATATTTTAATATTTTTTTAATGTTTTTGATATTCGTTAATTTGTGAAAAGAAACTTTGTATTATTTCCATATCTCAGGAGCTTGGTTAGATGGGCAAACAATGTTATATGTTCTTATTTTGGGTAAAGCGATTTTTTTTAGATAAATGCTTTTAAATATTTGAATTGCGTGTAAAAAGATATTGTAAAATTGTAGATAAATATGTAGTCATGTATCTATTTATATATTTTAAGATATAAATTGTATAATATCTTGAAAATTTAAGAGAGTGAATTTTTTATAAATGTTATTTATATCTAGAATTTAAAAAAAATTGTGTATTACCCTATTTTGCAATATTATAATTGGTTGAATATTAGACACAAAATTACAACACTAAATAGATGAACAATAATTTAGATGCAATTGATCTACTTAGTATTACTCTTATATAATTGATATGATAATTCCAGTTACATTTACCATCAATTAATATACCAAGGACCGATAAATAATTCATCTGTTATATCATTTCATTATACACTTTTAATTCTAGTTTTTTTTCGATTTATAATTTCTAATATTATAGAGCATAACATTAGTTTTTTGTACATTTAATATTAATGTATTACTAAATAGCCAGCGACGTAAACTCAACATGTACTATTGTATATTAGTTTACAGAATATCAAAAGATGTACTACGAAAAAGTAATTAATTTGAGAACTGTTTAATTAATAAGTAGGAATACTAACCTATAATTAGTTAATAGAACTTTAGGTAAATCTCTAATACCATTGTTATATAACTTATTTATCAATATATTATGATCTAAAATATCAATATTTTTTAAGTTTAATAGGTCACATACATTTTATTAATACATCACATATATTTTCTGATAAGTGATGTAATGCATCTTCTATTGAATAACTTTGTCTGAACCCAAATTAATTTTAATTCAAACTGTTATATTTATTAATGAAACAAAGATCTTATTTTTTAATATTTTTTAGAAATTTATGAGTAATAGAGGAGAAGATATTGGCCTGAAATTATCTAATATATTTGTATTACCCTTATATAAAGGTATAACCATAGACATTTTAAAATAACCAGGAAACACTCCTTCATTGAATGATATATTAACTAAAGAACATAATATAGGACTTAATTTTGTATTAAGTTATTACATTAAGTTCATATTTATATTATAAATTACATTAAATACAGTATGTTCATGTTTTTTTGGAATTAATATAATAATTTGAAAGTGATTTGTTTTAAATAATTTTTCAGCATTTCTAAGTACTGAATTTAAAATATTCCTATATTTGTTTTATTTCGTATAATTGTTAGTAGCTATTTTAATAATTGTTTTTATGATGGATACATTTTAATTATTTATCAATGGATTTTGAGTACTTATGATTTTGGGATTAAATAAAGGAAAATATGTATCTAACTTAATATTAATTTATAAATATATATTAATTAATAAAAGTAGTATTTGTATCCATATTAGAAAAATCCATTATATATATATATTTTATATATAATAATATAATTATATGTTTACATATATATATATATATATATATATATATATATATTATTATTATTATTATTATTATTATTATCAGATTTAGGTATAAGAACCTGGGTAATTGTAGAAGCATTGCTGCTTGTCGAGACAATTACCCTTAATTTAACTTGTTGACATATATCAAATAATTTAATTCCATTATATAAATATAATGGAATGTGAATATTGTGGAATATAAAATATATATAATAATAATAAGGTTGACTTCCTGTTTACACTAAGATAAATATAATATGATAAAATTGTGATATCTGTCAACTCGTTATTGATTAATTCATCATTTAATAATTAAATAAACTATAAAATAAAAGATAAAATAAATAAAATTAGTGTAGGTATAAACAAATAAAAATACAAAAACATCATTAAAATAATTTAAATTTCGATACTAAATAATAATACGAATATAATAAATAAAAAGATGAGGAAACTATACTGAACAATAACAACAAACTAAGATTTATAAAAAAAATATAAATAAAAATTATATAGAAGTCAAAAGTGATAAAAAGTAATTTTCAATAAATGTCATTAGAATATAAATAAAATAACTATTTATTAATTTATATATGAGTATAATTTTTATATAGAAGTCTAAAATTATTAACAACAAAATATTGTATTATAAAAGGCAGTAAGAAGATTAACATTATTATTATTATTTTTTTTTTTTTTTTTTTTTTTTTTTAAAGTTGTTATTTTATATAAAGGTCAAGTTAAAAACAAATTATTTTATTAAAGTCATTAACAAATTTTTGTTAGGATTTTTTAAATTTTTATATAAAGGTCAAGTTTAAAATTATAACTGAGAACAAAATAGCAAAACAATGAGGATAATTTTTATATAAAAGTTTAAAAGGATTAAAAAAAATATATATTTTATTATAAAAGTCAATAAGAATAAAATGATTATTTTTTTAAAGTTTGTTATTTTTATATATAGGTCTAAAGGGTAAACATAGTTATTTTACTAGAAGAGTAATAAAAACAATTTTTATATAAATGTCAGGTTGAAAATTATAACATAAAAGAAAAGATAAAATATTTTTTTTTTTATAAATGTAAATGTTTGAATTATTGGATTAATTGTAATTATCGATGAATTTGTCATGAATTTTTTTTGCGAAAATTGATTTTGATTTTGATTTTTTTATGTCAGAGTTTATATTATTCCATGTTTTTGGTCCATTAAAAACTAAAGAAAATAATAAGAAATTTTTTCTGCATAATTCTATTTAAAAAATTAAGGAATCACGAATATTATATATTATATTTTTCTTTTTAAAAAATAATGATGAAGACGAGTAGAATTTATTGTACATGAATATACTAGTGTTTTTTTCAACAAGGTCACAAAATTTAAGAGTATTTATATTTTTAAATAAAATATTAGTATGGTCATGAATTTTTTTATTACAAATTATTCTCATCATTTTTTTTTGTTGTAACAGGATACAATTTGTATTAGATATATATGTATTGCCCCATATTATATTAGCATAATTAATGTGAGGAAGGAATAAAGATTTATATATCATTGTTAGAGCTTTGGAATTTAATAATCTTGCGACTTTACTAGTTATCCAGATTATTTTATTCAGTTTAGCTCTAACTATATATATATATATATATATATATATATATATATAGTTAATCAACCTATATAGAATGATAACATTCTTAATATTTTAATTGTCTATCGAGATTCCTAACTGCATGTGACTTATCCGATTAAAGTAAATGATCAAGACACTTTAAAAACCATATACAAATAGTAACCATAACATTGATAGATAATAGTTAGGTTAAAATTACAATGGTAGCTACAGATAAAGTGTGAATCAATAAATAATATCTTCATAATACTGTATATAGGGGAGAGTTCTCGAATACCGACACCCTAACAATAAATCACCATAAATTTATTATTTCTCAATTAAATATTTCCAAATGTTATGTATAAGTATTAAGTAGGTATATACGTATATATATAATGTATATGTACATATAATATAAAAACTATTTTAAAAACGCTATTTTAAAAATTAATTTAGTTTGTTTAACTCTGAGATAACAGGGGTGTCGATATTACAGGCACTGCCTCAAATACCGACATATTGGCACATAATTTGGACACCCTAAATATATCGATATTTAGATATACCATATATTATGTAATATCCACTATCCAATAAGAATTAAATTCGCGTTACTTATAATTTTCGAAAACATTTTATATTTTATATTATATTATACAAATTAAGTTTTAAATTAATTAATCATAATGCGAATATTGTACGTACATAGGAGTTTTATATAGTTTCTGAAAGACTATTTAATTCCAAGTAGAATCAATTCCAAGTATATGTGTATATTATTAGGTATGTCTATTAATTTATGTCTTTTAATATTATCATAACGCATGCACATTATAAACAAATAACGCTGATTGATTAAAGGGTGTCGATATTACGTGCAATTAGGGTGTCGGTATTATGAAAATGTATGTTGCTTAGGTAAACGTCAATAAATTTATAACAAATTATGAAAAATACAAAATATTTTCGGCACATTGTACAATATAATTAGATCTATACGATGTATTTAAAATATTTAAAATATATACATTTTCAAATGATTGACAATCGATATTGTACTTCAAAAATTTCATACATTTAGGGTTGTAACGAAAAAATAAGTATTTTGTTTATAATTAAAAATATATAAATATTTAAAAAAAAATTATTTTTCGAATTTTTAGAATTATATTGATTAACATTTCATACATTAATTATTTTTTGATTGGAATTATATTTTAGGAGATCTCTGGGGTGTCGATATTACGTTCATGTCGATATTAGAGCACTCTTCCCTAGGCGGTGCTAATTGTTAACATAGTTGTATAGGGATAATAATTATATTACATATTTTTTTAATATATTAACCATAGATGATATCATTTGATGATGTAGCTATTGATTCGGAATGTACACCGACAGGTGAGATAGTATCATGTGTACATATTATAATGATACACATTAATGTATATTATGTTACTATTGTTAACTTATAAAGTAATTAATATTGTTACTGGTATGTTGTTGATAAAGTAATGTATATAAATATTCTATCATAGATATTATGCATAATACTTAGCAATTACAATGTAGGACGTATATCTACTAAGTACTGTATATCATTTATACTTTAGTAATACGCTCAAATTGACTTAATTTGAAAACTAACTGCATTATCTTATTGTGCATATAGGGTAGTGTTACAATACGTACAATAAATATTATAATGATGAATACGTACGAGATCATAACATGTAAAAACATATTCCATTATATAGGTTAAATCTACAAATGATAAATTATTATTATTTAATTTATTTCATATACATAAATATTTATATATTAATATTGTATATACATTTTAATATTTTGATATACTTAATATAATTAAAATTGTATTGATATAAATTTATAATTTAAATTTCATATCCATAAAGTTTATAACACAACTATAAATTGATTAATGAGTTATATAAAAAAGGTGTATCATTAGATGTATCCAATTTACAATATATATATATATATATATATATATATATTTATTATATTACTAACAATTTATCAAATCTGAAACAGTAATTCCACAAGTTCTAATTCCTAAAAAACTGCCCAAAGTAATATTGTAGGTGTTAACTAATTTCTTACAATATGTAGTATTTAAAGATATCTTTATATAAATTGTTTTTCTTAATTGATTTACCCAAGTCATATTCTTGTCACAATTAAATTGATTTCCACTTATATCAATATATCTAATTTTACTATCATATTTATTTGATTTACCATTTATAAAACTACCATAATTTATTCTATTAAATGTAGATAATTTATTATTATGTAAATATATAGTAGCTAATTTGTGAAAATTATCCAAAATTAAATAAAAATATATTAATTTATTGTTTGATAAATTAATGAGATTCAGATTTTGGTTATATTTAAATAATGATTTACTAATGCTTTTTAATGAATTATTAGATAAATTTATAATGTGTAATCTCGTTAAATTAACAAATATATATATATTTAATTCAGATATATTATTAAATTGTAACATTAAATTAATTAAGCTATTGTTCTTTACAGCAAAACTATATATATGTAGGTGCTCCAAATTATTTTTAATGCAGATAAACTGAGATGTATTTTTATTTATTACTTCTTTATTTAACATGCTACCAGTTATGGCTTCAGATGTACATATTTCCTATGAATATTTAATAGTATATTAATACATATAAAGTATATGTAATATATATAATCTATATATATATATATATATATATATATATATATATATATATATGTATAGTGTTTGTGTATGTGTTTATCAAGAATTTAATAAACGTTAAATCAAAATACAAGAAAAAAATATTACTGTTTGAACAATATGTCTATAATAATGTAATACTATATTGGTACATATAAAGTATATGTAATATATATAATTATTATTATAATATATAGTATATAAATAGTACTACTTTAATATATCATATAATTTATTATACATTATTATAAACATACATATAATATATTTATATAATCATGCAATTAAATTATTATTTATTTTTCCATTTTAAATAGGTATTTTATAACTCCAATACTCAGAAAAATCGAATGGTACAATATAATTAGATGCATTAGTTATGTAATGGATGTATTATTATATTGTATATAATACGACCGGGAAGACTTCCCGATAGGACTTTAGTAAAATATATATGTATATTTAATTAATATGAGAAAAAAACATTTAAAAATTAATATATAATACATACTAATAATTATATCAAATGACTCATTCTTCATATAGTAAATATATAAAGTAATTAAAATTAATATATATATATATATATATATATTTATATATATATATATATTATATATTAATAATAATAATAATAATAATAATAAAAATAGAATATACTACTACTACTACTACTACTACTACTACTACTACTACTACTACTACTACTACTACTACTACTACTACTACTACTACTAATACTACTACTACTACTACTACTACTACTACTACTACTACTACTACTACTACTACTACTACTACTACTACTACTACTACTACTACTACTACTACTACTACTAATACTACTAATACTACTACTACTACTACTACTACTACTACTACTACTACTACTACTACTACTACTACTACTACTACTACTACTACTACTACTACTACTACTACTACTACTACTACTACTACTACTACTACTACTACTACTACTACTACTACTACTACTACTAATACTACTACTACTACTACTACTACTACTACTACTACTACTACTATTACTACTACTACTACTACTACTACTACTACTACTACTAATACTACTACTACTACTACTACTACTACTACTACTACTACTACTACTACTACTACTACTACTATTACTACTACTACTACTACTACTACTACTACTACTAATACTACTACTACTACTACTACTACTACTTATTAGAATGTATGTATTTTAGTCGTAGACATTATAGTGAGGATACAATTCAGTATTTATGGTTTAATAAAATATTTTCTAAAATTATGGTAAATATTAAAAATTTGTAATTAATAAATATATTAATAAATTAACTAACTTTAGTTTACCTATCATAAGCAAACAATAAACAACTATTTTGTTTTCTAACTAAAATAGGAGCAGACAAATTAATAGATACAGAATAGCAGTAACAGAATCAAATATCAAACCAACCACAATCCCAAACAATAGAACTACAAAATATACAAAAATAAATTTAAATTATTGTCCATCTGATCTCGGAATATTTGTCCTAAATGTATAAGTGGTAGAGCATCGTTTGGAAATAAAATAAGAATATTTTCCGAAAAAATGTATTTATTTACAATATAAAGCAAATTTATATCTATTTGTAGATTATAGTACTTTCATAGTAGATGAAAACAACCTAAGTGCACTTGGTTATTACCATTGCAATTCCGCAATGGAAAAAGAAAATAGTTTGATAAATGGTCCCAATCATGCATAAAGCTAGAGAGAAAGTTTCTTTTAGCTCTATGAAATCATGTGATTAATTATATAAATCGCGTAAAAAACGATCCAACTGTTGATTGACTACCCGTGCACTCTCCTAAAAAGTATTCTTTTCAACTCCTCAATTCTAGATCGGTACGAAATAAATTGTATTGTATTACACAATTAATTATGGATTATAATTGTTATATATATATATATATATATATGTTATTACTGAGACTTGATAACTATTGGTGATTCTGCTATTAGCTAACCTCTCTTCTATTTTAGAATCTTTCACATTAGTTAACACTATTATTCTTGGTGATTTTAATTTTCAAATTAATAATGCAAATCATGCTTACTTATCTCTGAATAAACTTATATTTGAGTATTCACTAACGCAACATGTTTTCTTTAATACTAATAGTAATAATATTAATTTTTTTAATATTTAGCTGATTCTAATTTAATTTCATATCCCACTCAAAGTTCTCTAATATCTGATCACTTTGCCATATTATTTGATTTTAACTTGCCGGTGATACAAATTAATCGACTTTCTAGATAATTTCGGAAAATCTCCTCTATTAATAAACCAATATGTGTTAACTCTCTATTCAATCAACTTAGCAACAGTATATATTCTGATTTGTCTTCACTTATTGGCATTACCTTATTCACTTGATATTTTGGTACCCTCCATTACTCTTATCAGCCGAACTTATTATAAGTTTCCCTGGTTTAATATTGAGCTTTTTTACACGAGGAAACTACTTCGTAGACTACAACGTAAATATGCATCCTCTAAACTTGAATCTGATCATATTGCCAATACAGTTTTCAATCGCTTTACAAGAAAAAACTTCTCTCTAACAAATCGTCATACTTCACTGATATGCTCGGTAGTTATGGAATATCTTCTAAACAAGCTCATAAATTATATATCACATTAGTAGGTAAAATCCAGACCAAGCATCTTCCTGACCAACCTGCTTAAGTTCTTTGTTCCTTGTTTACCAATTATTCCAACACTACATTTTTAGCACTATCAATGTACTTCCAAATATCAACTCGGCACGACTCAATCACAATTTAACATTCTATCAGAATCACTGTTCATGTTTTTCGTTTCCCACACATGACATAGTACTCTCTTTGAGGACATCCTTGAATACCAATTACTCTTTAATCCTATTCCATTCAATCTACTTCATTCATATCACTATATTATATTGGAATTATCACTGTAATCATTCATAGATCTCTTATATCATATATTATTCCACATCCAGTGAAATATTCATAGATTATTCCGATTTAAAAAAAACTACTCTTGACCAATCTAATGTATCAAGTTATCGTATTATATCCCAACTATCATCAATATCTAAGATGCCAGAACGAGTTGTATCTACTCAACTTATTAATTACATTATGCCCATTGATATTGTTGATAAATATCAAAGTGCGTATCTTCCTCATCGTAGTACTGAAATTGCCCTAACTTTTATCATTAATGATATTCTCATATATCTTGGTAATAAAGCCCCATGCTATCTCGTACTACTAAACTTATCTAGTGCTTTTGATACTCTCGATTGCAATATTATTTCTATTGGACTTAATGAAATTAATATACATGGTCAAATCCACAGTTGGTTTATATATTTTGATTCATCTAGAACATCTTCGGTGAAAATTAAATCCTCGTTGTCTCCTCCTTATTTCAACATAGATGGTGTTAAACAAGGCTCTGTCCTTTGACCTATATTGTTCATTAATTATATTATTCCTATAAAATCATTTTTTTTATAAAATATCCCAATATTAACTATCATATTTATGCCGATGATCTTCAGATATATATCCATTTCCTTGTTCTAGTGATTCTGGTCTGATTCAAATTTCAATATTTATATATATATATATATATATATATATATATATTATACATTATTAACTATGATATTGCATTAACCTGATTTCCATTATATGGGTTTTCTATAACCGATATAATTACCGAAGGAAAAATAGTTAAAATAAATAAATATATTATAAACATGTTTTTGTTGTAACTAACAAACTAAACTATTTAAATATTAATTTGTGTTATTATTTTGTAATTTTGTTTTTTATTTTATTATAATATGTATGTATTAATATTATTATATTAAGTAATGTAACTGTCTAGTTAACTTGGCATACCTGGTTTATATATGACATTTATACATGCACACAATGGATATGTATTATATCATATCCAAGGTGGGCAAAAATAGAGTTATTCTCACAAATAGAGGTTGTGACGAGTATAGATAAAGTACTGAGAGATAGGGGTAGTTCATGTGAGTAAAAAAGGGAAATATTAAGAGAGTTAGCCTGAGGAAACAGGCAGGTTTAGTGAAGGAAGTTTATAATTTATTTGGTATAAAACAAAACAGATCGAGTCCATATCATCCCAAGGGTAATGGACAATGTGAGAGGATGAAAATGACGATAATAAGCCTGCTAAAGCCGTGTACACACAGCTAGTATCGAGCACAGCATCAAGTGCAGTAACAAGTCGCCGCCTAAAATATATCAAAAGTTCTATTTTCTAGTAACAAGTCGCCGGTGCTTGATGCTCGCTATGTGTACAGCTATTTGCGCGGTACCAAGCGCAGTAATAAGTCGCCGAGCTCTGGTAACAATTCGTCAGCATCTAGTAACAAGTCGCCGTTAAATTCAACTCGATCAATTTTTAAAATATACCCAGTAACAAGTCTCCGGCCTCTAGTAACAAGTCGCCACACATGCAGTACTACTTGATGCTCGCTATCTGGACACACATAATAATGTATACCTAGCATCAAGTGCAGTAACAAGTACAGTAACAAATCGCCGTGCTTGATGCTAGCGGTGTGTACAACACTCAGTATAGAAGAAAAAAGAAAATGGCCAAAACATTTTCAAAGGGAGTTTACTATTATAATATAACGAAAAATACAATGACGGGTTATGTGGTATGGCAAATAAATTAGAAGTAGAATGGCTAATAGATACTAAAAATAGGGTATTGAAAATGAATAAAAGATTATGGATGCTAAGGTAGTGGAAGAGGAAGGTAGTAAATTAGATATCGAAAGGGAGGATATACTAGAGGAAGGTAGTGTAGTACGTATAAAAATAGAGTATTATCAAAGATTTTTCGAAGCAAAGATATAACACTCCCTATGCATGCAACATAATTTAGTAATATCCCCAACCGCTGCTAGCAGTAGTATCGAAATCACTGAAATAGATTTAGGTTCGGCTCTGTTTGCATACAACAATGTTTTCATTGCTCTATTAAATTACATGCAATATAAATTAACTTTTACTTACTAAATATATACTTATAGCATTTAAAACATAAATATCATATTTGTTTGTTATATATTAGTAATGAACACTTAGTTTTCATTATATAAATATTAATTTAAAGCATATTATTTAACATTTTAAAAGTGTATAGTTAAATACGAATTTACATTACAAACAACACATAGTTCCTAAAAGTAACCCGCTATAGGTGGCACCAGGGTATTTTGTATACAAATTCGAATTACGCGAAATCGCGTAAGTGTTATATCTTTCCTTCGGAAAATCTTTGGTATTATGGAGAAGGAAACTAGAAAATTATTGGGGTGATGAATTGTGGAAAGTGGAAGGAATGGTAAAGGGGGCATCGGCGTATACGATTATATGTGGTGATAATACTAGAGTAGAGAATAGGGAAAAGCTAAAGTTAGTTGTTAGTAATGTTTGAAATTTGAGAGAAACTTTTTCATCGGGGGTTGGGTGGATGTTATATAGTGATATATCACAATATATAAGACCCAGCAAATATGTACACAACGCACTACTCTTTCGATATAGCGTGGCGTGCGTAAATGATATTAGATAAACCAAGAGCGTCGTGCACCTAGAACATTGTCTTGCTTAGTTCAGATATCGATTTCAGTCGTAATTCTTATCGTAATAGATACATAACTGTTATAGGAACCGATTTATATGTAACGTTAATATACGTGCTATATTTATAATTGTAATTGTACTAATTATATTCGAACCCAATACACACGGTAAGGTTAATGTAATTAATGTAAATATACTATATTATTATTATTATTATTATTTGATTCGGTTTTTGTGAATAAAGTTGAGATAGCAGTTTACGTTTTCTTTAATAAGAAACCGACAAAGAGGCAATCCAGCCTATTGCATATACTTAGTATACTTAGTATACTATATTATATTTTATATAGTGTGTATAATGATCAACGCATAGTAACCAAATTTAAAGTCGTATATGAAAAAAATATGTGAGGTATTAAGCTGAAGTTTATTAGAAATAAACCATTCTTTAATGTAACATATGTAACATATGAACAATTATAGATTTGATTATTGAGACCTGGTGATGAATTAGTTGGAAGAAACATATATAGTTGTATGTCATCTGCATACAGATGGTAATATATATTTGGCTATTTAGATATTATGGATGATAGTGGGTATAAATGAATAGAGAAAAGTGAAGGACCGAGAATTGATACATGGAGAACACTATATTCTATCCCTCATTCGATATTAAATAAGTATCACATTTATCTAGTATCTTAGTACCAAGAAATAATAGAAATGTCACTTAACTCAGGCATTTTTCCAATCTATATAAAAACAGTATATGTGACACCCATCATAAAAAAACAAACATTGACAAATCAATCATCTCCAACTACCGACCAATATCCAACTTATCAATGCTCTCCAAAACCATAGAACAAGTTATTGCTCGTCAACTAAATTCGTATCTTCAAGAAAATATAATATTAAACCCATAGCAGAGTGCCTATACCAAGCACAAAAGTTATGAAACTGCAATGATACATTCACCAATATCACATTCACCAATCTGCTGCATCACCACATGGTTCAGTGGTTATTCACCTTGATTTATCAGCTGCCTTCGATAACTTTGACCACAATTTCCTTATAAATTAACTAACCTCTATCGGAATCTCTGGTACTCCACTCGATTGGTTCATCTAATACCTTATGATCGTTTTTACCTAATTAGCATAAATTCACAATCTCTAAACCTCGTACAGTTACTCATGGAGTACCTCAAGAATCTATCATTGGTCCTCTCCTGTTCAATATCTATATACTTCCATTAATTTAAAATTATTACAAATACCCACCATAGATTATCACTCGTATGCTGATGACATACAATTACACTGTAGATTTAAATACTATATTTATAGACCCTAACAATGACATAAATGTACTTAACAACTGTAATACTGACATACATAACAACTGCATTACTGACATACATAACTGGCTCACCATCAACTCAACAAAATGAAACTGTCTTAAAACTGAATCATTGTATATGAACACATCTACTACAATATTTCTTCCACCACAAATTACCATTAACAATTAGAGTATTTCTTATGCTAATAAAGTAAAAAATCCCGGTATATTAATCGACCCAATACTACAATTTCACATTCAGGCTAAATCACTCTCACAGTCAATTATAATTTAACTACATACTACATAACTTATGAACAATAATACCCTTCATTAATTTTAATACTGCAAAACTTACCGCTAAGTCCCTCAATCTACCCCGCCTTAATTACCGTAATTCCTATCTCTATGCCTCCTCACAATCTATAATAAATAAACTCCAAGGCCTTCAAAACTCAGCCATCAGATTTATATTCAACATATCTAAACATTCCAAACAATTTATATATCTACTCTAAGAACCATATTATATTGACTCCCAATAAAATCCCGTATAATTTATAATATTTACTCACCAACATTTAGATACTCACCATAACACACCAGACTATATCGCTAACTTAATAACTCCCAACACCATTTTTTATAAACAAAGACAAATAAATAAATTAAAATTAAAAACTCCAGTTCTATCATATTTAACATTTGCCCAACATAAATCTTTCTCAAATCATGTTACAACAATCTGGAATGAATTCATCACTGTTATACATAGCATGATTAATAGCACTAACCTTGTGTCTGAGTATCGCTAATATATATTTTAGTATTAATTGAATATAGGGAAATGGGCGTATATTTACAAGTGTCATTTTAATAGTTAGTGCTATATTTCTAAAACATGGTGATAACGGATAATTACAATATAATATATATATATATAACATCCCTTTTCTACGGTTTTATAATACTACTTTAATAATATCAAAATATATATATATATATATATATATATATATATATATATATATATGTATATATATATATATTATAGTAACATTTCATAGGTTTTAATAAATAATCTTTATAAGGATCTTTTAACTATAATATTTTAATTACCAAACCTTAACTCCTCAGTAATATCTATCCTCTATTATGTATACCATGTACCTTAGGAAGGAATATTTTCATTCATGCGCGTGTCTTATAACTTGAACCATTAGTATATAATAATTAGGTCCGGTTCCATATATTTTTATATCTTCGGTTATGCCAAACCACCAAACACTTTCTTTATCCCGTGATATACACCGTTTTATTCCGTGATGTGATCTATGAATTTCTTTCAAAACTCTCTCCTTTTCTTTCCCCGGTACAATTATCCTATTATGAAACATTACGCATCCTTATACTAATGAAAGGCATTGTCTAATTTGGTAATATTGATCTAAATCCCTGCTGAATTCTTAAGTAACAGCCTTGTTTCTTAAAACTATAATGTCTGAGATAGTATCATATATATATATATATATATATATATATATATATATATATATATATATATAAATCATCATCATCATCATGATCATCTTATATGTGGAAGTAAATAAAATTTACACCCAAAAAAGTTAATAGAATCTGTTGGATTTATTATTTTTTATAGGACATAATTTAATATAAAAATCACATATTTAATATAAATTTTAATATAATATGTATGGTAAATTATATTTAAAATAGTAATGATTAATAATAATTATAATTATTAATTTTTATTTTAATATTATATTATTATATTAATTGTTAATTATTTATTAAATAAGTATGATTTGAAATATTATAGTTTATTCTATTATAAATTTGATGCTAAATCATTTGTGTTGTATATTGTTCTTCTCTTTTAATGGTTATTTTTTCTGTGTTATCAATGTTATTTATACCCGAATCTATTTCTATATATTTAATATATCTAAACAATGAGTATGCAAATAATGAAATAATAAAAGATAGGATCGACACGACAAAAAGAATTACAAAGAAATACGATTTTTTCGGAGGAAAGTCATCTGTAATAATATCTGTGAATCATATAGAAATTTATAAATATATAATTATTAATAATACTAATAATTATTATAAAATATAGGATGTATTTAAATAATAAATATAATTGAAATATATATATATAGTATATATATATATATATATATATATTTAGTATAGTGAAGTGATAGATGGCTATGTTGGGAGTTATCTTTTAGGTGTTGGTGGTAAGCTACAGAATCCGTGTTATGCTATGCATAAGCGTATTAACATAATACTAGTAATGATTTAATTAAGAATGATGGATATATTGATAATAGCGACCTAGTAATTTGACAATATAACATTGGTGACTGGGTGCCGAGTTTAACAAATACATTAGCAGATTAGTAGAACTATCAACCGATTAGATGAAGGTTACTGAAGGTCAGATGGAAAAAATAGGAAAAGATACTATTACTTTTTATATTGTAAGTTATATACAGGATGCTTATTTAATGCAAGTGTACATACAATAATTATTTGAAATTTAATTTATAGTATAGCATAATATGATCCTAAATATAATTTCTAGGATAGTTGAATTTTAAATTTTAAAAATATTTTATGTGAATTTTGTAAAATATATAATTAAATAATTTATAATTCTTTCGTTCCTTTTGGCTTCCATTTAGGATGATGCGATTTGATTATCTACTAAATACAGTATCAGGGTATAAATCGCATAGTAGTTTTGACCTGAATCGTTGTACAAATATAAGTGAAAATCGACATTAAACCGAATTTTCTAATCCTATGGGGATGTAACAATTTATAAGGATACCATATATGATAGTAAATACAACATCAATATTTAATGAATTATATAAAGGTTACTTAGGCTAAAAATATTCAAGTCCGTCGTCTAGAATATTATATAATGATAATGTATTCGATTGATTAACACATAAACTATGATTGGGAATGAATTGAAACAATGAGGAATATAGGAATTAAATTATAAAGAAGTAGAGTGTTATTGAGAACAACATAATGTTTTATCATATATATTTTCCTTTCAAGGTATAGAAATAAATCCAGAGAATTTATCAGATATAAAGATATAAGAAGGCAAATAAACTATCGCGGAATAAATTAGATATAGCTGGTGTTTATACTTATTATAATACATTTATAAAATACTCATCGATGATAACATAACTATTACATAAACTAGAGTACTATTATATTAATACAAACGGATGAGTTATAAGGTAAAATAGTTTCGAGAAGGACACTTTTGAAATTAATACTCGACTACTAGTTTGACTCGCTAAAATGGTGGCAGCTATATCATTCAAGGTGGATAACTTCAGAGATTACATACATATAAGCTACAGTATATTAATATATATATAAAAATTAAATAATTATATGAAACATAATAAAGTTCCAAGTTCCACTAAAATACAAATGACAAATAAAAATGTATATATATATAAAAGATAATCAGGTTTGAAAAAATGACATCTAACATATGTATATACAAAAAGGTGATGTTTAAATGTAAAATAATTGTAAAAGTTTGATGTGTATGCTTTATTGATCGTTTTATGATATAATATGTGGATATGTTATAGATAAATATATAATTTATTAGATTTTTCAAAAAAAATAAAAATAACATTATTTTGACTGATTTTTTCAGGTCAAGCGTATCCCATTAAGTGACTGGGTATATTGGTATGTACGTACGCTATATATATGTATTGGGATCCGTTTTATACAACTATCCGAACAATACAATTGATGTTAAAATAGTATTTAGAAGTTTATATATATAATTGTGTATAAAAACAATAGTCTATCATTAAAATCATATCAAAATAAGGTGTAAAAATTAAATATCATGCATACATTGACCATGTATATTTTATATTAGAATATCCTAATTGCAATTATATATAATTTTATATAATATAATATATTTATAATATATATAAATATATATTTATATATATATATTGTTATTGTTATTTTTATTTTTATTTGGTGGAGTCCTTTCATCACATCCATGAACTTAGATAAACTTTTCACTTATAACCATATATGGCTCTAATATATATGAGGGATATCCCTTCGAAGCCGCTCTCACGTTAAGGCATCCATGGTTTTAACGAGAGCCGATCATTTATTATACACAATTATATAAGATCACTTCTAAATAATATGTTAAGACCCATTTTATCAAATTAATTAATGGTCCGGACGAGGCTCGAACCGGTATCCTACAATCAGTATAATGCTTGTGTGTTTAAATAATTAGCCAACTGAGCCACAAGGCAGTTATCAATATATAATATATTAATATATATTTAATATATATTAATATATATATACTCTAATTATGTAGAATTATTATATTCGTAATGTTTAAATGGTCTATCCCGACTTATATAGGAAAGTGGATCATATGCTTACAATAAAATGTCCGTGACAGATGTAGGTAAAAATATGGTTTAAAAACCTAAATATGGTTTACCGTGATTATAGATATTTTATCTATATCGTTATTGCTATATATAACTAATATAAAATTATTCAACATGCCTGAAGACTCGATTTATGTATCCTAAGATTGCAAACCATCACATGACACATACATTAAATTACAAATATTCAAATAAATAATAATTATTTTTAAATAATTTTTTTCTCCTACATATGCTAATAAAGTACATTTCGATAATATAAAAATAAATATTTATATTAATTTATTTTATATTTTTATACTGTAATTATAGTGCAACATTTAATTTAATTAAACAATACGTTAAGTGATATTCGGTCATTATAGGAGACATAAATAGAGTCAACAAAAGAAAATCACATGACCACTAATCTAGGTAAACTATAAATATATTATCGGGGTATAAATAGAGACCATTTATGTTAAATATACACAACAGCAACAAATATCATATTAATAATAAAGTGATCGCTTCATAATACTGCCTAAAGAAATGATTGTATTACATATTTATTTTAATACATTAACCTTTGAAGATTTGTTCTGCAGATTTACGTCTAGAATTTACATTAACACGTGAGTTATTCTTATGTGTACCTAATGTGTATTATGTTATTATTATTATTATTATTATTGGTAGAATATTATACGTATAAACCATTTTACTGTAATGTAATTAATTAATATATCATAATTAACAGAAAATCGTATGATA
The DNA here is from genome assembly GCA_964019155.1 of Osedax fenrisi. Lineage (NCBI taxonomy): Eukaryota > Metazoa > Annelida > Polychaeta > Sabellida > Siboglinidae > Osedax > Osedax fenrisi. The sequence goes on along the minus strand of OZ025240.1, from coordinate 33,076,714 downwards.
GTAAAGCTTAAGTAAAAATTAAAGTATTAAACTTGAGAAATTCTGACTTAATTAAAGTATATTTATCATTATTAGATATTTTTAAATAAAGGGAAACTATATATTCAAATAATTCTATAACTGAAGTTGTAATACTTCCTTAGTCACGTGATGTTAACAACTACACGGTGCTCATTATAAGAACACACACACAAAGTTTACCCAGCAAAAAGTGGTCGTGCTTGTTGCTCGCGTGTGCCCTACGTCCATTGTGTATAGTATACCCTGTATACTGTGTACTATACACTGTATAGTATACCCCGTATACACCCTTTAATGGTATTATAGTGTTGATAACCTCTTTACGTGGTCGTAAACACATATAACATATGTATAATGTTATGATTATTTAATTTAAATAAACTCTCATATCTTATATCTTATTATCGAAATTTAATAATTTTAATTTTGTATTTTAATCCATGCTCATTGAACCCCGTAATAATATAATTAAAACTATAATATTAATTGTTAAACATTCAAAGTAATACCATATACAAATATATATATATATATATATATGTATATATATGACTAACAATTTATATATTTTAAAACAGGATATCTAGAAGGTTCAATTCCTAGAAAACAGCCCAAAGTAACATTGTTGTTATCCACTACTTTCTGACAATATATAGTATTAAAACCTATCTGTATATAAATTATTTTTCTTAATTTAGTTATCCAACTCATACTCTTATTACAATTGAATCGATTTCCACTTATATTAATATACCTATCTTTAGTGTTATATATATTTGAATTATTATTTAAATATTTACCAAAATGTATACTATTCAATGCAGACAATTTATTATTCTGTAATTTTAAATCAGTTAATTTTGGAAAATTATCCAACAATAAATTAAAATATAGTAATATGTTATTTTCTAAATAGATGATACACAAATGTTTATTAAACCTAAATAATGATTTACTAATTATTTTTAATTTATTATTAGATAAATTGATAAATTCTAATCTCTCTAAATAAATAAATATATCTATATGTAATATAGAAATATTATTTTTTTGTAAAATTAATCTAAGTAAGCTATTATTTACAGCAAAACTATATTGATGTAGGTGCTCCAATTTCTTTTTAGTACAATAAAAATAAGATGCGTTGTAATTAATTACTTCTTTATTTAACGTGTTATTATTGATATCTTCAGATGTACATACTTTCTATAATTATTTAATAATATATTAATACATATAAAGTATATTTAATAGATAAAATCTATATATTATATATATATATATATATATATTGTGTGTGTGTTTATCAAAAACTAAACGTTAAATCAAAACACAAGACATTTTTTTTTACTATTTGTAATGTATTTTCCGGGGCCCCAAACAGTTATTTATAACATGTATAGGTATATGACTTATTAAGGGGTTTATATTTGTATCCGCTATTTGTATTTTATTACATATATATATATGTGTGTGTGTGTTCACAGTAACTTTTTGTGTTTTTTTTCTGTGTTTTAACTTGTGTAAAATCCGATGTTTTACACGATTTGTGACATTTAAATGGTAAAAATGTAAAACATTATTATAAGTTAATATATGATATTAATTAATCTTCATTTAGATATAACAATTAGTTTATATTTGTTTTATATAAATAATACTTAATTTGTAAGGTGACTAATTTCCGTGTTTTACACAGACTAAAAATCCTTGTTTTACATGAACAGATGTCCGTATATTACACCGACATAAATCACTATATATATTTATATACAAATAAATAATATAGTTTAATTTAACATAGGTTGTAGAATAGTATTTCTAGTGTTTATTATAGATATTTAAATAAATAAAATATAATGAAATAAAAAATATTAAAAAAAATGTGTGTATGTTATGTGTAATATATACATATATTAATAAATAGTTCATATATGGTATGCGATTGGGTTATTAGATATCGTACAATTTGTATAATAGTCATTAATAATTAATAATTTATTAAAAAAAATTACAGAATTAAATTAATATAATATACTTTAGTTATCCATAAAGTGCCGATGAAATTCTTCTTTTGAGATTGCTTATAGTATTTATGTATAATTGTTGATACTAGTAGTTGACTCTGGTCATGTTCCGAAAAAAGTGTGTGAGTAACTCTTAAATATATTAATATTATGTTATTTTCGTTTTTTATATTCGGTCTACTTTATCTTAAAGTCTATCTTAAATCTTAAGTTATCTTAAAGTCTACAGTTTTAAAGTTTCGAAAATATTTTCTGTAAACCTTTTATTAATTCGGAAATTTTAATATCATTTAATAATTATTCTATTTAAAATAAATATATATATATATATATATCAAATTGTAACTGTTGATGATATATATAATTTATGAAGCTTAGTATAATAATGACTGTAATAGATTCCGTTTTTAACTTTAGGTAATTATTATTTATTATCTAATATATATATCAAGATTTAATACATTATAAATATAAACACAAGAAGCAAATATTACACTTTATATTGCCTTTTTTGCTGTCCTCTTATAATTATTTATGACGTGTATAAAGTTGTGAGTTATCAAGGAATCCATTCGTATCCCTTATTGTTAGTGTTTGCAATATATATATATATATATATATATATATATATATATATATATATATATATATATATATATATATATGTGTGTATATATAATGTAAACATGATCATATACATTTATTTGACTTGTTATTACAGTAAACTATATTATTTTATTAACCTTAATGGCATTACTATTCTCTGTTAAATCGTGTATACCCCTTGTAAGTATTGGAGGAATGATAATTAAAATTAATATATTTAGTATTAACATTTTGTTAAATATTGAATTACAAAATTGTGTAATTATTAAATTATGTAGTTGTTATTTAATATTTAAATTATTTTGTTATATACAAACATAATTTAAATTCGTGCTCTACTAAAATAAAATAACAAATATATATAGTAGTAGTAGTAGTAATAGTATTTATTTATACACAAATATTAATATAATATTCTACAATGTGTTTTACTGTTTGTCGAACAGTTTACAGGTGTGGGTTCCGTGATTTAACGATCATCCGTAAAAATAATATAATAAAATAAAATAACATTCTTAAATATAATAATATAATAACACGATTACATTTCAAAGAGGGTTAGATATGTGGTATTTTAGTGGGGAACGTTTGAATAGCTCCTTGAGTTTATATTTGAAATTGGTGATTGAGATATCTTCTTTGCGTATGGATTGGGGAAGTTTATTCCAGAGAGTTGCACCTCTCCAGCTAAACCGTTTGTTACCGTACTTTCGTAGTCGTGTAGTCGGTATGTCAAGTCTATATGTTTGTCTCAGTTGTCTGTTAGTGGTTTGTTTGTGAAGTAAAGTATGTAAATTATGAGGTTGAGTTGTTTTTGTAGTTTTGTAAAGTATAGTTAGTAGTTTAATGTTGATGTTGTCAATTGTAGGTAGCCAGTTTAGTGATTTCCGTAAGTTCGTAATGCTAGTAGTGTAATCTGTGTTTTTTAGATTAAAAATAATTCTAGTAGTTCTATTTACTAATCGGTCAATATTTTTAGTAACTGTTTTGTTTTCTCCGGCTAGTAAAGAGTTACAGTATAGAAATCTAGACATTATCAGTGAATTTGATAGAATTATAGCTGTATGTTTGGTTAAGTATGGTCTTAGTTTTTTTAAATTATATATATGATAGGAAGAAGTTTGTTTCATTTTACTGATATGTTTAGTAAAGTCGAGTTTGTTAGTAAAGTGGAAACCTATGTATTTTGTATTTTCAGTCGGTATTATATTTATGTTATTTATATTTATTAGTGGAACTGTAGTATTGATCGTGGAATTGGTTATAAAGTTGATTAGTTCAGTTTTTGTTGGATTTAGTAACAAATTATTTTTTGTAAGCCAAATTTGCAGTGAGGTTAAACATGATTGTAAGTTAATTGAGTGAATGAATTGGGCGTGTAATTCTATGTCGTCAGCGTAAAGATTATAGTTCACGTGTGGGAAGTTAGTCAGTAGTTTGTTGAGTGGAAGTAAATAAATGGAAAATAGTATGGGAGAAAGAGTGGAACCCTGTGGGACTCCATATTTAATAGCATAAGGTTGTGATAATGTTTCGTTTATTTTAATAGAAAAACTCCGACCCCGGATAAAATTTGAAAACCATTTGATAGGTACCTTCCCTATACCGATAGATCTAAGTCTTTCTATTAAAATGTCAAAGTCGATAGTGTCAAAAGCGGCAGATAAGTCCAGTAGTATCAGTTGTATCGGTAAGTTGCTGTCTAGTGATTTGTATAAGTCATCAAAGAGTGATAGTAGTGTCGTTTCTGTACTGTGATTCTTTCGGAATGCATTTTGTCTTCTGTCTAGTAAGTCGTAAGTATTTAAATATGATATTATTTATTTTATAGGTCGATACAAGAAAGCTAGAAAACAGATCTCGCGCTAAAAATAAACTCCCGTGTGATAATATGGCTGAATCGATTTTTGAATTTGTATTTGAGCGAAAGAAAAATAGGAATATTGAAATTAAATAAAAAATAAATGTACATATCGGTCGAACGGCCTCGCGTTTAATATCACGGTAGTATTCGAGAGCATTGTATGGTTAACTACCTTGAATTAGATGTTTTAAATGACATTCAAAAGGTATCTAATTTGTCATTTCTTTGACAATTGTCAAAGAAATATTAATATAATATTAATATCTAAAATTATAATTTATTTTTTTTTTATTTTTAGTTTAAATTTATTTAATTATTATCACCATAGTAATGAGTGATTAGTAAAATGTTATATTTATATGGTGGAGTATTTTCATTAGAAACTTATTATATAAAGCGACCCTAGTTTAACGATAAAGGGTAATTGTATATACATAATTATATACAATTACTTAAATATTATTGAAATACCTTTATGTTATTGTTGCGACAATAGGCTAAATATAGTTATACTGTATGCGTGTAGACTTCTAACATGCTAATATACCCAGTCAGTTAATATATCTGTATATATATATATATATATATATATATATATATTTCTCCAAACATATTATAATGCGGCATCGTATTGTAAAGCGAAGCGTATTTTACGAACTCAAGAAATAAATGCAAGATCGAAAGACACCAGTTATACTCATGTTTTTATCCTCTTTAATATGCACTATTACAATTTTAGATTGTTCTCATATATTAAAGTGGATTTACAAATGAATATTAAAGATTAACAATTTATATTTTCGCCTTTAATATTCAATAGGTGGCGATTTTTAATAACATTAGATTTATATAATGAGATTCATGGTTACCAGTAATCTCGTACGAGGTAATTTCGTACGATTTATTTAATAATTTCGTACGTCGTACGACTTATTAAATTTATTTTAATTTATTTCATAATTATATTATTCTTATACGAATATATATATAACTTATTTTATACGAGATACGAGGTACGATATATGAGATACGAGATGATCCTATAGGGCTAACTACGATAGGGATACTTAAGAAAGGTATAACTCCGATAGGGCTAATTTAGATAAGGATAACTCCGCAGGGCTACTACGATAAGGCTAATTCAGATAGGGCTAACTCAGATATGGCTAACTCCGATAGGGCTAATTCAGATATGAATAACTCAGCTAGGGCTAATTCAGATAGGACTAACTCCGATAGGGCTAATTCAGATAAGGCTAATTCAGATAGGGATAACTCAGATAGCGCTCATTCAGAAAGAGCTAACTCCGATAGAGCTAATTCATATAGGGTTAATTCAGATAGGGCTAACTCCGATAGGGCTAATTCAGATAGAGCTAACTCCGATAGAGCTAATTCAGACAGGGCTAACTCAGTTAGGGCTAATTCAGATAGTACTAATTCAGATAGGGCTAACTCAGATAGGGCTAATTCAGATAGAGCAAACTCCGATAGGGCTAATTCAGATATGGATAACTCAGATAGGGCTAATTCAGATAGAGGTAACTCCATATAGCTAATTCATATAGGGTTAATTCAGATAGAGCTAACTCCGTAGGGCTAACTACGATAAGCCTAATTCAGATAGGGCTAACTCCGATAGGACTAACTCAGATATGGCTAATTCAGATAGGTCTAACTCCGATAGAGCTAATTCAGTTATGGCTAACTCCTATAGGGCTAATTCATATAGGACTAACTCCCATTTATTTGTCCCTCAATATTTGTTTTTTATAACATAATTAATTTAAATCAAATAAATAATATATTTCTTATTTCTAAAATACACCTAGATCATGCAAATTTCTAATATTAACTCACAATTCTCAACCATCCGCATATACACCGGGCCAAAACGGCTAATATATATATATATTATAAACAGTATTACAAATTTAAAATTATAACAGTATTAAAATAAAATATTAAACAGCATTACAAATTATAAAAATGATTATTAAGAATAACTATAAATAGTATTATAATCTTTAAAAATACAGTAATACAATTATTAACATGTTAGCACTCTAGTATTAAAACAAAATCTAAAAAACATGATTTAATTTATTATATAGTTTTATGTTCTTTTTTTTTATTTATATTACACTATCATAATATTATCCTCTTGCATAATATATAATATAAAATTATTTCTTTAACAGTATTAATTTGTATTTATATTTAAACAGTATTACAATTGAAGTAATATTGATAGTAAAAATTGAAAATTTCTTTAGTATTATACTTTTAATGACTATTCACGAATCACAACTTTAATTTATATTATCATTTTTATTCATATCTCATTTATTATTTTAATTTTATATTTTATCTTGGTTTATAATTGTTATCATTTTTGTATATGATTAACATTTTCTTTAATAAGTGCATTGTTTGTTTATATTACTATGATATTATTATTATGTTTATAATTATTTTTATTTTATTATTTATTAGAATGGAAATGATGATATGACATTTCTCATCCATATCAGGTTTCGAATCAATAAAGCTGGTCGCTTTCACTTATCCTTCTTAGACTCTGTATGTAAACAGAATATATGCATTTATATATATATATATATATATATATATATATATATATATATATATATATATATATATATAATCTGTACTATACTTAATTTTGCTTGCATTAGAATTTTTTTAATTTAAATAATTTTTTTTATAATAACCTTGTAACCTTGTAACCAATTTGTTTAGACACTGCGATCAACATCAGTAATGAGTTTTCGGCGGTGTATCGTATATTAATTATTATAAGCTATATTAAATAGATGTGTTTTCAATTTGACTTTAAAGGTGTGGTCAGAAACTATAGATCTAATTGAGTAAGGTAGGGAGTTCCATAGTTTAGGTGATATTATAGAAAAAGAAGATTCCTGTTTTTTATTTAGTGATAAAGTTATTGGTATATTTAGTTTGTATTTATGTATTGTTCGTTGTGGTCGGGATGACTTGTAGTTCGTAAGTAGTTCAGTAAGATAGTCAGGTTTATTATTATGGGTGGCATGGTGGGTCAGTAGGAGTAATTTGTATTGTATGCGGTAAGGGATGGGTAGCCAGTGAATGGATTTCATATAAGGTGTGATATGTTGTATTGAGTATTTTTTTATCCTGAAAATGGTTCTGATGGCTCTATATTGTAATTTAGTGAGCATTTTGATAGTATGTGCTGGGAGTGAATTTAAAGTAGAGTTACAGTAGTCAAGTCGGGGCAGTATTAAGGAAGTAACTAGTAGTTTGGCAAGTTCAGTAGTTATAGAAGGTCTAATAAGTCGGATCGTATGTAAGGTGTAATTAATGGACTTCGATATATTAGTTATATGTGGTAGATAAGACAGCTTTTGGTCAAGTGAGTGGCCGAGGTTTTTAGCTTGGTTAGAGTATTCTATAATATGATTATTAATAATAATAGGTGGTATGGAATTATGTCCTGGGGATGTATTTATTAATAAAGCTTTTGTTTTAAGGCTATTCAATAGTAGGGAGTTATTTGAAAGTCATTTACTAATGTCATTAATGCATTTATTTATAGTATTTATGTTATTGATTGGGTCAGGTAAAGTACAGTATAGCTGTAAGTCATCCACATATGAGTGAAAGTATATATCGGGGTATTCGTCAAGTAAGTAAAGTAAAGGGGAAATATATATATTAAAGAGAATTGGACCTAAAACAGAACCTTGGGGTACACCATGAGTTGTATGGCGGGGTTCTGTTATGGCGTTATCTATACATATAGAAAAGGATCTGTTAATTAGGTAGGATGTAAACCAACTAAGGACAGAATCTTTAATACCAATGTTCTCTAATCTTCTAATAAGAATATTATGGTCTAACGTATCGAAAGCCGACGACAAGTCAAGTAGAATCAGTATAGTGGGAGTATTTTTTGGAAATAGTAGTATATTGTTTAAAGTATGGAGTAGTGAAGTTTCAGTGCTCTTGTCCGTTGTATAATCACTTTGTAATTTATGCAGTATGTTATTATTATTGATGTATGTTCTAAGTTGTTTAGCAATTATTCTTTCAATTGTCTTAGATATGAAAGAAAGGTTGGATATGGGACGATAATTAGAAATAGTTGACCTATCAATGGATTGGTTTTTAGGGATGGGAATTACATGGGCATATGTCATGTGGGATGGGAAGATACCTGCAGTTAGTGAGCGATCGATAATTTTTTTGTAGAATGGAGAAAGAAGGGATGAAAGAGAATGTAATAAACATAATGGAATTGGGTCTAGTTTACATGTAGATTTAACTGTTAATAAAAGATTATTGATATTGATAATGGTTGGTAATGAAAAAGTGGAAAATGAGTATATTGGGCTTGATATTGGTGGGATGCAGGGTCGAGGGAGAGTATCTATAATTGATGATGTTTTTATGTAAAATTAAGAGTCAAAGTTAGTCGCATTAGTTGAAGGGGAGTTATCAGGCAGTATTCGTTTTGTCAGTTTTCCTAGTAGTGTTGACGATATTCTAAATAATTTCTTAGTATCTTTTCCAGCTGATTTAATTTGATCTATGTAATATTTATTTTTAGCAGTTTTTATTAATTTTCTATAATTAGAAAGTGAATGTTTAAAAATATTTAAATCATTTTCGCTTTTGGATTTTCGCCAATTCCTTTCTTTAATTCTAAGTGAGCGTTTTGCTGTGTGTAACGAATTATTGAACCATAACGTATTATGTCGAGCTGTATATGTTTTAGTGATAATAGGGGCATGTTTATCTAGGACAAGACTAAGGTTACTATCAAAGCTGTCTATATGAGATGAATCTGTTATATTGTTGTACAAAATGTTGAAGTCATTTATAAAATTAGCAATATTTATATTATCTAATTTTCTGTAGTGAACTTTCTTTAATGGTCTGATTGGTTTAGGGATATGTAGGGAGCAGCTAACAAGGTGGTGGTCAGTGATTAAACTATGAACATTAGTATTAGAAATTATATTCGAAGATGTGTTAGATATAATTAGGTCTAATATGTTTCCAGATGAATGTGTGGAAGACTTGACATGTTGTAAGAAATTATGACAATTTATGATATTAATAAATTTATTTGAATTATGTGAGTTTGGTAAAATTGGTATATTGAAATCACCAAGTAGTATACTGTTGGTGGAGATCATAGACAATATGTTGTCAATTTCATCGATGAAGTAAGGAATTGAATTATTAGGAGGTCTATAAATTGTTATAATTGTAAGTGGTTGTGATTTAGGAGGGTGAAAGGTACATGAGAAGGCTTCTGAATTATCAAGTGATAGGTCACTTGACTGTATTAGTTTCAAGGCATTTGAATAAATAATAGCTATTAAACTATATATATAAATAATGTTTATTACATTATCTTATTTATTATATTATATTTTATCAAAATATATTAAATTAGTTATTAATTCCTTTATGGTACATAAATTATAAATTGATAAAAAAATATTTATAACGGAATCAACTGATTCAATAACGATACCACAATTATTTATTCAATAACGATACCAATAATCAAATATTGTGAACTGATTGGATACCGATCTGTATATATATACGTTAGGATATACATATACCTACGTATAATTTACATTCATTTCATACTAACATTATATATATAGTTATATATATATATATATATAATTATTATATGAAATACAAGTACATTATATGTATACCCATTAACGTATATGTATCCTATATTAATACGTACATTATTACTGTGAATATTATTTTCCCTCCGCAATACAGTGCGTACACACGATTCGATCCGATTGTACCGAGTATTACCGAGTATTAGAGACTATTACCGAGTTTAACGAGTAAAACATGGCCGCTCATTAGCTCAATACATTGCACCGACATGCGCATGGCTCGTAACCCGGATGTTTTCATACATGTTTTCATATAGGCTAACACACGCAATATAGACAATTATAAAATATAAGAGCAAATCTACCATCTTAGTTGTATGTGTACACTTATTCATAGTTCGATATTAAAATGTATATTTATATTTACGTTTGTAAGATGATCTTAACATATAACATCACATTTATGGAACTATGCTTACGTAAGTATTGAGTAATATTTCATTGCAGATTTATAATAATTCACAGCCATTATTCATTATTTTAAATTTCATTATATGATAGTTAATAATTATATATAAATATTTAATATTATATATATATATATATTATAATTGTAATTTATTTTATAAATTTAGCAATAAATACCTATAGGTATTATAATAGAAACAATATTAATAATAATAATAATAATAATAATAATAATAATAATAATAATAATAATAATAATAATAATAATAATAATAATAATAATAATAATAATAATAATAATAATAATAATAATAATAATAATAATAATAATAATAATAATAATAATAATAATAATAATAATAATAATAATAATAATAATAATAATAATAATAATAATAATAATAATAATAATAATAATAATAATAATAATAATAATAATAATAATAATAATAATAATAATAATAATAATAATAATAATAATAATAATAATAATAATAATAATAATAATAATAATAATAATAATAATAATAATAATAATAATAATAATAATAATAATAATAATAATAATAATAATAATAATAATAATAATAATAATAATAATAATAATAATAATAATAATAATAATAATAATAATAATAATAATAATGTAAATATTAATGTACTTGACTTATTATTAACAAATAGTCCTTTAATACTTTCTGATATCAATGAATGTCCTGAATTTGGGACTGGTACTTGTATTAGTGATCATATATCATTTTCTTTTTCAATTTTCATTCATTTATATCTACCAAAAGTAAACGATTATGGTTTAAATTTTCGAAAATTAAATTACCTATGCAAGAGTCGCTTTCTAAAATTGACTGGATACACTTATTTGATGGTGATCATGATATTAATTATATGTTTGAAATTTTCTATAAAACTTTATATGGCATATTTGATATTTATGTTCCTAAACATAAACCTAATAAAAAGGTTAATAATTATCCCAAACATATTGTAAAATTAAAACTAAAATGTTTCAAATTATTCAAAAATAGACTTAATTCACATAATAATTTTATAGCCTGGAATTGTACTAAAAAATCACTTTATGAACAAACCAAACGACTGACATTGGATAGAGAGCATAAAATCTTGTTATCAAATGATAAATCTCATTTCTATAAATATATAAATTCTAGATGTTCATCCATTTCATCTATTGGTCCGATTAAATCTGATAACGGGGCTTATCTTTATTCTGATTTGGATAAGACTAACCAACTAAATAAACAATTCACTTCTGTATTTATAAAAGATAATGGTATAATCCCTCCTTTAATTCCACCAACAAATGAATCTAGTATAAATAACTTCTTGTTTTCAAGACATAAAGTGAGATATCATTTACTAAAACTTAAAAAATCTTATACTTTACCTCCTGATAATATTCAAGCAATAATATTTAAAATGTTTTCTTATGAACTGTCAATTCCACTAACATTACTATTCAATAAATCATTATCATTAGGCGTATGTCTTAATAAATGGAAATTAAGTTTTATCGTGCCTATTTTCAAAAAAAGGGGATCCTACCGATAAAGAAAATTACAGACCTATTTCAATAACTTCTAGTATATCTAGAGTTTTTGAACAAATACTTGTTGAGCATATTAACTTCTACTTAACTACTAATTCTATTATCTCTGAATCTCAATTTGGTTTTAGACGTGGAAAATCTGTAGAATCACAATTACTAAAGTGTTATACACATTGGATTACAGCATTAGATAATAATAAATTCGTAGATATTATTTACCTAGATTACGCTAAGGCATTTGATAAAGTATGTCATAATAAGTTAATAGCGAATTTATCAAATATAGGTATTGTAGGTCCCATTTTAGATTGGGTAAAAAGCTTTTTATCGAACAGATCACAAAGAGTTAGGATCAATAACAATATATCTGAGTCTGCAAATATGTTATCTGGAGTACCCCAGTGTTCTGTTATTGGTCCTTTGCTATTTTTGATCTATATAAATAACATAGTTGATAGTATTGATACATATATTACAATTAATCTTTTTGCTGATGATACGAAACTAAGTTTAATTTATAATAATTTAAATGATAGAGATAAACTTCAATCAGCAATTAATAAATTCTATAATTGGTCAGTATTATGGCAATTAGAAAATTCGGCCAAAAAATCATTTTCTTTGACTTTAGGTAAAGTTACCATTCCAACATACTATGTTAATGATGCTAGAATTAGTTATTGCTCTTCATATATAGATTTAGGTATAACTATCGATGATAATCTATATTTTAAAAAACATATTGGTGTGTGTTGTGCTAAAGCTTATACTGTTATTAATCGTATATTTCGTTGTTTTATTACTAATAATGTCACTGCAATATTAACAGCATATATAGCCTATGCTAGACCTCATCTAGAATGTGCATCTACAGTATGGAATCCTGGTATAGAGGCGAGAGGCTATATATGACTTAAACGACAACTTGAAAAAGTTCAAAAGTACTTTACTCGGCGTCTTTTTGGTCGTTGTAAAATACCTTATCTAAGTTATGACGAACGAATTAAATTCCTCGATATCGATTCTCTCGAAATATGCCGAATGAGATTCGACTTAATAATGATATTTAAACTTATTAATGGTTTGATTGATATTGACCCATCTTCAATCATTCAGATAAAAACTAATAATATTACTCGAGGCCACTCTAAAAGACTATTAATAGATAAGGCTAGGATTGACCTAGGAGAAATCTATTGAAAAATAGAGTGGCCTCTGTATGGAATAATCTAGATGATAATATAGTCAATGCAAAAACATTGTCAATCTTCAAATCTAAAATTAAAAATATTATTAAGTAATATACTTATTAAATACGTAAAATACATATCTGTATTTAATCTGTGTATTATATTGTTTATTTTATTCTATGTTTATTAATTATTTCCCGGTACATATAATTCGTCATACTATATTATGACTTATTATTATTATATTTTTATTTTACGTTTTGTTATCGTTTTGCTTTTTATTTTGTATTATTTATTTATTGCTTACTATTCATAATATTAATATAATTCGTAATAAAAGAAATTCAATTCAATTCAATTCAATTCAATTCAATAATAATAATAATAATAATAATAATAATAATAATAATAATAATAATAATAATAATAATAATAATAATAATAATAATAATAATAATAATAATAATAATAATAATAATAATAATAATAATAATAATAATAATAATAATAATAATAATAATAATAATAATAATAATAATAATAATAATAATAATAATAATAATAATAATAATAATAATAATAATAATAATAATAATAATAATAATAATAATAATAATAATAATAATAATAATAATAATAATAATAATAATAATAATAATAATAATAATAATAATAATAATAATAATAATAATAATAATAATAATAATAATAATAATAATAATAATAATAATAATAATATTAATAATAATAATAATAATAATAATAATAATAATAATAATAATAATAATAATAATAATAATAATAATAATAATAATAATAATAATAATAATAATAATAATAATAATAATAATAATAATAATAATAATAATAATAATAATAATAATAATAATAATAATAATAATAATAATAATAATAATAATAATAATAATAATAATAATAATAATAATAATAATAATAATAATAATAATAATAATAATAATAATAATAATAATAATAATAATAATAATAATATTAATAATAATAATAATAATAATAATAATAATAATAATAATAATAATAATAATAATAATAATAATAATAATAATAATAATAATAATAATAATAATAATAATAATAATAATAATAATAATAATAATAATAATAATAATAATAATAATAATAATAATAATAATAATAATAATAATAATAATAATAATAATAATAATAATAATAATAATAATAATAATAATAATAATAATAATAATAATAATAATAATAATAATAATAATAATAATAATAATAATAATAATAATAATAATAATAATAATAATAATAATAATAATAATAATAATAATTCAAGTTGCAACGCATAGCAACCAAATTAAAAGTCGCATAAATTTAACGCGTTATTTCTACAAATTAAAAAAAAATTAAATTTCTTTAAAACTAATTAATTTCGACATACATTCGGATAACTTGTTCTCTATATTATACGGAATTACATTCGATATTTAGGTAGTCATTACATTATAGGATAATGTTTTAAAATCGATTTCGAAAATAAGAAAATTGAAACATCGCAAAGCAAATTTATTTAGTAAACAAGAAAAATCGAATTCGGCAATTGTTCAATTTAAAATCATAGGGAAACAGTTTGTTAAATATATATATAATTTCTAAAACTATATAATTGTAATATATTTATTACATTAAAAATGGATTGTATTACATGTAATTTAGAAATTAATAACGAAAATTATATATCATGTTTATGTGGTAATAAATACCATTATAAATGCTTATATAAAGCAACAATAATGAAAACAAATTGGTCTAATAAATCACCACCAAAATATGCTATTCAGTTATTTAGATCACCAAATTTTACATTTAAATGTAATACATGTATAAATAATAATAATGATAATACACCAATAAATCAACCTAGTTTAAATAACTCATTACCATCGTCTACTATTATTGATAATAGTAATATTAATACTTTAATAAATAGCACAGAAACAAAATTAAATATGTTACTATCAAAAATCACTGAAATAAGTGATATTATTGTTGTTAAAAAATCATACGCTAATGTAACCGCTAATGTAACCTCTACTGTAACCAATTCTGATACCTTTACTGACAATTTGGTAAAATCAGTAAATATTATTAAAAATAATATAGATAGCAATAATGAAATAATTATTCACAATATAAATATTCCTAATAATGATAAAACTAATTTCTTTAAATACTTAGTAAATATTATTTGTAAAACAGTAGATATTAATAAATCATGTGTATTATCAATAGTTCAATTATCATTTAATAAATTAAAATTAATTTTAGATAATGTGGTCTCAAAAAAAATTATTTTATCAAATGTTAACTGATTATGTAAATTACGAGATCTACAAAATTCATTCATTAGAACATATCTAGATGAAATATCACTAGAACGACATCAGATATTATACCATGTAGTTAAAAATAAATTAATTAAAAGTAAAAAAATTATCAAATGTATTTATAATTCTAGAAGTAGTTCCTATGAACTAAGATATATTATAAATAATAAAATTGACTGGAATATGTCAATTGGTGAAGATAATTTTAGTGTATGGAAATTGTCATATATTACTTATAAAAATTCCATTATTAATAAAAATAAAAATAAAAATACAGGTTCTAGATGACTAACCGGCAATAAAGATGAAAATATTAAAAATAACAATTTAAATATATATTACGCTAATGCTCGTAGTATTAGAAATAAAATGAATTTTTTGGAATTTTTACTTTCATCTAATAAATATGACATTATATGTTTAGTTGAAACATTCTTAACGGTAGATGATAGAGATTCTCTATATTTAATCGGTGGAAAAAATTATACACTATTTAGATACGATAAATTAATTCATAGAGGAGGTGTTGCGATATTTTGTAAATCTAGTTTATGTCCTGTAAGAAATTTTATTTCACACATAGATGTTCAATATATACATTTAAAAATTAATTCAAAAATTCCATTTAATATTATATGTGTTTATAGACCCCCAAATTGTAATGAAGTATCTCATGAACAGATATGTAAATTATTTGATATAACCCAACAAAATTATAATTCATCTATAATTATAGGAGATTTTAATTTACCAAATTTTAATTGGAAAGATTATACATTTCCTAGTTACCCAAAAAGTTATGCATTACTTTTCGATTCGATTATTAAAAATTCATTTTCACAATTAATAAATAAGCCAACTCGTAATAATAATATAATTGATTTACTTTTTACTAATGAAAAACAATTACTATCTAATATAAATATTGGAGACTATTTCGGATTATACAAAAATATAAGTGACCACTATTCTGTTTCATTTAATGTAAATATTGAAAAATACCCATGTAAACAGATTTTAAAATCAAACAATTTTGATTTCAATAATGCTAATATAAAATTGATTAAATATCATCTTTCTAGATTTAATTGGGAATATCTAAATTCAAATGATTATAATATCGATCAAAAAGTAGAATATTTTAATAATGTTCTAAATAAATTATTTATATCACATATTCCTAATATAAATAATACAATAAACAGGTACTTCCGAAGAATATATTGAAATTGAAGAAGCAAGTAAAACAATTATTTCGAAAATCTAAAACTAATTTACAATATAAATATAATTGGATAGAAGCAAAAAAAAATTATCCAAGGAATTAGAATCTTTAAATTTTAAGAGAGAGATTAATGCAATTAATTCAAAAAATAAATTAAAGTTTTATAAATTTATGAAAAAAAGACAAAATTTAAAATCTGGAGTATCTCCTCTAATTGATATATCAAATAATAATATTTTATTTTCAGATCTCGACAAAGCAAATACGTTAAATTCATATTTTAGTTCAATTCAACAAAATGATAATGGAAATTTACCCGAATTTTATAATTTAACTAAACAAAAATTTGATAATATTGATTTAAATCTTGAAATAATTAAAATATTTTTAAATAGATTAAAAATTACACATACTTTCGGAACTGATGGGATATCATCTTCTATGTTAAAATTATTATCTAATGAATTATGTAGGCCTTTATATATTATTTTTAATTCATCTTTATTATCGGGTAATATACCGAAAATTTGGAAAAAATCTATAATCACACCAATTTTTAAAAAGGGTGAACCATCAAATTCAAATAACTATAGGCCTATTTCAATAACATGTGTAATGTGTAGAGTATTAGAACGTATTATTTCTAAACAATTAATTTTTTATTTAAAATCTAATAATTTATTAACAAAATATCAATATGGTTTTATAAGTGGAAAATCCACAGAATTACAATTAACAAAATGTTTAAAATTTTGGTATAATGAATTGAATAATAAAAAATGTGTAGATATAATATATATTGATTTTGCAAAAGCTTTTGGTGTTGTTTCTCATGAAAAACTACTATTTAAATTAAAATCATACGGTATATCTAATAAAATAATAAAATGGTTTTATAATTTTTTATCGAATAGATCTCAAATTACACGGGTTGAAAATTCTTTTTCAAATAGTTCTATTGTAAAATCTGGAGTACCACAAGGATCGCTTTTAGGTCCAATTTTATTTTTATTATATATTAATGATCTTCCTAGTATATTCTCTTCAAAAATTCATATTGATTTATTTGCCGATGATACAAAAATATATTTTGCATACGCATCTGAGAGTGAAAGATTTCTTTTACAAAATAATTTAAATTTATTTTCACAATGGGTAAATAAATGGCAATTAAATATTTCATTATCAAAATTTGCAGTTATGACTTTAGGGAAGGTTACTCCATCAAAATATTTTATAAATAATATTCAATTAGAAAACGTTACTTTTTATAAAGATTTAGGAATAATATTTGAAAATAACCTTTTATTTAATAAACATATTGATTATATTTGTAAAAAAGCTTATTTTTCTCTGAATTCAATTTTTAGATGCATTACTACAAAATCCCCTAGAGCATTATTAAATGCATATAAAATTTATTGCAGACCAATTTTAGAATATGCATCCATAATTTGGTCACCTTTTTCAAAGGTTAGTAAATTTCGTAGTCTCATAGACCAAATTGAAAGAGTGCAAAGATTATTTACTAGACGATTAATTACAAGATGCGTAGGATATACAAATTCATCAAATATTAATTATAAATCATATATAGAGAGATTGGTATATTTTAAATTAGAATCACTTGAACTTAGAAGGTTAAAAATAGATCTAACTACAATTTTTAAAATTTCAAATAATTATACAGATATAAATATATCTGATATTCTTAACATTTCGAATAATTGTAGAACTAGAGGTAATTGTAAAAAATTAAATGTAATACATAATTATGATAATACAATTAAAAATATAATTAATAATAGATCAGATAATATATGGAATTCATTAAATAATGATATAATAAAATCTGTATCTGTTTCATCTTTTAAAAATAAAATAAACAAAATCTGTTTCGACAAACTACTTTTTTTTAACAGAAATTTATAATTTTATATTGATTTATGTTTCATTTTGTATCTAAATTATTGCATTATCTCTTCTGGTTTTTTTTAATGTGTTTTTGTTATAGAAAATTTAGGTTTTTATATATATATTTCAAATATATTATAATATAAAATTAATAATTCATTATTATTACAGATAAAGTGGGAAGTATTATTTTATTTTTGTTTGTTCTGTATTATATTTTGTTATAAATTTATTTTTGTTATAGAAAATTCGGATTTTTTATATCTATATTTCAAATATACTATAATATAAAATTAATAATTCATTATTATTACAGATAAAGTGTGAAGTATTATTTTACTTTTGTTTGTTCGGTATTATATGTTTGTTTTATATATATTTTGTAAATATGTTTCAAATGTATTATATTACTAAAATACAATATTAATAATTTTCTATTATTTCAGATTATAGTGATAAGTATTATATTATTTTGTTTCGTAATATTATTGGTATGTTTTGTTATTAACTGTTTTTTGTATATGTATATTGGTTTATTTTATTTGTAACTTGTTCTGTTTTTATATATATATATATATATATATATATGTTTCAAATTGATTATACAATTAAAATATAAATTAATAAAGTACCTACTATTATTACAGATTTTGGTAAGTATTACATTATTTGTTTGTTTCATTCTAGTATTGGTTTATTTGATTTTTAATATGTTCTGTTTATAATATATTTAAAATTTAACATTTAAATATTAAATTATATAACTAATAATTTATTACTAAAACAGGATACAAGATGAAGAATTCTATAAAGTTAAAGTAGAAATTGAATATTTCGATGCCACTTACAAAATAATGTATTTTATTTCTATTTTCGATTATTTTTACGCTATATTTTATTTCTATTTTGATCATTTTTCGTTTATAATTACTATATGATTTATTTCTACTTTCGATT
Source organism: Osedax fenrisi (assembly GCA_964019155.1). Classification (NCBI taxonomy): domain Eukaryota; kingdom Metazoa; phylum Annelida; class Polychaeta; order Sabellida; family Siboglinidae; genus Osedax; species Osedax fenrisi. The sequence goes on along the minus strand of OZ025240.1, from coordinate 33,056,807 downwards.
GTTTTTCGTTTATTTTTACGGTAACTGTAAAACGTTTTAATTTCCTTAATTTTTTAATTTCGTATTATTCTTTATTTATTTCTATAACGTATGTTATCGTTAGCAAATATTTATACTTTATACTTTCGATTATATTTTCGGCTATGTATTTGCTTAAATAAATTATCAATCAATCAATCAATAATAATAATAATAATAATAATAATAATAATAATAATAATAATAATAATAATAATAATAATAATAATAATAATAATAATAATAATAATAATAATAATAATAATAATAATAATAATAATAATAATAATAATAATAATAATAATAATAATAATAATAATAATAATAATAATAATAATAATAATAATAATAATAATAATAATAATAATAATAATAATAATAATAATAATAATAATAATAATAATAATAATAATAATAATAATAATAATAATAATAATAATAATAATAATAATAATAATAATAATAATAATAATAATAATAATAATAATAATAATAATAATAATAATAATAATAATAATAATAATAATAATAATAATAATAATAATAATAATAATAATAATAATAAATTGATTAACTCATAAATCAATTTGTAAATTTTTATTTGCACTATGTGATACAATTTCACCTACTATTATTGTAGGAGATTTCAACTTACCTCTTTATAATTGGAATGATAATACATTTCCTAATTACCCATCAACATATTGCGAATTTGAAAATAGTCTATGTCAAAACTCACTCATTCAATTAATTACTTTTCCAACTCGTAATAATAATTTGCTGGATTTATTACTAACCAATAATCCTATGATTATTTCGAAAATTAATGAATGTCCCCCTTTTGGATTTGGTAAATATATTAGTGACCATATATCATTTTCATTTTCTCTACCTTTCCAAGCTAATTTAAAAATAAATCAAAAAGTTGGGCTAAATTTTAGAAAGTCTAATTTATATAGTATACATCAATCCCTTTCTTCTATTGATTGGAATTTATTATTATCTAATTCAACAGATATTAATAATATGTTTAATATTTTTTATAATACTTTATATAATATTATTAATGATAATGTTCCAGCTTATAAACATAACAAAAATAAAAAAACGTATCCAAAATATATTCTACGTTTAAAAGTAAAATGTTTAAAATATTATAAAACTAGATTAGATTCACATAATAATTTTATAAATTGGAAAAATATTAAAAAATTATTAGATTATAACATTAAAAAATTAACTATCGATAGAGAAAAATTAATGTTATCATCTAATGACAAATCACGATTTTATAATTATATTAATTCAAGATGTTCCTCTTTTTCCACTATAGGTCCCATTAAATCTGACGATAATACATATATTTTTTCAGATACAGTTAAATCTAATATACTCAATAATCAATTTTCTTCTGTATTTATTAATGATAATGATAATATTCCTCATTTATCTCCACCTAAACATAATTCAACTATAAATAACTTTTTATTCTATAGGCATAACATAAGAAAGCATCTAATAAATCTCTCACTATCATGTACATTGCCACCAGATAATATCCCTTCAATATTTTTCAAACAATTCTCATATGAACTATCTATTCCACTTACGATATTATTTAATAAAACTTTATCAGCTGGTGTATGTCCTGACATGTGGAAAGTAAGTTATATAGTTCCGATATTCAAAAAGGTGACCCTTCAAATAGAGAAAACTATAGGCCGATTTCAATTACCTCAATTATGTCTAGAGTATTCGAGCGTATATTAGTTGAGGAAATTAATTTTTATCTAGAACGTAACTCTTTAATTTCTGATTCTCAATTTGGATTCCGTCATAAAAAATCTGTTGAACTGCAACTATTAAATTGTTATACTAAATGGATTACTGCAATTGATAAAGGCAGTTTTATTGATATCATATATCTTGACTATGCTAAAGCTTTTGATAAGGTCTCTCATAGTAAATTACTTGTCAAATTAACTAATTTAGGTATATGTGGTAACATACATTCTTGGATAAGTAGTTTTCTATCTGGTAGATCTCAAAGAGTAAGAGTTAACAATCAAATGTCTGATACAGATAAAATAATATCTGGAGTTCCACAGGGATCTGTAATAGGGCCTTTACTCTTTCTAATATATATCAATGATTTAGTCGAAGTGATTGATAAAGATATATCTATTAATCTTTTCGCGGATGACACTAAATTGAGTTTTATATCTAATGACATAGATCATAGATATAAATTACAACATAATATTGATAAATTTTATGAATGGTCTAATTCTTGGCAATTAGAAAACGCTGCAAAAAAATCAGCTGCTCTTACATTAGGTAATACTAATAAACCATTGTATACTATAAATAATGTTTCAATAGTAAACTGTAGATCGTATCGTGATCTTGGTATCAAATTTGATCCATCATTACATTTCTCTGAACATATTGGTGTGTGCTGTACAAGTGCATATTGTGTTATCAATCGTATATTTCGCTGTTTCATTACTAATAATATGCCAGCTATTAGAAAAGCATATAAATCATATGCTAGACCCCACCTTGAATATGCGTCGACAGTCTGGAATCCGGGATTAGATGCCAGGACATTCAAAGGACTGAAGATAAAACTAGAGAAGGTCCAAAAATTCTTTACGAGAAGATTAATCGAGAGATGCGGTTTACCTTATAAACCTTATAATGAAAGATTAATATACCTAAATCTAGATTCTCTAGAAATCAGAAGAACTAGATTTGATCTTGTTATGGTATATAAGCTATTTAACGGATTGGTATCTATGAATACATCATCTATTATTAATATCAAAAAGACCAACTACAATACCAGAGGCCATTCTCTGCAAATTAGTATGAATACATGTAAACTAAATGTAACAAAAAATCTACTAAATAATCGAATAGCTAAAATTTGGAATGGTCTTGATGAACATATTGTATTAGCAAATAGTTTATATACCTTTAAAAATCATATTAAAAAAATTATAACTTAATATTTATTTATACATATATATATATATATGTATATATATATAATTTTATAAATTATTAATTGTTTTTATCACCGGCACATGTGATACGTTTCTAATTTATTATTGTTATTTTTATATGTGTACTATCTACGTTTTGTTGTCGTTTTGTGAATTATCACTACACTATCGATTTAGTAATAATTGTTAATTATTACTAAATCGAACTTGAAAAATTCATAATAAATATTCATTCAATTCAATTCAATAATAATAATAATAATAATAATAATAATAATAATAATAATAATAATAATAATAATAATAATAATAATAATAATAATAATAATAATAATAATAATAATAATAATAATAATAATAATAATAATAATAATAATAATAATAATAATAATAATAATAATAATAATAATAATAATAATAATAATAATAATAATAATAATAATAATAATAATAATAATAATAATAATAATAATAATAATAATAATAATAATAATAATAATAATAATAATAATAATAATAATAATAATAATAATAATAATAATAATAATAATAATAATAATAATAATAATAATAATAATAATAATAATAATAATAATAATAATAATAATAATAATAATAATAATAATAATAATAATAATAATAATAATAATAATAATAATAATAATAATAATAATAATAATAATAATAATAATAATAATAATAATAATAATAATAATAATAATAATAATAATAATAATAATAATAATAATAATAATAATAATAATAATAATAATAATAATAATAATAATAATAATAATAATAATAATAATAATAATAATAATAATAATAATAATAATAATAATAATAATAATAATAATAATAATAATAATAATAATAATAATAATAATAATAATAATAATAATAATAATAATAATAATAATAATAATAATAATAATAATAATAATAATAATAATAATAATAATAATAATAATAATAATAATAATAATAATAATAATAATAATAATAATAATAATAATAATAATAATAATAATAATAATAATAATAATAATAATAATAATAATAATAATAATAATAATAATAATAATAATAATAATAATAATAATAATAATAATAATAATAATAATAATAATAATAATAATAATAATAATAATAATAATAATAATAATAATAATAATAATAATAATAATAATAATAATAATAATAATAATAATAATAATAATAATAATAATAATAATAATAATAATAATAATAATAATAATAATAATAATAATAATAATAATAATAATAATAATAATAATAATAATAATAATAATAATAATAATAATAATAATAATAATAATAATAATAATAATAATAATAATAATAATATAATAATAATAATAATAATAATAATAATAATAATATAATAATAATAATAATAATAATAATAATAATAATAATAATAATAATAATAATAATAATAATAATAATAATAATAATAATAATAATAATAATAATAATAATAATAATAATAATAATAATAATAATAATAATAATAATAATAATAATAATAATAATAATAATAATAATAATAATAATAATAATAATAATAATAATAATAATAATAATAATAATAATAATAATAATAATAATAATAATAATAATAATAATAATAATAATAATAATAATAATAATAATAATAATAATAATAATAATAATAATAATAATAATAATAATAATAATAATAATAATAATAATAATAATAATAATAATAATAATAATAATAATAATAATAATAATAATAATAATAATAATAATAATAATAATAATAATAATAATAATAATAATAATAATAATAATAATAATAATAATAATAATAATAATAATAATAATAATAATAATAATAATAATAATAATAATAATAATAATAATAATAATAATAATAATAATAATAATAATAATAATAATAATAATAATAATAATAATAATAATAATAATAATAATAATAATAATAATAATAATAATAATAATAATAATAATAATAATAATAATAATAATAATAATAATAATAATAATAATAATAATAATAATAATAATAATAATAATAATAATAATAATAATAATAATAATAATAATAATAATAATAATAATAATAATAATAATAATAATAATAATAATAATAATAATAATAATAATAATAATAATAATAATAATAATAATAATAATAATAATAATAATAATAATAATAATAATAATAATAATAATAATAATAATAATAATAATAATAATAATAATAATAATAATAATAATAATAATAATAATAATAATAATAATAATAATAATAATAATAATAATAATAATAATAATAATAATAATAATAATAATAATAATAATAATAATAATTCTTCTATAATTATAGGAGATTTTAATTTACTAAATTTTAATTGGAAAGAATATACATTTCCTAGTTACCCAAAAAGTTATGCATTACTTTACGATTCGATTATTAAAAATTCATTTTCACAATTAATAAATAAGCCAACTCGTAATAAGCCAACTCGCCTACTAAATTGTTCATTCATTAGTGAAATATGATGGAAGAGTCTAATATTAATATAAATTTAAATAATGTGTTGCTGTAAATTAAAGGCACAATTTATATTCATAAAAAATTGCCCTGATTCAATTATGAATAGATGATGAAGTCTATTTCGTATTCCTCCCTTTTCAATTAAATTATGAATATTTATAATGAAACATTCATCAAGTACTCTAAGTAAGTCCACAATATGATGTGTAGCTGTATGTAAATCTGTATATAAATAATAATAAAATTATAAATGAATTAAAAATAGAATATTTATTATATCCAAATTTATTAATAAATAAGCATTACTTCATATATATAATTCCATATTCTTGCCTCATATAAAGTATTGTAACATATTTTGGGGAAATACATATAAATCTAATGTATCATGCATATATATTCTTCAAAAGCGAATGATAAGGATTATATGTAAAAAAACATTTTTTACATCATACTAGTGGACTATTTATTGATAATTCTTTATTAAAAATAAATGAAATTACATATATAAGTACATGTGAATTTATGTTTAAAGTTTTCAATGATCTTCATCCTTATATAACAAATGCATTTTTATCTGTGACGTCATCATCTCACAACACTAGGAGCTATAAATAATTTCTCAATTATTAATTTCAAAAAAGAACTATGCAGAAGAATTTTAATATATGTTGGACCAATTACCTGGAATAAGCTTGATAATATTTTAAAAAATATTTCAAATTATAAATTATTCAGGTATAAAAATGTGTTATCTTCTTACTCAGTATACTTATAATCTAAATCTCATTTTTCTAATTTTAAATCTTTTATCATGACTTTTATCTAATATTGTATTTTATACTAAGATCCACATTTTATTCTTATTTTAATTTATTGACGTTTATGTAAAAATTAAAAAAAAATTAATACTTTTGAGTGTTTTATTTTACAATATTTTATTTCCCCGACATTAATAATATTATTTTACTGAACATTTGCATTTTATATTTGAATTTACTTTCTTGTTTTCTTTCTTTTTTGTATTGACTTTTATATAAAAATAATAAAATTTAAAAAAACCTTTTGGTATTTCTTTTTTTTTTTAGTATTTTTTATGTTTCTCAGACTAATAATATTATTTGACTTTATTTTTAATTACATAACATTTTTTATTGAATCTTTTTTCTTTTATATTTGATTATACTTCTTTGTTTTATTTCTCTTTATTGACACTTATATAAAAATTAGTAATTATAACTAACATTTTAGTTTAACAAAATATTTTACATTCATTACACTATTCTAAAGTATTACTAAAAAATTTCTAAAACTTATTTACTGAAATAAATTTATGAGAAAAAAAAAAAAAAAAAAAAAAAATATACAAATAAAAATGTTACATACAGTTCTCACCATCTTTCTGAATATACTTTCTGTTATGTTTTATTCAGTTTTATTCAGTTTTACTTAATTTTACTTCATTTTTTTCATTAATACTAATACATCTATATTTTTGTTTAGTGTATTATTGTATAGTACTTATTATTTATTTTAGTTATTTATTTATAAATAATTAAATGATGATTTCATAATTTTATGGCAAGTTCAAACAATTTATATTATTTTTCTATTTTATTCATTGTATTGTATTGTATCGATGTAAACAGGAAGTCATCTAATATTTTATTTATATAGTTTTTTTGGACTTGTTTTAAAATTAAGGGTAATTGTCTCGATAAGCTTTAGCTTCTACAAAAACCCTGGTGTAAACCTAAATCTGATAATAATAATAATAATAATAATATCTTACCTTTCGTGTAGCCAGATAGAATAGATGATTCCACATCAAAATCTCCATCAATTAGTGGTTTACACAGATTACATAAATTAGATTTAATTTGTTTATATATATAGCCAGCTATATATGATAAAATATAATTTTCTTTATTATTGAAATTATTATATGCCTGTAATAAATTATAATCTATATAATTAATTATTAATATGCTGATTGAATGTAAAAACATATAAACATATATATATATATATATATATATATATATATATATATACATATATATATATTTATATATATATATATATATTTAATATATAAATTGATGCCTATATTAGAGTTTATAAAATATTATTATGACATGCAATATTATTAATCAACTTTATATTAATAATCACATATAACTATATTAACTAAATATAAAATAATGAATTAAATATTGGTTTCCTTTCTAAGTATACCATATACTATTCAATTATTCAGTCTTCTTCGTTATATTCATTATTACTAATGTATTTGTTACTAGTACATCTTTTGGGTTTGGGTTGAAGAAAAGTAAAGTAATAAACAAGAGAACCTATAATACTGCTGTTGCCATTGTAACTTCCACCGCAGAAAACTGTCACTGCGGAAAAATGTACAAAATGAGAAAAAAACTTGATATTTCTCAAGGGATCGCTCGGATTTCAGATTTATGATCATAGATCAGTCATTGTTCCTTCTTTATTCCTATATTCAATAGTACTGAATTTTCTATATCACCCTATCATGTTTCCTGAATATTCTTTATATAAAAAAATAAAAGGCACCTCATTTAAATGAAAATAAAGACAACGTATATTCACCATAGATATTATCATTAATTTAAAAAATAATATAATATTGATATAACCTCTTTTACATGATGTATATCAAAATCTATTAAATTATTAGTTGATTTTCTTGAAATAAAGTCTTTTTTATAATTTTTTTATTCGCCAATTTAAATATAAATTGATCTATATCCTTTTCACAATTACCTTCCGAATCATTAATCAATATCCAATCAATCATTACTTTTCTTATCGATAATCTAAAATTCATGGGTGATGGACTATTGACTTGCCCATTCATACCGCGAATTACAGAAAATAAATTTGCTAAAACATCCTGTATATATATATATATATATATATATGTGTGTTAATATATTGTTATAAATAGTGTACGTTTTAAATTAAATAACCTGATTACATCTTCATGTATATAATTCTGTGATTCCTTGGTGTATATTTACGTGTGTAAATAAACTCTGTATGGTTATTATTGAGTCCTTAAATCCTTAATAAAAGGTAGTCATTATTAACTTAATTATTATATATTTCAGTGGACTTATAATATATTATATAATAACCTTGTAAACAATAAATTTTTTTTTTCCATTATACCTTACTGAATTTAAATATACCAAGATATATTTATAAAAAGTTTTATGACTATCACACGCCATTTGCATTGGCCTATGAGAATCTACCTGAAATTGATATTATTTGATATAAAATGTTATTTAAATTAGTCATATATAACTAACTGAATTACAATTTAAGGAGTTGAAAAGCATATCAAATTTTGAACAATATTCTGATAAAACCAATGGATTTATTTCCTTAAAAATACCCCTTTCATTAGCAATCTTAATACCAGAAGATACAGATTGACTCATAACCTATATAGTAAAATATTTTTACATATATAAATATATATATATATATATATATATATATATATATATTCATTTGAAAGAATTGTATATTGATTAAAACCTGTGTTGCAAGATAAATTCTTAGAGGGGCAAATATTGGCAGTTTAATATGCCCTATAGTAAGCTTAGAGGTATGGCGTAATTCTGTAGAAATATCATATTTAAAATAGTCTTCAATGATCTTCCAAGTAACGCTTTACCCATTGATGGTAAAGCTATTATTAATGAATTGTATATAGATATATATTGAAACCCATTACTTCGAAGATTATTTTTCAATAAATGAGGAGTGTCATACATATGATATAATGTATTCCCCTTATGGTTTATCATACGTAATAGTGATACGAAGCATACTTTTGTTATTGCTGATCTAAATTATTTAAATACATTATTATTAAATACTTAATATAATAAATTAGAAAATAACCTATTTGTAGATGACTGATCGCAAACCAGCAATATTGGGTTCAGTCCAGCCTCACGAATAAAATCCACCTACATCTTTATGAGTTCACATAACTTAGATGAGTATCCAGCACCTTTTACAAAGAAGTAAGCAAATGGTAATTTCCATTTCCTACCATGTATACTTCTGACCAAAAAAACTAAAAAATTATCAGCAGGAATGGTTGTTTTCCCTAAAGAGCCGTAATCTTCAAAACCTGATATAGATATATATAGGTGATCATGGTTATAACAAGTATATATTGTTGGATACATTTTAAATTTATTAACCTTCAATAATATCGTATGTCATATTATAATTTAATTGTCTTTTGATAGACATTTCATCGAATGATATTATACACATTTTATTATTTTCCGTTAGTTTCTTAGAAGCAGTTTCTAGTGACTATTATTAGATTATTAGATTAGTATATTATTTATTAATATATATTTATATATGTATTTATATATGTATTTATATACATATGTATTTTTGTATTATTTCTCTATGCTTAATAATATATATTTAATAACCTCTTTTATAATTTTTGTAAATCCTGGATATAAATCCAATGAATTAATATCATTTTTCAATGTACTTATAGATGGTAATCTGAATATCAATTTCAATATATTATACGCCTTGATACTTCCATGCATAATTGATGTGCATATAGCTTTAAGCCTGGTTGAATAATTACCATACTTAATGTGGGCGTTTATTATCTCTAAAGCGTCACCTATTGAGAATACTATAATTAATATATCACCATTTTATAATATTGTAAACCAATGAAATACTTGGGTAGAATATCCATATTCTTCTTAATATTAGTATTAATATTCATCTTTTTTAGTTTCTTCCGTAAACGTGATATTTGTTTCCTACCCTTTTCCTCTTTAATAATATATCATTATCTATATAATTAATAAATTTATATATTTAATACATATATAAACATATAATATAATTATACAAAAAACCGTTTAATTTTTTGTCTGGTAAATTAGGAAATTTCTTATATACATTATGTATTTTGATAAAGTTATCCCTTTCCTTAATATAGATATCTTCAATGGGTATACAGATTTAATTGAGATTTATGGGACTTGTATCTTTAAAAATATATTTTACAATAAATATATTTAATATAAATATAAAGCACTGCAGTGGTCATATCCAAATTCCTGATTACAATATATATATATATATATATATATATATATATATATATATATATATATATATGGGTTTATTGTTTTTTTTTCCATTACATTGTATTATACAACAATTGTATGTATTGATATATTTAATAATATTTTCATTTAGTATGTGTTGTATTATATATAAATATTAATACATTTTATATTGTTATATATGTATACTTGGCAATTAAATGTATATTTTTGGATATTTTTGATAACTCAGTGTCAATTTCTTTATTTCCTATATGTTAAGATATTATTTTATAATACTTCATTTTGATCATCATGTGGCTAGAAATATAATATCAAATTATTAACAAAATGCTATTGGGGCCTGGAGAAAATCAGGGGTTGCCTTGCTCCCACAGATTTTCTGTGATACCGTAATCAGCACAGTATCGTATAATTGCATCCAGTTATACGATATTATTATAATAATATGCAATTCTATATACACTTTTCATAGTTTATTACTACATCGATAGTGAATACATCATTATAATATATAAGAGTATAATAAACTTATAAAATTGATATGTATGTAAGTTAATTAAATGCAAAATATCAATGCATACTATGAATGTATACATTATAAATTGAACATAAAATATATTAAACAATTATAATATAGTAATAATTATAATAATCTAAAATAAATAATGAATATTTTTAATTACACAGAGTGATATATATCTTATTGTTTGTTGTGGTCTCATCTTTATTCGACCTTCCCGATTCTATACCATTCGAAACCTACACGAATATTGGAGATATCAATATCGGCGTTATGACAAATATTCGAGAAAAATGGTTACTAATAATATAATGACATTATTATAGTTAATTTACTATTCATTATATTTTAATTTAGGTTATATTAGGTATTTATAAAATTATTAATACACATATATATATATATATATATATATATATAAATATGTAACAAAGTGAAGTTCATTTTATAAAAATGTTTAATGAATAAAATATTCATAAATATTTTTTATTTTTTAAAATATAGCTGATATATATATAATAAACTTTTTTATTACGTTTTTAAATTTATGAAAAAAAATGTTAACTTAAAACCTTCTCAAGAATATATAAATGTATCGATATAAAATAAAACACTATATTATTAAAATATAAAGCATTCTTAAAATTATATATATATAATTTCTATATTTTTTATCAAATATTCGTTAAGTTATAATCATATATCTAGAGGTCATATAATTCCCTAATATGGACACTCTATATGTATTAATACGGACACCCTATAACCAATCAGCGCGCAGCATATGATATATTCTGATTTTCATAACAAGCTCGTACGTTATAATATTAATACCACCAATAAAGCTAAAGCTACATTTTTTATAATCTAGATACTTAATTGTATTATTAATTAAAAAAATAATAAAAATTAATAAATTATTAACAAATTAAATTAGAATAAATTGTTCATAAAATTAATTATAAATAATGTAATTGTAATTTGTCTGATTGATTCATCAATAATATATAGTTTATATAATGGTATATAGGCTGTCCGTATTATAACACATGTTTTCGTATTCGGACATGGGTACCGAATACGGACACCCCCGTTAAATATGGTATTAAAAGATTAAATAAAATTTTAAAATCACAATAATATCTATAATCATATAATATTAATATATTGTAATTTTTGAATAAACATAACGAGTCATAAAATGTTAAGACCATTTATTGTTAAAGTGTCCGTATTGGTTTACTTTCCCTTAGCTTGTGATCTATAATAATGTTAATATTAATGAAATAAGTATAGATGGGAATTATAGTAAACGGACCAAGTCTAGGTGCTTACATTTTTCTGGATTTTCTAACTTTTATGATATATGAAGTTTATTTATTCATGTACTCTATATTTTAAAATCATTATATATTATATATAATATATAATATTATATATATTATATATATATATATATACATGCCTTCATAAATAATATGAGCATCATGTAAAGTCAGCTATTAACATAGGTTCCATACCTACAATGTAGGTCCTACGTGTAGTATATTCGGCATATATTTATTTTCTTTTATTTCTCTAATATATACATTTTATTAACAGAGATATAAATATTTAGAGACATAAATATATATCCACATTGCGGTTACTGATTTTCTGATATATTGTAGTATAATGAATGACATTATTGAATCTAATATATCTTGTATACAAATAGCGTAATTATTCTATGTGTATGATAGCTATGACCATACTATTGCTAGTGTTTGTTAGTATGACAATACACTACTTTAAATAATTGTTAATTGAATTTTAACTATTATTACAACTTTTACTCAATACAATTGGTAGAAAAAGCAATGTATTTATATGGTACTTCACTATTATAACATATATTAATAATAAATATTATTATATAATATATATATATGTGTGTTTAATAGTATACATATACTATTAATATAATATCATATATTGTATATATTAAACATATTATATAATTTAATAATACTACACTAACAACTATTTAATACCGTGTACAAATTATAATATACATTTGTATTCATAAATTATAATTCCTTTTATTAAAATCTCATGAATATAATATATATATACTAATGAAAAACTAATATATTTAGGAAAACCACAGTATGTGGTAGAGTGAGTATTTCAAGATTGCAAAGAATGGAACTATTGACCGATGCCATACGGAACACTAACGACAATCCGGACATCCTTCCTAATATAACACTTGGTTTTACAATTCTAGATAATTGTGATAGAGGAAGAGTTAGATTATATATTCCTATAAATATTAAATATATTATATATATCAATATTATAATGAATGTTCACTTAATGTAAATTATACTTAAATTATTTATAAATTACATATATAATTATGATATTACGAATTTAAATATTAATAATCATTATTATAAAATTAGTGAAGAAAAAGTTATTATTATTAAAACAACTAAAGTTATATCAATTAATTAATTATATATAAGTACATTTGAATACATTATTTAGATTATATACAAATAACGCAATACTATACATTATATGGTTAACAATAATGAAATAATTATCTGATACATTACCTACGTAGCAAATCTAAGTAGTATTATAACATTAGTATACTGCATATAGGTATATTAATATTTAAATATAGATAAACTTTACTTTATTATTATCATTATTATTATTATTATTATTTAAATTGAATTGAATTAATTTCATTACGAATTATATTCATATAATATGAATAATAAACAAATAAATAAATAATACAAAATAAAACGAAAAAAGATAACAAAACGTAAAATAAAAATATAATAATAATAAATCATTAACATAGTACGACGAATTATATGTACTGGAAAATAATTAATATAAATATATACATAATATATATTATATGCATATGCATTACATATAATAATACTCAGAGTTGGCTTAAAAGCCTAGATGAATGAAAAAGCAAAAGCTTGTCTGGTCATTCACCTATTTACGAAATTACGAGAAGTATATTAGTAAACGATAATATATAAATAAAATATATATATAAAAATATATAAAAATAAGATTTTATTAAAAATGTATTACATAAAGTGTATATAATATAAAATATTACAAACAATCAATCTATAATACTATTAAATTAAATATAAATGAAATAAACATACTTTTTTTTTAAATAAACACAAATTTAAAAAAATTTAAAACAATACTAGATATAAGGCTGCTATTAAGTACAACAAAGGATAATACCATTGCCACCGAGTATACCCAGGATGCGTAGAACATCAACTTTCAGGTAAGGGTGCTCCAAATCCTATATCATTAGGGATTACACCATTGCCAGAGGTGTAAACGCTGATATCCTTATTCCCCGATGCATACTATACATCCCTAATACACCCAATGACTCAAGCATATCCATTCATGTACCCAAACACACCCACATACACTAATATATACTAATATATGATAAAACAAAAAAACAAAAAAACAAAAATTATACATTATAATGATAAATATAAAAATTATATAAATTAAATTAGAAATTAAAAAAAAGAAAATAATTAATAGTACACTACAATAATTTTAAAATAATATTAAATAATATTTCTCGTAATCTCTCTCATCATGTATAAAACATAAATATAAATTGTAAAATACTAGATAACTTATAATAACAAATAGTAAGTAACATAATGCATAACTGTGATATATCCTACATATATATAATATTATATAAATTAATATATAATATACATGGAATAAAAATAAATCATAGATATATAGAAAACATATAATATATAGAATAAATCAAGAAAAATATTACCATAATAAAAAAATAATAAAAGAAACATTTTTTTTAAATCAAAAAAAAAAAAAAAAAAAAAAAGATTATATATTTATATCAGTAGAATTATTATAATGCATGCCACCTAAAAAAAGCGAATATTATTTAATTATAAAAAATGTAATTAAAAAAAATATTAAAATGTTATAAATAAAATGATATCTTTAGTTATAGTTGTATAAAAGTAAAAGTAAAAGTAAAAGTTCATAATATGTAATGTAAAAATGTATGTGTAATTATATAAAATATATATCATTAGTCAATTAGACGAAAATGATGTAAAAATGTATGTGTAATTATATAAAATATATATCATTAGTCAATTAGATGAAAATGATAATAAAGTAGAATAAAAGTAAGTGTATATACAAAATATAATATAATAATTTTTTAATTTGTAAAATTTAACATTAGTCAATAAAATAAAATTGTTAATAAAAGTATATCATTAGTCTTTATATAAACTTATTAAATATTTTTTATAATTTGTATTAAATTTATTTTGATTATTATTGTATTTCAGATTTATGTTTAGGTTATTCCATAATTGTGGTCCAACATTAGTCAAACAAAAAGCTTTTCGATCTGTTCTAACTTTTATTCTATAAAATAGATTTTTATTATAAGTTTTTATTTTATATAATTTCTGTAAATTTATAGGCAACATTTTATTAATTGCCCTGTTCATAAATTTAGCTATATTATATTTCACAATATCACTAAATTTTAAAATGTTGAATGTTGAATGCAATTTATTATAATTAGAACTATTATACTGTGTACCTAATATGCATTTTAACGCTCGTTTTTGTATAATAGTTATTTTTATAATTTTAATAGTTATATATATATATATATATATAATACAAATAAATAATTATGAGAAAGTAAGTCTCATAATTTACAGGTAATTTTTGAAATTAATTTTGATAACACGTGATTTAAAACAGTTCGATGATTATTATTATTATTATTATTATTATTATTATTATATAACTAAATATACTTAATTTTCAAACAATATAAATAACTATATAATAATGAATATAGTATATAATAATATTAATGAAATTACTACAATTAAAATGATTAGTTTGCAGCATCGAGAGCTCTACAATTCGTAGTTCCATCCGATGATGTTTATTTTACCGGAATTGACGGACTTCCGCTAATAGATAAGTTTCCGCATTATCATGTTAGTGCTGTGGTCACGTTGATGGCATCAGGAGGTACGATGGATATTGCTTCCATACTGGGTCCATTCAAAATACCCGTATTATCTACTGTTGCGACTTCAGAAGATGTTAGATATCATATATTCATATATTACTTATTAATATGTATTTATATATATATATATATATATATATATAATTATATATATAAAATATCCCTATAACATTTTAATCTATTAGAAAATTGGTAGAAAAACTTTGGAATATATATATAAATCAAAATCTCCTGTGTTTCAACTTTAATTTATAGCATTTACTATTAATATATAGTGTATATTAGTGTATAATATTTATTTTTTATATTTCATTTATTTATTTATCTCTAGATAACATTTTAATTATCTATATTGATAAGTACTTACAAGATGTTTAATACATTTATAATACGATTAAGATCATTTTATTTTTATTCATTCATACACTGTTAGAAATAAATGGTATAACATTGATTAAAAAATGGTATAACCCCGTGGCGCCCTGGTATACCATTTACGGCATAACTAATTAAAAAAGTTATACCATATTTTATAAAAAGTTATACCATATTTTATATAAAGTTATACCATAATTTATAGGGGAAAGTAACCGAATACGGACAGTGCCCGAATACGGACACTCTCGGTATCTCAGAAACCATAAATCCTACAAAAAAATATTTAATTAATAAAATATTCATAATCATATAAATAGTCTAAAAAAGTATTTTTTATTTTTTTATTATTCAAAATATTGCTGATATATCCGATAAACTGATTTTTTTATTACGATTTTAAATTTATCAAAAAAAAATTCAACTTAAAACCTTCTCAAGTATATATAAATGTATTAATATAAAATATAACAATATATTATTAAAAACTAAAGCATTCTAAAAATTGTATTTTTAATTTCTATATTTGTTATCAAATATTCATTAAGTTATAAGCATATATCTAGATGTCATATAAGTTCCTAATACGGACACTCTAAATGTCTTAATACGGACACCCTATAACCAATCAACGCACAGCGTATTAACTATTCTGATTTTCATAAAAATCGCGTGCGTTATAATATTAATACTACCAATAAAGCTAATTCTAAACAAATTATTATTTAGACACTTAAATTGTATTATTAATTAAAAAATAATAAAAATAAATAAAATATTAACTAATTAAATTACAATATATTTTTCATAAAATTAATTATAAATAACGTAATTGTAATTTGTCTGATTGATTCATCAATAATATATAGTTTATCTAGTGGTATATAGGGTGTCCGTATTATAATATATATGTATCCTATAGGGATTCCTATCCGTATTCGGACATGGGTACCGAATACGGACACCCCAGTTATCTATGGAATTAAAAGATTAAATAAAATTTTAAAATTACAATAATATCTATAATCATATAATATGAATATATTGTAATTTTTGAATAAAAATAATGAGTCATAAAAAGTTAAGTCCATTTATTGTTAAAGTGTCCGTATTAGGTTACTTTCCCCTACCATATATTATATAAAGTTATACCATATTTTATAAAAAGTTATACCATATTTGATACAAAGTTATTCCATAATTTATTAAAATGTATACCATATTTGATATAAAGTTATACCATAATTTATTAACATTTATACCATATATTATATAAAGTTATACCATAATTTATAAAAAGTTATACCATATTTGATATAAAGTTATACCATAATTTATTAACATTTATACCATATATTATATAAAGTTATACCATAATTTATTAAAAGTTATACTATATTTTATTTAAAGTTATACCATAATTTATTAAAATGTATACCATATATTATATAAAGTTATATCATAATTTATTAAAAGTTATACTATATTTTATTTAAATTTATACCAGTGCTTATAATAACTTACTATTCTATATTATTAATTTATATATGGAATCGACATTTATAATGATAATTTCCACATATATGTTAGTGTAACAATATTGTTAATTAAAAGATACATTTTAAAATAAATAACGTGATACAAAATTACATAAACAATTAATGTTTGTAGGACATGTTATGAAACAAATAAAATTAACAATACCACTTAATAAAATATATTTTATTCTATACGAAATAAATTATTTTGAACGAAAACCAAACAATTATCGACACACATAATAAGCATCCTCTTTTCTGATATATGGAGTCATTATTTCCTGCAATTAAAATTAAAATATTTATATAAGTTATATATATCTATATATATATATATAGTATACTCGAGTATATAATAATATTGCATATTATATAATAGTATACATATGTATCGTATAAGAAACTTTATACATTTAATATCATATATGATAATACTATATAAAGTATAGGTTAGAATTGTAATTAGAAAAATCCAATAGCAGTTATATATATATATATATATATATATATATATAATAGAGTATACTATACTTTTAAATTAGCATACGAAAAATCATAAAATAACTATAATATTAAATCTATAGTTATTAAGTAATTATTAAGTAACCTTATTTTTATTTTCATTGTAAATTCATTTTTCAATAATTCGCAAACTCCCATCATAAAATATAAGATTCCCGCATCTATTTTTGGAAAAATTATATTATTTATTTAATTATAGACTTTATAATCTATATTTGATTAAGTATAGAAGGATATTGATAATATTTGTACAACAGTTAACATGTTTATATATATATATAACTATTAGTAATATTATTAAATTTAATTACATTGTGAGCTAAAAATAAAATAAATAATTGACCATATATGGATATATAGTATACTATCCATATGGAGTAATAAAATATAATTGCATATTAAATTTTATATAGATATTTAACTAATGTTATTAATTTGATAACTAAATTACCTGTTTGATCAGTTTGCGTATTAGCGCTACCTAGCACATCAATATATTCGTTTATATATTTTTGTATATACGTTATATGCTTTTTCATCCCTCTCCGGCCGTTTTTCTAATATTTTAAATGAATTTGAAATTCTGCAAATAATTCTTCAGTTTCCTGCATATTAATATGTATAAAATATTATATTCTATAGCATATAGTTATCATAATTTTATAATATATATATGTAATAAAGTGAATGTTCTAATATAATTTATTAATCAAAGCAAAGACCTGTTGAACATAATAATAATATAACATAATAATAATTATAATAATAATAATATAATAATAATAGTACATACCTGATGATATGCATAACGAAGAATGAGGCAATCTCACCTAGTGGAATTTATTCTATAGAAAAATAACGAAAAATACTTGACAGACGATAAAAACATTTACATGTATGGCCATGCATGGCTATGGCTATACAATTAACACAGAGCGAGACACCGAAATCTAGTTTAAAGTTTTCATGTAGATATATCGATTTCTGTTACGTAATGCTAAATGCATTTAAATGTATATTACATTAATCGATATATCTACAACTGTGACTTTATAACATATATATATATATATATATAATTATATAATAATATTCTAACAATTTAATTATATATTATAAATAATATATAAATATATTATGAAATTATATATTATATAAACTTTTATATTATATATATAATATGATATAATTTGTGTATATATATATATATATATATATATATATAATATAAGTATAAATACCTTATGTATATTGTAATGAGTTGAAAAATAGATGCTTCTCATGTTGAGTGTAGAGTGGAAATATAATGTGTAAATAAATAAAATGAAATTATGGAATTATGGGTTGATTATAAGTTAATTCTGGGAATTATATATAATATACAAAGTATGCCTATTAGCTTGTATTGTAAATAAATTTATAACAATAGTTTTTTATAGTTCTATTCAAAATATCACTTAGTTTTTATATGAAGGTAATATATAATTAATTAAATCAATATGTTATTATTAATATGTATAGTATATATTTATACACGCACACACACACACACATACTCACATATATATATATATATATATATATATATATATATACTCGAATAATTATAAGTATTTGTATATAAAATATAGGAAATATGTATATGTATACATATTTCCCTATGGGGAATCTATATAGTTTCTGAAAACCAGTTTAATTGCAATTAGAAGCAATACATGCTATGTCTATAATAATATAACACAACAATAAGTAAACTGTTATATTAATTATATTATGAAGGATACTATTATGAATTATATTTCTTATACATTTTATTTTTAATCAAATTTAAACTTAATTTTAAAATGTTATGGTATAACTGGTATTTCCATATTGTATACCATATAATTCATAAAGCTATACCATTATATTTAATAGATAATGGTATAACTAAAAATTACGAATGTTATACAATATCATTCGTAATCTTATACCATTTAAATTAAGCTATATTGTATAACTAAAAAAAACAAATGTTATACTATATAATGTGTGATCTTATACCATTTCAATTAAGCTATATGGTATAACTAAAAAAATCAAATTTTATACCATATAATATGTGATCTTATACCATTTAACGTAATTGTATGGTATAACTCGTATTTCCATATGTTATACCATATAATTCATGATGTTATACCCTTATTTTTAACAGTGTAGGATATCAGTAATAATAAGTTAACAGTAACATATTATGTGTATGTTAGAATTAAACGTATGCTAATGGAAACAGTGATGATGATATACAAACAGAGCATATAGACACAGTCATTGTGCGGGGAGAAAATAATAGTATAAGAATAATGTATTGAAGGAAAACAGTTTCCGATAAAACTCATAGGATATAACTCATAATTTTTAATTATAATGATTACAATAATGTTTTACTTCTAAAATTATTTAGGGGTAAACATCATAATTCGGATAATAATAATAATAATAATCGCAATAATATATTTGCAGTTAAATAATAAATTCCTGTTCCCGTACTTCGCACGTCTAGTTCCATCAGATATGTATCAAGCACAAACATTGGTTGACATAATGATACGATATGGCTGGACATATATCACTGTTTTCGGTTCTAAAGGAACATATGGAGAGAGTGGAAAAGAAGTTATTATTAACTATTATTTAATATAATTGATTATTATTTATTCATTTATTATGAATGAACATTATTAATGAATGAACATAGTTTATTGAGTTCAGAAGGTAATACAATTTATCAAATAAAACTTCTGCTGAATTGAGTGTAGGAAAGTGTAGTGAGAGTATAAAGTAGAGTATTATCTGGTAATCTATACTCACAAAGAGTGTACTCGTCATTAAAATAATCATATAACATTTTTAATACATAAAATTACGAATAATAAAACAAATAAAATGTAATTTAATTTAAAATTATAGAAATAATGAAAATAGTAAATAAATGTATAGAATAATTTAGCAGATATTTATATATTAAAATTTAAATAATGAATTATAATAATGTAACTATTTAATTAACTAATAATGAAATTAATATTTATTAAAATATTCGTGTTTTATATATATTTTAAATGAATTGTATTTTAAATATTTACTATTAACTATTCCATTGTTTAGTACCATATATGTTAATGCCATGAAAACATGATAACAACAGGCCGTGATAAAATTGATGACAGAAAGGGATATTTGTGTTGCCTACACCGAGACATTACACTATTCTTTCTCAGATAAATTTTTTCAAAGAGTAACCGATCGTATCAAATTAGACGAAAAATCGAATATAATAGTTTTATTCATGCAAGTAAGTTTTAGAATACTATAAAAAATAAAGTATTTCAGAATAATTTGAAAACAGATGTAACCCATTATTATTATTTTTTTGTATAGCTAAAATTCTATCCATTGAGATATGTTTTTTTTTAAAACATAGCATGATGGGTTAGAAAAAAGTTATGGTTAGAATATTAAATATTTTTTTTTTAATATCTGAAAAAAAGAAAATTTGTTAAAAATTATCGTGAAATTTAAATAATTATAATACAAATAAATTATAATTGTTTTCGTTAATTTATAAAAAAAATATAGATATAATATTAATCCTACTCACATTATTATTTTTAGGAATAAGTTTAATTATATAAGTAATGTTTTATAATCTATTCTAGTAAAATTAATAATAGTAATTTATTAATTTCCAATTAGTAATTATAAATGTATATATATATATATATTAAATTAATAATTAATATATTATGTATAGCATGATGATGCATTAGCATTATTGGGAAAACTTAATTCCAGTATTACCAGAGATAGAAAACTAATATTTCTATGTACCGATGGTGTGGATAATTATATATTTAATAAATTTTCACATTTCGCATTGGGATCCTTTTTTATTGATGTTAGTTTATTTAATATAGTAAATCCTAGTTAAAATCATTATACAAATATATATATATATATATATATATATATATATTACTATTTTATATATTATAGTAGTGAATATATATAAATATAATCTTATATATAGTGAATAATAATATTATAGTGAATTATAATAGTGAATATACATATACTACTATAATAATTAAAACTATATTCCTGCCCATTTAAAATATGCTTGTTTTTCATGGTCACATACTATAGTCACAATAAATATTAAATATTAATATTTAATGTAATTACATTTGTATACTTTTCTTGGAATCCTTGATATTGCGATACTTATTTATTATATACGTATATGTGTATACATGTATATATGTATATATACGGATATATTTATACATTGTGTGTGTATTATATAATAGCTTTTTTATTATTTTATTTCAAATTAATCATGACATAATAATGTAATACATATTAGATATACCTCGGTGATATATTATATTTTAAATGATACTATAAAAATGTTATTTCATATGATATACTAATATTATATATTGAAAATATATAATATATATATATAAATGTATATTATAAAGAAATGTTATATTCATGAAAAATGAAAAATGCAAACAAATATAATATTATACAGTGTATGAAGATTTTAATTTAATAATAGTATTAATGATACTTCAATGATACTGATTATAATTAATTAATATGTATTAATTAATATTATAATATAACTGACAACATTTAAATATAAATGTATAATAGATAATAATTATATTATTTATCTAGCTTTATGGAACGTATATAGAACAATCTTTTTATGATGAATGGTATGCAGTCGGCCCTTATTCATTCCGCAATAAAGAAACGGACTGGTATAAGGAAGTTTTTGAAGACGCATATAATTGCAGGTATATTTGTATCTATTTTATTCGAATTCAGAATTTATTTACATAACTATAATACACACATATGTATATATTATTCAATATATGTATCCATATTTGTAATTATTGTTATATGTGATGAGTTAAAGTAATTTTGTATTAATGATCTAACTATATAATAAATATGTGTGTTTAACTAGCATAACTATTTCATTTTATTATACAATATATATATAAATATATATATATATATATATATATATATATATATACAGTAAAACCTCTCTATAAGAAACCTCTTTATAAGAAAAACCTCTTTATAAGAAAATTGTTTACACATTTGGTTGGAATTCAACCTTTTCCACATTAAAAAACCTCTTTATAAGAAAATCTTATAAGAAAACTATAATAAACTTGTATACAAAATATAAAAAATAATTATATATAAATAGAAGTATTGTATATTGATAACAATTATAGAAATTAATTATTATATAAGATATTATTTGTTCTTACAAATATTTTATATTACATAAATAGCTCTAAATGAATTAAAAATTAATTAATAATTGTTATTGAATATCCATAAATTTATTAATATTTATTAAAATTAATTAATAAATGTTATTTTTAAATAAATCATATTTCTAAACTATTCTTTTGATTAATACTTTTAAATAAATAAATATACTATATATATATACAACCTATAGGTTATATAATGCATTTTAAATTATAAATTAATTATTAAAATTAATGGAAAAGTAAAAACCTCTTTATAAGAAAACCTCTCTATAAGAAAAAAATTACTGAAAAAAAATAGTTTCTTATAGAGAGGTTTTACTATATTTATATGTGTGTGTGAGTAAATAAACGTTATAATACATGACTACAAATGTTACACTAAAATTAACTTAATCATTAATAAAGTAAATCATAAATTAAATTATACACACGCGCGCGCATACACACACGTATATATATATATATATATATATATATATATATATATATATCGATAATAGCACTGATGATATGATGGGAATAGAAAAGTGCAGTCCTTATTTGCAAGTAGGAGATCTTACAAGCTATAAGAGTGATTACTCGAATATTTACAGAGATCCACTCCTTAAAGTAATAGAAGCTATGCATATATACTTCAGCGAAATATGTCCAGGTTAGTAAAAATATGTATATATATATATATATATATTATGTAATATAGTGATAATATGTTTTAAAACATTACATCATTATTGTATGTTATCGTGTGATTAAATATGAATTGTAACATTAATGTTGTATTATATGCATTTAAAATTACAATAACATAATTATATTTTACATTTACTTAAAAATTGACAATTTAAAACATACCATTTAAGTTATCCTATTATACTTCTATCTATTTTTATTATAATAAATTTAAAATTAACTATAGGTATATAAATATGCCTATAGTATCAATATATATATATATATATATATATATCTGTAATATACATTATATATGAACAAGTTTATATATATATATATATATATATATATATAATTTCATATTATTTTTAATTCGATTGATCTCGGAAAACACTTTATATTGATAGAAATACTCCACAATAATTTAAAATATTTTACAATGTGATAAATAAGATACTGAACATTGATATATCGTAAAATAAAAATAGTATACATATGTTAACGTCAGCTTGCACCCTTAAGTTCAATATGCATAGTTAATGTTAGAGATTGGCATCCTTATATTTAAAAATTAAATTTGTATAGTCGGCGAATAAACTAGTAGTAGAAGAATTTATATCAATATGTAAATAATTTAAAAATATATTAAAAAATAATGGACCCAAAACAGAACCTTAAGGGACCTCAATATTAATATGACTAAAAGCAGACTTAATATCATTATAAATGACACATTGCATTATACTTTCAAGATAACTAGTAAAACAATATTTGTCAACACTTTATAACCATAATATTCATTTTTAAGTATTAGTAATTCTTGATATATTGTATAAAAAGGCTTAACATATATCAATAGGTAAAATATATATATTAATAATTTACTTTATAAATTATTAGTTATATTTTCCATAAGATAATTTAAAGCATTTTTAATATTATTTTGTCGAAATCTAGATTCATAGTTAATAATCTTATCAAATGTATTCATGAATTTATTCGATTTATAATTATCAAATATTTTTTTCAAATATTTTGTAAAATTACGATAACAGTGAAATTGGACTATGGTTACCTTGTTACTTGTAATCACCTTATTTAACCAAAATAATAACTTGACTTTTTTTTAAGGATCCAAAACATATATATTTGTGAAAATACCGTGTATAATCTTTCTTGAAATAGGGTAAAGATAAAAATTATTGTTATTTACTAGTACTAACAACTTATTATTTAGTAGTACTGACATGAATATATATTAATTAGTTTTATAAATTCTATAGGAATTGTATCTGATAACTATTTACATAAAGTACACACATTTTTATTAAACATAATCGCGGTTTTTAAATTATTTTATTTGGTAATGTTATTAAAATGATAATTCATTTAATTTTTTAATTTGGATTAAAAATGTCATGTATTAGATTATATTTAGACCTCCATTTTTTTAATATTCTTTTCATTGTCATTTTTTTTAATATAATTTTTTAGAAAGTCTAATTAAAGAATTTTATAAGATATATATGTTTGTTTATTTAAGTATTTTTATTTATAAGTAAACATTTACAAAATAACTTCTTTTTTCAATACATTATTAAAATTGTCATTGAAATACATTTTATTAAAATATCTGCAGTTATTTTATGTATAGGGCATAATGTCATGCTACTATTTCTCATGGAGGCACAATTTGTAGCTCATAATATTTACATTTGTTTTAATACATATATATATATTACATTTATTTATTTTATATTTAAAATTATATTTCAACTTAATAATAGTATTCATAATATTTACATTTGTTTTAATACATATATATATTACATTTTTTTATTTTATATTTAAAATTATATTTCAACTTAATAATAGTATTAACAACACTTGAATATTAAATGTATTACAATGTTATATATAAAAATTTATTTTTCAATATAACTTTATAGAAGTATTTAAAGGAAATTATTCAAGGGATTATATACGTAAATGTTCCGATAAAAAAGAATTATTTCCTTACATTGAAGAGGTAGTATCAAATACACCAAAAAAGTATAAAATATCACAATTCCAGGTTTTTATTATTATAAATATCACTCAATATATTATATATGGGTGCCTATATCCTGCATATGTAGAATTATAATACTAATTAATCTAAATTATATTTTAAAATTATTATAATTGATATATTCCAAACCTTAGTGTTATATATATATATATTATAAGAAAATACTTATAATACTACCTATCATTTAGAACAATAATATCGATTATTCATATATTTCCTATAACTTCTAAAATTGAAAACTCTATAGTATTATAAACACGTATAGGGGAAAGTAACCTAATACGAACACTTTAACAATAAAAAGTCTTACCATTTTATGACTCATTATTTGTAT
Source organism: Osedax fenrisi (assembly GCA_964019155.1). Classification (NCBI taxonomy): domain Eukaryota; kingdom Metazoa; phylum Annelida; class Polychaeta; order Sabellida; family Siboglinidae; genus Osedax; species Osedax fenrisi. Next base: position 33,029,560 of record OZ025240.1, on the reverse strand, counting down.
TCAAAAATTACAAATATTATATGATTATATATATATTATTGTGATTTTAAAATTATATTTAATCTTTTAATTCCATAGATAACATGGGTGTCCGTATTCGGTACCTATGTCCGAATATGGACACCTTATATTATTATACAGACACCGTATATACCACTAGATAAACTATATATTATTGATGAATCAATCAGACAAATTACAATTACATTATTTATAATTAATTTTATGAACAATGTATTCTAATTTAAATAGTTAATAATTTATTTATTATTATTATTTTTAATTAATAATACAATTTAATATCTAAATAATAACATTTTAGATTTAGCTTTACTGGGGGTATTAATATTATAACGCACGCGATTTTTATGAAAATCAGAATTGTTAATTAATATGCTGCGCGCTGATATGGGTATAGGGTGTCCGTATTAAAACACCTAGAGTGTCCGTAGTAGGGACTTATATGGCCACTAGATATATGTTTATAACTTAATGAATATTTGATAACAAATATAGAAATTATAAATATAATTTTAGAATGCTTTATTTTTTAATAATATAGTGTTATATTTTATATCGATACATTTGTATATTCTTGAGAAGGTTTTAAGTTGAAATTTGTTTTCATAAATTAAAAAATGTAATAACAAAATCAGTTTATTGGATATAGGATATAACCTATCGGCAATATTTTGAATAATTATAAAATAAAAAATACTTTTTTAGACTATTTATATATTTATGAATATTTTATTCATTAAACATTTTTTCGTAGGATTTATGGTTTCGGAGATACACTGTAATAAGTAAATGGTTTTCTGCAGTAAAATAAATGGTATTTAAGGTGTGCTTATAATAGAACCCTTTTGATGGTTTTCTGCAGTAAAATTTGTAGAATACAATATTAAGGGTTTTCTATTATCTGATTTAAGAATACCATTTAGATGGTTTCCACAGTAGAAATTAAGAATACCATTTAGATGGTTTTCCACAGTAGAAATTAAGAATACCATTTAGATGGTTTTCCACAGTAGAAATTAAGAATACCATTTATATGGTTTTCTGCAGTAAAAATTAAGAATACCATTTAGAGGGTTTTCCACATTAGAAATTAAGAATACCATTTAGAGGGTTTTTCACATTATAAATTAAGAATACCATTTAGATGGTTTTCTGCAGTAGAAATAAGAATACCATTTAGAGGGTTTTCCGCAATAGAAATTAAGAATACCATTTATATAGTTTTCTGCAGTAGAAATTAAGAATACCATTTAGAGGGTTTTCTGCAGTAGAAATTTAGAATACCATGTTGAGGGTTTTCCACAGTATATATGTAGAATACCATTTAGATGGTTTTCCACAGTAAAATTAAGAATACCATTTATATGGTTTTCCACCGTAGAAATTTAGAATACCATTTAGAGGGTTTTATACAGTCGGTTTCACAGAATACCATTTAGGGGGTTTTAAATAAATATTTTTTTTAAATACCATTTCGATGGTTTTCTGCAGTAAATATCAGTCTAGAAAACCATCATTTTTAACAGTGTATGTTCGTATTCGGGCACTGCGTACAGTACAGTACGTATTCGATTACTTTCGCCTATGTGTATAACTATAGTTATTTTCATTATATAGTCTATTATATTATATTTATCTCTATATTATTTACATTCTACATTGACAGTATTATTACATACATAATTTAGAATATATTATTCTATTTACGTTATATATAAATACATAATTTTAATTATCTTCACAACCATTATCATTATCATTATGAATACATATATATATATATATATATATATATATATATTTGAATAGAGATTAACTGATTCACCAATTGTAACTGATGTATTTATTGGAACATGGGAAATGAAACTTGATACATTTATTTTAAATTTATTAAATGACACAACAATACGATGGGATAATGAACAAAGTATAACTCCGACTTCTATTTGTGCCACCGATTGTCTTCAACGTCAGTTTAAGATACAATTGGAACCTAAATGTTGCTGGGAATGTAGGTAATGTATTCTGTAGTTAATTAAATATATCGATAAGCATTAAAATATATAATAAATTCATATATATATATATATATATATATATATATATATATATATATATATATATATGTATATATAGAATTATGTATAAACTTAAAATGTGTAATTATAAATATATATTTTTATAATAATGTTTCGTAATATATTCTTAAATATAATTATTATTATATATAGGGGAAAGTCACCGATTACTGACCTCCTCATAATACAGACCCTCTCTCGTATCTCAGTAACTATAGTTATATACTCATATAGATATATATAAGAGATATCAAAAAATAATATATACACGAACTGTTAGTAATTTAATGATAAATATGAATAAGTATTTTATTTAAAAAAATATGTAATCCTACAATTGTTATTTGATAAAATGTAATATTTTGTTTTTACTTTTTAAATATTTAAATAATAACTTTTTTTTTATTATTTTAAATACTTTATTATTTAAAAGAAAACTTAATACTGCGCATAATATAGTAGATCAATAAAATGTTTATAACTATTATTAAAATAATTTAATTTGAATAACTATTAACCAGTATATCTTAATTATAGCAACCCATATGATTTTTCTATTACCGACCCCCTAAATTACCCTAATACTGACCCCATGTGATTTATAATAATTACATATATAATATTACAAAATTTCAAATAAATATATTTAATATTTAATAAGTTATTACAAATAATCATTTAGGGGTCGGTAATCGGATACTTTCCCCTACTTATCTTATGGTGTATCATATATTTTATTATATATCTTTATTATTTAATATATTAAAAAATTGCAGTAATGAATATTAATTTTGTATTGTATTTAAAATAATAAATTTTATATATTTTTAATTTATTAAATAATTTATAAATAATAATCTCAACTATATTCATTACATTAATATGATAAGATAATAATATGGTAACCCTTTACATAATATATAATACATATTAATTAAATATATAAAAATATTTATCATAGAATATTATTTTACATATGATAAATATTCTATAATAATTATAATAATATATATGTTAATGAATCTATTTATATAAAGGTATTGTCTGCCTAATGAAATTGTAATAAATAACGGAACGAGTTGTGAAGTTTGCCCGGACTATCATTGGCCTGACGAAGAAACTGCCACGTATTGTATTGCTATAGAATACACTCATTATACTTTTAAATCTACAATGGCTTTAGGTTATCTATGTATTACACATATACATATACACACACACATATATATATATATATATATATATATATATATATATAATATACATGGATATATACATTTTTTTTTCTTCAAAATATTATAATTTAAAATTATATTATAATACATATTAATTTACTTTATTATAACTAAGTTGTGGACTTAATAAAATAATAGAACTAATAATTATAATAAAAATGATATATAATTATATCAATAATTATCATATATTAATACTTATTAATCACAACAGTAATATCACTTTTATCGATATCTGGGATGATATTATGCCTGGCCACGTTCGCCTACTTCATAACGCATCGAAACTGTAAGCTAATTAAAGCAACTGGATTATCTATAAGTCTTATTGTTTTACTGGGCGTGTTCATATCGTACCCGACCGCGCTGCTGATGGTGTCGCCACCTACACCATTGTTATGTAATTTGAGTTCAATTGGACTCCATCTTGGATTCTGCCTGACTTATTCTTCTCTTTTAATGGCTAGAAATTACATTTTAATTTAATAATATACTTTGTGTATCAATTATAGGAACGTAATATACAATATTTATAATTGTTATATATAAGTATATATATTGCCTAATTAACTTGTTGTTACCTTAAAACTAATATGTTTACTATCTATAGAAAACGAACAGAATCTATAGAATATTTCAATCTTCTAAAACATCTGCTCAAATTCCAAGATTTATTAAGAATTCAGTAATTATTACTTGCACATTAATAATAAGTATGATACAGGTTAATTTATAAATATACTATTATTATATAAACTATAAACAATATTATTATATCCATTTATTAACATATATAATTTATAATTAATTATTGCTAATATTTCTATTTAATAACATTATTTGTAAATAATATTATAATAATTATGTATATTATTTAATATATATATATATATATATATATATATATATATATATATATATATATATATATGTATACACTCTGGTATTGCGATCTACCCGATTAATGATTATGTATATAGTAATATTATTTATATGAATATAACCTTATATACACAATTGGATTTATTAATATGTTTTGATATTAGGTACATACATATAAATTTAAAAAAATGTAATTATACATTTTTCTAAAGGGGAACCGATGTTGCCATGTTATTGTTCTCTATATAGGTATACGTATAAGTGTATATATATATATATATATATATATATACAGTGAAAGCCGCTTACATCGACATGGTTGTGTAAGCTCCAAAAATGTCGATATAGGCGGATTGTCTATATGAGCGATAGGGACGTATCCTCAATGATATAACGCATTAGTTTATTTATAATTAATTGTATGTAATAATATAATATATGCATATAATATAATAACAAAAAAGGTTAAATTACTAAATATTTATTAAATAATATTAATATTATTAATATTTAATAACTAATTATTTACACACCCATCACAATTCAATCAAAGAATATATTAAAAAGTATTACTTAAATGTATATAGTATATTATAGTACAGTAGAGTATATAATATATAGTATTGTATACTATATAGTATATATTATACTTAACTATAAAGTATAGGTTATACTTAACCTATATAGTATACAGTATAGTTAGTGATGGGCATGATCGCGATAATTTATCAGCTTATTTGTATTCACTATCTTTATATTTATAAGAATATTTGTCTATTTAATTATTTATGTTTTTGATAGTTTTTGTCATATAGTTATATAGTTATATCTTATTTTTAAATTATTGCATGTATGTATATATACATGCATACTATAGTATGTATAGTATATATATATAGTATACTATTAGTTTACATATTCGAAATACAATTATGTATAATAGATAATATGATGATATTTAGACATATTATATAATAATGAATTACTTTATTAAATATAACATATAGGATATAGAAAAAATAAAAAAACCTAATGGAAACTAATGACGTAACAATTCGTGATGCGACATGTCAGCAAGTTACGCCAATACCTTTGATACTATTGATATTATGACCAAAATCTACTCTAAGAATTGTTAATTACAATTGAGCTCATATACCTGCTTCTGGTGATGCAATGCACCACCCACTTGTACTCGATAAAGAGAGTTGATCCATGCAATGTATATATATATATATATATCATATAATAGTTTATAGTATTATCGTGCCATATGGTACTATAATACAATATATTTAACTATATATATTATTACTTATAATGGATAACATGATATTTAGATATAAATTGAATATAAATATATACCTACACAATGAGTCATAGGTGTTAGTACGTAATAGTGACGCCAGTAATTAAGGGTACTATACACTACTGACACAATAATATATGATTACGGATTATATAGTTCATTATTAATTTCCTACTTTTTACTTATTTAATGTTTTGATATTTATATATGATAAAAACTTTCATCCATCCTACAATAGTTGAAAATCTAACAATCAGTTCCTCTGCAACAATTTTTCTCTCCTTTCCATTTTAAATATTATTGACAGCAGTAGTTTTATCAACGATAGAAATGAATTGGCATCGTTACAATAATTAATAAATGAAATAAGATATACGTAATTATAGCACAATACATATTTGTAGGCGTATCTAAATATTAATATTGGTTAATTGACCAAGTACGTAAGGTATTAAAGATCAAGTTATTTATAGATATACTGACGATATTGAGTAGTAGGGGAATAGCAATGAATACTATGGGAATGCTTTTCATACAAAATAAAATTTGTAAATAATTTGTTTTATAATCAAATTTGTCGATATAAGTGGATTCAATTCCAAATATTACCTTATAAATATGTCGATAATGCCGAATTATCGATATACGTGGATTGTCGATGTACGCGGATTAATTTACATATAAATAGGTGTAAATCCAACAAAAATATCTCGAAATGTCGATGTAGCAGAATTATCGATGTACGTGGCTGTCGAAGTAAGCGGCTTTCACTGTATATATATATATATATATATATATATATATATATATATATATATACATATACATATACATATACATATATAGATATATGTGTGTATCAAAGAAAATTAATTTCAATAATTCAATAATAATGTAATCATAATAAATAATAATAATTAATATATTATATATTAAATTATATTTATTAAGTTAATTTCAAAATACATATTTTATGAAATATTTATTTAAACCAATTTAAACATATCAACTTTCCTTAATTCACTATTGTATTATACATTTGCATATTTATGCATACTTATATATATATATATATTAATATATTTAATTTGTTTTCATTATATACTTATGTACATAACATTGTTCAGTTTGTAATTAAATAATATGATTACAGATATTAATATGTCTGATAACAATGCTGATAAACCCGATAACTACTCGACTAAGAATGTCAATTGCTACCGAGAAATATGTGGAGTTGATGTGTGATTATCCGTTTGTAAATTTCATAGTACCATTAGGATACAATATGGTATTAATTCTTTTATGCAGGTAAATAATCAATCCTATTTTGTATATATATATATATATAACTGCCTGTGTGGCTCAGTGGCTAAGGCGTCAGACACACCAGCAGTAGGACACGGGTTCGACCCTCGTCCGGAGCATTAATTAATTTTATAAAATTGGTCTTAAAATATTATTTAGAAGTGATCTTATATAATTGTGTATAAATAAATGATCGGCTCTCGTTAAAACCATGGATGCCTTAACATGAGAGCGGCTTCGAAGGGACATTAGAGCCATATATGGTTATAAGTGAAAACTTCATCCAAGTTCCTGGATGGGATGAAAGGACTCCACCAAATAAAAATAACAATAACAATAACAATATATATATATATATATATATATATTCTATAAAATATGAGTAAATTCATACATAATCATAATTTAAATGTATATATATATATATATATATATATATATTTACTATGTAATATCATTGTTGTCTTCATTAGTATTTATACAATTATATAGGATTCCAGTATATATAATATTAATATTATAATTCAACAATTAATGATATATACATTTATTGAAATTTCCAATAATTAGATTAATACATAAATAATATTCAATATGATAAAATTATATTATAATGTTATACCAATAAATACATATATTTATCTAATGAGGTAAAGTATAATTCAGCTTGAAATAATCTGGAGCATACATACAATGAGGAACGGGCAACATACCTTCGACATCAAATCGACGCTATACAATCAGCAGCAGAAAATCAACAATCCGCATTAGATTAGAACATAGTTAACAAACTAAATGGAAGGAAAAATACAAATAAATCCAACATCAAAGCCCAGAAAGGATGAAAGAATTAAAATTTGGAAAGAACACTTCTCTAAACTTCAACCTTGAAGTACGATTCGAAGTTCATCATCTAGCCAAGTACAAATTTTACGGGAATATGATTTAGCAATAAAATGGGAGATTTTTTTTTTACTTTACGATAACTTGACATAGCATTACAAAAAGTATGAAACTAGATAAATTTGCTAGCATTTATAAAACCCTACCGAATTTTGGAAGACTGGACTATTTAACAAGTATATGCTATAATGTGTGTATAATAATATTATATTGTATATAAAAAAAGCATTATAGAAGAATGGAGAAAAGGATGCATTTTACCATTTCCAATAAAAGGACATTTTTTAATTCCAGGAAATATAGATGTATCACACTAACTTAATTGAGCGCCAAAATATGCAATACGATCCTACGAAATCGAAAACAACCTTATATTCAGAAATGTATTCGCCCACATCAGAATATATTCCGGAAGAATATTTCAACAATGGGGCAAATATTAACTGTGAGAAAAATAAATGAATAAAATAAAGTAATCTTAAAGCATGTATAATCTTTGTTAACTTTTCCAAGGCATTTGATTCAATTGACAGGAATAAGATGGCAGAAATATTGAGATCATACGTACCTAATTCCAATGGATATATTCAAACTATAAATTAAATAAAAAAATAATGTATATAATTTAACAATTTATATTTCAACATAATTAATATATTTAAATATATACATATCATTAATAGTATATACGCGGTAAAAACAAGAAAACTTCCAGAAAATTTCAACGAATCAAAGTTAATATTTCTTCACGTTCTCGCTACAAGTTTTCTATGGATGGCTTTCCTACCAACTTATTTCGCTGCTGATGATTCTAGACAAAAATCTAGTTTATTGGCTATGTTACTATTGATTAATGGAACGTTAACAACACTTTGTTTACATGCCCCTAAGGTTTGTTGATATATTAATTTGTATATTTAATATAAAGCATTATAGTAGATTTTAATATTATTTTATATTATAATAAATCTGATAAAAGTAGGATATAATGTTAATCATAATTACATAGTTGTATTAATATGGTATTGTATAGTTATAATTCACTATATAAACTAATATTAAGGGAATTCACGGTCTTTAAAATGAAAAATTGTGGAAAAAAATGTTATTTAAAAAATATATTTTACATATATAATATATGCTATGTCAAAATATTAAACTAAATCTAAAAATTTTATTATTAAGATACTTAACGTGTATTATTAATTAATAAAATAGTTAAAATTAATAAATTAATTACTAATTAAATTATATAAATTATTCATAAAATTAATTATAAATAATGTAATTATAATTTATCTGATTGGTTCATAAATAATATATAATTTATCTAGATTGTATCTATGATTTCCGTATTTAACACAAGATGTCCGTATTCGGACATGGGTACCGAATACGGACACCCCCTTTATCTATTGAATAAAAAGATTAAATAAAATTCTAAAATCATAATAAATTATATAATATTAATATATTGTTATTTTTAAATAAAAATATTGAGCCATAATATGTTAAGACCATTTGTTGTTAAAGTGTCCGTATATGGATATATTAATATATTAGGTTACTTTGCCCTATATATATTTATATATATATATAAATATGATTTATAAGTGTTATATTTAGTGTGATATAAAACGTATGTAGGTAATTGTAACCTATTAATTGATTCTTTGTTATTATTACATAAAACCAGTTTATTTATTTATTTGTGTATACATTTTGAATATTTATATTAATATAGAATTCTTAAGTTTATATGATATACTATATTATTTAAAGTATTTAAACACATTTGTATAAAATACAATGTTAAATATATAAAAAATAATCGTTTAAATGTAATTATAAATATAATTTTATATTACATATTTTAATAAAAACATCTTTATAAAATTACAGATATATGCAGTTATGTACGTTGAAGAAGGCAAATTAAATACTAATAAAATCGGTATGGCACCATCTAGTGTCTCATCAACCGATTAAAAGTATATATATATATATATTATAATGTATTTGAATAGAATTGTTTAAGATATATTTTTAATTTTATTTAATAATTATGTTATTATTTATTAAGTTTATACTTATTTCTTTATATTATTATATATAATATAATAATTTATTGTTTGGTGTATATTATTTATAAAGTAATTTAATTCATATATTATGTATTAGGTATATTAATATTATATTAATATTATATTAATATTATATTAATATTATATTAATATTGTATTAATATTATATGTATAGTTACTTACTTAGAATATTCTATGATATTTTTTATTTCGTAAATATTATGTGTTAACATATTCATTATTGTTAATTTAATAAATATTGTTCAGCATAATTATTTAATAATAATATATTATTTATTAATTAATTAATTAATATTTAAATTAATGTTAAAATATTAAAATAATATTAATTTCAAATAGATTTTTAATAGATAGTAAAGAGAGGAAATAAATATTTCATAAATATATAATAATAAAAGTGAAATAAATATCTAATATCTAAATTAAACCTAGATCACATTACATTCAGAGTTATTTATAATTTAATTTATACTTTTAGAGAGTAACAAAATATTGTTGACTAAATACAAAACATTTAGATTGAAATGATATAGGAATTTTTAAGGGAAGTAATTTTATTATATACTTATTGTTACTTTCTATTTTAATTTGTATCTTATATGTTTTCTTAATTTTCTATAAATAAGCTATTTGGTATGATATTTACTGATTTACGTGGGTGATATGATGTGTTAAATATAACTAAATTATTGAATCAATGGATGTAAAAGTGTAGAAATATTGAAATTTTTTAGATTTTCAGATATATGTTTTTACGAATTAAGATTCAATTATATATTATTTATATTAATATAAGATATAATATTAAATTCAATATATATTTCGTACACTTTCCCATAAATCCATAGGCTTCGTTTCATATAGGTATACCTTACCTTACCAGGTCGAGCTTGCTCGGCATAGCATGACACGTTTTTTCCATTCATCTTTGTTTCCCATCAACGTCTTCAGTTCATCTGTAGTGCATCCGCTGTCTTCTCTAAGTTGTGCAGTATATGTCTTATTCGGCCGTCCAGGTTTTCGTTGCCCATGTAAAGGTTCCCATAGAAGCACTTCGCTGATCATTTCTTCTCTGCTTCGCCAACAATGTCCTGAGAAACGCATCCTATGTTCTTTAATTGTAGGTTTTACGTGTGTGTACATCGAGGACACGAGATCTGACCTATATATAGATATAATTAATACGAAGAGAAAATGGTAAAAATAGTAAAAACACGACTACCCCGCCCGCCCTCCCCCACACCCACCCGCCCTTAAAGGATTTTTGGGCCGAGCTGCATTTCGCCATTCATCGAATTATGATTAATATTGCGTTATTTATTTATATCCTATATCGTAATCGTAATTGTAGCGTATTTTATTAAAACACGACTTAATCGAAAACCTAATCGTGATCTTTGGGATATTTCAATATACCATATACCATCTACTCCATACTCGTGATTGGAGTAGCGACCACACATTTTACATCAGTTATTGAAAGCAAAAACATGACACACACACAAACATATAGGTATTGTATCTTATAAGTACTCACTTACCTACCGACTTATTGAGATATTTCTACATTTTTAAATGTAGATTTATTAAATTATTTATAATTAGTATTGGATATCGTATATATTATTTTCCGAACTTACATTAGGTATATACAATATAGGGGAAAGTAACCGAATACGGACAGTGCCCGAATACGGACACTCTCGGTATCTAAGAAACCATAAATCCTACAAAAAAAAATGTAATTAATAAAATATTCATAATTATATAAATAGTCTAAACAAATATTTTTTATTTTTTAATTAATTAAAATATTGCTGGTATATCCGATAAACTGATTTTGTTATTACGTTTTTTAATTTATGAAAAAAAATGTCACCTTAAAACCTTCTCAAGAATATACAAATATATCGATATAAAATTTGTATTTTAAAATTATATATATAATTTCTATATTTGTTATCAAATATTCATTAAGTTATAAGCATATATATAGAATTCATATAATTCCCTAATACGGACACTCTAGTGTATATATATATATAATCAATCAGCGCGCAGCGTATGAACTATTCTGGTATTCATAAAAATCGCGTGCGTTATAATATTAATACCACCAATAAAGCTAAATATACAAATTTTATTATTTAGATACTTACATTATCTTATTTATTAAAAAATAATAAAAATAAATAAATTATTAACTAATTAAATTAGAATACATTTTTCATAAAATTAATTATAAATTATGTAATTGTAATTTGTTTGATTGATTCATCAATAATATATAGTTTATCTAGTGGTATATAGGGTGTCCGTATTCGGACATGGGTACCGAATACGGATAGGGTTAACCCAGTTAATTATGGAATTAAAAGATTAAATAAAATTTTAAAATCACAATAATATCTATAATCATATAATATTAATATATTGTAATTTTTGAATACAAATATTGAGTCATAAAGTGTTAAGACAATGTATTGTTAAAGTGTCCCCCGTATTAGGTTACTTACGACTTTATTTAGACATAACAAGTTATGTATGTATCTCTTGTGTATACAATTGGAGACTATATCTAGATTTTAAACGTCGTGTAATTTCCCTTTGGTTTATAATATGCGACTATAATTCAATAATGTTAACATTTATTAAGTTTACTATATATTTATTTAAATTTTTATATAATTTGTATACATTTCACATTCGAATTGACTAGATGCAAATTTGTCTCCTTTTTCGAAGGTGTTCTATGCTAATGCAAGATCACTATGCAATAAGTTACCTTCACTCATATCAACGCTTAATGATAGGCATTATGACATTATTATATTTACTGAAACCTGGCTAAATAATAATGTTACCAATGCAATGCTCAATCCATTAAATTTGTATACCGTTTATAGACTAGATCGTCCTGATAATACTCGTGGTAGTAGTATTATTGTATATGTTGATATTAATTATAATTCGTTATGCATGACTGAATTTTTTACAAATGGTATTGAATTATTATGTATTAAATTTTTTAATTACAAACTTTTCACCATTTATAGGCCACCAGATATGCCATTGTCCCAAACTGTTTTATTATGTGATACTCTAAATAACATATGTTCATCTACGGACTCTTGTCTAATATATGGAGACTTCAACCTGGCTGGAATTGACTGGATTACTGGTACTACGTCGACTATTGCGGAAAGATTTGTATACAATATGTTTCTATCATACGGTTTAACTCAACTAATTAATTTTAATACTAGAAATTCAAATATTCTCGATTTAATTCTTACAAATAATACATTAATTATATCTAATATTTCACCTACAAGTGCTTTTGAATTTGGTGCACATGTTAGTGACCATTTGCTGTTTACTCTGATTTAGTAATCCCAGATAATTATTTAAATTCTGGCAATCTTAATCACAATAAATGTTCAATCCTGCGACTTAACTATAATAAAAGTGATATTGCTAATATTAAAACTCATATCTTGTCACTAGACTGGACTTATATTCTATCCTCGTGCAATGACTGTAATGAGCTAATCAACACTTTTATTAATATTACTAAGAATATCATCGAGTTATACACCCCTACGTTTTCAACTAAAATTTATAAATATCCCTTATCTATTAAGAAACTACTAAATAAGTGTAGAGTCTTACATAGAAACATATTTGATACAGATACTCATAATGTTTGGAGGTATAACCAATCTTTACTATCAGATAAAATAAAGCATATAATATTGATGTTGAACACAAAATGCTCTCATCAAATAAAAAATCTTCTTTTTATAATTATATAAACACCAAATTAAATAACAAAAATCTCATACCTCCACTCAGAAATCGAGTCGATCATAATATCATTTATACTAATGACTTTTATAAAGCAGATTGTCTTTCTGAGCAATTTTCATATGTTTTTCTCAAGTCAGATATTTCTTATGATCCCTTAATAATGAAAGATTCTAGGTTTAATGATTTTCCTATATCTCAGGAAATAGTAAGGAAATGTCTTTGTAAATTACCCACTAAATGTAATTCATCACCTGATGGTTTACCCAAAGGTATGCTTAAGTTATTATCTTATGAAATTTCTTATCCATTATCTATTGTTTTTCAACGTTTTCTAGATGAAGGACAATGCCCTACTATATGGAAGTTAGCTAATATTATTCCAATATTTAAAAAAGATAATCATTCATTACCATCAAATTATCGTCCAATCAGTGTATTGCCGTCCACTCTCATTATTTTTGAAAAAATATTATCTTACTATCTATTATATTATTTAAGATCTAATAAACTATTATGTACGGAACAATATGGATTTTTAGCCGGTAGATCCACGGAACTACAACCTATAGACTTTTATAGAAATATAAGTAGAGCCACTAACCATTCTTTTAATACTGGCATTATATATATATATATCGATATGGCTAAAGCTTTTGATAAAGTATGACATTCCAAACTTCTGAAGAAGATGTCTACATTTTAATTTTAATTTTAAATATCCATGCAGGATACCATTAAAACCTTAGAAGAGAAAACTAATAATAATATTATTAAATACTCTGATATTGTTAAATCTAACTTACCTTCATCCTCTTCTACTGCTGCTCCTCCTAAGCCTCCCACACCTACATATTCTTGCTCATTTAAACCTTATATTGTAACATGTTTTACTTGCCGATAGAAACTTAACCTATACCAAATCACTATGTGTTCACCTTCGTCTTGATCCTAACACTATTACGGACTACTCTTTTAGATCTCACTTTGCTAATCTGGTACTATCATCTTCTTGTACGATTGATAGTTTATTACATTCAAGGTCATCTCTTCATTCATCAGACTTTAAGTCCCTATTTATACGACCATGTATTGATCCTGAAACCATTAAGACTGGTCGTATTCTCTTTCATGCCACCAAAGTATGTATCACTAATTTAAAGTGTGTCTTTAATAGAAGGAGTTTAACCTACCAACTTCGTTCTAACATCGATGATGTTCCTATTGACTGGAAAGCTGATCTTTATAATAATAGTACTGGAGAGTTTGAGACATGGTCCCAATCATATTATTCCTTCTGTGAATCGCGTAAAAAAGATAGAACTGTTGAATGACTACCTGTGCACTCTCCCAGAAAGTATTCTTTTTAACTCCTTAATGCTAGATCAGTACGTAATAAAGTTCATTTGATTACTCAATCAATTATTGATTCGAATTGTTCTATATCTGCTATTACTGAGACTTGGCTAACTAATGATGATTCTGCACTAGATTCTCAACTGACCCCAGATGGTTTTAAATTATTGCTTGCTAATAGGTCTACATCACATCGTGGTGGTGGCATAGCTCTGTTATTCTCATCGGAATTTAAGCTTATTTCATCATCTACCCCATGTTTCTCTTCATGTAAAATTCTGATCTGTAATATTCAGTTTCCTTCCTTATTTACCATTGTAATTATACTTATCTACCGACTACCTTCATCTAGCCTACGTAGTTTCTTAACTGACCTCTCCTCTATCCTAGAATATATTACATCGGTTAACACGGTTATTCTTGGTGATTTTAATATTCAAATTAATAATGATAATTATGCTTCCTTATTTCTGAATGAACTTATATTTGAGTATTCCTTGACGCAACATATTCATTTTCCTGAAAATATCCTCTATTGATAAACCAATGTTTGTTAACTCTGTATTCCATCAACTTAACAACAGTATATCTTCTGATTTTTCTACACTTTTTGATTCTTTTAATTTAGCTCTTTTCTCATTCGCTTGATATTTTTGCACCCTCCATTACTCTTATCAACCGAACTTATTCTAAGTCTCCCTGGTTTAATACTGAACTTATTAAACTAAGGCAACTACTTCGTAGACTACAACGTAAATATGCATCGTCTAGACTTGAATCTGATCGTATTGCATTCAAAGCTTGTCGTTCGCTTTACAAGAATAAACTTCTCTCTACAAAATCGTCATACTTTACTGATATGATCGGTAGTTATGGAATATCTTCTAAGCAAGCTTACAAATTATCTTTCACCTTAGTAGGTAAAACCCAGACCAAGGATCTTCCTGACAAACCTGATTCAGTTCTTTGTTCCTTGTTTGCCAATTTCTTCCAACAAAAAATTTCTAGTATTATCAACGTACTTCCAAACATCAACTCGGTACGACTCAATCCCAATTTAACATCCAATCTGAATCATTTGTCATGTTTTACGCTTCCCATACATGACTTTGTACTCTCTCTGATGACATCCTTGAAAACGAATTCCCCACTTGATCCAATTCCACTCAATCTACTTCATTCATTATCACCATCTTTTATTGGACTTATCACTGAAATAATTCATAGATCTCTTATATCATCTATTGTTCCACACTCCATGAAATATTCATATATTATTCCGATTTTAAAAAAAACTACTCTTGACCAATCTAATTTATCAAGTTATCGTCCAAATTCTCAGTTATCATCAATATCTAAGACCTTAGAACGAGTTGTGTCCACTCAACTTATTAATTACATTACGTCAAATGCTATTATTGATACATATCAAAGTGCGTATCTTCCCCATCGTAGTACCGAAACTGTCCTTACTTAAATCATTAATAATATTGTCATATCTCTTGATAATAAAGCCCCATGCTATCTCGTACTACTTGATTTATCTAGTGCCTTTGATACCCTAGATCACAATATTCTTTCAATTAGACTTAATGAAATTGGTATATACGGTCAAGTACATAGTTGGTTTATGTCTTTTGTGTCATCAAGAACATCTTCCATGAAGATTAACTCCTCGTTGTCTCCTCCTTATGTTAACATGCATGGTGTACCACAATGCTCTGTTCTTGGGCCTATATTGTTCATTATTTATATTCTCCCTATTAAATAATTTGTTCTCAAATATCCCAATATTCACTATCATCTTTATGCTGATGATCTACAGATATATACGTCATTTCCTAGTTCTAGTGATTCTGATATGATTCAAATGTCTATGTTTAACTGTATTACTGATCTCACTGAATGGTTCTCTCATAACTCTATCTCCTTAAATATGACTAAAACTGACACTATCATATTTTCGAGACCCAGTTCTCCACTATCAATCACTCATCCTTTTTTACTATCTCTACCAACTTCTGAATCTATAACTACCCTCGGTTTCACTCTAACATCTCACCTAGACTACTCTCTATATATTAATAACATGATTCGCACTGCCAACTATTTTCTATATAATATTAGAAAATCTCGTATTAAGCTTACCTTCGCCATGACGAAATGTTGAATACACTCGCTAGTTTTCAGCAGACTTATATATTGCTGTTCATTATTATGTGATTTACCTGTCAACCTTATGTACAAACTTGAGCGTATTCAACGTCGTGCTATACGTGTATTATATAAACTAAACTTTGCTTCAATTGTTTCTATATCTGATTTAATGAGATCATTAGGCTGGCTTAAGTTTAGATATATTTGTATACATAGACTATTGTGTATTACACATAAAGCTTGGATCATGAAGTTGGTGCAACAATCTACATCGTTGGCATTCTCTGAATCTGCTTTCTCGGTTATTGCTCCGAAAAGATGGAATTCTCTTCCTTATGATATTCGTTGTATTACATCAATGTCATTGTTTAAACGTAAACTGTATGTGCATTTTAAGTCATTGTAATTCGTTCTATTTTATTTTATTATTCGTTCTCTATTTATTTTTGTTTTTGTTTTTTATTATCTAACGACGCCTATAACCACACAGTGTTTTTGTAGTCAATAAACTATATATAAATAAAATAAAATAAATTAGAGATTGGTGGTAATGTCCTAAAGTGGTTTAGCTCATACCTTACTAATCGATTTCAAAGAACTATGGTAAATGATGAATTTTCTGATTATATTCATGCAAGTTCAGGTGTTCCTCAAGGTTCCGTTATTGGACGATATTTTCATCACAGCAAACATGCTATCTTTTTGCCGATGATGCAAAAATATCTCTACCGTATATGAATACTACTGAATGTAATATCCTTCAATCAGGACGTAATGATCTATATGATTGGACAGTAAAATGGAACCTTCAAATAGCTTTTGAAAAATGCGCGTTTATGTAAATCGGAAAATCTGATATATCTTTCTATTCGCTAAATAATACCCTGATTCCAAAATACTCCAATTTTCGAGACCTTGGTATTGTTTTTGATGATAATATTAAATTCAATTTTCACATTAATAACATATGTAGCAAAGCTTATGTGATCTCGAATATAATTTGTAGATGTTTTATTTCAAATAATTCGTATTATCTAGTCAAAGCCTATACCACATATATACGGCCATTACTCGAATATGGTTCTTCTATTTAGAATCCAGGCAAAGACTTTATTGGCCTAAACAAACTTATTGAAAAAGTTCAACATAAATTTACTAAGCGAATTTATTTCAGATGTAACTTTATTAAATCAACTTATGATATTAGATTGTATTTTCTCAATTTAATGAATTTATCCCATCGCATATTAAGAGCTGACCTGATTCTGGCTTTCAAGATACTAAAAAATCTCGTAGATATTGATAAATCATCGGTATTCACAACTTATTCTACAATTAATCGTTGACCTCTAATCAAAATACGCAAAGACAAATACATTAATAAAGCAACTATCAATTCATTCAGCAACAGAGTGAGTACCGCTTGGAATTAACTTCCTCGTTCTGTGGCTTTGTCTAAATCTATAAGAATATTTATTACAAATATAGATCTCTTAATATTAATGGAAACTATTATTCTCAACATGCATAAATGTAATGTCGTTATTTTTATAATATTATTGTTTTTCTAGTTTTCGTTTTCGTTTTGTTCCTACTTTATTTGGGTATTTGATCTTACCAGCTCTATAATCATTTGATATTCTAGGTATGGAGGAATGTCAAAAAAACCAATATGCAGGGACCGTCCATCCCTCAGGATGTATGGGCATATAATCCTATATGGTCCTGACCAACCCGATACCTCTTCCCTAGTTATTTGATGCTGTGTTCAGCACGTTTGATCAACATACCAAATATTGCTTTATTATTATTTATTTACTTTCGGTGTGTGTAAATCACAACTTATTTATATTTGTTTAACTATTATTTATATATTTCTATTATTATTATTTATTGTTACCCATCGTTTTGAATCTATTCAATAAACTATTATCTATATATCTATCTATATATATATATATATATATATATATTTATTTATATTTATTCAATTCAATTTAATTCAATTCAATTCAATTACATTTTATTACGAACACAAATTATACTACATTAATTTATAAATAAATATATCTAATAATTTATGTTAACGTAAAACGATCACAAAACTTAATTAAATATAAAACATAAATAATGTATTGTATATTGTAAATAATAATAGTATAAATTAAATGAACCGGGCAACTATACATAAAAATAGATAGGTATAGGTACAATGTACCTGGTACATCCTCAAACATACAAATTCAATATAAAATATGGATTGTAAGTATGTACAACTCAATTATTGCTTTATCTATTAGTATACTATAGAATATAGTCATTCAGATTGTCATCGAATAAACATCATTGAAGATAGATATATATCAATCAGACCAGTATTGAGTTTAAAACTCATTATCAAATCGAATTTCATTCGGCGTATTTCAAGAGAATCTATATCAAGACATTTAATTCGCTCGCAATAACTTTAATGTATCTCGGAATTTATCAACGATTACAAATACGACGAGTATAACAATTTTGAAAAATTTAAAGTTGTCTATTAAGTCTGATATATCCTAGTTACTCTATACAATGATTCCGTACTACATATTGAAATTCTAGATGAGATATAACATATACTATATATTCTGTTAATATTACAGTGATATTATTTATAATAAAGCAACGAAATATACGATTAATAACATTATAGTCATTAGTAAAACACATACCGATATATTTTTTAAATATATATTTTCATCATAAGTTATACCTAAATCAATATTTATATATTAGGAATATCAAAAACTATTCTATTATCATTAACAAATAACATAAATCATAGCATCATTAACATATATGTAGACATGGTAGCTTTACCTAATAAAAATGAAAATTATTTGTTCGCAGAATTTTCTAATTGACATAATATTGACCAATTATACGATTTAGGTAATTGCAATTGAAGATTATCTCTATCATTTAAATTATTAAAAATTAAACTTAACTCAGTGTCGTCTGAAAACAGATTAATAGTAATAGCTTTATTAATAATATCAACAATTGTTGATCTTAAATTAATGATCTTAAGATCATTAATTTACATCAAAATAAGTATGGGACTAATAACGGAGCCATGTAATATTATCAGTTTCATAGAGGGTGTTATTGATCCTAACTCATTGTGAACTGTTCGATTACAAGTTGTGTATCCAATCTAATATTGCACCTAAATACCTATGTTTGATAGCTTTGCGATTAACTTGTTATGAAATACATCTTCAACTGTATAAATGACGAGAGCATTACAGTTATTGATATATATTCTTTTGAAATACGCTGATAAAGATTCGATTTAATAATGATTTATAAACTAAGTAATGGTTTGATTTATATATATATATAAATATTATATATATATATATATATAATTATATATATAAAAGATCTATAGATCCATCACCAATTATACAAATCAAAACTAACAAAATTACTCGATGCCAATCTAAAAAACTAGTACGAAATAATTGATGTGTACATACTTACAATCCCACTTTTATATTTAAGTTAATCTAAGTAAATAATATCTAAGATAATAACTAATTTATTAGTATCTATTGCTATGATCAAATGTGTATAATACTTTTGTTATTAGGATTCTACAGATTTGCCAAGTCTAAAACATAATTTTGTTTCAGAGATATTATAAATTGTAGTTAAGTAAAAATTAATATACTCAACAAGTATTCGCTCAAATAGATAGATAGATAGATAGATATAGTTTATTGTTTAAAACAAACAAAATGACATAAAACAATAATAATAATAAAAAACAAATAACGAATATAAACGAATATATATAATGATTTATAAATGTCATGTTACATATGGTTAAGATATAAAATTAACAAATGATATAATAAAAAAATAATAATAAAAAGGGGAATTATTCAGATGCAAGCACTTAATCACCATATCAACTTTAGGGAGAGGGGTCCTCAATCCCTGTGACTTGGGGGTACAAACTTGACCCAAGAGTTTGTCCACTGACACCCGTAATACCCGATAAATAATGATAAAGAGAATGGAACCGAATAAATTAACCCCATAAAACTAAAAATAAAATAATATAATAATTGAATAATAAAAATTAATAAAATAAAATAAAATTTAAATATTAATACAATGAATTATCAAGCCTTGTAATAAATTGATTGACCGAAGTTGCTGAACACGTATAATTGAATACCAGTAAACTCGGACCAGGTAAACTCGGACCACTTTTGAGGTAAACTCGGACCACTTTTAAAGTAAACTCGGACCACTTTTTAAAAACATAAAGTAAACTCGGACCACTTATTAAAAACATAAAGAAGATTCGGACCACTTTTAAAATAACTATATTTTGTATATTTCTATAATATAATATGCTTTAACTTACTTCCACCTTATATAATTATATTATATCTATTAAATAAATTATAAAAAGAGTCATTTAATATTATATTTTTGTGGAATTATATACTTAAATAGGTAAACATTTAATTTGAACTCGCACCACTTTTGAAGTAAACTCGGACCACTTGTGAAGTAAACTCGGACCACTTGTGAAGTAAACTCGGACCACTTATTAAAATAACTTATATATTGTATACTTCTATCATAATAAATATAGCTTCTATCGTGGGTCTCGTCGGTGATAAGTTATTAAAGTTATTGAATGATAAATTATGTATGTGTAGTAATATCGGAATACTCGCAATATCATAATAATAATAATATATATATTATTTGTAATTATATATATATATATATATATATAATGTCTTTAATAATTAAATAAAAATGTAAATATAATTATATACAGTGAAATTATACTTTTAACTTATAAGTTAAAGCATATTATATGTTAGAAATATACAATATATAGTTTATACGGTTGGTCCGAATCTTCTTTATGTTTTTAATAAGTGGTCCGAGTTTACTTCACAAGTGGTCCGAGTTTACTTCACAAGTGGTCCGAGTTTTCTTCAAGAGTGGTCCGAGTTTACTTCAAAAGTGGTGCGATTTCAAATTAAATGTTTACCTATTTAAGTATATAATTCCACAAAATATCATATTAAATGACTCTTTTTATAATTTATTTAACAGATATAATATAATTATATAAGGTGGAAGTAAGTTAAAGAATATTATATTATAGAAATATACAAAATATAGTTATTTTAATAAGTGGTCCGAGTTTACTTTATGTTTTTAAAAAGTGGTCCGAGTTTACTTTAAAAGTGGTCCGAGTTTACCTCAAAAGTGGTCCGAGTTTACCTGGTCCGAGTTTACCTGATCCGAGTTTACTGGTATTCGTATAATTAGATAGCAAATTCCAAGGAGTTGAAATACGATTACTAAAATAATTCAGAGTAGGTTTAATTAATAAATAATTCAACCTAACATGTTAACAATGCAACTAATGCATTAGTCTTGCATTTGTCTTTTCGAACTATAATGGAAGGACCTCGACTTCTTGATGAATACGTTTCAAGTAGCCCAAGCAATCAACATAAACTAGACCATTTATAATTTTATAGGCAAGAATCAGATCAGCCCGCGTTGAGATAATGAAGTTAAGTTTAAAAATAATAACTTATTTTCATAATTTGTATATGGTATACCACATCTATAGAAAAGCCTTTTAGTGAATGTCCTTAGGACTTTTTCAATTTTATTTGTTAGGCCTACATATATATTAGAAGGGTTCCAAATATAAGAATTATATTCTAATAAAGGTCTAAGATATGTTATAAAGGCTTTTGTTAGGTAACAATAGTCATTAATAATAAAGCATCTAAATATAATATTCAGAATATTAAAAACTTTACTGCACATTTGGTTTATATATATACTCATATGAGTGTCAAATGTCAGTTTAGTGTTAACAATTATTCCAATATCTTTAAACTCTGTTAGACTATTTAATTGAATATTATTTATATTATACGAATGTGTATTGATATTCCCAAATGTCATAATTGAACATTTTTGAATGGCAAGTTCAAGGTCCCATTTACACATCCAGGACGATAGTTCAAATAGCCCGGATTGCAGAATCTTCCGATCATCTATAGATTTATAGATAATTGATATTTTAGCATCATCTGCAAAAAGTGAGGTGATTATGTGTGGTTTAAAAATAGTAGGTAGATCATTTATATAAATCAGAAAGAGGAAAGGACCTATCACAGAAATAGTCTAGATATACTTGATATTATTGAAATATATCGAGAATTTTCTTAATCCGTAGGATCCTCTTTTTTGAAAATAAGCATGATAAAATTTAATTTTCACTTATTAGGATATATGACTAATGATAACGATTTATTAAATGGTAAAATGAGTGTAATTGATAATTCATTTAGAAGATGATTCATGTAATATTATCAGTAGCTACTAGGTAAAGTATTACATTATAAGGTTCATTAATTGATATATACCTATACAATAATATTATTATAAGTATTTATAAATTTGTTTATAGGGGAAAGTAACCTAATACGGACACTTTAACTATAAATGGTCTTAGCATTAAATGACTCATTAATTTTATTCAAAAATTACAATATATTAATATTTTATGATTATAATATTATTGTGATTTTAAAATGTTATTTAATCTTTTAATTCCATAGATAACGGGGTGTCCGTATTCGGTACCCATGTCCGAATACAGACACCCTATATACCAATAGATAAGCTATATATTATTGATGAATCAATCAGATAAACTACAGTTACATTATTTATGATTACATTTATGAACAATTTATTCTAATTTAATCAGTTAATAATTTATTTATTTTTATTATTTTTAAAATAATAATACAATTTAAATATCTAAATAATATAATTTTTAAATTCATCTTTATTGGTGGTATTAATATTATAACGTACGCGATTTTTATGAATATCAGAATAGTTCATACGCTGCGCGCTGATTGGTTATAGGGTGTCCGTATTAAGATATCTAGAGTGTCTGTATTAGGAACTTATATGCTCTCTAGATATATGCTTATAACTTGATGAATATTTGATACTAAATATAGAAATTATATATATAATTTTAGAATGATTTATTTTTTAATAATATATTGTTATATTTTATATCTATACATTTGTATATTCTTGAGAAGATTTTAAGTTGACATTTTTTTTCATAAATTTAAAAACGTAATATAAAAATCAGTTTATTAGATATATCAGCAATATTTTGAATAATAAAAAATAAAAAATACTTTTTTAGACTATTTATATAATTATGAATATTTTATAATACAATTTTTTTTGTAGGATTTATAGTTTCTGAGATACCGAGAGTGTCCTTATTCGGGCACTGTCCTTATTCGGTTACTTTCCCCTACTTATACTAATTATAAAATAATGTCTAAACTATAGTTTAAGTATATTATTATAAAATAATAATGTTTGAGATAGTTGATATCATTTGATACAACCCCCCCCCCCCCCTTATATTTATACTCTGTAATGGACACATCGTTTTTAAGCAACCTATTTACCGCATATCTATGTAGGTCAACGCAGCGGCGTGTCTGGCGTACTGAATAAAACATATGTATACCGAACTACACAATGGACACATTGTTATGTAATATGTTTGCTGCATATCTATGTAGGTCAACACACGCAGCGGCGTGTCTGGCCCATCGATATAAAGAACGATATCTTTCTTTATATCGATGGTCTGGCCTACTAAATAGGACGCTATTCCGCATTTCTAGTCGGATATACCAACGGATATACATAAATATGACAAATAGGCATACCCTTTCATACGTTCTTATTTATTCTAATCAACAATATTTAACAGAATACTCTTCCATAGTATACTATAATATATATTATATTTAAGTATAAATGCTGTCTTAGTTTGAATATCGATCTAATATTAATATTCTATGCAATGGATATTTGTGTTATAATGAAGTTATATGTGGAGCCCCATATAGCATTACAATAGTTAATATAACTCATAACAATAGATATAAAATAACTATAAGTAGATTACTGGCTAATATTCTATTTAACCTGTATAATAGAGAAATTATAATTATAATTGACAATCTCCTTCTTAATTAATATGGAATTTCCAATTAAAGAGATATCGAAATGTATCGCAGGATAGTTTAAATAGTTCTTTTACTTTAATACTATTATTATTTACACTTAATTCTATTTCCTCATTACTATCGTTTAATATCATATTTAATAACACGTGATTTGTTATGGTGAAAGTACATATATTTAAATAGAGCCATTGTGTTACCATGTCTAAATATGCATCTAACAAAGTGAAATGTTAATATATTGTATTATACGGCGAGTATCATCGCATACGATATACTATTTAACTCATTAGTTATATTAGATATATTATTTGTATAAAACGTAACAAGTAGCCGACCCAGAACAGATGCATGTGAACTACACCAGTTTACTTTACTACAGACATATTACTTTCATAATCCGTATATACTGTTAGCTGTCTACAAGATAGCTTTTAAATAAATCATTAGCGAAACCTCGTACTACCGAACACATCATTTTTAATTATCTTAGCATGTTTTAATGTATCAACAGTTTTGTAAAGATCAAAGATAGTGTATTAATTACTTCACCTACCAATCTAATCAGTACATCTTCCATACCTAACCTGCTATAAAAACGAAATTGTCTATTAGAAAAGAACGTGTTTATTCATATATAGAACTAACCTTTTATTCGGTGATTTAGATATTTGAGGTAAGAGATATCTGTCAGTTGTATTTATTTAATCACTTTTTCCCGCCTTAAACATTGGGACAACTCTTGCAATCGTCAAGCTTTTAGAAATATTCAAGCTTATTTCTATATGCATAAGTGGCTTAAAAGGTGGCTTTTAAGTAGCTTAAAGGTTAAATAATAAAATCAGATATCCTTTTTATAATTAATAATATTTGTGTTTAGTTCAAAAACACACATGCTATTTTTATTTTTAAGATGGATTATTATATCAGTTACTTCATTGGGTGATGTCGAATATATCAGCTACTTCATTAGGTGATGTCGAATATATAACAAAATGTTATTCATTTTTATTTTTCATAGAAACCATTTCGTTTGTAGAAGATAATTTTGTTTAAGATTATATCCTATCTTAGAAAAATAATTATTAAATGCATTCGTCGATATATTTGTACTAGTGTTAGTGTGTTCATTTTGTATTGTTTAATCAATATATTTATAACTTTACATAGAAATTTTAGAATCCTCTAATTATTATAATTGTCATATTTGGCTTTTTTAATATTAGTTGTTATAATGTCTGTTTGTTGTATATTCTCTGTTTTATATAAGTAGTATGTAATTTATCATATAAAGTATATATAATTTAAATGTATACATATTAATGTATAGTAATCAAAGTATGACTATTATTGAACTATCTATTATCTATACATCCTTTTACAATTTTCTTATATTTTTTATTTGTTATTCTTGTAATATTGTTATCAAGTTGAGTGGAAAAATACCTAGTCAAGTTTTGCTTTTGTTTTTTCCTGAATGTCTACACTCTATCTGATTATATATATATATATATATATATATATACGCTTAAATCATAATAAATAACAGTTAGTTTAAATAAAATTATTTTTATAGACTTAAAATAGATATAATATATGATAAACGATTGGTATTGAAATCGTTTATATATTTCAATATTATAATAAACATTATATAAATATATAAATATTAATTATTTTACAATAAAGAGTAACGATTAGCTAAAGCTAAACCCGGATTTCATTAATTAATTTAATTATTATAATCATCACTCGTTAAAAGTTGTGAATTAAACAGATATATCGTTGCTCTTCACGAATTGGAGAAGCACATCGAGACCGCCCAGGGCATACACTTTCTCCCTGTGTCTGTGATTAGGTGCGGGTTAAGGTCGGTCAAGGTCGTACATATATAGGTCACATCATATATCGGCGATCATGTTTAATGATTGTTTAATACAGGTTTATTACATGCTTAATATATGTATATTACATGCTTAATACAATGTTTTAAATATGTTTAACAAATGCTTAAATATATATATAAATATATATATAATATTTATATTTATAAATAAATATGTATTACATGTTTATTACATGTTTAATATATATATATATATATATCATATGCTTAATGTAATGTTTAATATATATTGAATAACATTTTTTAAATATGTTTAACACATGTTTAATATACATATATTACACGTTTAAAATAATATTTAATATACGTTTACTAAACACTTAATACGTACTGAATACACGTTCATACACGATAGTAGTCGCGCGACGTCACTACTAACAGATCATTGGCGGTGATCAACTTCACGATCAGCTTAGCGCAAGTCAACCGGACGGTCTGATCCTCGGCACCGATCATAGCCTCGACCAGCACGGCCATGGCGTCGGTATTCACGAGGAATGTGGCGATGTAGGGCAGCAGGGGCAGCATTTTCACCAGCGTCGAAGCCGCGTTGCCTACCATTTCGTGGTTTTCCTTCTTGAGGACCCCTTGCACTATCTGAGGTAATCCTACGCGTCGGTGGTAACGGGTAAAGGGTATCATTTATGGTGAGTTATTATCAGATTGTTAGAGGTCACTGAATATATGTTACATATGTATATATATATATATATATATATATATATATATATATATATATATATATATATATACATATATGTATATATATATATATTATGTACTTATAATTACTCTCAACAAAATTATAAATGTAATCAAGTAGAAAAGATAGCTATCATCCTTCAAAGTTTAGCATTGTTGAAGTGCATTAATACAGCTAAAATTAAAAACAGTAAAATGCTATATTTTCAATACATATAATACATATTTTCTTATAACATCGTTTAGACATTATAGTATATCTCGATGGGCCGTCACGCTAAAGCGGAAGACTGTAATGAGCGGCCGATTTCTGTGTGATTTGAGTATCAGGACAGGTGGTCAGAT
Organism: Osedax fenrisi; assembly: GCA_964019155.1. Lineage (NCBI taxonomy): Eukaryota > Metazoa > Annelida > Polychaeta > Sabellida > Siboglinidae > Osedax > Osedax fenrisi. Next base: position 33,001,329 of record OZ025240.1, on the reverse strand, counting down.
AGACGTACAGACACATACATAATTTCATAAGTATTTAAAATGTATAATATAATATAAGGGGAATATTTGTGTATAAACTTGTGTATAAACTTAGGGGGGTTATGTGTGTAGCGTGAAAAGTTGGACAGACCATTATATCTACCATATCTACGTAATGTATGTTGACTACCGGACTAACTGCAATCACACTTTTAGCTAATGCGTGTATTGTGTTTAGGAGCTTCTTTAGAGAATAATAGAGCATATCTCTAGTTATAAACCTGGGTTATACACGCGCATGTATACACACGCCACTCGTGTACTTCTCTACAGACCAGCAGCGAAATGAATCGCGTGTTGGTAAGGAGTAGCGACGATTGCGAAAATTTCTAAATGTTCACTATATATATTTATTGAACACTTCATTTCTAAATTCGCGACGATATATCTGCACTTTCATATATATATATATATTCCTAGACTTTAGTATAATCACAACTGTGTGATACTGACGCGGTAAGATGTATGGTAAGATATACGGTATACTTGCGCATGCTTACCTCCGCATAGTATCAGAAGGTTCTTCTGCTGCGGGTACATCACTGCCACTGTGCAATAGAATTGCTGGCAGGCGCTAGCCAAGCATTCGTATTCGTTGAATTTCTATTGTGAAGTGGAGAATATTGATGAATATCAATGACAATATTTATAATAATAATAATAATAATAATAATAATAATAATAATAATAATAATAATAATAATAATAATAATAATAATAATAATAATAATAATAATAATAATAATAATAATAATAATAATAATAATAATAATAATAATAATAATAATAATAATAATAATAATAATAATATAAATACTATATAAATACTCATTTAAATATTAAACTATATAACTAATAATTTATTACTAAAACAGGGTACAAAGATAAGAATAATTCTATAAAGTTAAAGTAGAAATTGAATATTTCGATGCCACTTACAAAATAATGTATTTTATTTCTATTTTCGATTATTTTTACGCTCTTTTATTTCTAATTTGATCTTTTTTCGTTTATTTTTACTATATGATTTATTTCTACTTTCGATTGTTTTTCGTTTATTTTTACGGTAACTGTAAAAAGTTTTAATTTCTTTAATTTTCTAATTTCGTATTATTCTTTGTTTATTTCTATAACGTATATTATCGTTAGCAAATATTTATACTTTATACTTTCGATTATACGTTCGGCTATGTATTTGCTTAAATAAATTATCAATCAATAATAATATTAATAATTTAGTAAAATCAGTAAATATTATTAAAAATAATATAAATATCAATAATGAAATAATTATTCATAATATTAAATACATAAAATTAAATTAATTATAAATATCTATGTATATATGTATCATATGAATATATTTATTAATGAGTATTTTATTTTACACAATATTAAATTCTGCAAATTTAATATTATAAAATGTAATATCTTTTACCTTTTATAAATCATTATAAATACTTTAATAATTCAATAGGGTAGATAATTGGAAATATTCCACTAATAATTGTTATTTTTATACAAGCAACTTTTAGCGACTTTTAGCTTTCTTCGATACTACTGAATGTACATTGTATTCTAGTGATATATCCCAGTCATTATATTGGGAATATATGTACATTGTACACTGTACATTGTACATATATTGCCAATACATCACACCTGCCCGACAAAATACACAGCGACGACCTCGTACCGACCTTGTGCGTGCCCACGATCAGGTTGACGAGCTTACGATCGGGTGAGTAGCGGCTATCCCTGACCATAATACACTTATTGATCAGATTCACCGAGTGAGTGACGTCGAACGTGAACACGGTCCTCGAGATGTGCGGGGTTGTCATGCCGACGACCTCGGCGACGTGGTGACGGAACCTCGTGGCCGGCGAGCTCATGAAAGAGATCAACTCGATGATCATCGGGTTATCCTGTGGTGGGCGTGCGGTGGTGATAGTATGCGATATATGCGATAGTGATGATAATCATATATTTACGGAGTTTAAATGTGAATATTACTTAATATATAAAAATAAATATAACTATATATATATATATATATATAACTTTCATACTAGTATACTTACTATAATATAACTTGTAATATATAATTATCAATATTTGAATACGAATAATCATTTGGTAAAAAATTGCGTACATTTTTTTTAAATATACTTTATTTTCACATTTTATTACGACTCGTAGGGTTAAATAGATTAATAAATTAATAGATTTCGCGAAAAAGAATTCACCATTTGTACCCACGTGTTTCCACTATTTATATATCTGGCAGCGTGACGAGTAACACATGTGTTGCGTAGTATATGCTTTATATACACACGTAATACATATATACATATACTGAATGTCGTACGGTAAGCATGGCTATGCGACTAGGAAAATAAATATACGTCTATAGAACCACAGTAAAGTAGTACTACGACCATCTCATTATATACATGAATGTGTATATAGAATTAATAATAATTATCGTAAATATATGTAATAATTAGTATTAGATAGAAATAAGAAGTATTTGATTTAGAATTTAATATTTGTTAATATAAATTACTATACAATTTAAATAGTTCTATATAACAGATTATAATAAATATATGTATATATATATATATATGTAAATTATATATAATATATTTATAATAGATTTTTATAACTTTAATAATTCAATGAATCATTATTTTCACGACTTAAAAAATATAAATAAAATTATAGTATTTAGGAAATAATATTGATTAAATGTACTTTATATACTTTTGATACGCACGAAAATAGGTATTTGAGTTTATTTTATTTTATATATAATATATAATATTTTTCTATATATAAAATGTAATCAATAAATATATATTACGTATGGAATCTTTTATTTAAGCTTGGAGGGGCATGTCTATCCGTTGAGGCGAGGCTTACTTTACAATTAAGGCGAAGGAGTAGACTCTTCCAGATGTTCTCGGACTGAGCGAGTACTTTAACAAAGCGAGCGTTCATCATCAAGCAGGTCATCAGGTATATCATGTTGTCCTCGTCGCGATGTGTGGTCAACTTCTCGATCAGGTCGAGGTAGTCGGCTTTGATGTCGCTGGCGGAGAGGAATGTCACGAAACTGTCGAGATAGGGGGGCGTGTTTAGGATCGAAGGGGGCGTGTTTAGGCTTGGATGGGGCGTGTTTATGATCCAGGGGGGCGTGTTTAGGCTTGGAGGGGTATGTCTACGCGTTGTAATTGTACGTCATTATAATGGTGTGTATCGAGGGTTAAAGTTCTGTATGATCAGTAAATACTTATTTATTAACTTTACGATTAACATAGATCATATATACATTGTCAAATAAATTAATAATTTGTTTTTTATATTTATTTTACGTTCTATCAAAAATAGTAAATAAATATACATAATTTTGTTTGAAATAACTAATTTTAATTATTAAAACAAAGAGTCTTATATCTTGTTAAATGTCATTACGGTCATTTAAGTTTATTTATTAAATATATAACATAGGTGTATTTATATCATACATGTTAAATTTATTATAATTTTCCATTTAATAAATGGTCTAATATAAACTTGATACATTCTATTTATATTTAAACTGAAGATAGTTAAACTCCGCTAATCATCGAAGATTAAACAGATGTATCGTGGTTTACTATTCAATAGGCGTGAACATGTATCACCTTGTGGTGAGGTTGAGAACTAACTTAGGACACGCGAACAACTTCAGCAAGAGATCGCTGCAAGTCTTGTTCCGAACGTTGTCGTTGTACATTCGGAGAACTGCTTTCACGACTCTGTAGGGGTGTGAGGAGGGGTGTGTGTGTGAGGGTGGGGGGTATGTGTGAGGGTGGGGGTGTGTGAGGGTGGGGTGTATGTGTGAGGGTGGGGGGTATGTGTGTGGGTGGGGTGTATGTGTATGAGGGTGGGGGGTATGTGTATGAAGGGGGGTGTGTTAGGGTGGGGTGTATGTGTGAGGGTAGGGTGTATGTTAAAGGGGGGGTGTATGTGTGAGGGTGGTATTTAAGAGTGATGATAAGTAATGTTTCCGTTATAGATAATGGTGCGCCATCATAAGAGAGTACCTATTGGTATGTATATCATAATACTTTAATTTTTTTAATTTGGATGTTTATTTGGGAAGCGCTTTGGCGTCAAAAAGATGGGAAAAGATAGGGAAATTAGCTTTATATTACATAAATGTGTATTTTCCATAGAAACAATAAATATACAAGTATTATTTTGTAGGATGTATGTAATATATGTATTATACAAATTATATTATTACATTTTTTTTTTTTTAATATTCTAGGATTTTTATTTCATTTCTGTACATTTTTCAACAACAAAATATTAAGCAACCTAATTATTTTCTAAAAATATAATTTATATTATAAGAACATGTTTAATTATAATTGTATATAGATATATTTATTTTTTTAAATACATTATATCATTTATTTTAACAAAATTTTTTGTCTAAACACATTTGTCTAGATCATATAACACCAATTTTGTTTTTTTTTACATAATCTATATTAATCTCAATTAGTAGCTGAATATAAAGCTAATACATTTTTTATACATAGATTTCTTCAATTTGTATATCTTAGATAATTATCTTAATTTGTAAAAAAATATTTTCTATAATTATATAATTATTAGAATATTTAGAATCCTAGAATATTTCTAAAAATATAATGCTAGTATCTTAATTATTTCCGTGAATGATACACATTTATGTAATTTGATGCTAATTCCCTATCTTTTACAATGTAAATTTGTGATTCCTTTAATTTTGACACCAGATTGGTGGCAAATAACCCTCAATTAAAAAATTAAAAAAGGATTATGATATACATACCCTTAGGTACCCGTATATGAAGTTTGAATAATATCCATAATGGAGACATTTAGACATTATGTATCATCAGTGATAATTCATCATTCTTAATGTGCGTCATTCGAGATTAATTTATTTTCATAATTCATTATTGATACCCTTTTATACATTTTTTAAAACAGGTAGCGCCATCAAAATATCCATCGTAATATTGCCACCAAAACAACAAAACTAAATTAGAAACTTAATGTAATGTCAGCGTATTTATTAAATAAACCTTATTGAAACTGAATTTCAGACCTGAATATTAAACTGAATATCATTACTCTTTGTGTGGGGGATGTATGCGTGTGTGTGTGTATGAGTGTGTGTGTGTGTGTGTTCATGAGTGTGTGTGTGTGTGTGTGTGTGGTTATATTCAGTATAAGTGTGGGGGTGGTTACAGTATTTATTTGTGAATGTGCTATGAGTATATGTGTGTATATATATATATATGTGTGTGTATATATATGTGTGTATGTATATATGTGCAATATGCGTAATGTAGTCATGCAGCATTTATATATATTGAGGTACCATAACACAATATCAATATAACAGGATAAATTAAATAATGCACTTAATATATTAACATATTAAAGTTGATATATAGATATACTGTATTAACATTAACATGTATATTATAGCTATAAACATATTGCAGTAAGTATGTAATAAACGTGTGTATTAAAAATGTAGTAAATATGTATTAAACGTATAATAAATAATCACGTATTACTAGCGTATCATTATCGTAATAAACACGAGCGCGTAGTACACATGCACGCATTGAGAATGTGTTAAACTTGCGAGCCTACTGTGAACACGTGCGTCGACCATCGATATAAAGAAAGTGGATAAGCAATTGACGCACGCAATGCATGTAAAAGATAGACACGTGAATGACACTTTTATCGATAAATTAACAAAATGGTATCAGTGATTTTGATTGGATATTAGTCATATTATATATGTCAAATATTAAAACAGTAGGCTTTTCGTCGAAATAGATTAAAGTGACTTCTATCTATATCAATGGATTTAAATTATAAATATCAATAAAATCAATAAAATAGTATTATATCTTCAATTTAAATACACAAAATTACGAGGAATGTTGATAGTATGTATTTTAAATATATAATTTTATTTTTAGTATCGATAGTACATTCAAATTGGTAGTGATTATCAATATATATATATAATAAATACATATTATTATAAATAAAAAGTAGTGGGCCAGATAGTGGGTTTCGACTGCAGCGCTCGTAGCGGATAGTGCCATACACTACATTCAATTGCTTATCCACTTTCTTTATATCGATGGCGTCGGCATACAAGAAGACGATACTTAGTAAGTTAATAAAAATAATACTATTCGAAAAATTCGAAGGGTGTATTTATTTACTATTCGAAAAATCTTCCAATACTTAATTTAATAAAAATAATACTATTTGAAACATTCGAAGTGTATTTATTTACTATTTGAAACCTTCGAATACTTAATTAAATAAAAAAAATACTATTTGAAACCTTCGAAGTGTATTTATTTACTATTCGAAGCCTTCGAATACTTAATTTAATAAAAATAATACTATTTGAAACATTCGAAGTGTATTTATTTACTATTTGAAACCTTCGAATACTTAATTAAATAAAAAAAATACTATTCGAAACATTCGAAGGGTATATTTATTTACTATTCGAAGCCTTCGAACGAGTGAACGATCTGAACATTTCCAACACTATACTAAGTATAGTATACTTACACATTGGCATCGATCACGGCGAGTGGATGGTCGGCGGGCTGGTATTCGTCCCTGTTCATTATCGTGCGTAGTAGAGTGATCGCGTGAAACACGGAACCGATGTCCTTGCGCGACTCAACGATAGCCACTAAACGTTGCATGATTATAGCGTCTTTGTAGATCAGCAACATGTTGGGTTCTGCGATGGAGGGCGGCGTTCGTAAAACGCGAGCGTATAGTTTAGACCGCGATTGATAGCGAGGACTTTTGAGTTATTTATTGTTAATTATTCTAATCTTATTGTAAATAAATATTCGCGTTATTTACTCGATAAAAGCTATGGAGCGGTCTATCTCTTAACTTAGATAGTTAAAAGAAATAAATATATAAATCTCTTTAATTATAATCATTAATTAATAGATGTATTTATATTGATTAATTGAAATTTAAGTTAATATATATATATATACATTAGTTAATATATATATATATATTTTATTGTTTTAGTGTATGATTAAATAGCTTTTATTACTAAACTTTAAAAGAGAGTAAGGTCATTAAAAATAATACTAACCACTATAAATAGAAGTTATTGTAAATAATTCTAGTATCAAACATAGGTAATCTTCATATTTTGCAGAGTCAGTAAAAAACCACCTAAATATAAGATATTATAATAGAGTATTGTATAGGATATATTAGTATTTAATATATCATAGTGTATGAGTTTAACTCTGAGTGATTGAGTTAATACTTTATAGGATGGTAACATATCACAAATTAGTATCATAACGTGGAAATTCAGAAAATGAGGTAAGAAGTAGAAGTAAGTTCATAGGATATACAGGAACTTTAAGAATACACAGATAATATATGAATACAAATAAAATCAAAATTATAATACAATTAAGAACAATTACGTGAAATGAAGAAGCGTGAGTTAGTCATCCCCTGAATAAAGAGTTAACTCAACATGGTATATCATTATGCATATGTAATAAAGGAATAAATTGAACAATATATGTTCAATTCCTATGTAATTACATTATTCGAATAACAAGAAAACCAATTAATAGGAATTGTAAATGGTTTCATATTATTTAATTTTAATATAATAGTAAAATATATATTTATATTTATATATATATATATATATATATATATATATATATATATATATATATATATATGATTATACTCATTATTTATATTTATATATATATATATATATATATATATATATATGATTATACTCATTCATATATATGCGCCGCACGACGTGCGGCGCACGTGTATGTGTGTGTGTGTGTGTGTGGTTATACTAACTGGTTGAGTAAAGGATGAGTATGAACCAGTTTGTAACCATTCTTTAGTTTGAACAGACATATACGTCTCTCTATCTCGCAATAGGCAAGTGCATCACTTCCTATGTAATAACATTAGTAGTAACTAGAATATACTATATATATATATATATATATATATATATATATATTGTTATTTTATTTTGGTGGAGTCCTTTCATCCCATCCAGGATCTTAGATGAAGTTTTCACTTATAACCATATATGGCTCTAATATCCCTTCGAAGCCTCTTATGTTAAGGCATCCATGGTTTTAACGAGATTTTAGCGTATCATTTATTTATATTATATAAATTATATACAATTATATATGATCACTTCTAAATATTAGTTTGACATATTTTAATGGTCCGAACGAGGCTTGAACCCGAGTCCTTCTGCTTGTGTGTTTATCTCCTTAGCCAAGTTAGCCACACGGGCAGTTTATATATATATATATATATATATATATAATAATAATAATATCAGCATTTAGGCATTACCATGGTAAACAAAGAAGTGTATATATATATATATATATATATATATATATATATATATATATATATATAGTATATACTACTCATATATCTAGGTTAACACTAATCTAGTAAAAATGTTATCTAGAATATTTATATAATAAATTTACAAGTATATATATAGTTATTCCAATATCTATATTCTGGTTATACTATATTACTATGCTAGTTATAGAATGGTAATAGTCATAATAAATATTAATAATACATTTCTTAGAAATATTTATCATACAATATATAATTTCAAAAAAATGTATTATGACTATTACCATTCTATAACTAGCATAGTAATATAGACTATACTATACTATATAGTATAACCAGAATATATATATATATATATATATATATATATTGGGATAGTAAATAATATTTCAAAATGTATTCAATAATAAATTATAATGGAAAACACATATCATATATATTAGTAAGATATTTTCATAAATATAACCATATCTTTAAAATATATATATTAATTAAGATAAATATATATATATATATATATTAATGTATACAAACCACTTGAAATGCGGGCATCGTCGACGACGGTGATGAAGTTAGTGAGATGGCAGCAGATCACATCGGTGTGTGCTTCCATAGTTACGCTATTCACGTTGTCGATGAGATTGCTCAGCAGCCGAAGCTTGATGTCGGAGGTCATGTCCCTAGTCGTGACGGCCACCAGACTGGCTTCGTGCTGTTCTCGCGCGGTTACGTGCTGGTAATCTGAGTGGTGGCGGCGGTTAAGGAGTGGTGGTTGTGGCGGTAGTGGTGGCAGTAGTGGTGGCGGTAGTGGTGGTAGTGGTGGTGGCGGTGGTGGCGGAAGTGGTGGTAGGTAGTGGTGGCGGTGGTGATGGCGGTAGTGATGGCAGTAGTGGTGGCAGTAGTGGTGGCAGTAGTGGTGGCAGTAGTGGTGGCGGTTAGGTAGCGGTGGTAGATGCGGTAATGATAGCAGTAGTGGTGGCGGTGGTGGTGGTGGTAGTGGCGGTAGTGGTGGCGGTGGTGGCGGAAGTGGTTAGGTATCGGTGACAGTAGTAGTGTTGTATACACTATATATATATGGGTTATGTCTAATATGGGCGCCTACACTAGAACGTATCGCATCTTATTCGGAGGCCATTTAGGAGAAACAAAATATATATAAACTTGACTGAAAGATACAATATAAATTTGTCTCTAATAAATTAGTATTATTATTATTATTATTATTATTCATTCTACCATTAAATTCAGTTGTAAACTTGTTACCTACGGTATTCGATCTAACCTGCGAACAGTTTGTGCAGATGAGGGAAGAGCGCGTTACCCCCCATAATTATTTCGGTACTCTTTTCGTATTCCCCGAGAGCGCGCAGAGTTTTGCTCCATAGAAAATAGCTCTCAGATATCGTGTCGTCGAACTGTGGGGCGTGGCCAGGGAAACGCGTTAAAATAGGTTTTAATTTTAAAATAAATCAACACTTTTTTATGAAATAAAGAACTAGAATTATTACATTACATAAAATAATATAAGGAAACATTTAATTTAGAATATAATGAAGATCCACTTCTGTATATGCCTTATAGGGGTATTATTTTAAATAAACTGTATTTAATATTAAATAAATGTCAACTACAAAATTATAATGTGTCACGATATATATTCGTGAAATATATGTCACGATTATTAAATGTTTATGCCATACATGCATGAATACCAACTATTATCGGTAATGTGATGCGTCACGTTACTTTCTAAGTTAGTGTGATATGTCACGAGGTTAGGGGAGCGTACTACTACTACTACTACTACTACTACTACTACTACTACTACTACTACTACTACTACTACTACTACTACTACTACTACTACTACTACTACTTCTACTACTACTACTACTAATACTACTACTACTACTACTACTACTACTACTTATACTACTACTACTACTACTACTACTACTACTACTACTACTACTACTACTACTACTACTACTACTACTACTACTACTACTACTACTACTACTACTACTACTACTACTACTACTACTACTACTACTACTACTACTACTACTACTACTACTACTACTACTACTACTACTACTACTACTACTACTACCACAACTACTACTACTACTACTAACGTTTACTCCAATCTCGCAGTCCACCAGTGCCTTGTCAAAGGCTTCCAAACAATAGTACGCCTCGGCACGTTCTAGGTACAGTTTCGCGTTATTCGACTGATGTATTAACCCCTGTATCGAGCATCGGTGTTCTCATTAATATTGCTATAGGCTATATATATATCTGTATATATATATATATATATATATATATATGCATATTTATATGCATGTATATCGTGCAGGCGATTGTACGATTGCGATAAAACTCCGATATAAAATATGTATCTATGGGTATCTTGGTAGTATAAGTCAAATAAATATGAACATATTGAATAAATATGAATTTTTTAAACATATTAATATATATATATATATATATATATATATATAATTTTCATATGTAAAGTTAGTAAAACGTAACATCGTCTATAAGCATAGGATCAATAGATATTGAGATATAACAAGCCGAGGAGGTACTTTACCCTAAGTAGGTTATACAAACGATAGGAACTAGTGTACGTACCTCTGTAAACTTGACGATGGCCTCGTCTATCTTAAACTCTCTCATCAGATGTATACCTTCCTCCCTACACTCCTCCGCTCTTTTATTGTTTTGCATCTTATCTGTGAATCATAGAGTCAAACATTAATAGATATACCATTTTACTTAATATCAAGTAATTTTAATTATAATTCTATATAATTTGGATATTTCTAGATAAATTTACTAAACTATAGTTTCTTTGTAACGTTAACCATTTCTAATTATATATATATATATAATTAGTAATTAATGAATTAAAAAATTATTATGTATATAAATTAAAACCCCAATTTAAAATAAATCACCATTAATATTATTATTAAATTTTATTTAAACACTTTTTAAACGGAAAAAAAAGTTAACAAAGGTGTGTGTAATATGGTAATTTTAATAATAATAAAATAAATATGTTAAATAATATTGTATTTTAATTATAAGCATACTAATAAAATATTAAAACTATTGTCAACTTTTATAAATATGTATTATATAAATTATTATAAATTATATATTTAGATAATTTTTTGGTTTTATAGTATTTTATTATGTGATTTAAAATTTGCGAATAATAGTATAATTATTATAATTATCATTATAATATAATTATATATAATATTATATATAATTATTATAATAATAATATATATTTTTATCATTTAACTGTAATTTAAACTCATAATTTAGATTGATAGAATATATATTTTTATAGTTTTTGGTGACATTTATAAAAAAAATACTTTTCTATATGTTCATCAATAAGGGTTTTGGTCGATATTTCCTAAAGTATCCGATAATTAGCGAAATATGTTTTGAGGTATAACATATAATACATGATATATTATAATAATTATTAAAATAATAATTATTTATTATTATTTTTAAAATAAAATAATTTTATTATTTTTTTTTTATTTTGGTAGATTCCTTTCATCATATCCAGGAACTTAGATAAAGTTTACCTTTATAACCAAATTACAATAATTTCCCTTCAAATCAGCTCTCAAGATAATATATATATATATATATATATATATATATATATATATATATATATGGCTTTAACGATAGTCGATCATTTGTTTACACAGAATTATATATGTCATATAGTTACTATAATAGTATGATCACTTATAAATATTATTGTAAGATATATTGTTACAATAATTGTATAACTATATAACTGAAACATACAGGCTATTTAGTACAATTAATTTATGTATTGTATAGGGTGTAGGGTTTGCATCTTATAATATAATATTTATTATAAATATATTTAAAAATATGAAAATAAGAATACAAATATCTCAATTCTGATTGGCTATTCTTCGGCCAATAACCCATCAATTTTATCGGTCAAGGCCATAGACATTAAACTTGGGTAGAGTTATATTTGTATTAATCAGGGTATTACCAAAACCCTTTGGTATTACTAGCAATGCAATTTATTTCACCATTTTATCATAGATTTATATTCACCATATAGCTTTATAGTTAGGTAAAATTCAAATCTATGATTTGAATAAATAGTATACATTGGTAATTCATTGAAATAAATTAAAGTATTCAAATATTATTCAGTGATGTTTTTATAATGTGTAAATTGGTATGAAAAATATGTTAATAATAGTTGTAGGCCTACATATTTTATTATAATATACATGTATTAGAATTTTACATATATTAAATTATTTATATATTGAATATATATTTGTGTAATATCCATTTTATATAATTTAACCTAATTATTTAGAAAATTAATATTTCGTTTTTAATTAAATATTATTTTTAAATATTTAAAAATAAACATTATATAACTTATTTTGTTTCTAGTTTTGGTACAATTATTGTATAATATTACATAATAGGAATATAACTTTTATATATAATGTTAATCATCTATTTTATTTGGATAGATGTATCATGATTATTAAATCACTTGCGAGTCATTGTAGTAATGTTGTGTAATTTAATTTAAATGTTTAGTGAAAATATGATATACTATATATATACTATATATCATATAGGTAGGTATAGTACGTAGTTATAGGTATAATAGCTACATATAGTACCAATACCTCCTATAACCGAGGTTATAGGAGGTCTTGGTAATACATACCTACGTAAACACAGTGTCAATCTCATTAAAATCGATGTATAAACTTTATCTCCAATATCATTCTACTAATGTATAATATAAATCAAATATATGGTTATATGGTCAAAAAACCCTTACTAATATATCCATAGTAAAATACTTAGTAATAAGTTATAGTTTATAATTACTAATTTATAACTAACTACTTTAAAAATATATATTATAATAAATAATTACAATATGTAGGTAATATAATGTAGTTCATTGTAGTTCATAAAAAAGTAAAAAGTATATAGTGGAAAATAACCTAATACGGACACTATAAATGGTCATATCATTTTAAGACTCACTATTTTTATTCAAAAATTACAATATATTAATATTATATGATTATATATAATAATGTGATTATCAAATTTTATTTTATCTTTTAATGCAATAGATAACAGGTGTGTCCGTATTCGGTACCCATGTCCGAATACATGTATTAGCAAGGTGTATTTCCATTCTAGTTGTGGCTAAATGTCCGGGTACGAATCCCACTCGGAATATATTTTGTTAATCTTTTTACTATATATAATTATATTTTTAATATATATATATATATATATATATATATATTATATTTTAATATATAATAATACATTATTCTTCTAAATAAATAGATTACTAATACTATTTGAATAGTTTACTAGTTATATTTAAAGAATAAATTGATAATTTTATTATATTTACTGTTTACTAAAATATGTTGTAATACAATATATTAATGTTATATAATTGATATTAAATTGGTTAAAAAAACTTTACTGTTTATAAATTATTTACTTAAATGTATTATTATATTTACAATATAATTATATATTGTATATACCTATACCTATATATATATATATATATATATATATATATATATATATATATATATATATATATATATATATATGTATATATATATACATATATACTATTCGCATTACAATTAAGTAAATTCAAATTTATAATTAAAAACTAAAATATTTAGAACAAATTAATTTATAAGACCATTATAATAGTTTTCTCATCATTGCGGTATATCATAATATATATATATTATCATACATATATTATATATTATTTATAATTGACATTAAACAGGCTGTAAGGAACTATATTGATATTGCATGTACATATAATATATATAGATATATTTACATATACATATATACACGATATACTATAATAAAGGACGTGTGACACACGTCGTGTGTCCTGTCTATACTTTTATATAATTTAACATATATTTTCTTGCGGACTATTTACTCAGTGAATTAATAGTTGTCTTGTTAAATCTCTGTTAAATCACTTCCCTCTATTCCCTCCAGGTATACCCCCCTAATCATATGTAGGGTTTTACATTCAATGGCGTGTGTTAGGGCGTGTGTCTGGCTCGAGCGCGCGCTATATCGATCTAAACCCAGCAATATATAATAAAATATTATCATATCAAAATAAATACAAATTATATATATAATTACATAATATGAGGTAAAAAAAGCTAAATGTAATATACAAATAATACACCGAACAACAATACATGAAATATATAAAGATGATTATAAAGCATATGTGCTTTATAATCGTATTTATATACTGCATTCAGTTAACTGCATTTAAATTAGATATATAAAATAAAATTAAGTTTATTAAATTAAATTTATTAAAAAATTAATATATATATACATATATATATATATATATATATATATATATATATATATATTTGTATGGCTAGGATATAGTAGATGTTGATTCACCCTCTATAAACGTTTTCACATAATGACGCACGCCGTACATCGCACGCAATTTATCAATATGTATAAACATCTATTTCAGATCATATGATTGGCTTAAATCATCGTGAAGTGGCCACATTACTCTCTAAAAGGTGGCCACATTACCCGCTTCGAGGTATCACACTATATACAATATATAATAATGAATATTACTTACTGAAATAAATGGCATACACGCTTTGTTATAATTAAATAGTTATTTAACATAAAACCTTAATTTTCAATTTATATTATAAATTAGTGATTTAATAAATGTTTTACTAAACTTTTATTTCAATTTTTATAAAAGTAAATCGATTTTGTTTGTATTTTTTTAATCATTTTTTTTATTAATAGATATAATATATCATATATAAATTATGTTTACTAGTGAGATACTATATAATGTACCTATATGTATTTGAATAATGTTAACGTTATGTCTTTCCTAACCGTGTCACAAAGGATAAATTAATGAATTGTAAATATGTTTAAATATGTTTAATAATTATAAATCAAACATATTCTACTAGTACTGACATCTATATTTTTATAAAAAATACAATTTATTTTATTCTAGAATAATTATTTAAAAATTAGGAAAAAAACATACAATTTAATTTTAACATATACATCAAATCCCTTTTTATATACATTGTATATTATACAAGGTAGATATGTGTATAATTTTAGAATGATGTAGCATATATATTATTCACAATAGATAATAGATAAGTCATAAATATATTTAATAAATACAACTTTTTTTTATTTTGTGTAATATTATATTATATATATATAATATATATGATTTCTGCCGATTATTGGGATTATTGTTAATTTGTAATATAATATTAACAGTCTATAGTAGTATTATTAATAGTAAATTCATCTTTATATACTATTTATTCTAACAAGTGTATAAAAATATAAAGAAATATATAAACCTTCCACTCCGAAGTAAAACTTTACCAACTCCCCCTCAAATTAACATTAATGGACAGCTCATCACTTACTCAACCCACGTCAAAAATCTTGGTGTTATATTTGACAATACTTTTAATTTTTACAGACAACTGTCCCACATAACAAAACTATTAAACTATCAACTACATTCACTACGCCTTATTACTCATTCAATATCAATATCCACCGCTACTATTATAGCTTCTGCTTACATCCTACCTCTATTCGACTACTGCAATTTTATTCTTTACAATACCCCCTCATCGTATATTACTAAACTCCAAATTCTTCAAAATTATTTAGCTAGGTGTATATTCAACATACCAAAATACTCCCATACGCATATATCTCCATTCCTAGTTAAACAACACTGGCTACCTGTACGCCATAGAATCCTATATAAAACTCCACTACTGGCTCATAAAGCAATCCACCATGACTCTCCTGACTACCTAGCATCCCTACTCAAACTTAAATTACCAACTAGTACCACTACACGCTCCACCAATACGTTTTTACTTCAACTTCCTCCTAAACACTACTTACATTCAACCAACACTCGCGCATGGGCAATATCCGTCCCATACTCCTGTAACACTCTCCCCACATCCATCCGTACTACACCATCAACTCCCAACTTCAAGAAAATATTGAAAACCTACCTATTTAATATGAAACTTTAACTTAATATATATATGGACGGCCGATTGCTTTATAAGCACAGTTTAGCAGTCCGAAAACCGAAATGTAATGTATGTAAAGAGGACTTTACTATTAATAATATTACTATATTATATAATATATATTATATAGTATATATATATATAGTATAGTATATATAGTATATATATATATATTACATTTTTTAAATGTAAGTATATATTTAACAACTTACAATAGTATATTGAATATAATATATTATATATATATTATATATATAATATTATATTATATTATAATATTATATATATTAAATATATATAATATTATATATTATATATATTAAATATATATATATATATATATATATATATATATATATATATATATATATATATATATATATATATATATATATATATATATATATATATATATATATATTATAATGGCATATGGTATATGATATACTATATGCTATTATATATAGGAAGGTATAACCTACTATATATGATATAGTATTAGGTTTAAATATTGATATATTACTAAGTATACTAGGTTTAAATATACTATTAATAATAATGATTATTATAATATATTATTATAATTATTATAATAATATAATATTATAATAATATAATTATTATAGAATTCGTCGACAAAATATCTAATTACAAATACACCGTATAGGATATCTACAAAATAATGTTTACTATGTAACATAGTGTTACATATGTGTTACATAGTATCATACTAAGTAGGTAATAGTAACTTAAGTTTAGTTACTAATTATAATTCATTTTACAGAATTATAAATATATATATCCATATATCCATATATATCAATAACTTTATCATTTGATACTTTATTTTTAAATTATTATACTGCCATCTATAAATGAGTTGCTGAATTATAATTATTTTTGTTTATTATATGATAACATTCATGTTATATCTTATTTAATACCAATATATTGTTTACCTTTGTTTATATATTAATAGTATACTTAACAAATATAAAAACATTATTTATATATATATATCATATATTATTATAATATAATATAATAATTATATGCATATACATAAATAGTTTATAAGTTTTGTAAATTATTTTTTAAATTTCACATTTGTATATAGTTACAAAATGGCGAATAACGACATGGAAGATTTTTTGGATAAAATCGGCGACTTGGGTTAATACATATTAAATGCTATATAATATAGTATTATCAAATAACTTTATATATAGTATTACCAAACAGTCGTTGGTGTGATATAACAGTCTATTTATTAAAATGTATTTACATTTTAAATAAAATAGATTCACAAAATAATTTGTAAATTATTTTGAAAATATTAATCAATTATATAATTATCATAATGATATAGTTATATGATATAGTCTATATCATAATTATTTAGATAAGTATTAATATAATAATTAAGTTAATAATCATAATTTAAGTATTATAATAAATAAAGTAAATCTATTTATCTGCATATTATGATAATACATACCTTTATAGACTAATTAATAGGAGTACCAGTAAACTCGGACCACTTTTGAGTTAAACTCGGACCACTTTTAAAGTAAACTCGGACCACTTTTTAAAAACATAAAGAAGATTCGGACCACTTTTAAAATAACTATATTTTGTATATTTCTATAATATAATATGCTTTAACTTACTTCCACCTTATATAATTTTATTATATTTGTTAAATAAATTATAAAAAAAGTATAATAAAATTATAAAAAAGTATAATATATATTATTTGTAATTATATATATATATATATATATATATATATATATATATATATATATATGTCTTTAATAATTAAATAAAAATGTAAATATAATTATATACAGTGAAATTTTACTGTTAACTTATAGTTACCTAAGTTAAAGCATATTATGTTTTAGAAATATACAATATATAGTTTATATGGTTTGTCCGAATCTTCTTTATGTTTTTAATAAGTGGTCCGAGTTTACTTCAAAAGTAGTTCGAGTTCAAATTAAATGTTTACCTTTTTAAATATATAATTCCAAAAAAATATCATATTAAATGACTCTTTTTATAATTTATTTAACAAATATAATATAATTATATAAGGTGGAAGTTAAAGCATATTATATTATAGAAATATACAATATATAGTTATTTTAAAAGTGGTCTGAATCTTCTTTATGTTTTTAAAAAGTGGTCCGAGTTTACCTCAAAAGTGGTCCGAGATTACCTGGTCCGAGTTTATCTGGTCCCAGTTTACTGGTATTCATTAATAGCAACTGTAATAGTATTTAGTATGTATCTCGATTAAAGGCAACATTTGTAAACAATACTATGTCATAATTCAACTATAGAGGTCACTACTTATATCGAAATAATATATGAATATATAGTAAATGATTATATATTATAATATATA
The DNA here is from genome assembly GCA_964019155.1 of Osedax fenrisi. Classification (NCBI taxonomy): domain Eukaryota; kingdom Metazoa; phylum Annelida; class Polychaeta; order Sabellida; family Siboglinidae; genus Osedax; species Osedax fenrisi. The sequence goes on along the minus strand of OZ025240.1, from coordinate 32,982,150 downwards.
TATATATATATATATATATAAACTATACTTTAATATAGAGTATACAACTCTAGATGTGTATATTATGTATAAAACATGTGTGATTATATTGTATAATACATTATTTTATTTACAACTTATAATCAAGTAAATATTAGTCTTTTAGTAATATAATAATATAATAATGTGGTATTTACTATCGCCCCCTATAACTACATTATGTGAATTCTTACCTATAGTTGTCTGTAATAGTATTTAATATAGAAAAAGGCCTACAAGGCTTTTCCGAAACTTTTTTGTGAAAATTTGAAGACTAAATATTACGTAATGAATTTAAAATATTAATTAATTATTTTTGAAAATATAATACTTTATTGTATATAGTGATTACATAAATATTTTATATAAAAAATTGTTTTCTCTAAACATTTTAACGTAATTTTGAATCACCACTACTCTCTTAGAATTAACAACTCCCTTCAAGTCAACTACTCCCTTCCGTTACCTATGCATATAAATAGGAATGTATTCGATTATTTTGAATAATTTTGGATTATTTTCTAAGTTGACTAAAACATATCAAACATTTATATGATATATTATTAATGTTAATTAATAATTGTATTTTTCAAATAGTTATTATTATTAATATGAAACCCCACTTTTCTAATTAGTTATATATATATATATATATATATATATATATAAATAAATCCGTTTATTTCAATTACATTACTTTCATAGGTTAGCGCAAATTAATTTGATATTAATTATATTTTAAGTATTATAAATTAATAAAATATACAAATATATATATATATATATAATTTGTGCTATCCTATGAAAGTAATGTAATGAAAATACAGGATTTATTTATATATATATATATATGATACACTGTAATCGTGATTCGAGGTCAGCGTTAACAACGCTGAACATCGCCAGACGTGATCATCTCCGACATCAACTGCTTAACGGACAATAACGAGAACCGCAGTGACAAGTTTGTGAAGCTCGCCGTCGAACTGAAGAACGACGTCTCCGATATAATGTACCACGTCACCGACATGTTCCCCGATCACAGGGCGCCCAAACCCGACGCTTGCAGGCCGACCGTCGACAAAACCGGTTCGTCGTCGTCGCCTCCTCTATCTTCATCTGTTTAACGTCGCGTGCCAGTACGTCTGCGACTTGTAGTATACCGATAACTATTTAAACGTGTCGATATAAATATCGATTAAATATTTATTAATATATAATTTCGTCTGCAATATTTTTATATTATATTTTAAATTATTCTTAGATATATATATATATATATAATTGAATTTAAATATATAATTTAAACTCCTAATAACTACACATTTGTATTGTAACCAGGTGTTAATAGAACAGTTATCAATCAGAAAGCATTTGATGACGGGCCAATTATACCTATGCCAGGTTCATATCTCCATCTAGATTATATAACTAATACATTATACACATTATGTGTAACATATAAGTTAGTTATAATAAAAGATCATATTCTATTATTTGATATTGATTAAAATTATACCTTATTATTATTATTGTATATTACTAGTAGCATATATATATATATATTAGGTTGGAATGAATTTTGAAATAATTATGGCCGTCAGATTATGTCACGCGATAGTGATATAACGTTATATGTGAATTTATTGATATTATTGAACTTCACATATAACGTTATATCACAATCGTGAGACGTAACCAGACGGCCATAATTATTTCAAAATTTCCTCCAACCTAATACACATCCAGTCATAAATATTTCATAGATATACATTATTTCTTTGTGTATTACATTATCATCAAATAAGATGTATATTAGATCCTAAATTATAACATTAAAATTATTACATTAAAATTATACCTTATTATAATTATTGTATATTACTAGTAGTCAGGGTTGGCGGTTTTTTTGGTTTTTTTAAAAAAACCAAAAAAACCGATTTTTATGGTTTTTTTAAGGTTTTTTTTGTGGTTTTTTTGGTTTATTTGGTTTTTTTGGTTTTTTTATAATGAAATGTTAAGATTATTAATTAGAAAATATTATATATACCTAGATCGATTATTAAATGTCTGTGCAAAACATACATATATAGAGTAAGTATAACATATACAACACTAATGAATATTATTTATATATATTAATTATATATATATATATATTATTAAATTTTCAATAAAATATTATTAATATTAAATGTTAAAAATAAAGTAAAATATAATAAAAAAAATAGTTACAAATTGTAACAAAATAATAATTAAAAAAATAACAATACAGTAATTAGAAATATAATCAATATAATTCTCATTATTAAATTTTCAATAATATATTATTAATATTAAAGTAAAGTAAAATATAATAAATAAAATAGTTACAAATTGTAACAAATTGTAACAAAATAATAATAATAATAATTAGATGATTTCTAATAGAAATATAATCAATATAATTCTCGCAATAAAATAACAAGTTATAAATTGTAACAATATAATAATTTAAAAAATAATAATAATAATAATTAGATGATTTCTAATAGAAATATAATCAATTTAATTCTCGAAATAAAAAAAATAAGTTTTGCAGCCTTATCATTGCCTAATCGATTCCTTATTTTTGATTGAACGATTTTATAATGTTAAAAAAACCAAAAAAACCAAAAAAACCGACCAACCCTGCTAGTAGTATATATATACATACATTGGATGAAGACAATATAAAATATTTATCTTATTTTGTAGCCATTTTGCAAAAGCCTTTTATAACAATATAATATAATAAATTTATGGTTTAATTAGAATAGAATCATTTAAATTTAAATACGATTAAATATATATTTGTATATATATAATATATATTTTATTATAATTTATTGAATTTTATTAAAAATCACGAAATTTGATTTTTCCGTATTTATTTTCATTAAAATGCTTCTAAATCGCGAAAAATCTATCATTTTCCATAAAATTGTTGTTCCCCACACGAAAAAAGTATAAACTTTTGGGTAGGGGTATAAACTATAGTAGCAACGTCTTAAATCGTGGCAGTTGTTAGAGATTCCCGAATTTTCTCAAAACACAACTTGAATTTAAATATATAATTTAACCAACTAATAACTACATATTTGTATTGTAACCAGGTGTTAATAGAACAGTTATCAATCAGAAAGCATTTGATGACGGGCCAATTATCCCTATGCCAGGTTCATATCTCCATCTAGATTTATAACTAATACATTATACACATTATGTGTAACATATAAGTTAGTTATAATAAGAGATCATATTCTATTATTTGATATTGATTAAAATTATACCTTATTATTATTATTGTATATTACTAGTAGCATATATATATATATATTAGGTTGGAATGAATTTTGAAATAATTATGGCCGTCAGATTATGTCACGCGATAGTGATATAACGTTATATGTGAATTTATTGATATTATTGAACTTCACATATAACGTTATATCACAATCGTGAGACGTAACCAGACGGCCATAATTATTTCAAAATTTCCTCCAACCTAATACACATCCAGTCATAAATATTTCATAGATATACATTATTTCTTTGTGTATTACATTATCATCAAATAAGATGTATATTAGATCCATTCGCTTAGAAGTAAAAACCGCGTCCAAGTTCTAGACGGGATGAAATGACTCTATAACAATAATAATGATTTACTTCTAGGCCGAAACTCAGACGATTAATCGCGAGCGCGCGAATTAGAGAATAATCGTTGCGTCTATACAATTGTTGCGTCTATATAATGGTATTATATCTACCTATTTGAGCTTCGTAAATATTCGCGAGCGCGCGGATGTTCGGAGCGAATATTCACGAGTGAGCGACCCAACATATACGAGCTCTACGTAAACAGTAACGATAAGCGCCCCGTCACGCGCAGACGTCGCGAGAGACATGAAGATGTTCGAAGCCGACGCGAAGATGCGCAGCGAGTGTCGGGCGAAGCGCATCGTCCTGTGCGAGAACTTCAAAACCGAAGGCAACGATATGTTTGAAGTGAAGAACTACAAAGAGTCCATTAAGCTGTACACTAAGGTAAGCGCACTAGTACTATGTAGTAGTAGTAGTAGTAGTAGTACTGCGCTAGTACACTGTAGTAGTAGTAGTAGTAGTAGTAGTACGCTAGCAGTAACAGATGTGCTGTATCATCATTAGGGGCGCTGGAACGATGGTGTGTATGTAGAGGACAAAAAACCAATCAAAATAAATTTTGTGGTAAAAGTGGGGGGGGCCAATACATAGGGGGTCCCCCTAGATTTTAAAGTGGGGGGACATATCCCCCCTATCCCCCCTTGTTGCGGCAACCCTAATAATCATTCATAAGTACGTGTAGTTAACGCATGGTTAGTACCATCGTCGATCACAGTTATAGATATACGTAGTAGAATTTGTTAGTGTAAGAGTTAGTAAATTAGAGGTATGCTATGTAACTTAAGAATACATGTCATTTCGTACCAAGTCAATTCTTATCGAGTCACTTCGTACTAACAAACAGTCAATACGTACTATATATATATAAGTCAGAGTTTTGTGGTACTAATTGACTGGTATTCATATATTTCATAGCATATCGTTTATTTAATAAATCTGCTACCATCAAATTCTAATACGCATATTTATAATAGCGATCACCGTTTGTACACGATTACGCCTCACTCTTACACGCGATCGCTACCTCAGGGCATAGCGACGTTGCCCGACAACACGGTGATGTACACGAACAGAGCGCAGGCCTACAACCACGTCGGCGAACACAATCTCGCTATCAAAGACTGCAAGATGGCTCTCAGGGTTAATCGCAACTTCCGCGAGCGCGCGCGCTCATAGCCGTATATATAGAATATCAACCGATGCGAGCTAGAGCATCGCGTAGATGTATAGGTATTCATCGCGTCGCTCGGCAATCGCAGATAGATGATAAGCTGATCAAGGGTTACATCCACTGGAGCAAGGGTTTGTGTGGTAAGGGTGATTACGACGAGGCTATCGCTACGCTTCACGACGGTATCGCCAAGTGCCCCGAATACAAGAAAGTGTTTCTAGGTTCGTTTCGTTTAATAGTCGTTTCCATAGATCAACGTATTTAGGTACTTAGTTATCTAATCTATTATATAAAGATAACTTAGTAATATACTCAATATATATATATATATATATATATATATATGAAAATAGCCAATTGAAATTACAATGTTAGCAAATAAAATTTCTGCTCAAAGAAGATTACCAGAGATTATCTCGTAATCTATACTCGCGAAGAGGGGACTCTCCAATATTTATATATACATATATATTAAGTACCGATTAGAACCTACGAGTCTATAACCGGTCACACATGAACCCCTCTAGCTTGTTTGTATTAAATAATCTAGAGAAGTAGATGATAACTACCATCGCATTCAAGCGAGTGTATTCGCACACTCCCGACGACTAACATCACCGAGTTTGATGTTTTAAATTGAATTCGCGATACAGATAAATAGATGTACCGATTTAAATCAAAAAATGTACATATTGATCGTACGGTCTCATAGTAAAGACCCATGTTTTCATTAATTAATTGTGATGTGATTTAGATTTTTAAATTGCGTTCGCATAATATTGTCATTTCTGAGACAAGATTTTAATATTTGTATTAAATTTTAAAATTTCAGTTTATAATTTTCAAGTGTATTTACTACTTTTTTTTTATATAGATAAATTTATTTATTTCAATTGTGACTAATTATTAGCAGAATATTTAATTTTATATGTGTACATTTACATTATTGAAATATATATTTATATATATATATATATCCGGGTAACTTGGGACACTCTGTAAGTTTTATTTCAATTTAGAATTTAACGATAATTAGAAAAAAATTATTAAAATGAAATACAGATGTTAATGAATGAATGAATGAAATCAGTTTATAGACAAAGTCTAAGGAGGATCAGTGAAAGCGATAAGCTTTATTGATTCGATACCTCCTGACATTATATGCAGTGCCATATATCATCATATTCAAATAATTAATAAAACATTATTTTATTTCATAACTATTTTTAGTGAAAAATAATTAAATAAAATATACACGGGATATACCAGGACCTTATTAATACATATGTGTGTTTATAATATATGCTATATATATAGAGTAAATATTAATAAAATATAAATAAACAGTAAAATCTGTGCCCCAAATACATACAACGGTCAATATCGGGTCACCTTTAGTTCATGTATACATACACATTTTATAAAAATACAATTAAATTTTACAATCTATATCAGAGTATAATTGAAGTCATAGGTCTAATCATAAATTTGTTCATTACAAGTATTTATCGTTGTTTTATAAGAAAATAATAAAATTGATTCGTCTATAAAAATTAAATATCTATTTGATTTTACATATAACGTAACTCTGCTAGTGACTATTACTATATTTGTAGAATATATTTACACGGCCGGAAGAGAGAAGGTCAACAGTTCTATGGAGAAAGAGATGAAACACCTCTTGGTAACGGATCCCAATATCAAGTTAATGGCGAGTCTATTCGACACTATCCATAATAACAGGAGCATTCAGTCGGGCGTGATCGTGTACAAGAAGGTCAAAACTCTCATTAAAATATTGGAGAAGGATCACAAAGAATACGGTTAGAGTTCTGTGTATAAACACTGCCTACGATGCTAGGTTGACTAGGGCGTCGGACACTCGATTAGTAGAGTCTCGTGGGTCGGGGTATCATGAAGGGCCAATAAAATAAGTCTTCAAATAATGTTATCAATTTTCAAGGCCTCGTCCGTACCATTACTTAATTTAAAAAATATTTAGAATTGATTTTATATAATTGCGTATTAAAAATGATTGGTTCTCATTAAAACCACGTTGACCTTAAAACGAAAACGGTTTCGAAGGGACGTTAGAGTGATCGATTGAAACTTCTTCTATGTTCCTGTATGGCAGGACAGGACAAGACTCCACAAAAATGACGATAACAATAACAATAAATGAATAATTAACATTATTATGTGTGGGATATTTAGCTACACTACTTAATAAGTTGTCTTCTTGTATAAGTACCATATAGTTGTTTATAAACGATGCATGTTTATGCATAATTAAGCTATGCGTACGATCTTATAATGGATGTTATCAGAAAATGTAATTACAAATAACATTATTCATATTTATTTTTATATTACATATAACTATATATATATATATATATATATATATATATATATATATACATATTTAAAATATATTTCAATTATCAGAGTTATGAATCAAAAAATTCCAATTACAATTTTAAATGTTATGCTTTGTTTAATAGTATTTATCGTAATTTGATTATTATTTAATTAAAAGTATTCTTTATTATTTGAATTTTATATTATTTACTCTTATTGCTGATACATTCATAAATTACTTATTATACAAAAATTGTCATTGCAATATTATATGTACATTATTATTTAGAATAATGATATCACATTCTTAAGTTATAATTTATTAATAACTAAATATTGTTTTACATGTATATAAAGCTACCAATATTGACACATATACACACAATACTGTTTATAATAACAAAGTATTGTATATAAATAATATTTATTGATAAATAAAATATTTAAGATTGTAATCAATAATAGCAGCAATTATCTTTACTTCAGAAATGTGCATAACCGATAAATAGCATGCGGATGATTTAATTTGATTTATGATTTATTCTGATATTGTAATCGTGACACCAATATTTCAGAGAATGAAAGGTATTTCTTCAGGGCTAAAAATGGATTCAAACTCGTACACAATCATCCCATTATTGAAGAGTTTGTATATTTTTGGTATTAATTATTATATTTATTATATCTTCTTCAAGTTTCTTAAATTTGTACAGAATTAATATATATATATATATATGATTCATTAAATAACCTATATTAATAAATATCTACATTTTTTATTTAACTAATAATAATAATTAATATTATTATTAAATATAATTAATAATTAAAGAATACTCATAACAGATGGTTCTTCTATAATTGTACTAATATGGATAACAACAGATGCTACACTATTATACACCTGTATACCATTGCTTGTCTGAATTGTGGTTAGTTTTTTTTACTATTTTTATCTGTTTACTATTCTCAATATATACCTATTTATAATTATATCATATATATCATATAATTTATATGAATAGAGTATTTTCCTATTTCTCATATATATATATAATATGTAAAATATATAAAATATTCACTAGTTTTCAACAAACTAAACAATATACTCACAAATAGTTGAATTCGATCGCTTATTTTAATAATTTAATATATCGTAACGGCCGATCATTATTACGTTCACGCCACCCTCCTAGGGTGCGCGTCACACTCCCCCTACCCACTGCTGTAACGTCACCCCCGCCACCGCCGCCCCCCACTAGAATCCAACATCCTAGCCGTACTCGACGACCCGATGATACTGGACCGCCTACTGGACATCGTGTGCAACTCTATTAACCAGGTCACCGTAGGACATAGCCTCGTGTTGCTGCGTACGCTGCTCAACAGAGACAACTACGTGTTCACCAATCATCCGTTCATACAACGACTCGACGGCGGCAGGTTTAGCACCCTACTACGCGCGCACTTTAATGTGTAGCTGTTATCATATTTATTGAATCTCATATATATATATTGAATACAATACGAATAGCGGATACAAATATAATACTCTTTATAATAAGCGCGAGCGATAACGCTAGAAAAAGATTACTTCTTAATTCGAGTCTTTTAGAAGAAATAAAAACATAAAGAAACGAACATAAATCGTCTTCTAATAAAGTAATATTATTAATAATAATCATTTATTACGCATGTCGTGTATATAACGTTACAATAGAAATGAATGATAATAACAATGATGATATATCGTTTTCCTCCGACGTGCTTCGAAATTACTATATTCCCATTTTCCATCTCCTCTGCACAGTTATATATATACGTCATATATATATATATATATACATGTGAAAATCATAACTATGTATATATGTCCATCATATGTCCATATCACAGACTCGTTCTGAACGTAATGGACATATTTCAAAATGCCAATGAGAACCAGATATCCAGCGACCTCCTGATAAAGCTGTTCTCGTGTCGTCCGTTAGTTATCGTCACCAGGGGGCGCCGAGGGATTCAGTGATCTCGTACGGGGTGATCTCGGGTGCGCTCGTGCGCGATATGTAATTATTTAAAATAGTAAAATTTACACTGCGCACGTAATCACCTAACAAAATGAAGGCTAAGGGGATGTTACACACTTTGTGGGGTGAAAATAATTTTGTATTTTATAATATTACTCTATGATATGTTTTTTTAATATCTGTAACAAAAGTATTCATGAAAACAGTCTAGAAATGACTAACAAAGTTTATATATATTCAATATATTATATTCTCAATACTATAATGAATATATGATACTGTACTAAACAACTAATATATATTTTGAAATTATTATTACAATTATATATATATTATATTATATATATTCATTATATTATAATAATTACTACAATACTATAATAATTTAATAAATCTATATAATATAAATGATTGCATTAATATAAATTTTATAAATTAATATATATATATATATATATTCTCTATAATATAATAAATTATTGTATACAAATGTATATATATATATATATATATATATATATATATATATATATATATATATATATATATATATATATATATATATATATACATATATGTATACATATATATACATATATATTATAAATATATGGGTCATAAATTATTATATATAAAAGTATATATATATATATATATATTTGTCTAATATAAGTGATCCTATTGTATTTTTATTGTTGCCAAACTACAAAAGCTCTTTTCTTAAAATACTGAACTGATTCACACTAAACAGTGCATGTATAAAGGCTCTACATATACTAACTAGTATAGTTATATTATTATTATTTTTTTGCATTATACAGAAAACATCTGTTTTATAATTTCTTATATTTTGTATTTGTTTTACAATACAATTTCTATAGAATAAATTACAATAAATAAAAATTTTAAATAGTAATTTATATATATATATATAATATATTATATATATATATATACACTATAGGCTATATATAATAAATATTATGAATATATGTCTTATATTATATATGCATATATTATAAATACAATAAAAAAATAGATTGATTCAATTAATAGAATTCTGTGCACTAGACTATTAATAGACCATATGCTGCCTATCTATTTACATGGTAGACTGTGAAATGTCATGCACACAGTAATATCCCTTACACTAGATAAGTATGGTTTACAGTGTAGATAGATAACGGTGTTAGTTGAACATAGTTAATGTGTTTCCACAATTATCTAGGCTATGCGATATTAAATTTATTTCACGATTAAAGTGAAATATATTTGAAAAAAAAACAATTCCCTAATATACATTAATAATGAGCTCCGTTTAGCCCCTCGTATTCCTGCTTGGAGGATTTAAATATTTTAATAAATGATACTTAGAATGTTTAATTTCTCAAGTTTTTAATTTTATATTTTTCTTTGATTATATTAATTAATAATAATCATTATATTATTAATAATTATTACAATAACGTATATTATTGGTAGCAAATATTTATACTTTATACTTTCGACTACATATTTAAACTATATATTTGCCCTTAAATAAAATATCTATCGATAAATAAAGTTCCAGCGAATAATCTCACCCAACAACTACCACTATTACGTTAACTAACCATGACCCCTTCACCTCTAAAAGGTTCATGACCTACCTGTCGAAGTGTAATTTCAGTAGCACCTACATGAAGCACTTTGAGCGACTGGTCACACACAAAGCCTATAGCGTAGCTTTGACCTTGTTCGCTTACGCCCTGACCAATCCCGTCATCGCAGACATTCTCTCCACATCGGAGATTATCTGTTGCTATCTGATCTCGACCGAAGAAATCAAAGTATATACACTTAGTATCATCGTCTCGTATCTAGTGAATTAATACGCTACCTTTGCTGACGATAACATTACGTAAATAACATTATCCTACTTTATCGTTACTAGGAGTAAATATAGCAATTTTCATAATGTATATCAAGGTATAAAGCTTCTTATTTCTGGTCGTCGGCAAAATTAATCATCGAGTAAAATAATGCGAAATGATACATAACATTCTGCTAGATAAATACCTAGATGAATAACTCGTAATTCACTATTACTATCGGGCTATTATCGACTTATCTATTTTAAAGAGTACTAACCTATGTACTGTACCTTATACACTCAAACTTGTACGTCGTACAATGTACACTGTACAATAGACAGGTTCGTACTTTTTTCTTTTCGTAATTTTATAAACCTTCACATCTATGACAATTATGTATGCTATGATGAATAAGTGTTAACAATTTTAGTCCTATATCTTAAATAGTTTTATGTCACGAGACAATTTTATTTTAACATTGAATTCATATAAAATTTAACATGGGGGAGATATAGAAATAAGTTTTATTCAATTTTTATAAAATTGAATGATTTTTTTAAGCCAACTATGGATATATCCTAGAAACATATATTATAAGTAGTATTAACTATACAAGATATTTTTCATAACAATCTAGATGCCCAAATTTTATAAAATAATTTTAGTAAAAAAAAATATCTAAAAATTGTATAATTTAATATAAATAAATTATTACAATTTAATTTAAAAAATTAAAATATATAATTTATAGATGATAATAATAATACAATTCAAATTAATTAATAAAAAATTAACATCATTTGTACATTTTTTTGGATTTTTATTTGAAATATGAAATACAAAATATTTTTACATATTTTTTAATTTTTTTAATTTTATTTGTATAAAGGACATTTATATCTAACTTATATCCACAATTCAATACAATATGATCACTCAAATTTATGTAAAGTATAATTATATATATATTAATTTTTTTAAATTAATTATTTTTTTGAATAATTTTGAAATAAATACTTTGTAAAATGGTGTATTTTCTCGAGTTTTAGGAGACATTAATATTGGTAATTTGTAGATATAAAAATGAAATATAGATATTATATTAATAATAAATATAAATAATGGTATATATTATATTAATTCATTAAATATAATACAAATACATAATTATTTTTAAATATTTTTATTTTAAATGTAAACATCAAAGATAATAAGATGGTGGAATGACTATTATACATGTAATATTTTAAATTAAATTTTAAAATAATAATTTATATTTCAAACTTTAAATGCTTCGTGACCAAAGGTAACTATTTATTTATAAAAATTGTTAATACATATACTAAAATATAGATATGTATTATATGTTATATGAAGGATTAAATATTGATTCGAACGAACCGGTCTACCGTACAATGTACAGTGTACAATTAACACCTCAATAGTTTCAATTTAAAGTGAGATCCATGCGTAGACCGGCGTCATACAGTCTTCCGACTAGCCCCTACCGTACTAACCACGCCCCCGCTTCCATTAAGACACGCCCCCCGCCCCGCCGCAGGATAACCCGCTGATGTTGGAGTGCCTAGCGTTGATGTGCGTGCCCAAGGTCACCGCTCTCAGCGACCACGTTCCGCTTGTGATACACTGCGTCGTGCCGTTCGTAGCCTGCGCCAAGGTTATCGGGCCCGTCGCCGACCTCGAGGAAGACAGCGACAAGCGTAACAGTTGCACGTACGCCATCAATCTGATCTGTAAGTGCATGGTAACCGCGGAATCCACCGAGGGAAACCTAGACGAGGAGGTCGTCGTGGCTGTCATCTCGGCTCACAATGTTAGCTTACGATAACGGGGAAATAGTCGTATTATATCGAAGCTGCTTTAGAGGAGAATATTATATAAATATCGTTATAATTTAACGGAAAAAAAAATAAATTCTTCTAATAAATATTATTATTATTATTTTATATATGTTAGCATACGCCTAGTTCTAGATACGGTATAGTAACGGTAATAACTCTAGGTACTACGGCTAGTACCATTGCTAGGTGTACGTCACTGGGAGGGTGATGTATACCTAGCATTGTATTAGTATCGTATTACATTAGCTATAGTCACAGCCTGCGATGTTAGTAAACCCAGAGTTTCCGAGGGAAGATATTGCACTTGTGTATATTTGTGTAACCTAATAATTCGATACGGCCATCTAGCGGTATTAGTCTGATAATAAGAATTTTCTATATTTATTGTAATTTCTTAATTAAAATATCACATGATATAACATTTGATATACTATTTCGCCATCTAGTGTTAATGGTCAGATTCATTTTAAATTTACCTTTTCGAGGTACTAGAGATTTATAGGAAGTGCAATATCTTTGCTTCGCAAAATCTTTGGTATATCCATGGTCCTGTAGGTAGGGAGGAAACATGAGAGTATAGTGTTGTACAATATTATGATGATAATTATGATGCGTAGAATATCATCATAGCTATATAGCTATGTTAATAGGCATCTAGTCTCCTACCTGTAGTGTAAGCATAGAATCTACAGCTGACCTACACCTAGTCATGGTGCTAACTCGAGGTCCTATAGCTAGTCACATTACTAGGTAAGCAACACTCGAGAGAGAGAGAGAGAGAGAGAGAGAGAGAGAGAGAGAGAGAGAGAGAGAGAGAGTGGTATAGTATATCACGATAATATGAATGAATGAATGAAATCAGTTTATAGACATACGACATACTATGTATATCATACGTCTATGGAGGATCAGTGAAAGCCTAGGCTTTATTTTGTCGATACCTCAAATATGTCACAGCTATAGTGACAGTATACCACGTTAGCATGCATATAGTCCTATATTACCACGAGAGAGTGATGTTTATGTGTTACTATTACGATATTCTATACTAAATTTACGAGTAATTGATTCTGTATATTAGTTCAGCGAAATAGAGCACCATGTATATAAATGAACGATAGACGTATAATGCGGATGTTATGACTGAACTATAGCTTATTAAATAATCTTATATCACAATACATGCAATATATAATGTATATTTCGTGGTGATAATAATAGAAAAGATTCCACCTTATTGCGAAGATCTTTAGGTGAAATCTAAACGTATATGTGATAAAAACTATAAAATAAGATAATATACAATTTCTATATTTTTATAAAGATATATACAAAATCACAAATATAATTAAAATTTTCTACTATATTAAAACAATAGAGGAATTTTTTTTATAAATTAATCATATACTTGTGATCTATAAATAATTTTTTAGCAGCCACTCTTTCTATTCAGTGAAATATGGATGTATTAGTTTATTCCACTAAACGTCCAATATTTATATGTACCATTCGATCTATTTCGCTGCGTGGGGGATGCATTTCCCCCTGCATTTATTATAATACTTATCGCTAGTGACAATACGATATATATACATTCGACCTCTATTCTATAATACCCTTGGCAGAGATTCCCAGAAGTTGAATCAGTTATTATCGCCTGCTACAAGTTCTACTGCATTCTGGTGATGAAGTACAAAGATTTCATTCCCCAGCTGATCACTTTTAATGGTTTGACCTCTAGTAACATTAGCACCTCTACGCCTACTGTGCTAGCTCGTAAACATTTGACCTCTGCGACAATGTTGCACGCATACTAGTATGATATTGACCTACAACTTATGACTACAATGCATGAATTGCTCAGAATGCTAAGGCACCATACACGCAAGCAATGTGACGCAGGTTAAAACCCCGTCTTGACAAATAAAATAGCTCAAAAACAGTTATCGTACAGTTAAAAACAATGAAAATACATTTTTTTACTAATTAATACCTTAAATTATAATTTAAATTGATAATTATCAATGAAAAGTCTAGAAATTATATAAAATATTTTTTTTAAAGTGTTTTATAAATTAAATATTGAATACATTATGAAATCTACATGCCTAACTAATGTATATTATTTTATAACTTATATATTGATGATTTAAAAAAAAAGCATATTCTATACATTTTTGTATTTAATATTTGCATTGGTACAAATCCTGTATCATGATACCATTACAATGAAAGAGCTTTATTTATAGAAATATAATTATTATCAATATGAAATATTAAATTTTTATTTTAAAGTAAAATTTCAAATGCCATTTACTCTTAATACAAATTGTACACTAACTATACCAGTATAAATGAGGACACGGAAATAACTGTTAATGTTATAATACTAATGTTCTATATAAAGAACATATATATATAAATAATAAAACAAAGAGATATTTTCATAAATATAATTACGAATAATTATAAACATACAATTTCTATAGAAATATCATAATAAAATAATCACTATGTTTTATGTTTATTTTAATATATATATATATATATATATATAATATATATTTAGGTTGGAGTGAAATTTGAAATAATGATGGCGATATGGTTATGACTCGCGATAGTGATGTAACATTATACGTGGAGAATAAATAATGTCACTAATTCGCGTATAACGTTACATCACTATCGCGAGTCATAACCATATCGCCATAATTATTTCAAATTTCACTCCAACCTAAATATATTATATTTAATACAAAAAGAAAACTGGCTCAATTCAATATATAGATGTGTTTTTACTTTGAATAGATATATGTATCTATCACATGTGAATGGGTTAAATAGCATGTTATGTGGATAGATTCTTAAAATATTGAAAATAATATATAAAAGTGATCTTATATAATTGTGTACAACTATAATATCTCTAATTAAAACCTAGATGCCTTAACATTAGATCGGCTTTGAAGGAACATTGGAGCCATTTGTTTATAAGTAAAAACTTTGTCTATATTTCTAGATGGGATGGTCCATAAAGATAATAATCTAAATCACTAGCAAATAATATTAGATACCTACTACAACCTATAACAGATATCACTATAACTGATAACATATATCACTATAAATGATAACAGATATCACTATAACTGATAACAGATATCACTACAACTGATAACATATATCACTATAAATGATATATAACTACACATATAACTACAACTGAACATGCATCACTACACTAAATATTACTACAACCGATAACAATATCATTGACTACACCCCCGACCACACACACCTGAACAGCGATGCACCTGATAATGGACGGTGTACTACAGACCAAACACGACATCATAACCGGCAACAGCGCCTGTACCCTGTTGAAACTGTTGCCCACGTACCCTTTCATCTCCGAGACCCTGATGTACACCGACTGCATGCAGATACTGATCAAGACGGCGCGAGACGGCAGTACCGAGGGCATACGCGAGAACTGCGCCAAGTTCATAGCCAAGCTCTCAGTCAGAGATAGTAGGTTAGTGAACAGGGGGTGAATATGTATATAAGGGTTAGTGAAGAGGGGGTGAATATGTATATAGGGGTTAGTGAAGAGGGGGTGAATATGTATATAGGGGTTAGTGAATAGGGGGGTGAATATATATAGGGGTTAGTGAAGTAGTAGCTCCCCCTAGTGGGTGTGGGGTGCATTCATCTGTTCTACGGTGATAAAGCTGGGCCACACTTGCGGCGATACTTTCTCATATATCAAACCTGTTATATATTTACACATATTCACAAATTCGATTCGGGAGTATGGCCTAACCATTATCCATTCATTCTATTGTCTCGTTATCAATGAGACTATATATAATACACATTTGAAATACACTGATAAAGAACCAATTCTCAACAGTGTATATATGCATGCGAAAAATAATATTTATTAAGTTATATTAAAGAATAAATATTATATATTACCACCTTACCACATATATCCTTATGTAAATATATATATATATATATATATATAATTATTATTTAATATATATCTCTGAAATAATTATACTAAAATAACAAATGTCACTGATATTTTAGATTTAGAAAGCAATTAACGGAACTTGAGGGATTTGATATACTTAACACTGTGATCAGAAAGAGCTCTACCTTGTAATACTATTAACTCGTAACACTCTTGTTCACGGACATCTTTATATCTTCATATATATGTACTATTATCAGATAAATATTATAACTTATATGTTTTTTTATTGATAAAGTGTTTTAGTAGTAGTAGTATTAATAGTAATAGTAGTAGTAATAATAGTAGTAGTAGTTGTAGTAGTAGTAGTAGTAGTAGTAGTAGTAGTAGTAGTAGTAGTAGTAGTAGTAGTAGTAGTAGTAGTAGTAGTAGTAGTAGTAGTTGTAGTTATAGTAGTAGTAGTAGTAGTAACAGTAGTAGTAACCTATAACTTGTAACCTAATATTTTAGGCCCTGCCATTCAAATTCGTCATACATATAATGTTGACTAGTTGTTATTAGGGTAACCCAAAGATGTCTTAAGCTTATTTTGAAATAACGTTATTGATGAAATTGATAAGTAATTATATAGAATGGTATAAGGAAGTCTATTCCAGGCTATAGGAGGTGCAGAGATTGAGATGGCTCTTTTTTGTTATACAGATAATATACGCAAATTAGACAACTATAATATACTTGTGGTAAAGTCGTATAAGGAATAAGTAGGGTATTTTTGTAATCAGGTATATTATATAGTTTATTTTGTATTTAATTAGAGGCCAATGTAATGATTTCATATAAGTTGATATATGAGTTCTAGATAATTTAATGATATTGAATATGAGTTGGACAACTGAATTTATAAAAGTTGTAATTTGTCAAAGATTTTGCGAAGCAAAGATGGTTCACTCCCTATCTAAGCTATGTAATTATGTTAATATAGTTCTCATACCAACCACTAGATGGATACACATGTATTATTTTAAGTTATATTTAATATTATTAATTCATAAGGTAATTAATCTAATTATCAGACTAATATACTTTTAATATTTTAATATATATATGAATTATATTTTTTAAAATATATTTTAAAATTCGGTAACATTTTTATGAATTCACTTTTGGTATCTCCAAATACTATTTTTACGTAACACTTACTTTTCGATTTATATCGAATTTTATACATATCTTAATTTATATTAGCGTATTATTTTTCGAATTTACATGTAAACAGATACGAATCCAAAAATAGATTTAGTTCACATACCCGTCGCATTTGCGCTAGTGTCATTTTTATTTCAATAAATCGGTCGAGAGAACTATCTTTCCTTCGGAAAATTTTTGAATTTATGTAATAAATAGATATAGAATGATAGTAATCTAATTTAGGTAGAATTAGTTTCGTTACTAGAAGTTCAGTGATGTATGTGGTTAATGAAGGTCTGATAATTTAAATTGTATATAACAGACATTTATTGATAATTAAATGATAATGAATTGTCCAATATAATTCCAAGATTACTGGTTAATCTAGAGTAAGATATATAATCATTACTATTATATATATATATATTAGGAATAGTATTTTTAATTAAATTATTCAAAAATGTAATATAAAAAGCAGTTGTGTTTAAGCTATTCAAAGGGAGTTAGAGTTTAGCCATATACGTATAAATCCTAGTCAGTTGTATATAATTAGTAGTTTTTTAAATCCATATTGGCTGAAAGGGATCATGTAAATATTGAAGAGTATTGCTTCGAGAACAGATCCCTGCGGTACACCATGATGGATTAACTGGGGTGTAGATGTCAAAAAAGAACATCTTAATATACATCACAAATATGATTTAGTAGTAGTAGTAGTATATAATAAACAATAGAAATAATGTATGGTATTTATTTTCGCACGACTTTCGCGCCGATATCATTTAGAGGTCGCGTGCAGGCCTTCAACAGTTGCAGATCATCGCCGAGCGGCATGTGGACGCGAAACGCTTCGAAGTGATGGTTCAGCTTGTCGTTGAGATGCAGTTGCCAGTCGGACGATAGGGCCCCTTCGTCGCAGGCCTTTACGTAGAACAATCTCCCTATCCGACTGTGTATCAGCGACATCGTACAACTAGGCAAGGGGGTGGGGGTGGGGGTTGTTAGGGGTTATAACGATGTGTCATATGTGTTAATATACCATGTATGTTACTATAACATGTTGATTACGGAGCTATAAAATAGACGTAGCATTCGTTGCGATACAGTTGTCCGTATGCGTACAATATGTAATTATATAACACATTACAATACTTAGTTATATACATTTATATATATATCAGATATTGCCGTAGTAGATGCACACATCGAACGATGTTCCATGCACAGACAATTATACATCTACATCTATTGTTCTAAATATACACACAAATCATCAATATAAAGAAAGTGGATAAGCAATTGACGCTCGCAATGCACGTACAGATAGATACAAGAATGGCACTTTTATCTATAAATTAACAAAATGGCATCAGTTATTTTGATTGTATATTAGTCGTATTATATATGTCAAATATTAAAAAGTAGGCTTTTCATCGAAATAGATTAAAGTTTTACTTCTATCTATATCAATGGATTTAGATTATAAATATCAATAAAATAGTATGATATCTTTACATTAAATACACAAAATTATGAGGAATGTTGATATGATGTATTTAAAATATATAATTTTAATTTTACTTAAAATTTTGTAGTATATATAGTACATTAAAATTGGTAGTAATTATCAATGGATTTAGATTATTAATATCAATAAAATAGTATGATATCTTTAATTTAAATACACAAAATTACGAGGAATGTTGATATGATGTATTTAAAATATATAATTTTATTTTTACTAAACATTTTTTAGTATATAGTACATTAAAATTGGTAGTAATTATCAATATATATGTATAAATATATAATATTAATTTAAAATTTAGTAGTGGGCTGCGACTGCAGCGCCTCTATCGCAAATTTCCATGCACTACATTCAATTGCTTATCCACTTTCTTTACATCGATGACACACACATGTATATTACGTGTGTGTATATCACATGTCTAACAATACGCATGGCTCGTGAGTGGTGTACGCATGCAGACCAGTGCAGAGGTATTGAGGCTCTTTATCGCCGTGGAATATGTCGGGGTCGTTGCTGAAACACTCATCTATTGGAAGATTACGTAATTATGATGAAGTATTGCATCTGTGATCGGTGTTAGAATCAGTTACTATCTATCTCGTATCATATTTGTATTATTCTTATATACACTTGTTAGTGCAGCGTACCTATATAATGTTATTTCTACAAAATGGTTGTAATTATATTAAATTAATGTTATTCCTATGGAAGTTTAGCTTTGTATAGATTTATATCATTTCATTATAAATATATAATAACAACTTATTACCAGAGCCCTTCGTTATTGGGCTTTGTTATTACTATGCTAAAGTGAGAATGTGTTTTGTTTATTTGATAAAGGAAATATAATTGTATGAATATCATATAAAAAAGAATATATTTATGGGGAGATCTTGTGATGCACAGTGTGCATTGCACACATGTGGACGTAATCAAGTGTAAAATGTAGTCTATACAATGTAACATTCATAAAGATCACTGCATTGAGCTCATTTGTGTCTATTATGTTTATATTATATATGCACAGATATATGTATAAAAATATTTATAATAAGTATGATATCATATTAATATAAATAACATATTTTAAGTTGTTATTTATATAGAAATTAAATTTGTTATAATTATTATAAAATATTGTTCTCTATATTTATATATATATATATATAAATATATATATACTTTACATAAAGCAATTAATACAATAGCTATACCAGTATATGTGAACAATTCTCCATACATACACACATAGCGATACGTTAACATCTTAAAAGTAAACAGGCTTCAAACTTCACGTACCAATATAATTAATATTGTAAATATTCATTTCTTATTTTATAACGTGTGATTTCTAAACTATTTTTATGTAGAATTTTTTCATATACTAAACAAAATATTTAAAGTCGTAATATGAAGTAAGCAAATTAATAATACGATTTTCTATGACTCTATGCCATTTTAAGTGTTCTACACCTCAAAATAAATCAACTATATTGAACAATACTATAGTACGATCAATGATGGGCACCGATCCTTTTTTTACTGGATCGGCAATTCCGATACCGATCCTCTATTTATTCTCTTATGCGATCCTTTTCCCGATCCCGCTATTATTTATATATTTAATTAATACGATATTATTTCCTTATTGGAAACAATACATAGGGGAAAGTAACCTAATACGGATACTTTAATAAAAATGGTCTTAACATTTTATGACTCATTATTTTTATTCAAAAATTACAATATATTAATATTATATGATTATAGATATTATTGTGATTTTAAAATTTTATTTAATCTTTTAATTCCATAGATAACTAGGGTGTCCGTATTCGGTACCCATGTCCGAATACGGACACCCTATGTTATTAATATAGGACACCCTATATACTACTAGATAAACTATATATTATTGATGATTCAATTAGACAAATTACAATTATATTATTTATAATTAATTTTATGAATAATTTATTCTAATTAATAATAAAATTTAAGTATCTAAATAATACAAATTTTAGATTTAGTTTTATTGGTGGTATTATTATTAATAATGCACATGATTTTTATGAAAATCAGAATAGTTCATACGCTGCGCGCTGATTGGTTATAGGGTGTCCGTATTAAGACATCTAGATTTTCCGTATTAGGGACTTATATGACGATATATTCTTATAACTTAATGAATATTTGATAACAAATATAGACATTATATATATAATTTTTAGAATGCTTTATTTTTTAATAAAATAGTGTATCGTTAGTTTACTGAAATAGAAGTAGAGCCTACAAAGATAATAAGATAACTAACGAGTAAGATCAGTGGCGCCCCCTCCGAGAGACTTCGCCACTAGATCTATAGCGCACAAGGCGGCGTGGCGTAAAGGGTGCGGAGTCGCGACCTTCTGAATGTCGTGACTTCTACAGACGACCTTGCCACTGACGGGTTCCACGAACACAAACCCTACAGGAATCTGAATGTGATGATTAGATACTAGGTGAAGCGGCCACTATATGCAGACTCCGATGTCAATATAAAACAATAGTCTGATGTCAATATACAACAATAGTCATGTGACAATATACAATGATAGTCTGGTGACAATGAGAACAATACATAACATATGTTCAATAAATAGCAAATACAATTATGATCAAATGAACATAATAGATATCGTGATTGTTTTTATTGTTATTTTATTTGGTGGAGTCCTTCCATCCCATCCAGGAACTTAGATGAAGTTTTCACTTATAACCATATATGGCTCTAATGTCCCTTCGAAGCCGCTCTCATGTTAGGGCATCCATAGTTTTAACGAGAGTCGATAATTTATTTATACACGATCACTTCTAAATAATATTCTAAGACCCATTTTTTAAAATTAATTAATGGTACAGATATTAAAATTTATAATTTTAAAACTCAATAAAAATTTCCAATTCAATATATATATATATATTCATTTTATATTATAATAATGAAAGTATAGATGATTTTCAATGAATAGTTAGCATTTCTAAGCCTAACAATGACAAGTTGAAGACAATGGTGATTACGTAATAACAACAACAACGTGCACATTGTGTACACTGTACATTGTCTACCTGGTTACATGAATGACCTAGATTAGCCAGCTCTATCGCACTATTCATGTGCCGTTCTATATCGGATAGCTCCTCCGGGGAGAAAAGTACGTTATTCAGTGACTTCTCTAATCTGTGAGAGAGACGTGTTATTAGGGAAATACGAATCTGATTTGGTAATATATTATTAATCGTTGTATCTTTACGGATTTCTATTCAAATAAACTATTTTATATGTATATATTGTATTGTCACTTTAATAATAACTGACTTCAAGAAGTAAACTTGCTTGGGGGATATCATTCATATACAGTCAACTCTCTGTAAGTCGGACTATAGATAAGTCGGACACATTTAGTTGGTTTGGTTGGATTTGTATATAGTTCAATATTAAATTAATCGGAAAGTCGGATAAGTTGGATTGGATAAGTCGGAATATTTTATAAGTCGGACACATATTATTATCATTTTTATGATTTTTATACTGGATAAGTCGGACTTTTTATAAATTGTCAGAAATGTTTACTTTAAATTATGTATATTATAATTTTAGTAAGTAATATTATTGAATACAACATTTTATGTTGTTGATTGTTGCATAATTCCATATTTCGGTAATCCTTTAACTCATGCTGCGCATCTCATGTCTTATTTGCATGATATTTTGAATATCAGATAATTCGGACATCTCGCTAAGTCGGACACTTTTTTCGGTCCCTTGCGAGTCCGACTTATCGGGAGTTGACTGTACATTCATAATGTGTATTAGGATTCAAAGCGATTTTTTAAAAAGACGTGTTTTTGATTTTATAGAATTATTCAATAGACCGTGAACAATACAGACAGATAAGTGATTTTATTTTATTTGTGTGTATCTATACGTATAAATTAATAGTTGTAAAACAAATTAATATCATATATAATTATTATGCATGTACATTTATATATTAGATTATTTATTATGCAATGATATATGTTGATATATAAATAAACTATTGAGTGTATAAATATACCTATACAGATACTCTGTTGTTATTGAATATTTAATATAAAATGAAAAATATATGCATATAAATTAATAGTAGTAAAACAAATTAATATCAGCTATAACTATAATATAAATATATTTAGATATTAAATTATTTATTATGTAATAATATACTTTTACATATAAATAAACTATTGAATATATAAATATACTAGATACCTTTTATTTTTATTATGTCATCTAGAATGACAAATTTAGAATTGTCAACATCAATTAAGGATTATATAAAGGAATTATTTGAAGGTAATATTAAACAGATTTTAGAAAATAATACAGAAACAATAATTAAACTTAATGAAAAAATTGATGAATTAATCATAAAAATAGATAATATAGATAAAAAAAATAATAATAACAATACCACATATGCATATATTACATCTAAACAATTACTTAATATTGAAAGTACTATTAAAAAGACAATCAATAAAAATATTTCAGAAATTAATGGTGATAATTTAAAAAACAAATCAATAATAATATATAATGCTAATGAAAGTGACTTCGCAGATAATAAAAGTAAATATGATACTGAATTAAAACTTGTAAATAATATAATTAAGACTGTTACAGATGATTCTATATGTAATAATGTAATTAAGTTCCATAGATTAGGAAAACGAAATGATGTAAAGATACAAAATAATAAAATTAGACCTATAAAAGTAATTTTTAAAAATGAAATTGATAAAATTAATATAATCAAACATGCATTTAAATTAAAAGATTCTGAATATAATAAAGTTGGTATAACACATGAATTTTCTATAGATCAACTTAATATTCAATCAGACCTAATAAAAAAGGCAAAAAGTAAGTCAACTGATGATGTTAAATATAAAGTAATATTTATAAATAATTCCTTTAAAACAATATCTATAGTATCTGAATCACAACAGTATGATGAATAATACAATTCAAAACACAGCTTATTATACTATTAAGGAATATAATAATATACATAATACGTTAAATATAACTATATTGATGCTAAACATTAGAAGTTTCAATAAAAATATCAATACATTTAATATATTTTTGGATACATTAGTCAGTAAACCAGATATAATAGTACTAACTGAAACATGGTTAACTGATACTGATGATCCTTCAATATATCTAACAGATTACAAAATGTTTAAAACAAATCGTATACTAAAAATTAAAAAAAAAGGTGGAGGAGTTGCAATTTTTGCTCACAAACATTTAGATTGTTTATATATAGAAGACTTATCAACAGCAATTGATGATGACTTAGAAATAATCAGTATACAATTAAATTTAAAATTTAAATATAAACCTATAATAATCACAGGGTTGTATAAAGCTCCAAATATTAATAGAACTATCTTTAATGATTTCTTTTATAATTTGTTTTTAAAATATATTAATTCTGAAATTTTTATTTGTGGTGATTTTAATATTGATTTTTTAGATGTTTTTAATCCATTCACAATTGATTTTAATAATACCATTTCACAATTAGGCCTAAATAATTTAATAAAAATACCAACTAGATTATCAACTTATAAGAATTCATTAATAGATAACATATTAACAAATAGTAATTCAATTTTATTGAATGGTGTTATTAATACAGATATATCTGATCATTCTGTTGTGTTTACTACTTTGAATATAAAAAATAACTATACTAAAAGTTGTGACTATGTATATATCAGAAATATGCATAATATTAATGCATTAGTAAATACATTATCGATTTACAAATGGGACTATTTTTACACAATTACAGATCCTTCTATATGTTATGATGAATTAGTAATACAATTAAATGAAATGTTTAATAAATTTTGTCCCATATCTAGAAAAAAAATAAATAAAAATAGTATTAACAATCCATGGCTTACAAGTAAATTGAAAAATGCAATAAGAAAAAAAAATAAATTATTTAACACATATAAAACTAAAAACTGCCCTATCACATTTATTAAATATAAAAAACTAAAAAATAAAATTAATAAAAATATAAAATATGAAAAAAATAAATATTACTCAAATATTTTTTCAAATTGTAATCAAAAAGAAAATTGGACACATTTGAACACTATAATTAATCAAAATGTTGATGAATTACCCAAAATACTTAAATATGAAGGAAAAGAAATTATAAATATAAAAGATCAATGTGAACATTTTAATAATTATTTTTCAAATGTGGGTTTTAAAATAAATGAAAGTTTTTTAAATAAAAATATGACTAATGATAATTTGATTAGTGATAACATGACTAGTGATAATATGACTAATGATAATATAACTAATGATAATCATTTTAGATATTTTTTAAACTCTATTGAGAACAGTTTTTATTTTTTACCTATTACTGATAAGGAAATAATTAATATTACACTTAATATGAAATCTAAATCATCCAAAGATATAAATAACTGGGACATGAAATTAATCAAGCTTTTAATAAATTCTATTGCTAAACCATTAGAATATTTATTTAATTTATGCTTGGCTAATTCTGAATTTCCTGATAATATGAAAATTGCTATCATTAAACCAGTATTTAAAGCAAATGATAAAAAACAGATAATCAACTATAGACCCATTTCATTACTACCGCAAATTAGTAAAATCTTCGAAAAAATAATTTATAATAGAATGATGGACTTTATATATAAAAATAAAATAATTAATGATAACCAATATGGATTTATTGAAAAATCCAATACTACCCTTTCACAATTTAACTTACAACATTTTTTATTTACTAAACATAGTTTAAATAAAAAAATTGCTACGCTATTTTTAGACCTTAAAAAAGCGTTCGATGTTGTAGACCATGACATTTTATTAAAAAAATTAGAATACTGTGGTTTTAGGGGTCATGTAAATGTGTTTTTAAAAAATTATTTATTAGATAGAAAAGTTAAAACTCGAATAAATAATACTGTATCATCTGTTAGAAATGTACGTTTTGGTGTTCCTCAGGGATCAGTATTAGGTCCATTATTTTTTATAATATTTATTAATGACATATCAAATATATTTAATAATGATGATAATATAAATTTAAATATATATGCAGATGACACATCACTCTCTATATTTGGAAATTCAAATGAAGAATTGAGTAGTAATATGCAATTATATTTAGATAGATTATGTCATTGGTTTAATATAAATAAATTAAAATTGAATATTGAAAAAACTAAAATACTTCCTTATTTTAATACAAAAATTATAAATAATATAAATTTAAATAATGCGAACATAGAAATAGTAGATAAGTATACGTTTTAAGGTATTATATTAGATAGTAATTTAACATATTCGTTTCATATTATAAATTTGTGTAATAAATTATCAAAAATTGTATATCTTTTTCGGAAGCTAAAATTTCTTAACATACGCAATTTAATTATATTATATAATTCACTATTTTTATCAAATATGTCATATGGAATAGAAATATGGGGTAATGTTTATGAAGATAGATTAAAAAAACTAGTATTAATACAAAAAAAAACAATTCGAATTATCAATAAAAATATGATAGACAAGTCTCAATTACCTCTGATTCGTTTATCACACACTAATAATATGTTTAAATATAATTCTATTTTAAAATTGAATGAACTCATATCTTTTAGAATAATATTATTTTTTTATAACCTTTTACATAATAACTATAACATTAATCTAGATACATTTTTTATTTATAATAAAGACAAATCAAGATTTATTTTACCATTAATGAAAACAACGAAATTTCAAAACACAATTTTTTTTAAAGGCCCAAAATACTATAATAATATAATGAGTAATAATATATTAAAATCTGAAAATATACATAATATACACAAATTAAAAAAAGTATTAAAGAATTACTTTTTAAATAAATATTAGTTTTTATATTTTAGCATTTTAATAATTTTTAATATTTTTAATCTTCGTCAATTTTTAAAATTTTTATATTTAAAACTACTTGGGTCATATTTATGTTATTATATTTTTATAATTTTTTATTATTTTATTCGCACTTTTTTGTTATATAATTGTTTGCACAAGTTTTAAACATACTTTATTTTAATTTGTATATACTAAACCATTTGAATCATTTTATGTTATTACATTTCAATAATTTTTTATTATTTTATTCGCACTTTTTGTTTTATATTTGTTTGCACAAGTTTTAACACATTTTATTTTATTAGTTTATTTAATGGATTGATGAAACATGATGAAATACGCTGAGGGACATTATTTGTATTATTATTATTATTCTCTTTATATATATTTCTTTACTCTTAATATATTGAATTCTAGTACACAAGTCTTATTATTATTATATAAATGTCCCAAAGCTATTATATTCATATACTATGGAGGTATCGACTTAATAAAGCTACTTATAGCTTTCAATGATCCTCCTTAGACAATTGTCTATAAACTGATTTCATTCATTCATTCATAAGGACGTTTTTGAGTTTATAATAAAGTTAACCAAGTTGACTATATGAAATAAATACTAGTGGAAATAATGTACAAATTAAATAGTTTCATTAAATATATATAAATAAAAGTAATAATAATTATATTAGTTATGTCTGATATGTAATATTTAGCCAGTGTAATTTAGTTATATACAATTGATTTAATCAGTAATTTTATTAAAACATCATATTAATAAAATTAATTTCATAGATATATTACGATTACTTTACATTAATAGTTTAGGTATACATTAGTATTATTCTACAGATACTCATAAATACATGAATACAATGTATTTATTTATAAATATATCACTAGAAATAGCTAGATATATATAAATAATATTATTTGTCCATACATTACATCTATAACTGCTATGTTACATGCTTAAACATATATATATGGATATATTGCGATGTAGATTAATATATATATATATAGATATATATATATATTACCATAGAGTCTATGGGTGTGTGTTTAGTCAGATATTAGTGGGGCAGTCAAGACACTTGTATTCACTGCATGTAAAACTGAGACATTAGTTGTGTCGGTATTTCTATTTTTAAGTATGCGCGAATTTATTTACAAATGATTATACATTTTATACTTATACAGTTGCTAGTTAAAACATAGACACTGGTGTCTCAGTTTTACATGCAGTGAATATTAGTGTATCGACCGCTGGCCACTAGTGTCTCTACTGACGCTTGCCACTAGTGACTGACAACAAACACACCTTATGATACACAGTGTTGGGCAGTGCTGCACTATATAGTGTGATAGCTAGTACTATTTTAAAGTGCAGCGCTTTAGGGGGAATACACTGCGCATTATTTCACATGTAAATAGATACACAATTTTTTTTATTATATTTATATTATACAAAATGAAATTGTATCATATTTATAATATATAGTATATATATATATATATATATATATATATATATATATATTGACATACAAATAGTGACAAATAAGGCTTATTTTATTATTATATTCCATAGAAATTGTATATTTACAATAGTTTTAAATTATATTTATTAAAATATATCTTTATTTTATTATTTTCATGTTCTTTATATATATCAATAAAAATTAGTACCATAACTATAATAGTTTTTTCTTGTTCCTAATGTATACACTACAATAATATTACAATGTAGAATTATGATATAAAAAAAACTAAAATAATTAATTTTTACCATTTTTAACTATGTGACTAAAAATAAATACTGCAGAAAAAGTGCAATTATGATTAAATTGTATATAAAGTGCGAGTGATATTTATAGAATACATAGAGAGCTAGTGCGAGTGCGAGTTTGACAGTTATTAATTCCCCAACACTGCGTGCATATATGTATATATTGAATACTGTGCAGCGCATGTACCGTAGCGACACCTACGTTTTATCTTCGTGGAAACTAGTGGGCCAAAGCGCAGCCGCTACGTTGTATTGCGATCGACTGAGGGGAGGTTCACTAGGTATTGTGCAGATATAACAGGAACCTAGGCCTTCGGGGGGCGGGCAAGTATCCGGGAACACCTGGTAGGGGGAGACTAGGGTAGAATAACGGCTCACGGGGGGTTAATGATCGGTGTGTGTGTATGTGAATAAGTCATCATAGTTTAACTATACTAATATATAACATAACAAATACTATTGCACACTTTTTAGGTATAGAAAAGTAAACAGATTTAAAAAATTTGTTTATGGGTATACTAAATTTAATGTGAAAATTTAGTTGTAGAATACATAGTTATTTAATAATATACATATTACTACTATAAATATATTATTTGTTATCTCTATATGAGAGTTAATAGATAGAGTTAATTGAGTTAAATATATTTTGTTATCATGATTAAAAATATTGATAAATAATAAATAATTATAATAGTTACATAATGATTTAATATATATACACACACACATACATTGAATGCTAGCCTATATAAACCAGTGATTGTAAGTTGTCTGCATCTAGATATGTGGGCAGCGCGTGAGTTATCAGTATCTTGATAGCACCTATAAGTGTATGTATATGTGCATAGCTACGGTATTCAAGGTGACCTTGGGCTAACCTCCGCTGCTCTTCACGCGACGCAGGTGTTTCCACTTGTGTTCGAAGTTAGCCGATATGTACCTGCACTGGCGATGTACGATTAGCCAATGAGATCGTAGTACTAGGGATAGGGGTAACCAGTGATCTAGTGCGAAGCAAACGCGTGTTGTTTGGGTATTTCGTATGTAGTGTAAATTCTACTATTTATGATTAATTATTTATATTATACGTATTATCATCGAGTGATTGAGATCCTCAATCTGCACGAGATAACTCCCCATGAAATCACTTCGCATAAGATCACTGGTATTCTTCGTAGGTACACTAACTTTAGTATGACGGCCGTACTTTTAGGATCTTTGATGTCGCACACAACGCCGTAGTCTGTAGTGAGCGATTATGTAATATGTTGTATAATCGGTGTATAAAGTTAGTGTATGATAAGAATTAACGGGATCTTAATTTAGAAATAACAGTCAATATTACCTTGCGAGATTTTTATTTAAAAAGATATTCTAAGGATGTACGTTGAGTAAAAGTAAGTAGGCACCTCGACATGAGCTCAATTCAATTAATAATTCTTTAAAGTAGAGTAAGGTCATAATATTAATACTATCAAAAGTGTGGCTGTAACCTGCATACATGTCGTATCGCGAATCATTAATTCATTAGTTTATATTTTATTTAGATTTAATAATGTAATTCATAATGAAATAATAGTATTAATTATTAATATTGATATCACTTAAAATAATATTATACCATTGTTCAATACCACGGTTATTTGCGCAGTACAGACTTCTATTGTGGCTACATATTACATAAGTGTACTACACACTAGGTAGCGTGATATATTCACGATTATTAAATAGTAACCTGTTGTTATATCTCGAGTGAATTTATCGGCGAGTATTTGAGTAATCGTGATACCTGTTTAATTATGATTTTATTTTATATTTAATTATAACATATTTTATATACGTTATACACTACATTATACAGGTACACTACATTGTACATCGAACAATTATAATATTGTTACATTATAATATCATAATTAAAATTATAATTATGAAAAAATAATTATTTAAACATTAGAAATAAGATTAAAATAAGCACATTTATAGATTAAATTAATAAATTAAATACTCTTAGAAACATGATTGATAAGTAATATTTAATTATTGACATCCTTATCATTATGAGAGATATTATAATACATGAATAAAGGAATACATCACATCATATGTATATCTACATTCTTACATATCCTGAAGTATACGATAGTGCAATAAGAATCATATAATACAAGTTAACGTTATTTTACTTATAAGATGATAATAAAACAACACCGTATGTAAAGTCGAGGTGATTATATCAAACTATTGTGTGTAATATTAGTTTCACATTAATGATTTGTAACTTTAGATTCTCTGACAATAAGTTTATATATTATTAGATTTAACATATTTTTCAGAATATAATCGTTTGCTAATAGTGTGATCGTAATAGAAAACATTATTAGATTAACACACCATTCTCAGTATTACAAAATTACTAATTTACTTTATGACAAATAACATTATAACTTAATATATATCCATGATTTATGATATATATATATATATATATATATATATATATATATATATATATATATATTATATATATAATATATCACTATTATTACCACCTATGGTAATAAGAGCGGTAATAATCGGTAATAACCTGTCCTGTAAAAACAGGTTTTTGTCATGGTAAAAACCTAGTATTGTCTATATAATTAAATATAATATTATATCTATATTATATTAAACCTACTATTGTCTATATAATTTACAATTATATATTATTTATAGATTTTATTTGTAATTGATATATAGAATTATAAATTTAAGATATAAGATATTCCGAAGGAAAGATATTACAATTACGCGAAATCGTGTAATTCGAATTTATATACAAAATACCGCAGTGCTACCTATAGCGAGTTACTTTTAGGAACTATGTGTTGTTTATAATGTAAATTCGTATTTAACTATACACTTTTAAAATGTTAAATAATATGCTTTAAATTAATATTTATATGATGAAAACTAAATGTTCATTACTAATATATAAAAAACAAATATGATATTTATATTTTAAATGCTACAAGTATATATTTAGTAAGTAAAAGCTAATTTATATTGCATGTAATTTAATAGAGCATGAAAGCATTGTTGTATTCAAACAGAGCCGTTTTTTAAACTAAGTATATATGTTACTCGTATGAAATCAAGCGTAACATATTTACTTGAGTGACATATATT
This sequence comes from Osedax fenrisi, assembly GCA_964019155.1. Taxonomy (NCBI): domain Eukaryota; kingdom Metazoa; phylum Annelida; class Polychaeta; order Sabellida; family Siboglinidae; genus Osedax; species Osedax fenrisi. The sequence continues at coordinate 32,949,490 of OZ025240.1, read as the reverse complement.
TATTAGTTGGGCAGCTCCTATATATTAGTAGGACCGACCAACTTGAACTCTTACATATATCGGCGGCCTGCTTCTCCAGTCACCGTGTTGAATACACGCTGTTTTATAACTTATTCATCAACTGATTTATACATAACTGTATGACATTGTTTACCTGATTTGGGTTTTTTTATAATAGACATTTTTTTAATATCAGTATGATATAATTATATATAACATTTGGTTCACTAATAATATATTATATGTGAAAATATATAATTTAAATTATAATTTAATTACAAATTCAAATAATGTATCAATGAAAATAGATATTATACGAATTATAATAATAGCAACTCAGGATAAACCATTTTACTATGGATTTTACTATTTATACAAAATCTATGATATTAAAATGGTTAATTAGCATAATAAATGAATAAACATTTTTTCATTCTTTTAATAATTTTATCATAAAATATCAATCATAAAAGTTTTATATATCTATGTTGTTAATATGATTATTAATAGAGCAATTACTTATTAAATTATTAACTTATTAACTACTCATTTATTAACAGAGCTAGAGAGAAATTCTGTTAAGCTCTGTGTATAGGGGCATTGCCTTCTTTCATAGATATTGACCTCACTCTAATGTCTATGCCTTCTTTAGCTTTGAAGATAAAATAGGCCATGATAATAGAGACATTCCATATACATTAATCTAGATAAAGGAAATATATTAGATAACATTTACTATTTCACTAATTATAATTAATTAACTAATCGACCTATAGATCGTGGAAAAACCATCGATATAAAGAAAGAAGAAATTCTTTATATCATAAGAAAAAACATGCATCATTAAAAATATGTAATTCCATTTCCTGGTTTTCATTGTCTAATTCAATCACGGCACATCACGCTGTCTCATTATACCCTAATAAATATGACCACTACCCACCACTTATTCATTATATACAAATATATATATATATATATATATGAATTATAAATTATAATGTGGTGTTTCATATAGCACCTTTATATACACATTTCTGAATCTCATATAAATGTGACCTTACTTTTATATTGACCTATACCGAAAATATGATATTACATAACGGTTTCGGGCAAGACCTCCTCTAACCTCAGGTTATAGGATGTCGTGTCGCGTACCTCACCCATTGAGATTTATCTATAGATTTAGCTATAGCTCTATTACCACACCACACGTAAGTGTATTAAGTCATTAAGGTGTTATATTAACTATCTCGAAGTAGATGTCAAATAATACTGTTGGCCATAGATATCGGAGAAATTACAAACATATTCTATACGATAAGTTGCAATTTACAATAATGTGTACAACTAATTGAATGGATAAGAGAATTAAATAGATGTAAATTCAATTTACTAAATTGTAGGTCCTATATCATTAACATTAATATGATAATGATCTAATGAACGAAGGAGATAATCTATACCTTATAAGTCTTATATCTAAACATCAACTATATATCCCATTGTATTTTCAAAAAACGGGATATAAAGTTGATTTGACGATGAAATAGTGAAATCCAGAAACATTACTGGTATTTTTAATGATAATAGGTTTTTGATTTAAATAATTTGTCTGCGATTAGGAACATTTGGTTGTGGAAACACTGACTGCTAGAACATTATCATGCACTAATTTAGTAATAGCTAACACTCACATTACTTAAAAACTACTCAAATATATTCAAAAATACGATAGTGCACACCAGATGGAAACATTAGTGTTTCCGATCTCATATTAAAATCGATTACATACAAATACCAAAAAGATTAAATGCGAATATTAATAGAAATACCTATATTTTATTCTATAATCTTAAATTAAAATAACAAAGAAGTAGATATGTGCAAATTAATAATAGAATACTAATTGATGTTTTAAATAACTAGACTCGAAAGTAGCTTAAGAATTTCAAACAGAAAGCAAGCATATTCTCCTCAATTGTAGCATTAATCATCAAGGTGTACATTAATATCATCCAAAGTTCACATAATACTTACAATTAGGACATTATCCCTACAGCTAGCAAAGTATCGTATGAATCATAATAAAGGAAACAGTTTTAGAATATCGATGATAATCAATATTAATGTAATAACGTGAGAAGATTAAAGGCATCAAAGTGTATATACACAACGTATGCGTATATAAATATAAAAATAGCTAACGAATTAAGAAAGAAGCCTAATTAAACAGATATTTAAACTGCAGCATTCCTAGTGGAAAAATATATTTGAAAACATAAAATTAGTTTTTATCATGACTATGAATTAGGAAAACGTTTGATAGAGTATGATGATCTCTGGAATATAATGAACTACTAAAATATTGAGAAGCACATTATCAATATACTAAATAATTAAGTATATTATATATATATATATATATATATATATATATATATATATATATATATATATAATATAGATACATTGTACGAGTATAGCCAAATAATCTTTTAAATGTTATCAATAGTATGAATAATTTAAATAAGATGGTTAAACAATGTTTATTAACTAGTCATATATCTAAAACAAATAAACAGTAGTATTATAAATGTTTATTTGTGTCAATTCAATGAATAAAACTAAAAATAAGATCTACTTACATAAATATATATATATATAACTATTATAGAGTATAATATAGTTTTATTCAAATCATGATCCTATTATTACGGGGCTGAAAATTACTATATTTTAGTAAATATATGTATAATTATAGTCAATATATAGAGTCTAGAAAATATATTATTATAATAATTTATTATAATAATAATTATTCAAATTATTAAGTTGTATAAATCACTTTTAATTGAGACTTATTTAATAATTTTGCTGATAATACGCTATTTAAATTTGGTTTAAGAAACCATAAATCATTAACGATAACTAGAATTCAATCTATCAATGATAATAGAATTATAATCAGATATCATCGTTGTTGCTTTCTTTTCTTGAGACGAGAAATCGCATTCTGCTAATTTTGTTGCAATGACTGAAGAGATACGAGTTAAGGGTAATAATAGGGAGGCGATACCATTAGATGAATAATACGAATAATATGTATACATCAATGAATACGAGATGATTTAGTTATTATTTAAATATAAGATTATTTAAATTAAATTAAATTAATTAAATATTAAATAAAATATTAAATTAAATATAAGATTAAATCAATTTTATAAGTAATGCTTTTAAAATAACATAAATTACGCGAAGAGGGTAAGGATACATTCTTGTAGTGAGAAGTTGTTCTGTTCCAGGTGTTGCCATTTCCTCTCCAGATTGCCAAGCTGTAGAAACATGATTCATATTAAAATGATTAACGTTAGTATGCTACATGGGCAGATTGTCGCATCATCAAATTATACATATGTAAAATCATAATAAAATCTAATAATACCATAATATTTTATTATAATCTAATACTATTTATAAGTTGATGTTTTAGAAATGAATGCCTATTCGTACAGAGTATAGTTCCGATATATCGCTAGTGGTACATGATAACATACGACTAATCGCGCTACACACACACCGACCTGAGAATGAGTCTCGTTTTCGTTCAGTTCCAATTTAGCGGATTCGTATTTCTTGGTGATTTTATGGAGGACGTCTTTAAACGATTCTTTTTCGTCGCGCATCGTCACTTTCTCGTCCATTAGTTTCTACAAATATGTCCACGAATGAAATACATCCGCAATGCACACAGCATACGGGTTCTGAACTTATTAGTGATGAGTCATCACTGAGTCATCACTGATGACCCATTTTGTTACAAGAAATGCTACCTTTGCCCAAAATAAAAAATATATTTGGATAAATAGTTTTAAACATTTATAATATCGGTGCGATGCATGCAATAATGAAGAATGAACTAAATGTAATATTAAAATATTGATTATATAATATTATTCTTTGATTTACTATTAACCAGAAATCTAGAATTGGAATAATTAGTCGATTACCGTTTGCAAAGCCTAATTACCCTATTTAGTGTCACCACTCATTACCCTATTTAGTGTCACCACTCATTACCCTATTTAGTGTCACCACTCATTACCCTATTTAGTGTCACCACTCATTACCCTATTTAGTGTCACCACTCATTACCCTATTTAGTGTCACCACTCATTACCCTATTTAGTGTCACCACTCATTACCCTATTTAGTGTCACCACTCATTACCCTATTTAGTGTCACCACTCATAGTTTAAGAACACCCAGGGTTCAGAGCGAACCTTCTTCTTGATGTTGGCGTCGGCTCTCAGTTTGTCGATGTCATTGTACTTCACCAGATCTGTGGACATCCTGTCTATCTTCTCCTTGAGGTTCACTAGCTCGTTGTTGATCTTACTGTCGAGCTGTTCCACTTTCTGTAGATCGGAATGTAGCTTCGCGGTTTCTGTTCGGCGAGGTAATGAACACCAACTTATATAAATTAATATATTAAGATTTTAAAAATCGTACATTAAATTCATACGATAATTATATTTATCTACAGTTATGATATATATTTAAAGTTACAAAATGTATTTATCTTTATAATACAATGCGGTAGATTGATATTATAATTAATTAATTGTATTCCTAAAAATATCAATGTTAATTGCTATTTAAATTATATATATATCGATAATATAATTATAATATATTGCATAATTATTATCGTGATTTGTCTACTGAAGGAAACCTCCGGCTAATCCCATGCTAGTTTGCTGCGATTTCTCCATTTCAGATTCCTTGAAGGTTAAGTCCTTCTTCATGGTTTCCAGTTCATCTTGAGATGGCAGCACATCAAATCTATTCATGTTCTACAAACACATCGGAGTAAACATGATGATAAACGCGCGTGTGTGCATGCGTATGCATGGTAAGATGTATGGTAAGATGTATCGAAAGATGCGTGGTAAGATGTATGGAAAGATGCGTGGTAAGATGTGTGGTAAGATGTGTGGTAAGATGTGTTGTAAGATGCATGGTAATATGTGTGGTAAGATGCGTGGTAAGATGCGTGGTAAGATGCGTGGTAAGATGTGTGGTAAGATGTGTGGTAATATGTGTGGTAAGATGTGTGGTAAGATGTGTGGTAAGATGCATGGTAAGATGCATGGTAAGATGTGTGGTAAGATGCATGGTAAGATGTGTGGTAAGATGCGTGGTAAGATGCATGGTAAGATGTGTGGTGAGATATATGGTAAGATGCGTAGTAATATGCATGGTAAGATGTGTGGTAAGATGCATGGTAAGATGTGTGGTAAGATGCGTGGTAAGATGCATGGTAAGATGTGTGGTGAGATGCATGGTAAGATGTGTGGTAAGATGCGTGGTAAGATGCGTGGTAAGATGCATGGTAAGATGTGTGGTAAGATGCGTGGTAAGATGTGTGGTAAGATGTGTGGTGAGATGTATGGTAAGATGCGTGGTAAGATGCGTGGTAAGATGTATGGTAAGATGTGTGGTAAGATGTGTGGTAAGATGCGTGGTAAGATGTGTGGTAAGATGCGTACCCTGCTCATGTGTTCCATTATCAGGACGATGTCGTCTTCGGCTTGACCGTTCTTCTCAATTTCGGATTTCCGCGTTTCTTCAAAATTCGTTAGGAACTCTGCGAAGGAATGTATTATATTGTACGACTTATAAACTTCGCGTGTAAATTATACTTGAATAGATTGAAAGAGAGCAATACGCCGAATATTGAACTTAATTTATAATGACGAGATAATATATTTTATAACGATATTTAATAAAATCATTTTGGGATATTGGATTATATTTTATAATAATTATCAACATAATATTAATGCTTCTATAATGGATTACTCGGTATAATATATTATATAATGAATTATTAGTAATTCAATTAAAATTTTCAATATTGTAGGTAATTAATAATTAATTTTAAATACAAAATTATATTTATTTAATTTTATTAAATTACATATAATTACTAAGTAAGAAAGTTTACAAAATTTCATAATTATAATTATATAATTATATAACTATATTATATTGTGTATATATAAACTATAAATAAACAATATTAATTTAATGAATATAAATAATTATATAAATAATTAAAATTTAATATCAAATGATAAAATATACAATATATTTCTATATTTTTACTAATTTGAAATAAAAACAAATGTATATATCAAAAACTATATATCTAAATTGATATTAATATTATTTAATAGCTTTTAATATAATATAAGTAAATATTAAGTAAATTTAAGTATATATAAAATTATTAGCGCATAACATATACAAAGTTATTAATTTAAATTATTATAAAGAATTATTACCATCCATTACTTCTTCGCGCTTTTTAAGATCCTTGTATTTCTGATTTCGTTCACCTTGTAGTGTATTATTATTATTATATAATATTAATAGTATTAATTTAATACTATGTATGGTTTTTATGATTAATTTTAATTTTAATATTTTATAATCGATATAAGTATCTATTACTATTTAATAATTACTATTATTAAATGATGGACAATAATTATTATAATATATTACTAAAATAACTACACTTATATAATTAGTAATATTAATATTACTAATTATGTACTACTATTTAATAATTAATATCATGTGATTAAAATGACTTTGATTATCTTCCATATTTGATTCGAGTTGCAGAGATTCCATTTTCAATCTTTCTAGAGATTCTGTAATATTCTTAGATCTAGCGTGTATTAAATGTGAATATAAGTGTTCATTACCTATATGATAATAGTATAATAATCGTAGACAATCATGATTGTTCTAGAATAATAAGCAATGATTATAACACAGAGGACAGGACATCATATCTCCGTTATATACTGTAATGGTTACTTTTCATACATTGTATTTTTATTTATTACATTACATTGCAATTTTGTATTTTTCAATTATTATTTGATAACGATTATAGGGTATAACAATTATGTAAATATATCTAGTTTCTATTCACTGGTAAGTTTAAAACGTACAGTTCCGAAATACAATACGATAAAATCATTAAAATGTCAAAGTTTCCTGATAATGTATAGCCAGACTTTCACGTTGTACATTAATCTAGTGAAATTCGTGTGCCACTGTTACTAGTTATTTAGTGGGGTGCTTGTTAATAGCAACTGGTACTAGTCATTTAGTGGGGTGTTTGTTAATAGCAAATGTTTCTCCATGGTGGCAATATCTAGTTATACTACATCACCTTCTTATTGAATATAATAATTACTTTTAATTATAGTACTATTGAAATAACAAATTTACACTTAAATTCGTTAGTAAATATACATCCATAACATATTACGTAAAGTAGACGGTGAGATTGTAAAAGTGTGAAATTTCGAAATTATATTTAACGCGCGATAATAATGTTTCGTAACTGTTTCTCCATGGTGGCGATCTCCGAGTTGTCTTCCTTCACCTGTTTCAGCATTCGTTCTCGTTCCTGAGCCGGGGTTCCGCGCTGTTCGTCCTCTTCGATCATCTGATCGCGTCGTCTCTCGAGGTCGCGCAGTTGCCCGTACAGACGGACGGCTTCCTGTTTCACCGGCGACGACGCTAATTCCTGAGAGAGAGAGAGAAGGAAGATATTGTAGAGAAATAGTGGACGGGTAGAAGAGGTAGGGAAGGTGTAGAAGATATAGAGGGAGTGTTAGTATGTAGTATATTTATAAAAAGCATTCAATAGTGGAAGAGGATTTTAGCAACACGGTTCACTGATATAATTGAAAATATTATATTCAAATATTCTTATGAAATATATATTGAATATATGAAAAAATTATATATATATTTTATAAATATAATTATTAGAGACTATGCGTGAAAATGAAATATAGATTAATTCTAACTTCCTCCAACGTGTTTCTCTTTACGTTCAGTTGATCGATGTTTTGTTGGCTCATCTCTAGTTGTTTCAACATGTGTTCATTTTGATCTTTGAGTTTCATGTATTTCTGTTTATTCTCGCTTGACTGAACACGATATGCGATCATTCTTTTAGATTATTGATTATTACATAGATAATTATTAGCATACTCGAAAATAAATTTATTGTACATATAAATAGTTTCTTTATCTATTATAATATATGATAATTATCATTCAATTATTTCTATATAATATTATAAAATCTAATTTAATCTAATTAATATTTATTAAAAAATTTAATTTAATTGTGATCAAATTTTATAAAATTCTATTATAAAAACATATTTAAAGAGAAATATATACAATATTAGGCCTACACTGTACACTAGGAGAGCCCGTTTTGGTAACTTTTTTAGTTCCCTTCATATAAAATTACCATCGCTCGGAATAACTCCTATTAATCATTACATATATAATAACAAAATAATAATTGAAATCTGAGAAAAATTCAGAAAGCGAAACCATATTCAAAAATAGATAGGAATTTACATTGAAAATTTATGAAAAAATTTAAATTACAGATATATGAAAGAAAAATTTGTTTACAAGTAAAAATTGCATATTAGCATATGTAGTATATAAAAACCTCATTAAAAAATATTTTAAAATATATTTTTTAAATAATTAAAACGATCTACGGAAATTTTAATTTAATTTTTAAATTTTTTCTAAATTGAAAAAAAAAATTAACAATGGAATAATAAAAAAAAAAAATATATATTATATGTCTAATAGACATTGTCTATCATCATTATATGAATATAAAATTATAAGTATTGTTATAAAAATAGCATATATTTATTCAAAAAATGACTTTTATTGAGCATTTTAACAACAAATTAATTTTGGGGTAAAATAATCGTAAACAATTTTTTGTCAGGAAATTAAATTATTATTTTTTTTATTATACCTCGTAAATATCAATTATAGGCTCACAACAAAGTTTGATCCTTAATCAAAATAATTTATCAAAAATGGTCGAATAAATTATATTAATTAAAAAATAAAAAAAAATTAAATTAATTTTAAATTTTTAAATAATTTTTACTTTATTAATATTATAATATATTTATACACTTATTTGCCACATATTTTATTTTTATGACAACGCACACTTGCCCAAATATATTTCCAAATATGTTTATTATGACATGTATGACTTACTGTAACTGAGAGAGAAAAACTTTCAAAAACGGGCTCCCCTACTGTACACTGTACAGTAAGAGTGATCATTGGATAACATTTTTTTTTGATCAGTGATTCTAAGGTAAATGAAGATGTTCTAAGACACATGCAAAAAAAATTATTCAATTTGAGATCATATTGACGACGCGACAGACCGTTAAAAATTAGTACAAAATTACATTGAAAAGTATTATAGAAAAATACATTATAACACAAAATATACGAAAATATATGAAAATGGTTGATACAATTTAATTCTTTAAAAAAAATTATCACTAGCTCTCATTATAGTATATATGATATCTGTTTTCTAAAAAATATCATAAAAAGTGAAAAAAAAATGTTGGTTTATTTTTTATACATTTTGAAAAAATCTTGATTTTTCACAAAAAAAGATAGTAAAAGTAGTATAAATATTATATTTTTATAAATTATTTTTTTTTTTTTTAATTTTACCTTTTAGATTATATAGACATATAAATAAATTGTAAAAAAAAAAAAATTCGTTAATATATTAGAATTTTAAAAAAAATCCTAGAAATTTCGTTTATTTCATTTCATTTATAGGAAACAAATTAAACACTAACTTTTTTATTTTCCATAAATATCACATTTAATCTATGTGCTATTAAAATTTCATATTACAAAAAAAATTATTAGTAGGTTAAAAGTCACTTTTTAGTCATTTTTAAAATTTCCCATGTTAAATTTCTTATTCTCTATGTTAAACTTCTAGGAATTATCGCGAGCCCTAGGATGGTCAAAAATTAATAAAAATTGTTTTGACTTATTTTTATATATTATTTTATAAGTTCCAAGTTAACAAGTATTGGAGGACCCATATTCAGCTGAATGATCACTCTTACTGTACAGTAAGGTGGGTCGATCATCGACATTTCATTTTATTAATTACTTATGTTTATCTATATAATATCAGAATGAGTTTGCAAAAAAAAAAATTAAAAATAAGGTAATTTAGGATGTGCGAGTTGGACTTTAAAATTTTGATTTTTTTTAATCTAAAAAAAAAATTACTACGTTTACCTATATATTTCGCGCACGTGATATGTTTAATACGTGAACGCGTGATGCGCGCTCGCCGCCCGCCTCAATTTGTTGATCATTTTGAAAACCGTTCCCAACTCGTGCATCCCCCTGAAGTATGTAGTATGTATATACAATTTCGTATATAGATATATAGTATATATATATAATATAAGAAAGTTCTGTTATCACGTAATAGTAATCTTACATAGCTATATGATATATAAGTATAATAAAATAGACGGGTTAGAAATATAAATTGATGTGAACTGTGAACACCCACCTATACGATTATTGCCATATTAGGTAATTGGAATTGAATGCGAGCTATCTCGATTATGCGGTATTGCGTGCGCTTACATTCCAGAGACGCGTGTGTTAATTAGTCGATAATAACAATGTGTGGAATAAACCCAGCTTGGTAGGGAAAACAGCGAATGCGACTTGTCAATGTGGTGTTGCTAACAATAGGCAAGTCGTATGTGTGCATCGAGGATACGAGATCTGACCTATATATAGATATAATTAATACGAAGAGTAAATGGTAAAAATAGTAAAAATACTACTACCCCGCCCGCCCGCCCCCACTCCCATCCGTCTTTAAAGGATTTTTGGGCCGAGCTGCATTTCACCATTCATCGAATTATGATTAATCATATGGTTGTGGGTTTTAGTATTGCGGGCGTTGCATGAATGGATATTTCATTTTTCAATGTGCGGACTTCGTACCCCATCCATTTGTCAATATAGTATATATTTGGTAATATAATATCTTATATCTATATTATAGACTCTATAATTTATAATTTATAGAGTTTATAATTTATAGATTATATATCGTAATATAGTTATATTAATCTAGATACATTAGAAATATAATTTTATTTATTTCTAAATATATTTATTTAATATATAATATAATATAATTTATGTAATATATAAATATATTTAATATATATATATATATATATTAGTTAATAGAGTATATATTAGTTAATAGAAAAATACATATAAATATTAATATAAATATATATATATATATATATATATTAATATAAATATCTATATATTTATATTAATATTTATATATTTATATTAATATTTATATGTATTTTTCTATTAACTAATATATACTCTATGTATTTAGCTTTGATATAATTTCTGATAATGAAGACTATGATGATGATGAAAACCAACGACACGATGATTCAGATATCATTCAGACTACTACATGTTAACGGAATATGATGAAGAAACATGGCTAGAATCTATCCTTACTAAACACATTATCACTGAAGAATTGAAATCGTATACCCCTTCTGCAACCCCTATATTGACCTTCAAACCATACCCATATCATACACAAGCAGTTGAAAGAGTGGTACGGATTATCTCCCAAACAGCAAATATGAGTTGCAATCCAGAGATGGAAGAATAAGAAGTACGATTCTTGCTAGGAAATTAATGCCTAAAAGATTTTCATTTTTATTAAATTCTATTTGTATAAATTTAGTTTGTATAAAATTAGTTTGATATTTGCAGATTTTTTGTATATATTTTTTATATCATTTTTATAAATTTTTGTATATATTTTTTGAATATATTTGAATATATTATTTTGATAATATTTTTATATATCTATATATATTTTATATAGAAATATATTCTATATAAATCAGTCTAAATATCCAGTCAATCTTGTCTTTATCGAAGTTTTATCTTTTAATTTTGTATTATAGTATATTATATGTATATAGTATTGGTATGTATTGGTAATGTAGTATAGTTTATCTATATTACACTTTATTATGCTCACCATGTATTTTTATAGAAATTAATTCTTATTTTCTGTTACATATATTATTATTTCTGTATTATATATATATATTATTAAACTGTTCATAAAAAAAATTAATAAAATTTTCTTAAAAAAACCAAAATTATTTATTTCATTGTGTTTAATTTCGAAAATGAAACCGAAAAACTTTAACATCTGATTAAGGAAATAGTTAATTACCTATAAAAAAAATATTTTTTTATTATAATATAGCCAGTATTTTTTCAAAAAATTTTGTTACTTTTTTTCTTAATAAAATACATATATTTGTAAAAATCAAATCTTATTTTTTTTTAATTATGCCACATACTTCATTATATTAATACTTTATAGTATATATATATATATATATATATATATATATATATATATATGTTATTATTATTAATAAATTATGTAAAATTAAAAAACTTTGTATTAAAAAATATTTAGTTAATCTTCCAGGAATTCTAGGTAAAAATTATTAAAAATATTTTAACACGATATTTAAATTGTTTTATGATAGTATTAAGATATTGTAAATTGTTATATCAATACGAATATTATAAATATGTATATTGCCTGCTAAAATATTTTCCTAAAATATTTTCATATTTCTTACATGTTAAATTTTCTTATATATACCATGTTAATTTTGAAATTACTGTTGCATATAAACCAACCTTCACATTTTTTTTTTTTTTTTTTTTACATGCTAATAAGATTAGCATGTAAAATTTTAAAGCCTTACAAAAATAATTAATACATATGAAATTCATAATATGTATACAGATTTACCCATCTTACTGTACAGTATACAGTGTACATAGTGACATACGTTACCATATGAGAGATGAGGTTTTCGGTCATGCTCTTCTCCTGCTGTAACTCCACTTGTAAATGTTTGATGTTCTGTTCACGCCTGTCGTACGCAGCAATGCAATGTTATATTGATAAACTACGCGTATTTAAACCAAGGCATTTTTTTATTAAACCCAATGTTAATTTTTGTACCATGTCGTTTGGGTATCAATTCATATCTATTTTGTTTTCATTATTTTTTTTTTTGTTTTTTACCTAATAAACTGTATATTATTATTAAGATCTCATATTTAATAGTATCTAAATATAATAATAGTTATTATAAGCTAATAATTAATAATATTCTAAACTATGTATATATATATACTGGTATAGGGGATATTCGTATTAGTTAAATTAATGAAATATAAAAACTCTATAAAACTATATAATGAATATTTCTACTTAAGGGGATCCCGCACATAATACGCAATTTGACAATTTCGTGTATAAATAGATAGGAAAAATATAGGTCCACACAAAAAATAGAACTGATATTCTATTCATTCACTTGACCTAATTTTTTTTGGAATGTATTCATAACATATACATGCATAGGAAAATAGAAAGTTATTTTTAATATTATTATTTATTATATTATATATATCTAAATTAAAATTAGCAATACTGAAATGATGGTATTTCTATAGAAATTATCATTTTATAAAATGAATTCTATAAATTTTATTAATTATCTCTCTATTTTACTATTCACATAATTAAATTCTATATAAAACAACACAAATTAATATTATAATTATAATTGTTTTTATGTTCTATATTTTGTAATGCACATACCTAGTGCGAAATAATTATTCTGAGAAAACAGCGTTTGAAGTTTGACAGCATATCAAGTAATATTGAATAACATATAATAGCATTATATTATCGTGAAAAAACACATTTTTATGCAATTTCTAGACTGAATTCATGTCTACATTTTTTACAAATACTAAAAAACACTACAATAAGTATTATTATGTAATAAAAAAAATATAAATTATCATCACTTTAAATGTGGGATCCCCTTAACAGATTCAGAGATTATGTATAACATATATATATATATATATGTATATATAAATTAATGAATTATTCTTTTTTTAACTTAATAAAAATATTATATGTGATTTATCTAAAATATTATTAGTAATGTTTATTTATTTACTGTATACAATGTATGTAATTTATATAACAGAGACATCATATAATTTTATAATCTCTACAGAGCCCTGTAGAGCCCTACTCCTTGTATCAAATAACTTAAATTGTTCTTATATGCAATACTAGGGAATACTTACATTTGTCTTGTTCCGAATAAATCCTCGAGTACCTTGGATTCGCGTTCATTCTGAGCTCGAATCTCTTGACAATCGAATTGAATGTCACTAACATTATTTTCTGTGTTCAACTTATCTACTAACTTTAAATAATGACAAAGTAAGCTCAATTATACCAATAATAGATATAATTAATACAAATTAATGATATTTATAATTGCAGTTATTGAATATATAATTAATATATACATAATTAATATTAATTAATAATATAAATAAAAATATAATTTTAATAATTTTAATTAATGCAATTCAGATAAATAGTATAAATATAAACATTTTTATATTTGGAAGAAATTAATAATACTAATATAAATAATTTAGTATACTAATTATATTTATTAATATTTAAATATATTATAAAAATATATAATATATAATATTTGTTGAATATAATTATTATATAAATTGTTATATATAAATAAATGTGATAGTACAAATTGTAAAAAGTGAGAAATTTCAAAATTCTATAATATATGGAATAATAATTAAAATTATGATATTATATAATCAAATATTTTATAATAAAAATTAAAAATATTAAATAAATCTATTAATAAATATATTAATAAATAAATATATATATATAAATAATGCATTCACGTATTACACATTTTAAATTGTAACCTTTAACGTATGTATATATATTATGATGATGATGTTGATGATGATCATCATCATCATTTTAATTAAACACTAATTCAATTATAAAATTCTTATAGTTTGACAATAATATATAAAAAACAATAAATAAATGTAATAATTATTACAGACAAGTATATAACGTCGTGAAAACGAATATATTTGAAGTTCAGATATAATGAATAAGGAGGTACTTCTTTAGTTTATATAGAGACTACTAATATACATAAACATATATTAGTATACTAACAGTATTATAGTCTCCTAGATTTCCCTGCATATCCTTTATTTCTAGAGCCAAACTTTCAGCCCTTTATTAATATATATAATAATGAATGTTAATTTTAGATATTAATATGTTGATACAAAATATAATTAATAAATTAGTATTTATATTAAAACATATTAAATTAATATAATATAAATTATTTAATATAATTCTTTATAAATTGAAATCAAATATTTAATTTATTGAGACCTTTTCTCGTAAGAGAGGAAACTTCCTTGATCTTCGGTGAGAACAATAATTTGCTTATGCAATCTACCAACTTCATTATTAATTTCTGTAATCTTTGATCTAAATTTAAAGTAGTGATATTAATAGTATGAGCATAAATAACGTTTATAAATATAATAAATTATATACAAATACTTTAATAAATGATATTTTTTGAAATCTACTAACTATTTATATTAATAAATGAAACTTGTATATAAATATATATCTTTTAGTTGTATTTGTATAATTTAAGTTATTGAAATGAATAGAATATATTGTAATAAGAATCAAATAATCATATAGAAAATCCTTGAAAAGAAAATATAACTAGACTACAACTATTAATTAGACTATATACTTGAATAATAAACCTCAACATTCCGAGAAAATATGACTTATCCTGAACTTGTCTTTGTGGGCCGCGAATCAGTCCCGTCTTTATAGTCAGACCTTCGTGAGTTATCGGCCGATCATCTACTCTGACCTGAGACCTCAGTGCTATATGTATTAGATGTATTAACTGTAGTAGCTGTATTAGCTGTATTAAATTTATAAGATATATTAGATTAAGTAGGAGTATTAGATATGTTAGATTAAGACGGAGTATTGATATATTAGATTAGATGTACTAGACGGTTGATTACAATTTGTATTATAATACGTTCAATCAATACATAGTGATGATCACTATAATATCATATCGTCTATAATAAAATAAATATGATTATAATTATAATCAATATAATACGAGATATAATTAAAGAAGCACCGGTGACCTACATCGATGGAACATTTAGAGGTCGTTAAGCGCACTTACCTACACCTCCTCCGGAAGTAGTGGCGTTCAGCATTCCTGTAGAGAGACGAGAAGCGGTACCAGGGGGTCTCGTGTTAGCTGTAGTAGTGGTGGCGTGGTATTACTGTAAACAGTCGCAATATTCAATGGCGGTTATCACGTGGATATTTGTTTATTTAGTCATTTAGTACAACCACATACAATATTTATGCCGAGCAAACTCGACCTGGTAAGGTACATACAATGTAAAATATACTCTAAATTAGAGTATATTTTAGAGTCTCTATATATATATATATATATATATAATATACTATATCTATACTATACAGGGCCTGCTTAAGGGGGGGGGGGGCAAATCTGGAAATTGCATGGTGAAAAATATTTGTTACTATTTATATCAAAAAAAATGATTTTTCTTATACATTCTATTTCTTATATATAACTGATTATATCACGAGTAAAAGTATTTGCATAACGCACCAGTAGGGGGAGCTTTGTTAGCGCGACCTCTAATCGAACTTCCGGGCCGTTGTCCACTGCTAGAAGGCGGTCGCATTGCCATCTTAGTTTTAACTGTCGATGTATAATAGATAATATTATATTTTATACTTAGTTAATAAATATCCTATACGAAATCACAAAATAGCTTAGCTATATATATACATGCAATTGATTATGTTTAATACGTTGTATTTTATTTTGATAATAATAAATTAGAACTTATCTAATGATATTAGATTAGGATAATATTATCATAATAAGTAATATTATAAGACATTTCGATTTATATAATTATTATAATATGTAATAAATTAATGTGATACTTAAATGGTATATAGATGATTAAATCAGTCATTTAAAGTACTATTACGATATTTTATTATACAATATAGTAATTATAATAATGTAATGCCATTCAAATTCAGAGGTGATTCTGCTTTAAAACCCACAATTTCAAATTATATTGACATGAGCCTAAGTTAAATCGTTAATAGAAATAATTATATGTATCTAAATGATGGTGAATAAATTATATATGCATATATACATCGATCACTAATATCACAACATCTGATATTATATTTGTACATTTATTAAATTATATACATAGATAATAAAAAATGTAATCGTTCTATATTTATCGATCATATTTTAAATACAATAATTATTATAATATAGGGGATGGTAAGAAACGGTTCCAAATTTTAAAGTAGCACGCATAGTAAACAAACCAATTGTAAATAGGTCATGACTATTTAGCGATTGCCAGCTAAGTGCACACATATTCCTTTAATGTAATTGTATATGCTAGAGTATAGGGTGAATTAGTATTTCATAAATTTAGTATTTTCATTACTTAGTCGAGATATATACAATAAGTTTATTTGCTAGCGTGATTCCATGAACACGTCAATCAATTGCGTATTAATTTAAAATTGGCGCTGTCTCACTGTAATCTTTATAATATATATATATATATAAATATGATTTTTAGGGTATATTTTAATGAATATAATTGTCATTAACCGCCATTTATCTTAGTGATTAACTGTGGATATATTTGTAAATCTGTATGGTTATCTTATATGAGTATCATCATGATAATAATTGTGTACAAACTCGTAGTAATAAATTAAGATTACATCTCGACTAAAGTAAAATATTTTTAAACAATACTTGGTCACAGTTCAATTCTAATGGAGGTTGCTAATGATAGAGACATAATATTAGAATATATAGTACAACATTAGAATGTAATGTATAAGTGTTCTGTTCAGTATATATCACTGCATGAGTCACGATAATCATGTATATAACTTTTAATATTAAATTATTTATAATTATTATTAACAATTATTAATTGAATAATAAAATATAATATTGTATAAAGAATGATTTAGATATATATTCATAACGGACGGGTTTCTAAAGTAAATAAGCGCGAAAAAGGACGAGTTGAGTTTGTATAGGCTCACTTTGGGATATAATACAGCTAACAAAAAAAAAGTAGAACAAAACTAAACCAAATAACCCTCAAATATCAATACAAAATATATATATATATATATTTACATTCTCAACCCGTCCGTTATGATCGGACACCAATGATTTATATATATAAAGTATAATCAAATAAATATTATACGTTTAGTAATATAATAATATATTATCTCGATCTATATCTTGTATATAACGTATTTACTTAATGTATGTAACCAATTTAGATAGTTCTTAATAATTAAGTTAATTATTAATGTGATTAATAATTATTATTATAATATTAATCATTAAATAAGATGGTACAGACTGTTGGCAAAAATTAAATAACTATAAATAGCAAAGTTCATGAATATTTGGCGCGTACGAAATTCGTCGAGCTCACTTCGAGATATAATCATTATAATAATGCAGCTAAAAATAAACAGAAGAATAGATCTAAACCAAATAAATCAAACGACCCCAAATATCAATACGCAAATAGGATGGTACTCGTATTCGAATGTGTATATATCACATATATATATTAATACGAATGGTATATACGTATATTTTTATAAAGGAATTATTCCATATATATATATATATATATATCATATATAACATATATTATATGTTTCTCATTCAGATTTTATTTTCGTGTGCACTAGAGCGTATGATGAATTCGTGCGACTCACGCCTTGGGCGCCACGCGTGAACTTTGCTATTTATAGTTATTTAATGTTTGCTTACCGTCCGTACCATCCCATTTAATGATTAATATTATAATAATAATTATTAATCATTAAATTAAATTAATTATTAATGATTAATATAAATTCAAATTGATAATTAATATAATTAAAAAAAAATATTATCCAATATAAAATAGATAATATGTATATTTATATAATGAAGATTATTAAAATGATATAATACAATATATGTTTATTTAAATACCTATATATAATGTACAATTTAAATAAAAATCACAATAAAATTTATAATAATATTTTGGATAGTAACGTAAATAATAAACACGTGATCATAGAATAAAGAGAGATAGGGTATTTTTTAAATGTTTTATATATTTAAATTATACTAGGGACTCCTATACTTCTTGATTATACCTAATATATTCAATTATATGGTTTTCATCAGATATGAGTTTGATTATATGTGATGTTATGATAACACATAAGTTATCCTTTTATACATAAAATAAAAATATGTGTATAAAATTTAATAAATTATATTTATAAAAAATAAAGATATTAGGATCTATTGGTTTTCTGAAATGTATCGTATATTTGAATTATCAGTAGCATATAGATTATAATCTTATATATAGGTTTTACATTTTTTACATGGGGCGAAGCGGTATTATATAAACGTATCTATATATATACATATATATATATATATATATATATATATATATATATATACATATATATATATATATATATATATATATTTATGTACTTATAAGTAGTATACTACTATTCTATCCTAATGAATCTACATATTCCTTATACAATTATTTCTTCAATACAGATTACTTACTGTATACATTTTCTATGTTGCAAAATATGTTAGATATCTCATATCTGGCTAGTATGCTATAGCCACCTGCTACACTTCTCCCTATATTCTGTTCAAGACTAAATATATATATATATATATATATATATATATATATATATATATATATATATATGTAGGGGCGTCGGAACAGGGGGGGCGGGGGGTATCGGACCCCCCCCCCCATTCAAAAATATGGGGGGGGGCTAAGTATGTTTTGCCCCCCCCCATGAAATGTGTATCAATAAATTTTATATATATTAAATCTAGTATATTGTCTTTGTTAATAAAACAAAATTTCTAAAGAATTTTACCAAACATATGGGGGGGGCTAAGTATTGTTTGCCCCCCCCCCATGAAATTTTTATTAATAAATTGTATATATATTAAATCTAGTATATATATATACTAATACTAATCTAGTATATATAGACAATATTGTCTTTGTTAATAAACATTTTTTCTAAAGAATTTTACCAAACATATGGGGGGGGCTATGTATTGTTTGCCCCCCCCCCCATCCATAAACTATGATAATATTCATGAGATAATCTCTGAGAGATACTTGTTATATGGTGATATTAAGAATGAAATTATTCAACTATATAAATCTAAATTATTCAATATTTGATTATAAGATATTAATGTAAGTTTCTCAATTCAATGTGATGGAATTCAAGATATATCCGGAAGTGAGCAGGACATTTTGATGGTTCGATATTTGCATAAAAACTATAAATTAAAGAAATATGCATATTAAAATGCAATATGACTGAGGATACAACTTAAATATAGCAAATTTAATGTTATCTGAACTTTAACATCTTAACTTGCCTATTTCTAAATTAAAAAGACAGTCATATGACGGTGCAGCTAATATGTATGGTCAATATAATAGTGTAAAGACTATACTGATGAATAGACAGCCATTAACTTTGTATACATAATGTGGAGCTCATCGTACAAACTGAATAGCATAATCATTAGATAATAATATACATATAAGAAAAGCCTTGAGAGTGCACTCTCCATGGTTCATGATGTGGGATTATTATATGAACAAACGATCAAATTCCGGATTGTTTATAATACTAATACTAACAAAGCAAAGAAATTGAAACCAATATGCCCAACAAGATGGACTGCGAAAATCATGTATTAAAACAACATTAGATCAATATAGTGGTTTAATCGATGCACTGAAATAATATAAATAATTAGATTATATTACCAATGACCACAAATATATTGCAAATGTATTATTAAAAAATATGAATAAGACAAATATTTTTTCTATGAATATTTAAATTTTGATATTTTAAAGCTTGGATATGAAGGTGAAAACTTTCATGATACCAACAAATACTTTTGAAGGTAACATTTATAAAAAATATACTTAAAAGCATATATGATTATAATTTTATATAATCATAATAAAATCAATAATTAATAAATATAAAGGATCAGATAATAGTAAAGATGATTCTAATTAAATTGAATAATGATAGAAATAATTTGCACACATTCATTGAAGATATAGAAACAAAAGTATTTTATATTTTATATATACAAGTTTTTATATTGATTCAAGGTTAATAACATACTTTTATAAACATATTATATAAAACATTTTATAAAATACAAAATAGCTTATAATAAATATTTATAATAAAATATTATAATAATTTATTTTTATTTTAAATATATATAATTTAATTTTCTAAGTATATCTAATCCAGAGAATAATAATAAGACATATAATATAAATTATTATAAATATGTATGAGATGAATAGTAATGAAAGTTTAAAAGACTATGTAAGGTACCTCATCTAGATAAAATAATATAACATTGTTAATGTTATGTTAATATAAGCATGTGATTAGATATTATCAGTTAATTATAATCGATATTAATTTTATACACTAAACAGATGTTATTAAAAAATGTATGAAGAATTAACGATTGAAAGATCGAATTTTCATATGTCCAAATCAATCAATATGTTCAACACTATCTGACGAGGATAAACATATACATGATGGAACAATCTCCTAAAATTCAAAAAATATTTTCTGGCATAAGAGATTTGATCACATTTTATTGGTTTACCCCTCAAGTTCTCTGTCATGTTAGTGTGGATTTTAGTAGGCTACGAATAATAAATACGTTGTTACGATCTACTATGCTAGATAGTAGATTAAATGCATTAGTATTGGCAAATATCAATCAAAAAATAATTCACACAATTGAGATGGGTATATTTATAAATAAAAATCTATATTTATATAATAATAAATTATGTAATGTTTATTATTTGATCACATTTTATTGGTTTACCCCTCAAGTTCTGTGTCATGTTAGCGTGGATTTAGTAAGCTACGAATAATAAATACGTTGTTACGATCTACTATGCTAGATAGTAGATTAAATGCATTAGTATTGGCAAATATCAATCAAAAAATAATTCACACAATTGAGATGGGTATATTTATAAATAAAAATCTATATTTATATAATAATAAATTATGTAATGTTTATTATTTATTTTCTAATATATTCCTACTCATTGTTATACAAATTAAATATTATTAATTTCATATTAAAGGGTTAACATAGACTAAAGAGGTATACGATATTAATAAGATATAGTTAGTAATTATATTAGTAATAAATAATAGGATATATAATATAACATAGAAATAAATAGCCCCCCCCATAAAAAATATCGTTCCGACGCCCCTATATATATGTGATCTACTTCATAAACGTACCATCTTATGTTTTATTACTTTAAAGAATTCTTTCATCACCAAAATGTTCACTAATATCCGTATCTCCCATAACTTTAGGTACACAGGGGAAACACTTCCCAACATTCTAGCTACCCCAAACGATTCCTAAATATTATCAAGGACATGTCCTTGATATTACTTCTTCTTTTTTCTCTTCCACTAATCTATAAATTCAACTTCAAAATGTTTGTATTCGTTATTTTTATTAATTATGTATTTTTATCTTTATTTAACTTACAGTATTATTACTATCTAATTTTAATGGAAGTGTTGTTATACGGTTGCAGTAATACATTGTTCTTTTCTCACTCATAAACAAATGGTCCTGCAATGTGGTTACAATCAAAAAGGACGATTTTAGGTGCAAATGTTAAATTTTAAATGCGAAATAAATTTTTATAGGCTCACTTTGTGATGTAATGCAGCTAAAAAAAACAAACAGTACAAAACTAAACCAATTAAACGAAATAACCCACAAATATCTATTCAAAATATATGTATATAATATTATTTCGTATTTCAAATGTAACCTGTAACCCTCAACTCGTCCTTTTTGATCGTCTCCCCTACAATGTAGATGTTACACGTCCTAGCTTCATGCTACACGTCCTTCATAATATATATATATATATGTTTATAAACTGTTACTCATCATCATAATGATATATATATATATATATTACATTAAATATACATGTTATGGCAATACTTAATCCTAAACCAATAGAATATTGATCTCCCAATAAACCAAATTTGAAAATAATTTTAACAATTTTTAAAAAAGTTTTCGAAAATTTTGTGGACACATTTTTGCAAATTTTGCAAATAATGTATTCTTATTTTCATACATTTTTCGAAAATCATTTGCAAACTTCCCAAATAATTCTCAGATATTTTCATACATTTTTCGAAAATAATTTCCGAAGTTGGCACATAATTTTTAGAATTTAATAAATATTTACTCAATAATCAACACATAAAAAATAAATGATCTGGAAAATAAAATAAAAGATATGTTTATATATATAAGCCTAGAATAAATTATACATATATAAAATAAATATTTTGTACTTCATTTAATGATTCAAAAGTTAGTTTAATTGAAAAACAGTGATTTATTAATTAGTGTTTGCAGACCTATCCTCCATTATTTTTCATTTAATAATCATGAATAATGATGTTAAATATAAAATATGTATATAAATATCTATAAATCAAAATTAATTTTAAGATAGTAACATTTTATCTATTTTAAATTTATTTCGTATATTTATATTTATTTAATTATAAATAAATAATAGAAAGTAAACTTTTTAAAAAATGTAAACATTTAGTTGCAATAAAATTTATATTTTAAAATGTAATTAAATCTATTAAAACTCACTTACTTACTTACTGGGTCAAGTGTGTTGCTCGAGCATTCGTTACAATTCTTTTTCAAATATCCTTGTCTTTCATGGCATTTTTCATATCGCTAATATCCAGGTCTACAAACTCCCTTTCTGATGCGGAGATATTAACTTCCATCCACCGGGTGGTTGATACGAGAGTATCCTACAGATATGTAGGATAACTGCAAATAATAATAAAAAAAATAAAAAAATAAGCAGTCCCAAACCATGGTTTTTTGCTAAATCTGGATGTAGTGGTGGCATACACATCCTCACATTAGCCATCGAAAATCACAATGTACAATTTAAACGAAAATCCAATCTATTAATAATCTTAATATATTAATTAATTTATATTAATATAGGATTTGTAAACTATGTGTTTTATTTTCAAAAAATTTACAAACTTTGCATATCATTTTCGTATATTATTTTCAAATATTTTACAAACTGTGCAATGCAGTGTGCATTTATTTTTAAAAAAATTACAAACTTTCCATATTATTTTCTTATATTATTTTCAAATATTTTACAAACATCATGTTTTATTTTCAAAAAATATACACAAAGTTGTAAACTTTGTAAATTATTTACAATAATTTTCAAAATTCTTAAATAAATTACAAACATTTTAGATTTTTTTTTTAAATATTGGTTTACTGGGCTAATTATGACTATCTGTAATTTAAAATAAATGTGTATTCACTGTCCCAATTTACAAGTTATGAATTTAAAAATATATTTGATAAATCTAATAAATTATAATAATTTTGATTTATTCATATTAATTTTAGAATATATATACTAATTTATACTATATACAATATATTAATAATACAATTAACATTATGACTTTATACCTTCCACCTAGTAGTGTATTGTATATATTTCTCATATTATTTACATACCACTTTCAAACTTGTATTATGTTCAAGTAACTAAGATTTTTCCTGGGAAAAATATATACAAAATTTGCAAGTAGATTTTATTTTAATCTGCTAGTGTAAATCAATGTACTATTTATAATTGGTTTTTATATTATTTTTTTAAGATTAATTTTATTTCATTACAAATAACTTTATATTTATCTATATGTAATACTATTAAATATATTAAGAATATATATATATATACTATTATCATTGAATATACAAGTATTATATTATTGGAAAAAAAATGAGTATTTATTCAAAATAAATATCTTAATATCATACTATCACCCTTAAGGTAGAAAGTATTGACATTTATGTAAATTAGGCACTATATATTTAGGAATAGATAATAGTAAACTGCACGATTTATAAATATAACATTATTAATACAATCAATCCCATTTCAAACATGAAGTTATACGAATAACATTTAAAATCTCAACAAAATAGGATTATAATCATATTTTGTATATACACCAAACTATTAGTAGAAAAACTGGTAATATACTTTTTTCTATTATTATGAGTAAAAATGAAAAATTGTACATCACTATATAAATATCTATTCATTCTAGATATACCAAGCTTTTGTTTGAAGCTCTTATCCTAAGAAACTAAACATGAATCATGTGAGTATTGGACAATTTGTTAATTAATACAGGTTTTTATTAAAATATAAAATAAGATTAAATTTACTATTTTCTACAAAAAAATGAATAAATAAATTAAAAAAAGTATAACTGATATTAACTTCAAACTAATGAAACAATAAATGTAATTCGTGATTGTATAAAGGGTATTAATACTAAACATGTGTTAGCCTCACTTCTATGAGTTGAATATATTAGAATATTGATATAATATATAAATTTATATTTGAAGACTTTAAATTCTATCTGAATAAGAATTACAATAATACATACTTTATATTTAAACACTGGAAGAAAGTATGTTGAATCATCTTGTAAATGATAGCTTTAAGCTACAAACTATACATTCCATTCTAGACATATTAGTGAAGAAACCTAATTTATTATACTAGTTAATAAATAATTTAATTTAATACATTATATTATACATTTAAGATTTGTTAACATGGATTAACTTACAAGATATTCACTTGATAAATGCTTTCATATCACATAAGTTAGTGATATCATTAGAACATAAATAAAATAACAGAAGTATTTGTAGCATTGAGCATATTATTGATTGTCAAAGCTATATTAATATAAAAATATTATTTGTTCTAATTATTAACATTATTATAATATTTTTAATATTCAAATTGTATACAAATTCTTTTAATATTTTGAATTGTAAAATAGACATATTAAAATATTAATTACAAGAATATATTATTCAAATATATAATAAACTTCATAACATTTTAATAAATTAATCATCAACTATTTATGTAAAATACTACATAAAATATTTCTATTATTAAATTGTATATATTTTATATTTATTAACATAATATTATTCTAAAATAACCATTTTTTTTAGAATATATAATATATTTTATAAATTAATTTATAAACCTGTTATAAGTTATAATAAATAAAAGATTATCAGTAAAACAAAAATACTCGTTATATAATTGAATATTTTAACATTTAATGTATTCATAATGTTCATGAAATTTATTAAATTTCATTTATAAAATCATGATAATTTTGTTATTAGAATATTTATTAAATTGATTTCATAGTTTCTTAAGTTGGATGTCCACTTGGTCTGAATATAAGAATGATTGTAGATAGATAATAATTACAATTATACACATATAGATAAGGTAACTTACCTAGCCCATTCGACATTCAATATCAAATGTCCATACCCGTGTCCGTGGATAGTTTCGATTGCTTTCTCCGCAGACTCCCTCATCTGGTAGTTGATGAACGCGAATCCCTGATGATGGATAGCACATAGAGTATAGGGTATTGACACGTGGTAAAGATAGGCAGGCACGTATAGGTACCTTGGATTGAGCTGTAAGCTTATCTTTAGCGAGATAGATACGTTGTATGTGACCGCAGTCTTTGAACAGCTGTTGTAAATCACTTTCGGTAGTGTCTTCCGGAAGATTTGTAACACGGATCGTAGATATATCGTCTGTATGGCATAACGTGGGTGGGTTAAACGTGTATTACGTACGACAATTCGCTTAGTTAACCTCTCTTATTCATCATATCAGATCCGGTTCCTCTGGCTCCTTCTCGCTTCGATGGTGGAATATATTTACCGCTCTTACCTTCAGCTCCATCAACAACTATTGGTTGATATTTTATTTATGAAAATATATAGTTGAAAGAATAGAGTAAACGCTTTTGCTAATGATAACATACATTATTGAAATATACAAAGGATAATATGAAATTCAACATTAAATAAATTAAAACATTTAAAAGTTACAGTAAAAGTACTATTGTGGTGTAGAATATGGTATTGGTTAACTAATAAAACGGTTATGAAGGGGAACTAACTCATAGAATCGGTCATTCCTTCGGTCTTCTCACCATCTGGTATAACACGTGAACATGATTAGTAGTAGTTACGCTGATTATTATGTTATAGTTACCTTCGTCCATGTTGGGTGGATTGAGAGAATCTTTGTAAGGACATTTAGTAGTCCAATGCTCTCCGCGGCAAATTCTGCAAGTCACAATTTTATGTCCTTTAAGTTTGGCTAAAGGATCATCTTCAACATCATCAGCAGTTAACTACAATAATATGTATATAAAATTAAGAAGATTGATCAGAAATTTCGAGCATTCACATGTTAATATATAGGGGATACATATGACTATTATATAGACTATAATATACTAACTATATCTAGTCCTACAATTTTTAAAATATTGGCACAATTGTTAAACCTTCATAAACTACACATATATAAAAACATATACAAACAAACGAGATAAATTAATAAAATATAATATTATTATTTAGTATTATATATTTATTTATATTTAAATAACTACATAACCATTTTTAGAAAATAAGCTTATAAATTAAAGAACTATATATATATATGCTTTCTATAAAACAAAATAAAATAATTAGTATATCTCATAAACTGTGATATTTGATAAAATGTTTAATAATAGTCGGTAAATAATTATTCTTAGATAAATGAATACAATCCTATCCTTGGGTAAACACAAATTTATATATATATATATATATATGCATAACATTATTTTTATTAAATTATATCTTAAATTTAAGAATAATATACAGATATTTTAAACAGATATTTTAAAATTTAATACAAACAATATAATTTCAATATATTAATGTTTGGATAAAAATTACGAAATTATTTAATCAATTATTAATACTATTTAGATTTAATATATATCCTAATATAAATACATACAAAATATTAATAAATGTATAATTATTATAAGTTTGTATTAGTAGAATAAAATATATTAATTTAAAGATTTACAAAATTACAAGAATTTACAGAGAATTACGCTAAATTAGTAAATATTTAATGCTCATTTCAATAATTAATATATTCATTACACATTTAAATGTATAATTTATATGAAAAAACCTTATATACTTATATTTTAATAACAATTGGATATAAAATTAAAAATCACAATATTATTTTTATAAATAAAATAATTATATAACAATATGTATAGGTATTATATAAAGAGAATTTTAATAATTTAAATTAATCTAATATATTATACATTTTAATATATAACAAATACAAGAAAAGGCAAACCTCTCTAGTTTGAATGAATTGCATATAAATATCATCACATGTAATATCGGATGCCTTAAATGCATTTCCACTTTCAGCCGCAATACCATATTTCTTCCAAAGCTAAATCATAAGTTTAATTAATAAAATAAAATTATTTAAATATGTATTAGTTATAGTATATATAGGTGCCAATACATGGTTATACTCGGGTGCAAGTAAATTATTAGTTTAATCTGAAAGAAATGGATGGTCAATGATTCTAATGCAAGTTTAACAATTATCATATAAATTATAAATTACTATATAATGATGATATATTTATTGAATGTATATATCCATGTAATTAGCTATTTCTATAAAAATCACAGGGGAGTTTTTCAATAATGGAATTATTTTAGGTTTTAGTATATAATATACTATATATAATAAATAATATAATATATATTATATATACAATTTTAAAATTCCAAATTTTAAAATAGGGATAAATTTTCATATGTTAAACTAATTTCACGTTTAAAGAGATAATTAAATTAAGTAAACCTTTCGTCTTGCTATACTTGGCACAACTCTCAGAGTATCCATCTTAAATGTCTTGATAATCTAAATAGGCAAATGTATATGAAATTTATGTTAAATATATGAAATTATTATAAAATATATAACATTAATATAAAATTAAAATAATTAATAAACAAAATAACAAATATAATAAATATATAGTGATATATCTAATGCGTAAAAACCTTTATTTTTTTTCCATCCTTGATAATATGTTCAGTCAAAATCTTAGTATTATTGTCATTATTGATGTATTCAGTCGGAGGGGGTAGCACTTCTATATCAATACATAATACATTAATAGATAATACATATTATATAGAACGGCTTTCATACTTAAATAGTAACTTTCACACATGAATATATTTAAGGTGATACTTATGCATGATGAAACTAACACATATTTATTATCGCTTTCACATTTGAATTCTACTTTAGTTTATATATAATTTATATAAATATTTACTTATAAAATATAATATATTAACACTGGTGAAATTTTAATTAATATGGATAGAAAGTATTGCTATTAGCAATATGCTAATATATCTATTCTATTAATATAAAAAAAAATAAAGATAAAATAATATTTATAAAGACTGTATGATTAAAATAGAGAAATATCTAGTTAATCATAAATTTATTCAAAACTATATCACAAAGTTTATGATCACAAAACTGATTATTACATTTTTTTTTAAACTGATTTAAATAATATATAATATATATTTATATGTATACATATATCTAGTTAATTAATAAATCAATTTCAATCTTAGTAGAATTATTATTGTATTCTTCAATACTTTCAATCGCTAGTTTATTATAAAAGTATTGTGTATAAATGTTATTATTTTTAATAAATTATATAAAATCCAAATAAAATATTGTAAAAATAATCAAGAATAATAAAATAGATAAAAGTAAGTCAATAAATTTGACCACAACAGATATAATAATTAGGTCGCATTGCAAAATATCTTTTAAAAGACAATGTTTGATATTATTCATTCATAAGATTCTGGCTCTTATATCAACTGCGTATGCTATTTTATTAGATCAGTAATAAGTTATTACTGATTACATGAAATTCTATATGATGTGATCGCTAATAGTAATGTGAAAGCTACTTAATACACGGCTTACTATAGAGATACTAACCATCCGTCCACTCAGAAGTTTTATCGTAAGACATCTTGATTATCTAAAGATTGGTTATTGTTTATTATTAGTTAAATTTAATAGTTTTCAGTTATTTGTAGGACAAGTAATATAATAAATTAATAATTAGATAGATTTGAATACAATTTATAAAATTTTAAATTATATAATTAATATTTAAATAAAGTACAACACACAACTCTATTAGTGTTCCTTCACAATTATATTAATATAAATAAACAACATAATTAGAATCTAAGTAAGCTTTAAATTACATTGGCTAATATTATTTGATAGTTCCGTAAATATTAGATAATCAGACTATACTCTAATTATAAGCAATAGCATTTAATTTTAATTTTAAAAATGTATGATCTAATTACAAACTTACACATATCAATTTTTAATATTAGATTTAAATAATTAAAATTTTATATATCCTATTCAGGGTTAATTTGGTTTTTTTCAATTGGTGTTTACTAATGGATTTTTCATGTTGAAAAAACCATAGTTTTTTTGGTTTTATCATTTTTTTTAAATATTATTAACTTTTAAATTATAAGTTATACTATTATTTATATTTGTTTACATTATATTTTATAACATGGAGCTGCATGGTTTGGGTCAAATACACTTAATCAAATACATAAAATATTAAATTACATTTTTATTATAAAATTTTTTCATATTATATACCCATCCCTATACCAGATTGCATAATAATTGAGATTTGTTTAAAACATAGTTAATTTCTAAAAAAAAACAATACAATAAAAACTGTAAAAAATAGACTGGTTGCTTGGGATATTATAAGTTATAATCTATAACACCTATATATTTTCTATATAGAATAACAATTTAAATTCATAAATTTACTTATATAGTAATCATAAAATTCTTTGAAAATTATTATTATATTATATAATTTGTATTATTTAATAAATGTATTCTTTAATATAATATTTATATAAATGGTACATTTTTTAAAAAGTTGTTTACATTCATAAATTAATTGTTTATTGTCTACAATATATAAATCTACATTTATTAAATTATTAATAAATTATAATTATTAATTTATTAATTTAATTACAAAATCATTAGGCTGACTATTCCAATTATGAATTGTTTATTTATTGAAATGTAAAAATATATCATTTTTATAGTAATACTTTTTTAAAAGAAATATAAAATTTTAATCAATAAAATCTAATATTAAAAATTGATATGTGTAAGTTTATAATTAGTCTAGTTAAACTAGATAATATTATCTAATATTTATAATATATTTATATTTTGTAATATACATAATATTCTTGTATTATAATCAGGCCTCTAGATTTGTTCATTTTGCACGAATTCTATATCCAAAAATGCGCGGTTTATTGTAAATTCTTGCAATTATTCAAATTTGTACATAATATATATTTAACTAATAAACATTAAATTATTTAATTTTCATAATTTAATTTACTAATATATAATATAAATTAAATATAGTCTAAATTATAGACTATGGAATATATATTATAGAGTATATATGTGAATTAAAATAAACTGTATTAGTATATTTTAGGAAAGTATATATGTTTTAGTTTATTTACCAAAGTTTATTATTTATAAAAAATGTTAATTAATAATGTAATTTTATTTACTTTATATAATATCGGCAAAGATTTTTCTAAGGAAAGATATAACACTCTCGCGATATCGTGTACTTATATTTTGTATACAAAAACTGACAGCGCCATCAATATATGTTCAATTTTCGGAACTATGTGTTGTTTATAAATTTGTATCAAACTATGTACTTTTAAAATGAAAAATAATATGCTTTAAATTATTATTTTTATTATGTGTTCATTACTAATATATAATAAAGTAATAGGATATGTTGGGTTTGAATTTTATAAATCTATGTGGCGAGTAAAAGCTAATTTATATTGCATGTAATTTAATAGAGCAATGAAAACATAGTAGTATGCAAATCGCGGAAAACCTACATCAATTTCGATACTGTATGAATACTAATCACATTGCGTATATATGGAGTATTATATCTTTGCTTCGTAAAATCTTTGATATCGGTATATCATTTTCTCAAAACACATGAAATAAAATACAGACTACAAATACTGAAATATATCCAGAATTTTCAAGAATTATATCGGTGCTGTATAAATTCTCTAGAAATTACCGAAAAGAATATAACAGGAGACAATATTCCTAAAAAAGAATACTACATAATTTAAAATCGTGTGAATATTCATTTAGTAAAGATTTATATTATCCATTTATAATTATCTAATAAAGAAAAATGGAAATAATATAGTACTACAAATAATTTAGATAAGCAAAATTCTTAAATTCGGGCAAATTATAAATTTAGATAGGCATGATTATAATATAATTATATGATGATAATATATATGATTATAATATAATTATAATCTTATATACTTAAGTAATATTATTTTATAATTTACATACCATTTAACAATAATTATATTAAAATTTAACACATTTTTCAAAATCATATTGATAAAATATTATCAAAGTAATATTTTGAATAAACAATATCATTATTAGTAATTATTTATTACATTACAAAATGGCTGATTTATTAATCACTTCTAACAATAAGAAAATATATCATGTATAAACATGTATCTATAAAGTCTTTCATAATGGGTAAATGTTGACAATACGGAAAATACTCAATACATAACTAATAGTTACCATATTTACGTCTATAATTGTAAAATAAAATTATATAATTAAATCATACTTATAAAATATGACTTATATACATTATATTACATATTTTTACATATTTAAAATGATATGTTTCGAATATGGCTTCCATTGAGGTAAAATTCAAAATACATGTAAAATATTTGACACACTAGTGTATAAACTTATTTGGAAAATGCACATGTAGTATATATTATAAGATATATATAAATTAGTTGTTATTATAATTTTAAAGTATATTATAAAAATGTAATATATTTTAAAGTTGACTTCGTAAATGGTAATCAAAACAAACGGATCATATTCGATTTTTTCATTATGAAACTTTCATATATGAACAAAATATTTTTAATATATGATATCAAGAATAGTACATCTGCTAACGCATGTTTTAGGTCAATTTTATTTTACGCTCGAGTAATTTAGCTTATTGTATCACAATATATATATATTTAAATTTGATATACAACATTTTTATTACAAATCAATGCAACAACTCATTTTTAAATTAATGATTTTAATATAAATTTTAAATTAATGATATCATATTAAAATTATAATAAAATTAATAAACATTAAATTATTTAGAATGGCAACATAAATATATTAGAAAAACATGTTTCAATTAAAATTGGATTTATAAATATTCTAACAAAATATTTATATAGAAATACAAATTAAAAAATAGTATTTCACAAATACATTTATATCTCTGATCAGAAAGATATCAATACTATCAATCTTTTATAAAAGATAGAAATCATTACAATATTATGTAATATTCCATTGAAACGTATCTATATTGGAGTACAAAACTTATCATTGGCGACATAGCAAGCAGACGTCCTGTCCAGGAGGTCAATATATAAAAGCATATATTTAATTGGTTTATTATTATAATAATAATACATGATGTTATATCTTTATATATAATGACCGCCGTACATCAATATGCTGAATAATGACATCGGCTCCCCATAAATCATATGTCAAACCGAGAGTTCAATTATATATTTCACTTTTTGCGTTATATTTCTTATTACATTATTCACCAAGTACTGAATTCATGTTTTATATATACATACAAATCATAATACCCTATGTTTATATATTACTATGATATTATATAAGTCCTACACGCATTATTAACTTGAACTATCAGTTAGTCACGTGACATATTGGGGGCCGATGTCAGTCTAAATCATCAATATCAGCATTTCTAATTGAAATAAGTTGGTAAATATATTAAATAGGTATATAGCAAAATATTCTTTATGAATATATAATTCTTATATAACATCAATTATGTTATATCAGATATCTTTATTATAATACTAATACGTATATATGGTGAATACTTCGATATCTAATAGATAATCTATAGATAATCTATACTTATTTAATATAGCATATGTGCAAACTTATTTCAATAATTATATATTACAAGTAATACGCATAGTTGGCATCGTGAGGTTTTTTGGTTTTTTGGTTTTTTCATTGGTTTTTTGGTTTTTTCAAAATGCAGGTTTTTTGGTTTTTGGTTTTTTGCTAAAATATAAATTAAATAGCATATATTAAATATATGATATATTCTATTTTATTATTATAATAATTATATATACTTTAATTAATAATTCATTTTAAAACTTCAATTTTATTAAATAAATAATAGTTAATTAAGCTTACTTTTTTATAATATTATATACATTTAAATGTATTAAATTCAATTCATGTTTGAACTTTAATTATTAGAGTATATTATGTGTATACTTGTATACATATAAACTATAGTTTATTTATATAAGTAGAAAAGATTTTTCTAAGGAAAGATACAAGTTATATGTATAAAATTGAATCACACGATTTTATCGTATGTTTAGGTGCATTTTTTTTGTGACATACCAACGTACCAACATATCAAGTTAGCAAGATTTTTTTTGTAATGTACCAATGTCCCATCTGTATCCTTATACACGTAAATGCAGAGTATACGTTGATACATTGGCATGTTACAAAAAACACAACATCTCAACACCACAATGTAAAGATGGTATATATTATGAATGTATTTTCCGTAGACATAGACATACCAATGTCCCAATGTACCATCGGATGTTGGTATATTACAAAAACGCTCTCTTATATCATATAAAACTTACGAGAAATCTGTGTAAATAAATTTTATATACAAAATACCTAGAGCGCCACCTATATCGGGTTAATTATTATTTTGAATGATATACATATCTATGTAGCGAGTAAATTCTAATTTATATTGCATGTAATTTAATTGAGCTATATAAATATTTTCGTATGGAAACCGCACAGTACCTAAACTATTTAGGTGATTCGATACTACTGCTAGTAGCGGTAGATAGTAGTTATTAATTATGTTGCATATATGTTATATATTATGTTGGATATATACTATATATATTATATAGGGAGTGTTAGATATAAGCTTAGAAACATTTTTGTTATTAGTAAATTAACTTGATTATTAAGATTAGTTTTTTTAAAATATTAGTTTTTTGGTTTTTTGATTAAATATAAATTAAATAGCTATTCTATTATATATAAATATTATGTATTTACATACTATATTAAAATGACCATATATTACAAAATATAATTTTTATATTATTATACAATAATTATAATTTTTCTATATAATTATTTTCATCAGCCAAAAAACCAAAAAACCATAAATAAACCTTGAAGAAACCAAAAAACCACGAAAAAACCCAAAAACTAGCAAAAAACCTATACAAACTAGGAGAAAACCAAAAAACCTGGACCCTAAAAAAAGGTTTTTTGCCAACTATGGTAATACGTCTTAATAATTATAATAATTATACGACTATACATATAATATATGTGCTGGTATTGCATTTGGCCATTTCTATACGAAGATATAAAACTAAATAAACGTATACTTCTATTAAACTTATTTATAAATCTGGGTGAATTCCTACAGGTGCTATATTTTGACTTTATATTTATAATAATAATTTTACAACACGTATGTAATTTCTAGATTAAAGTATGTTTATTCTCAGATATTCTGGAATATCGTATAATTATAACATCCGTACATTATTATAATGATTATAGTATTATTATACGATAGTTATAAATTACAAATACAAAATATATTATATGAAAAATCACTATAAATATTTTCTTTGTAAATTTTGAAATAGGTTGATCAAAATTTAATGTTGAAATTTAAAAAACTTATATAATTAATTGATAATATTTGTATAACGTATTTAATATTCAATGTGTAGGATAAGAAGGCGGCGTATGGAAATAAGCACGTTAGATTTATATAATTCTGAAAATATCATGTAATACTATATTATTAAAGATTCTTTAACATATGGATTTTTATAATTATTTAATAATTATATATTATGGAATATTACCCGTTAAAGATCTTTAATTGTAGAGTTATTAGAATAAATTATTATAAATATTTGATAATTTTTAACGGAAGTCGAATACCATAAACTTATTTATGTTTTTGAGTATGTCAAAGTTAAATATCCAAAGATTATAAGTTATTATAATAAAGTAATTTTACTTTTAAATATTACTTGTTACTTTTTAATATATTCTTATTTATTATTAATTAATTAATTGCTAAATAATATATCCTTATATTTATGTATTAGACTAGTAATGTGTATATAAAAATGGAAAATATGAACAAATATGAAAGCTTTACAATTGAAGAAGCGAAATGTTATTATAATATAATTATTATATTAAATATACCGTGAATCTCGAAGCAGGCCGCCGATTGTTATTATAATAATGTCAGAGTTCAATTTTTATTTTTGGGGTTGTGTGATTCTTTGGTTTGGTTTTATTTTTCTGTTTTTTTTGGCTGCATTATAGACCCAAGTGAGCCTATAAAATATTGTGTTACTATAAAATATCTTATAAGCCTTATAATAAGGCGTATAATGTTCAGTAGTGCATATATTATATAAGTACCGCCCACCTTGATCTCTGATATTATTATAATAACAATCAGCCGCCTGCTTCGAGATAATTCTAAACATTTATAATTATAATTTTATATGTGGATCAGGAAATATTTGCGACGACAGGAACATGGGGCTGTTATTATGTTTATATGGCATGTGTTATTAGATTTAAAGCGATCGGGGTAGCTGTGTTACAGTGACTGTAAAAGTTTTGCGGGGTAAAACCCAGTGTGACACTCACTCAGATGAATACCAGTAATATAGGACCAGTTAAACTCAGTCCAGGTAATTTTGGACCACTTTAAAAAAATACGTAGTCATTTCGGGCCACTTTTTAAAATATCAAAAAACAATTATTTGAGTATATATATATATTAATAATCATTAAATACGTTGGTATGCATTATTAATTAATTAACAATACATGTCGCGAATCAGGAGAATCAGTGAAATCGATTATAATCGCGTTTATTTCAATTGTGTTTATTTTTGTATTTGATCCGAATGAAGAATTAAACGCTTCACATGTAAACATAGACCTACGTGTCCATTTATAAAAATACAGATTATATGGAACTAATAATTAAAATAGCTAAAATAATATATTTATTTAAAAAAATATCCTTTATAATTTATACTAATAGATACCAACGTATTAGCAATACCCTATTACTACTATATAAATCTCTAATACTACCAAACTATATGTATCGTCTTGTAATCTTTGGAATAAATTATAAGATTAATCTTAATAAAAAAATTGTATAACAAAAAAATAATATATCAATTAAAACACCTACTCATATACACAATATATATAAATTACATAATATTGATTTGTAACATATATAAAAACTTAAATTAAAATATATATGATTTAATTAATTACGTATCTTTTAATTTTATGCATAATATATTTTATAAAAACTTACCAATCCTTAACAAATAATCTCTAATAAATCCTAAAATATAACAAATAAATTTGAATACAAAATAAATTATTACTATAAAAGAAATAAATGTAATTATAGAATACATAAAACAAAAAGTAAATTACATACCATTAACAAATATGGTATTAAACTTTGGAATAATTTAAACAATCACTGTAAAAATCTAAAATACAATTCATTTAAAAAATATATAAAACTCAAATATTTAAAAAAATATTAAGTTAATTATTAATTTATTAATTAGTTTCATTATTATAACTCATTATTTTAATTTTATTATACATATCAGCTAATTTATCCTATATATTTATTTTTATTTTCTCTATAATTTTAAATTTTTTTTTCATTTTATTATCCGTAATTTTATTTATTAAAAATTGTATTATATTATTTTATTGGAGAGTACCCTCTTTGTGAGTATAGATTACGAGTTAATATCTGGTCCTATCATTTGAGCAGAAATTGTATTTGCTAAATTTACTTTCTGAACTCAATAAACTATTTTAATTTTCATGTATGTGGTATATCTGATGACTTATTTATAGGCATAAATAAAGCCGTTCACAATCACTGCATGTTGAGAATATTACAATTGCCTACTTGTTTGAGCGAGTACATTACAAACATGTTACGTCCTTACCATCGAATATATCCCCTGATCCATAAATATTGTCTTAATAGATTGTAGCACCCGATATGTTATGTAGTAACATATATGATTTATAATTAAATATATATTACCTATTTAATAGTTAGTGATTGATTACAGTGAGTATGGCCAACCTAAGGAAATCATTCTTATAGTTCATCTATACGCTAGTCGATATCATGTTATCAAATTATTATAATACTAAAAACCTAATCTTAATTGATTATACTTTTTATATAAACCCATTTATTATACAATTATGATACCAATAGAAACATGTAAGTTTTATATACGATAAACATATACTGTATGATACAGATATTCAAACTATAGTCGTTTACTATATATATAGATATTATTTTGATATCATTAGCTCTCTATAGTTGAACTATACATAGTTTTGTTACAAATATTTTTCTTTAGTTGAGAATCTCAATGATTTAAATCAGCCTAAAAAAATCATATTTTTTTTGATTTAAATCAATATTTCTCAAAGTATATTATATAATTATTAGATCATGATTTTTATAATATAATAATTATATTCATGATGGCCTCCTATATTCCTATAAGAATATAGGAAGCTATGTTATATCATTAATATTTAAATAAATGAGAATTATATATACATACATGTATATATATATATACAGTCAACTCTCTGTAAGTTGGACTACGGATAAGTCAGACACATTTAGTTGGTTTAGTTGGATTTGTATCTAGTTCCATGTTAAATTAATCGGAACAGTTGGAATGGATAAATCTGACTTTTCTATAAGTCGGACACATATTATAGTAAATTTTATGATTTTTATACTGGTTAACTCGGACTTTTTATAAAATGTCAGAAATGTTTAATTTGAATAATGTATATTATAATTTTAGTAAGTAATATTATTGAATGAAACATAAAATGTTATTGATTGTTGCATAATTCCATATTTTGGTAACCATTTAACTCACGCTGCGCATCGCATGTCTCATTAACATGATCTTCTGAATCTCGGATAAGTCGGACATCTCGCTAAGTCGGACACTTTTCCCGGTCCCTTGCGAGTCCGACTTATCGTGAGTTTACTGTATATCATAAATTATGATTCATAAACATTAAAGGAAAAATATATAATGTTAAATAAATAAGAATTATATATATCATAGACATTATTGGAGAAAGATATAATTTTATTTGTTTCTATATAAAATCCAAAAAAATTAGTTCATTCAAAATTAAGAAATAGAATGAGAGTTAATAAAACTGTAAAGCTTGTATTTATGTATACATATTTTAATATAATGTAATTTATTTAAATAATTATCAAAAACGTTTTTATTTGATTTCTTGTATTAATAATGTTAGCATAATTATTTGAATATAATTCTAGATAATAAAGTAGTCAGTATAATATCAAAACACTAGTAATTAAATAATAATTATTTAATGTTGCAGTATGCAACAGCATATAATATAATGTATACATTAATTTAGATAATTCAAGACATACACACACAGATTTTCCTAAGGAAAGATATAACACTTACGCGAAATCGTGTAATTCGAATTTGTATATAAAATACCCCAGTGCCACCTATAGCGGGTTACTTTTAGAAACTATGTGTTGTTTATAATGTAAATTCGTATTTAACTATACACTATTAAAATGTTAAATAATATGCTTTAAATTAATATTTATATGATGAAAACTAAGTTTTCATTACTAATATATAAAAAACAAATATGATATGTATGTTTTAAATGCTATAAGTATATATTTAGTAAGTAAAAGCTTATTTATATTGCATGCAATTTAATGGAGCACTGAAAACATTGTTGTATGCAAACAGAGCCGAACCTAAATCTATTTCAGTGGTTTCGATACTACTGCTAGACGCGGCAGGGGATATTACAAAATTACGTTGCATGCATAGGGAGATTTATATCTTTACTTCGCAAAATCTTTGTACACAATATCACATTTTTATTATAATATAATTCTATTTATTTATATATCTTTACTTAATTTTATAGATAATTGATATTTATATATAATTTTATAAATTTAAATATACATTAATAGTTATTTAAATTTCTAAGTCTATTAGCAGTAGAAAAATGATTTATTCAATTTTTATAATTAATTAAACATCTATTTATTATATTATTAAACAATTTAAATATTATTTGCATTAAAATCAAATAAATTGATTTAAATCAAAAAAATCGGATTTTTTTGATTTTTTGCCGATTTTTTTCGAACCCTGGACAACTTGAGATATAGTGTTAGATCGGATAACAAAAATTCTGCATATATCAATACTCCCGACATTATAACTTTAACATATACTATTCTATAACATTCCACAATGTTCACTTTTAGTTCAAGCGTAGTTTAAATTTAATTATTTCCTTTAACGGAATTCATAATATAATATGTGATTTAAACTACTACCTTTACCCTCATAATATTATAATTATACATTATACTTGTACTGAATTGATAGTGTAATAAATCTATTAACGATACCATCCTTATGTTGTGTATGCTTATCGTAATACTTACTGATATTATAAAACTTAAAATGAATTTCAACATATTGCAGGAAATAGAGTAGAGATAGACATTGTAATAGATCCTAAATGTTTGCATTCAATATAACACCTCCCCTGATATCGCCCATTATTCCCAGATCAAATTTTAGTTACAAATAATATAGACTTATTATTAAAAAATATTTTATTCATTTATATATTTACTTTCTTATTACGTTGTGGTGCGATGCAATGGAGTATATCATTAATAATCTATGTTATTCAATTAATAGTTAATATTCATCATTAACAATCTATGTTATTCAGTTAATAGTTAATATTCATCCTTAACAATGCAATGCAACATCATGACTATATTTACGGTAGCGGTTGCTAATGAAGATACCTACCCCTTAGGTGCCGTGATGGACATCTTGAACGCGTTAAGAATGCCGGATAAACTCATGAGGCTCGAAGACGCAAGAGAAGACGCAGGTTTTACTTGCTTAGCATTACCAATAGAATATACCATATCCACAACCCGATATACGAGCTATTATCACCTAAGTTATGTGTATAGGGAAATCATTAGTTTTCTTTCAATACGAAAGTATTTAAGGATCCTAGAAAATATATTTATAGAGTAACTTAAGGTAATAGTTTTTTAATAGTCTAACCAAAACTTGTATAAATATCACTAATTTAAAGATATTGAAAATATTGATATTTATAATATATTTTTATTTTATTTCGGTGGTATCCTTTATACCATCTAGGAACTTAGATGAAGTTTTCACTTATAACCATGGCTTATAACTCTAATGTAACTTCGAAGCCGCTTTATAAGAATAATTATCTCTATAAGCTCTGCTTCTATAATTACCCTGGTATATAAATATAAATCTGGTAATAATAATAATAATAATAATATATTTTATTTGATACCTAATTAAATATTCAATAATAGAAATTATAAATACTTAATTATATCTATAATATTATTTGAGAAAAATAGCATTATTACCAAATTATTAAACATACACATTGCGCATTATACAATAACATTTAAAGTATTATATAATATTGCATAATGTTTTACTATTAGGTAATGACATGTTGAAAACAATGCAATTAGTATTCCCTTTGGCTATGCATATACAATCCTCAGTTATTTCAAAGTATGGATTCACCGCTGATGGAGATGGTTATTAATAGAGTATTATGTAATCCTAAGTAATCATAAGTAATGTATTCAGCGATATAATTCATAATGGAATTTTATAATTAAAATTAAATAATTGTGAATAATAATTTTATAGATATAACAAATATTCATTAATCAGCGATATTCGATATATTTTATGACTGATATATGCAAGTGTATATTTTCTATTACTATTATCATCTAGTGTATTATATACTTCCATAAAGAGCTGATATGACCAATTATCCTCTACTTCATATTAATATTGTAATACGATTATTATATTTTTACATTTTATTTTAAATATATATATATATATATGTAATTAAATATGTAATTTTTTCCAAATATAAATAAAATATTTACATTTTTTAAATAATTTAATATGTATAATAATATTTTCTATATATATACAGTAAAACCTCTCTATAAGAAACCTCTTTATAAGAAAAACCTCTTTATAAGAAAATTGTTCACACATTTGGTTGGAATTCAACCCTTTCCATATTAAAAAACCTCTTTATAAGAAAATCTTATAATAAAAATATAAGAAAAACCTCTTTATAAGAAACTTATTGTATACAAAATATAAAAAATAATTATATATAAATAGAAGTATTGTATATTGATAACAATTATTGAAATTAATTATTATATAAGATAATTTGTTTTCTTACAAATATTTTATATTACATAAATAGCTCGAAATGAATTAAAATTAATTAATAATTGTTATTATATTATTAAATGTATTGATCCAAGGGTATTGATTATACAATTTATTATATTATACAATTAATTGTTAAATAATAGATTATTATAATATTGTAATATATACATTATACCTACAGATAACATTATTTTAAAGCAAACAATTATTAAAAACTATTTTAAATAAATCACATTTCTGAACTATCCTTTTGATTAATACTTTTAAATAAATATAAATAAATAAATATACTATATATATATAACCTATAGGTTATATAATACAATTTCAATTAAAATTAGTTCTTAAAATCATTGGAAAAGTAAAAACCTCTTTATAAGAAAACCTCTCTATAAGAAACAAAGTACTGAAAAAAAATAGTTTCTTATAGAGAGGTTTTACTGTATATGTATATAATCTCTGAACTAAACTATAAATCTGAGGTATCGCTCGTGAATAATAATCGCTGAGTTTATAGTTACAATATTTCAAGGGTAATTGTCTCGACAAGCAGCAATGCTTCTACAATTATTCAGGTACTTAAATAAAATACCTAAATCTGAAAATAATAATAATAATGATGACAATATTTTTATATTTTTACGGATATTCTCAAAATAGGTTTTTCTAGAGAATATTTTTTGTGTGTCGCTGCATAAGCTATGAAGTTATGTAACATTATATAATACTGAACGCTTTACTTACACCGTACAGGCATCGTGAAGTTCACACAACTAGTGAAACGCTACGAGAAACAGGACTCTGAACTAGCCGACCTCAATAAGGAACTGTTCGCGTTGATCATCCCTCAAATAGCACCCTCCGATAACAGCTTGTGATCAGCAGCCTCATCACTATCATCATCATCATCATCATCATCACTCGATGTAATATAAGCCATTTATTCCCAATTTACAAGTATTGTTAATATATATATCTCTCATTATCGTTCTATTTACTATATTCATGCATAATGAGTATTTAGGCCTCTTCTTTTATCTTTAAATATTATTATTTTTAATTATGCTTTGTGAATTTGTATAATGTATCTTAAGTTAAGATTATTAACATATATATATATACATATATAAATATATATATATAATTAATAAATTCAGTTTATTAATTTTACTATTATCTTAAGAATTAAACTAATTTGGTTTCTATATTTTATTATTACAAAAATGTAGATTATGTTGTTAACAAATATATATTATAGTATAAGTTAATTAATTGAACATTTTAATATTTATAGTACTATATTCCTGAAATTAAGACCACTTACAATAAACTATGATTTTAAAATTATTAGTAAGCCAAAATATACAAATTATAGAATATATGTAATCCATTATTATATTATATATATAGGATAAAGATAATTTATTATATAAGCTTAATTTATTATCCTAATTTTATTCATTTAATGGCATGAGTAATATACATCTATATTTTGTCAATAAAAGATATTGTAAAAAAAAATAACTAGTTTTCTAAAATAATTAACATATTAAATAACAGTATCATAACAAATGTGTATGTTTTATTTATAAATAATATATTTAATAGTTAATTTTTATTTCT
The DNA here is from genome assembly GCA_964019155.1 of Osedax fenrisi. Lineage (NCBI taxonomy): Eukaryota > Metazoa > Annelida > Polychaeta > Sabellida > Siboglinidae > Osedax > Osedax fenrisi. The sequence goes on along the minus strand of OZ025240.1, from coordinate 32,904,812 downwards.
TCAGCAGTGTCCCGTGAATCTAAATATTTGATCTCGTATAGAGACTGCAATTTTAGGTATTCTATCGTATAGCTGTTTATTTGCCATGTGTACCCTCGAAGATTTGTTCAACACAGCTCTGAGCCAGCGAGTATATGCTCCGTCCACTTTTATCTTAGTGGACATTTAATAGAACCTTAAAGAAGTATGGATTCAATGGCTGATCTGAAAAATTTTCTTTTGAAATTATCTGACATTTTGTATTTCCAGATAATGTTTATGCTGACCAAGCTTGTACTATTCTAATGTACCAGGCCCGTAGCCACGGTGGGGGGCCTGTGTGGGTAAGGCAGGCCCCTAAAACTTGTTTCACATACAGTTTTTTTCATATAGTATTTACTAGATATTCTATTATATTAATATTTTTATTTTATAATTTTATTTATATTTATTTATTAGAATATATGTATTTTAGTCATAGACATTATAGTGAGGATCCAATTCAGTATTTATGGTTTTATAAAATATTTTCTAAAATTATGGTAATTATTAAAAATAAATGTTAATAATTTAATTGTAATTAATAAATAGTTACCCTATCATGATCAAACAACAACAACATATTTGGTTTTCTAACTAAAATTAAAAAAGCAGATAAATTAATGGATCAAAGAATAGCAGTAACAGAATCAAATATCCAACCAACCCAAACGATAGCACTAAAAAATATGAAAAAATAAATTTTAATTATCGTCCATCTTATCTCGGAAATATTTCTCCTAAACTTACAAGTGGTAGAGTATCTTTTGGAAATAAAATGAGAAGATTTACCGAGAATATGTATATATATACTAAATAAAACAAATTTAGTTTATATCCATTTGTAGATTATAGTACTTACACAGTAAGTGGTTACTACAATGGAAAAAGAAAATTATTTGATAAATGGTCCCAATCATGTGATTCTTTCTATGAATCGCGTACAAAAGATCCAAATGTTGATTGAATAACAGTGCACTCTCCTAAAAAGTATTTTTTTCAACTCCTCGATGCTAGATCATTACGAAATAAATTGATTTGATTACACAATTAATTATTGATTCTAATTGTTCTATATCTGCTATTACTGAGACTTGACTAACTATTGATAATTCTGCTCTAGCTTCCCAACTGACCCATAATGGTTTTAAAGTATTGCAATAATAGCATGTGTGCTAATAAGTATTCGTCACATCTTCGTGGCGGCCTAGTTCTTTTATTCTCATCGTAACTTAAGCTTATTTTGTCATCCACCCCATGTTTCTCTTCATATGGAATTCTAATCTGTAACATTCATATCGGTTAACACGGTTATTCTTGGTGATTTTAATATTCAAATTTATAATGAAAATTATGCTTCCTTATCTCTGAATAAACTTATATTTGAGTATTCCCTGACGCAACATGTTTTCTTTACTACTAACACTAGGTAACACTTATATATATAGGTATACTTAATAGTAATAATATTGACTTTTTTATATTAAGTTGATTCTAAATCAATTTCATATCCCATTCAGTTCTCTAATATCTTCTCACTTTGCCATATTATTTGATTTGAAATTGCCGGTGATACAAATTAATCGACCTTCTAGATCTTTTCATAAAATCTCAATATTGATAAACCAATGTGTGTTAACTCTGTATTACATCAACTTAACAACAGTATATTTTCTGATTTGTCCACACTTTTTGATTATTTTAATTTGGCATTATATCATTCGCTTGATATTTTTGTATCCTCCAATACTCTTATCAACCGAACGTATTCTAAGTTTACCTGGTTTAATATTGAACTTGTTAATTTGAGGCAACTACTTCATAGACCTCAACGTAGGCATATATGAAGTGAAGTATGACTATTTGGTTCACTTATATGCTTGGTTGTTATGGAATATCTTCTAAGCAAGCTTATAAATTATCTTTCACCTGAGTAGGTAAAATCCAGACTAAGCATTTTCCTAACCAACCTGATTTTTGTTCATTTGCCAATTTCTTCCAACAAAATATTTCTAGCACTATCAATGTATACATTGTATACAATGTATACATCCCCTATAGGGGAGAGTGCTCTAATATCGACATGCACGTAATATCGACACCCTAGAGATCTCCTAAAATATAATTCCAGTCAAAAAATAATTAATGTATGAAATGTGAATCAATATAATTCTAATTCATATAAGTGTACTTTTATTTTTAATAATAATATTTTTTATAATTATAATCAAAAAAATGATTTTATCGTTAAAACTCTAAATTTATGAAATTTTTCAAGTATGATATCGATTCTCAATCCTTTGAAAATTAAGATATTTTAAATATTTTAAATACATCATATAGATCTAATTATATTTTACAATATGCCGAAAAGATTTTGTATTTTTCATAATTTGTTACAAAGTTAATGACGTTTACCTAAGCAACAAACATTTTCATAATACCGACACCCTAATTGTACGTAATATCGACACACTTTCAATTATATAACCAAGCAGCATTATTTGTTTATAATGTGCGTGCGTTATGATAATATTCATTTAATGAATATACATACCTAATAATATACATATATAGGGGAAAGGTGGATAGTATACTATAGTGGCAGGTGTATAGTAATGACACCCCACGTATATCAAAAACTACAAGTCAAATTACATTTATTTATATATGAAAGTTGTGGGTATTCACAAGCTTTATTGACATAAGTATTTTTTATTTCCTTAATTTTCAATAAAAATAAATTAAATCAATTAATCGATTTTGTGAATATATTCTTAAAAAATTACGTTATAAGTTTTTATAAAAGTATTTTTATTTTTAATTCCTTGATATTTAATGGAAAATAGAAAATTAAAGTCTTATACTAAAGATGAATTTAATATATATAAGAAAATATAATTCATATTAATTTATGATTATTGGAAATATTTCTACGATCAATTATGATCAACATGTCATGACTACCCTCGGGGTGTCATTACTACCCGCATTGGAGTATAATAATTACACCCTCGTTATCTCAAGTGTTAACGATTATATTAAAAAAATTTAATAGCAATTAGTTAGATAATTTTAATTTATATACAATATAAAAAAAACGTTATATAGAGGATCAATAGTTTAAGAGTTAAGAGTTATTGCAATGTATTCAAAACTGTCACTACTATCCACCTTTCCCCTAACTATAAATATATATATATATATATATATATACATGAATATATGGTTATAACAATATATTGTAACTTATTAAGAATACATATTAATTGCGTGTATTAACTAAAATTAACGCCCATTTAATTCTGATTGGATAGTGGATATTAAATAATATATGGTATATTACCTTACCTTACCAGGTCGAGCTTGCTCGGCATAGCATGACACGTTTTCCCCATTCATCTATGTTTCCCATCACCGTCTTCAGTTAATCTGTAGTGCATCCGCTGTCTTCTCTAAGTTGTGCAGTAGGTCCTATATGTCTTATTAGGCCGTCCAGGTTTTCGTTGCCCATGTAAAGGTTCCCATATAAGCACTTCGCTGATCATTTCTTCTCTGCTTCGCCAACAATGTCCTGAGAAACACATCCTATGTTCTTTAATTGTAATCGTGATCTTTGGGATATTTCCATATAATTCATTATTAGACGTATTGCCATCTTTTATTTAAGGCAGCGCGTAGCATTCTTGTATATGCTCCATCAATCTTTTTCTCTATAGAATATGCCAATGTCCATGTGATGGAGCCATATACAAGGATCGATTCGACTGTGGCCCTAAAGACATTTTTATTCAGCTTTACAGAGAGATTAGATTTCCATATTGATATCATATTGTTTAGTGCGGCACAAGCCTGTCCAATCCTTACATTGAAGTCATGATCAGTAGATGCGACATAGCTTCCAAGATACTTGAAATCATTTACTTGTTTGATGATCTTACCCTTTAGACTTTTTATACAACTATTATTTTTTGCATTTACACCTAATCCTATTTCAGCTTCGATTTTATGTAGCATTATATTCGCATCTACAACGTTATCTGATGTAATGGCTAAATCATCAGCATAATCAGTATCAGTTATATATTGCAGGATGTCGGCTTCTCATTCGTTTTTTATGGTGAGACCGAGATGTTTATTACCATCTAGTGATTTTTCAAGACATATAGGCCTATGTATAGTCTAAACATGTTATAAAAAGGAAAGGTGCAAGCGTGTCTCCTTGTAATACCCCAGTAGTGATCTACGAAGTATAGTGTATCTCCATTTGGTGATCTAACGATTTATCTTGTTTATCGATAGAGTATCATGATTGCTTCTACTGTTTCTGTGAGTATTCCATACGCAGAGAGAATATTTTTCATTTTACCGCGATGTATCGAATCAAATGCTTTGGTGAAGTCTACAAACAATTTCTTCGTTCTGTTTTTTTCCGTAGGATAGGATCGATTTCCGGTCTTATGCGATTTATGATCATCAAATTATAATGTGTTGCTGCAATGGACGTTAGGGTTATACCTCTATAATTGTTGGCCTGAGAAATGTCTCCTTTCTTCGGGAACAGTAAATGACAGCCTTCAGTCCATCTTTTTATTTGATTTTGAGAATATACGCTGTTACAGAAATTTAGAAAAATATTTTGAAATTCTGTCAGTTTCCAAACTTAAGCTGGAATTTCATCTAATCCGCAAGCTTTGCCATTATTTATGCTTTTAGTTGCATGGTATACCATATATATATATAGAAATATCTAAATATTTAGGGTGTGTCAAAATTTAATTTAATTTGTTTAACTCTGAGATAACAGGAGTGTCGATATTATGTGCCAATGTGTCGGTATTCGAGGCAGTGCCTGTAATATCGACACTCCTGTTATCTCAGAGTTAAACAAATTAAATTAAATTTAAAAATAGCTATTATATGTATATACCTACTTAATACTTATACATAACATTTGGAAATATTTAATTGAGAAATAATAAAGTTATGGTGATTTATAGTTAGGGTGTCGGTATTCGAGTACTCTTCCCTACTTCCAAACATCAACTCGGCACGACGTAATCTCAATTTAACATCCAATCTGAATCATTGGTCATGTTTTTCGCTTCCCACATAGGACATTGTACTCTCTTTGATGACATCCTTGAAAACCAATTCCCTCTTGCTCATATTCCATTCAATCACTAGTTCATTATCAACATATTGTATTGGATTATCGCTAAACTAATTCATAGATATCTTATATCATATATTGTTCCACACTCAATGAAATATTCATAGATTATTCCGATTTTTAAAAAACTACTCTTGACCAATCTAATTTATCAAGTTATCGTCCAATATCCCAGTTATCATTAATATCTAAGACCTTAGAACGAGTTGTAACCACTCAACTTATTAATTACAGTATGTCCAATGCTATTGTTGATAACTATCAAAGTGCGTATCTTCCTCATCTTAGTACCGAAACTGCCCTTACATTTATCATTAATGATATTCTCATATATATATATAGAAGCGGGTAATGTGGCCACCTTTTAGCGGGTAATATTAAAGATGTGATCTGAAATAAATATTTGTATATATTGATAAAATTGTGTGCGTCATTATATGAAAACGGTTATTGAAACAACATCTACTATGTCCTAACCATACAAATATATGTCCATACATATTATAATCGTGGTACATTTTAAATTTAATTTAGTATATTTAATTATCTATTAACACAATTATAAAGAACAACATATTTATATATATATATATATATATATATATATATATATTCTGTTTCCGCATCTCGTCGTGAACAGTCTTGTTTTTCTATTCATTCAATTTGCATTGTTTAATAACAAATGTACAACATTATCGTGACGCATTTCCATCATTTTTGTATATTCATCACACATTAATAAATTGTTCAACAACTTGTCTACTTGTTACTCGGTACCTGTCCAGGAGGATCTCCCGTGCCTGGATCGCTCTGGTTATCGGTTACCCGTACTTTAAACCGTCGGTACCTTGAGTTTAGTACAATTTATCAAGGATCTTATATTTATTTAATATTTATAATTATATTGCATGTGTGCTTATAGTAACTTTATTAATACTTTAATCAATACATATATATATATTTATGTTTATATGTGTGTGTATCTATGTGAATATATATACACATATTTACCTGTATCTATATATATATGTATATATTTATATAAGTATTTTATACTGATATTTATAATTGTATTGTTTTGTTTTATTGATTTTCTGAACGTTTCGATTCATTGATTTCTTTCTTTAAATCATATCATACAATATAATGGATTGTAATTCATGCACAAAACCATTAAATACTAAATGTATTAAATGCGCTTGTGGATATTCAATTCACTTTGAATGTTTGTATAATACTTATATACTACCAAATGATTATACGAATATTTCCCAGTCGAAATATGCGATTTATATTCTATCTTCGCAACACTTTAAATTTATATGTGAATCGTGTATAGTTAAACCAACTGAAAATATTACTGAATTAACTAACCCTAAATTTAATACTAATGATGATAAACTTGATTACCTTACTAATATTACTACAAATATTAATCAAAAACTTGACATAATGAATTCAGAAATAATTTAATTTAAAAAATCATCTCACACTATGAAGTCAAACACTTCAACTATTCTTAATAATATTTCATCCGCCTTATCCTCACTTCCAGATACATTAAATAAAACTACCTCTAAATCTTTTATTGATATCGTTAAATCAACATTACCGACGCATAAACCTACCGTTACTAAACCAACTCCTAACATCTTGTCATGCTCTTCACCTGACGATAGAAATCTTACATACATTAAATCACTATTCAAACAACTAGAACTCGATTCTAATACCATTACAGATTACTCATTCATTTCTCACTATGCTAATCTAGTAGTATCTTCATCAAGCATAATTGATAGTTTAATTAACTCCAGATCTGATCTTCAACCAACTGATTTCAAATCATTATTCATTCGTCCTTTCATTGCCAGTGATATAATGAAAATTGGACGTATTTACTTCCACGCTTCTAAATCTTCTCTGACGAAATTTAAGTGTGTACTTAATATGCGCAGTCTTTCTATAAACTTCGTAATTTGATTAATACAAGTAACTCGGAAACATATGGTATCGATTGGAAATCAAATCCATATATCCCTGATGTAAATGAATTCCTTCAATGGTCAAATTCATATGAACATTATCTGAAATCCAAAAAAGGCTCTTCTCCCTCTGATTTACTTTGTTATCATAATGATTATAAGTATTTATTTCAATTAATTAATTCGAGATCTGTTCGTAATAAAGTTGATATTATAGCTCAATCTATTATTGATTCAAAATGTCTTATAACGGCAATTACAGAAACCTGGCTGACTGATAAAGACACTGCTCTATCATCACAACTAATACCTCAAGGGTATAATATAACTATTGCTAATAGATCTATTCCTTGTCGTGGTGGTGGTCTTATATTAATTTACTCATCTAAATTGAAACTTGTCTCCACTACCATTCCGTCTTTCTCATCGTGTGAAATGATGATCTGCAATCTTAAGTTTCCATCTTCTTGTACAATATATTTTGTTCTAATTTACTGTCCTCCTTCTTTTCCTACCGTCCTCCTTCACTGAATTTTTAGTTGATCTAACATCTATTTTTGAAAGGATCTCTTCAGATAACACTATAAATCTTGGCGATTTTAACATACAATATACTAGATCTTATCCTGCTGCATCATCTTTAAAAAGTTTGATCAATGAGTTCTCTCTCACGCAACATATACTTTTTACCACTAATACGAATGGTAATTGCATTGATCTAGTTATATCACCATCTTCATCTGAAATTGTTTCATCTCCTTCTCAAAGTTTTCTAATTTCTGATCACTTTGTAGTTACGTTTGAGTTGATATTACCACCATCTACCTCTCCCCGACCAGAGCGTTCTTTTAGGAAGATATCTACTATTAACATTCCTTCATTTGTAAATTCTATATTTTCACGACTTGATAATCCTCAGTCGTTGCTCGTAGTTGACTCTCTTTACGACAATGTTAATGCTGCTATCTCAAATTCTCTTGAAATATTTGCTCCTGTCATTAAATCCATTAATCGATAATTTTCCAAATCACCTTGGTTTAACAATGAACTAGTAAACCTACGTCGAACACTTAGAAAACTCCAAAATAGATATCAAGTATCTAACCTTGAATCTGATCTTAAATCTTTCAAAGTATGCCGTTCACTCTATAGGACTAAACTTATCACATTAAAATCCTCCTACTTTACTGATAAGTTAAATAACTTTTGTATGTCTTCCAAACAAGCATTTCAACTTTCATTTAAATTAATCGGTCGAGATCAGAATAGAGGTCTTCCTGACCATTCTGACTCCTATCTGTGCACTGCTTTTTCCAATTTCTTTCAACGAAAGATATCTAATGTTATCGATTCTCTCCCAAGATTTGATGTCGCACTATTTGATGTTACTTTCATTACCTCTTCAAATCATTGGTCTTGTTTTACCCTTCCATCTCAGGCATTTGTTCTTTCATTAGTGACTTCCCTCAAATCTCACTCCCCTTTAGATCCTGTTCCATTGGTCTTACTTCGTTCCATTTCTCCCTATATAATTGGTTTGATTACTAATATTATCAATGTATCTCTTATTACTTCTACTGTTCCACAATCGATGAAACACTCGTATATTACCCCACTACTTAAAAAACCGACTTTAGATCACTCAAACTTGACTAACTACAGACCAATATCCCAACTCTCGTCAATATCAAAGACTTTAGAACGAGTTATTTCAACCCAGTTAATACATTATATAACTACAAACAATATTGCTGATTGTTTTCAAAGTGCTTATCTCACACACCGCAGCACAGAAACTGCCCTCAACCTTATTTTCAGCGACATTCTTTTATCTCTTGACACCAAAAGCCCATGTTATCTTATTCTACTAGATTTATCGTGCGCTTTTGACTCTCTTAATCTTATTATTCTTTCGTATCGCCTGCTGGAGATAGGAATTAATGGTCAAGTACTCAACTGGTTCATGTCCTTTGTCTCAAATAGAACTTCTTCTGTTAGAATTAATTCTTCTTTATCACAACTATTTACTAACTCATACGGTGTTCCGCAAGGCTCCGTACTCGGGCCCATTTTATTCATAATCTATATATTACCTATTAGATCAATATTTCTTAAATATCCTCATCTACATTATCATCTTTATGCAGATGATTTGCAAATTTACACGTCCTTCCCACCATCATGTAACACTGAATCTATTAAATTAACTATTTATAACTGCATTACTGAATTAATTACATGGTTCTCCACTAACTCATTATCATTAAATATGGCTAAAACTAATACCATTATTTTATCTAGATCCTCTTCTCCTTTAACTATATCCCATCCTTTTTTACGCTCCCTTCCTATTTCCGAATCAGTGACTATACTAGGTATTACCTTTGATAACAAGTTCAATGTATCGTTACAAATAACAAATGTAATTCGTATAGCTAACTATTATCTTTACAATATTAGAAAGACACGTAATAAACTTACTTATAACTTAACGAAGTATTTACTCGACTCCCTTGTATTCAGTAGACTTCGCTATTGTTGCTCATTATATACTACTCTCCCACTTTATTTAATGCACAGATTTGAAAATATTCAACGTCGTGCGGTTAGAATACTGTACAAGCTCAAACGTCGTATGGATGTTTCGATTACATCTCTGATGATTTCTCTTGGTTGGCTTCCGTTTCATTCTCAATGCAAGTTTCGTCTCCTGTGCATAACGCAAAGAGCCATTTACCGATCTATTCCCGAATATCTCGCTACGTTAATATCAATTAGTTCCGACTCCCGACCTCGCCGCTCTGGATCCACACTGGTTCTACACCAACCAATTACTTCTACGAGATTTTCTGAAGCAGCATTTGCTGTTGCAGCACCAAAATATTGGAACTTATTACCAACTGATATACGTATAACTAAATCTGAGTCATTATTTAAACGTACATTATATAAATATTTTCTTTATTTGTAATTCCATTTAATATCATTGTTCTCGATATTATGTATTGTTCTAGTTTTCGTTCTATATATTATTTTTTGTTTATTTTTATTTTATTATATATGACGCCGATAAACATATAATGTTTTGTTAGTCAATAAACTATTTTAATAATATATATATATATATATATATATATATATATATATATATATATATATATATATATATATATATTGAATCAATATCTACTACATCCTAACCATATAAATATATGTCCATACATATTATAATAGTGGTATACATTTTAAATTTAATTTAGTAGGTATATATATATTAATTATCTATTAACACAATTATAAAGAACAACGTATTTATATATATATATATATATATATATATATATATATGTATTATTTATTACATATATATTATATTATTTAATATATATATATATATATATATATATATATATAACTAATCTCCATAGTTGTATTATAATATTATATATATATATATATATATATAGGTTGTCATATCATAATTGTTATTCATCACCCATGTAATTGTATTTTAACACATATGTTGTATGCACAATGTGCATTGCACATACTATAGTACATATAAGTATATATTTATATATATATATATATATATATATATATATATTATATATATATATTTATATATATATATATATATATATATGTTAAATACATATCTGTTAAACTTATGTATACATACAGTTTTATTTGTATTTGTATATATGTATATGTATTATATATACTAATATATTTATCATGACATATATTAAACTAAATTAAAAAAAAAAAAATAAACGTCCTGTAAATAAATTTATATATATATATATATATATATATATGTTAAATACATATATGTTAAACTTATGTATACATACAGTTTTATTTTTATTTGTATATATGTATATGTATTATATATACTAATATATTTATCATGACATATATTAAACTAAATTTAAAATAAATAAATAAATTTCCTGTAAATAAATATTATACAAAATTTGACTTTCGATATCAATTTTATAAAGAATTTAATAAACTTAATTTGATGTTATGTATTTAATTTAACTGTGCTTTATAATCGTTTTTATATATTTCATGTACACTTTTTCAGTGGTTTATTTGTATATTAACATTTTTTTTATCTCATATTATGTAATTATATAAATAATTTGTATTTATTTTGATATGATATGATTTTAATATATATTGATGTAATATATTTAATATATATATATATATATATATACATATAGACATCAGATAATATATGTAGGTATCTTTCTAAATTACTATTTTATCTAGGTATTTTATCGCCATATTGTTATGACATACAGTAATTTACTGATGAAATTGATTTTTCCATATTAATAACATGATAAGTAAAATTAATGGTATACGATATAACTAGGATATAACCTATTAAAATAAAAAGCATTAATTTATCATAATTGCTTGTATCGTTAAGGGTTATACTTAAGATTATACTTGATGTGATATAATTGGACTAAACTTAAGTTTCAATTGATATAAAGTAACGTCATCTAGTGGATTAATGCAACCCTTTAATGTGGCCACATTACCCGTAATAGGTGTCCACCTTACCCTCCTTGGAGGGTAAGGTGGCTACCTTAATAATTTCAAATAGATACGCTAAAATGAAAAAATAATTCGGCAGTATACTTATAGGTTCAGCAAAAATTCGGCACAAATTCTGCAGAAGTACCTACTACTGATATACAAGAGGAAATCCTTTTGTATATCATAAGATGTATCTATTTGAAAAAATGATAGAATTAGATCTAATATTTATAAAGTTATACCACATTATCTAAAATTAACCTACCCATCTTCCGAAAAAGGGGATCCCCTACATTCCCATTCCCTACATTTACGATCCATTTTTTAATACAATCAGAATAGTTCTCACGCTGCATGCGCTCATTTAGGTTATATGGTGTCCGTTATAAGACATCTAGAATGTCCGTATTCGGGATTTATATGACCTATAGATATATGCTTATAACTTAATTAATATTTATAACAAATATAGCAATTATTAGGGGAAAGTACCCAAATACGGACACTCTCGGTATCTCAGGAACTACACATCCTACAAATAAATGTTTAATGAATACAATATTCATAATTATATAAATTGTCTAAAAAAGTATTTTTTTATTTTTAAATTATTCAAAATATTGCTGATATATCCAATAAACTGATTTTTTATTACGTTTTTAAATTTATGAAAAAAAATTCAACTTAAAACCTTCTCAAGAATATACAAATCTATCGATATAACATTATAAAATATAACACTATATTATTAAAATATAAAACATTTTAAAATTATATATATAATTTCTTTATTTGTTATCAAATATTCATTAAGTTATAAGCATATATCTAGAGGTCATATAAGTTCCTAATACGGACCCTATAACTAATCATTACGCAGCATATAAACTATTCTGATGTTCATAACAATCGCGTGCGTTATAATACTAATACCACCAATAGAGTTAAATCAAAAAATGTTATTATTTAGATACTTTAATTGTATTATTAATTAAAAAAATAATAAAAAAAATAAACGATTAACTAATTAAATTAGAATAAATTATTCGTAAAATTAATTATAAATAATGTAATTGTAATTTGTCTGATTGATTCATCAATAATATATAGTTTATCTAGTGGTAAATAAGGTTTCCGTATTATAAAACAGGGTGTCCGTATTCGGATATGGGTACCGAATATGGACACCCCCGTTATCTATTGAATAAAAAGATTAAATACATTTTTAAATCACAATAATATCTATAATCATATAATATTAATATATTATCATTTTTAAATAAAAATAGTGAGTCATAAAATGTTAAGACCATTTATTGTTAAAGTGTCCGTATTATAACCTATAGGTTACTTTTCCATATACTTAAACATGAGTATTAATAAAACTTATATATATATATATATATATATATTGTATGGGTGTATGTCTCAGTGAGAAAACCAAAAGCTAGTATACTATAGCTAGTATACCTATATATAGTTATATAATATATATCATATATTAAATACTGGCTTTTAAGCTATATATTATGAATTCTACTCCAGGCATGCCTGCCTTCAACTGCATTTCTTATTTTTACTTTGTGTTTAAGAACTTAATATACTATAAATAAAAACACAAGAAAAAAAATGTTACTATTTGTATTGTATTGCCCATGGCCCATCACAGATATTTATAACATGTATAAGTCTATGACTTCTTGAGGATCCGCTATTTGTATTGTTTTCAATATATATATATATATATATATATATATATATATGAGATTTAAATAAATAAATATTATTATTAGTGCTATATATGTAATAAACATAATATTAAGTAGTATGTATTAGGTGGTTACTTTCCCTATAAATGAAGCTATAGATTAAGTGTAAGTAAAATATAGATATCATTATAATTATATCTATATTTTACTTACAATTCCTATTATCATAATACGCATACTTGAGATGTTAGCTGATTATTTGTGTATATTATTTGTATATTTTATTAATGATATGACCTAAATCAGTAATTCACCCATAATACATTTTAATAACAATTATAATACAAATTATCATATACTAGTTTTAACACTTGAAATTGAGTATTATATAAATAATTTTTTATTTTTAGTTATACCTCAATACATATGGATATTACATGCACATATTAATTCATGCCAAAATTAATTTATTTAGTAGGACATAGATAAAATAAGTTGGTAGGACATAGAATAAACTCTTTAATACATGTAATGATCTCGAATTACAATGGTCGCATAGTTAGTGTAGGGTTACATTGATCCTATAACTGATAACAAAGTGTTGTAGTTTTGTAGATTTAATTTACAAATTCACTAGCAGCTGCTATATTCTAGAATATGCATTGCATCAAGGAAGAGCGGGTAATGCAACGTTCTCATGGATTCATATCAAACATATTGTTAATTCTGATGCAATTATATTTAAATTAATAAGTTTACTAATTAACAATATATTGTTAATATATGCTTCTTCATTCGTAATTATAAAATAAACTAAATTATATTATTTCTTACCTATAATTAACAATGGCATTACTAACTATTAAAACTATCTGTATATATGTGTATCAAATATTATGTGTTAGATAGTTGAAAAGGTTAACCTTTTCATAAATAATTATTTATAAATTATATATAATAATATATAATATATAATTATATATATATATATAATATAATATACGATTTTCTAAGGTTATTATCCTTATTATGTATAGGTATTCTTATAAAAACCTTATTAATCCTAATCCTAATTATTGAAATGTGTGTTTGACCTCAAGCAATGTAGGGGATTATAAGTAGAATTGTTGGCTAATTATAGCCTGCTAATATGCTTGTAAGCTGTTTCGTAGACAAAAATGACACGTGATAGGATGAACTATAGTAGGTTGAACCTATATGTTGTTTATATGACTAACATATATTTATATATATGTAATAAAATTTTAAAATTATTGGTATATAAATTAGAGAATTTATATTAACCATTTTAACCAATTAAGTGATCATGCATAGGAAGATTTCCTATCTTGAATGGAGTACGATATTGTCGTATTATTTAAACGCTATTATATAATATATATATATATATATATATATATATATATATATATATATATATATATATATAGGTATATATATTGAATACAATGTATAGTAACATCAAACAGAACCCCTCATAATAACTATGATCTCCAATAGTACACTATTAGTAATAGTCTATTATTCAATATAGAACAGTTTATCATCATTTACGCTATAATAGGTGTATGTATCTTCACATATATACCTATGTATGTGAGAGCTCTCACTATATTGTTAGGGACCCTTATATTAATAATAACCGTTATATTATAATATATATTAACCTTCCGTACAATTTTCATATTTTCCAATTTACAAAATAAGTTAAACAGTTCTTATCGTAGATTAAAATTCGCCGTTTTTAAACCTAATATTACTCGGTCTCATACATCGATTATTTAAACTCTTGTCTTTCCTATAATCAATTACTATTGATCACCGTTACATGGGGTAGGCCTACACCCATAACGACTTCATAATTCCTTTAAATAAAGTTATTCATTCGGATACCCGAACACAATTCTCTTCACAAACTCAAAATGTTTCTGTTCATCCTAATTGTTTGCGATTCCCATAGAGCACTACTATTTGTAGGCTTCATTAATTCCGAGATCAGTTCATTATATAGAATTGTGTATACACATCTAGTAAATATTATTGACTCTATTTCTTTCACTCTCTTCTTTAGCATTACTTATTACTACCTAATGCTATTTCTATGTTAGACCTAAAACATGTAATTTCTGTATATAAGAATCTACATATATGATATATATATATTACACTTCCTTTATGGACATGCTGTCTATTATGTCTAATTTCTGCAGTGTGTTAACATGCAATCTGTCATCTAGTATTATATATTTATTCTATCTACATTATTTCTTATTCCTTATATTCATTATATTATGTGATTATTTTTCTATTTTTTATTGTCCTCATTAAATATGTATGAGTATATTTAGACCACCATTTAGCCTATTTTATATATATATATATATATATATACCTACATATGTTTATATTTATAGAACTATAGTTCTAGGTATACCTATAAATACCTAGAATACGTGTATACGTCACCACAACTGTAGTTGTTTCTAAATGTCGTACCATCACACGACAAAAGCTAAAGATAAATGGCCACAATCATTATTAGGTAAACTATTTACACCTCCTACGCAAAACCATATATATATATATATATATTACTATAGTTATAGACCTACACTTATACATATATACACTTACGACATAAGTCGTGTGAATGAGATATACTAACTAGATGACGTATTGACTACCTCGTAATCTTACATAACAACGAATAAGAGATCGATTACGTAATCGTATATATTACGACGTCGAAGAATGACGTCACTAGTGATCTAGTCACACACAACTACGTCACTAGTAGTGATTAACTTCGCGACACACGTGCGTGCGGTGCGCTACCGATAGACACGCCCCTCGCCCATAGTCTATACGTTTGAGTGACGTGCGACTCGACTTATATACCACGTGATGTGGGTACGGCGGCGGTCACTTACATTCGAAACGTGACCGAACACTCCGGCCTTATCTTCTCGTCTTCTTCGTCGTCGTCGCAGTCGGCCATCGCATTCCGTCTCGTCTTAGCGCATTGTTCTAAACAATCCCGCCTGCCCGCCCGCCTCACCGAGAACACACTGCCTATTGTTCTACTTATACCCTACCGGTGCGACAATCTAGACCATGCATATCGTCGCCAACTCGATAATTATCCTGTGTTCGGTGCTCCTAACAATGGAGGTTAGACATGTCACGTGTGATAATAATAATAATATAATAATACTATTTATTTATTGAATCTCATATATATATATATTGAATACAATACAAATAGCGGATACAAATGGACCCCTTAAGAAGTCATAGACTTTTACATGTTGTAAATAACGGTGAGAGGCCCCGGACAATATATTGTCCGGGGCCTCCTTTACAATACAAATAGTAACATTTTTTTCTTGTGTTTTGATTTATCGTTTATTAAGTTCTTGATAAACACAAGATACAAACAAGAACAGTGATGTTCTTGTGTGTGTGTGTGTCCGAGAGTGTGTGTGTCCGAGATAATCAGCTATGTTATCGTTGTTTTAGTTTATTTCCAGGAATGTATGATTTTATATTATATTTTTTAATAATCTAATAATTAAATATTTAATTTTAATATTTTAATATTTCTCTGATCAATAAGATACTATATATAGTAGGTATAGTATATATATAGTACTATATTACTATCTATACTATACTATAGTATTGATAGTATACTACAATAACCACACTTGCTATCAATATGATCTTTACTGTATATATATATTAAAAACTGCCTGTGTAGCTCAGTGGCTAAGGCGTCAAACACACAAGCAATAGGACACGGGTTCGAGCCTCGTCCGGACCATTCATTAATTTTATAAAATGGGTCTTAAAATATTATTTAGAGGTGATCTTATATAATGTTGTATAAATAAATGATCGGCTCTCGTTAAAACCATGGATGCCTTAACATGAGAGCGGCTTCGAAGGGACATTAGAGCCATATATGGTTATAAGTGAAAACTTCATCTAAGTTCCTGGATGGGATGAAAGGACTCCACCAAATAAAAATAACAATAACAATAATAATAACAATATATATATATATATGTTGTATTCATGCATATGAATGTGTTCACACTTGAGGGCATGCCCATCATGTAGTTCACACATATTGCATATATTACACATATATATATATATATATATATATATATATATATATATATAAGTAATACTATTAAGTATATATTATGTATATTATATTACCTATATTATATAATATATACATTACATGTAAGTTATAATATTGAATGGCATTATGCCTATATATAATATATCATTTAATAATATACATATATGTATACATGTATATAACATGCATGTTATAGATAGCATACTAATTATTATGTAATATTACAATTTAAAAATGCAGTAACTTATTATAAATGTAATACGTTTTATGAATATAAATACCCATATGTCTCCAAGGTATTGGCTATATGTATATATCCTATAGGATACTATATGGATACTATATATATAGTATACTATACTTATATATAACAAATAAGAACATAATACACATATGCACCCACCCACACACACACGCATATGTACCCACCCACACACACATATGTACCCAAACACACACACATACATATTAACGGATTAATTAACGGACATTATATAACGAACATTAATTAACGGACATTATATAACGGACATTAATTAACGGACATTATATAACGGACATTAATTAATGGAATTATATAACGGACATTAATTAACTGAAATTAATAGTAAATACAATATATAACATAATAAACTGCATACCGTTTATAGGTACAATATATAGGTACACTATTTAGGTACACTATATAGGTAATGTATATATTTATTATTTGTATCGTAATATTAATTGTAAACTTGTAAATATGTTCATTATTACGAATGCACTGCATTAGTCATAAATAACGAGAAGGGATTTATTGGGGTTGTAGGATAATTAAAAGTATAATCATCTGTTGTTGTTTTACGTTACTCTTGATTAATATTAAACTGTATTCCTATATGGGTCCATCTCGGTTATATGATACATAACCATATATAGCCATCTCAGTATACTCCGTATTATTATAAACTATTACTAATATATATATATATATATATATATATATATATATATTATAATATGTATTGATTTATATTGGTGCATTATAAATAAATGTATAATAAATAAATATTGATAAATGGCCCGAAGACATCCATACGATAATCCACTTAAATATATATATATATATATATATATATATATATATGTATATATATATACACTTATATTACTATTGCTTATAAACTATATGTATATTGAACATTTATTTATATAAACATTATCCCCTGATTTATCCATCAGGGGGAGACTTATATCGCAGATGCTAGTTATAGAGCCTTTTATAATTGAATAACACTGCAATATTGTCTATATTGCTATATTGTGTAGACCCTATAAGCGATACTGCAGTATACAGTGCGTAGATAAATACCCGTTGGAAGCATATATTTATTATTTCCCATTTCCAATGAATATTTTTAAATATTTAACAAAATGTAATAATTAAAACTAATTATGTTATCTTTCATATAATAATGGAGATTTACTATAAATACATACACACGTATAGTTGTGTATTTTTGTATATGCGTGCATATATGTTTGTGTATGCGCATATATGTACATTTATATGTGTGTGTATGTGTGTGCAATACAACATGTATAACACTTTTTCTAAAAACATTTAAAACCTTTTCTTAAATGTTTATTTTGACCTTTGGTTTATTTAATTGAGGTTAATATAGGTTAACATATAAGTTAGTTCTAAAATATACTTGTTGAAATGATATATATGTATATATGTACCTGCAGGTATCCATGTATATATATATATATATATATATATACATATTTACTCTATACTCTATAATATTATGCTATTATCATTCATAATTATATACTAATATTATAATAATACAATATGGTTATTAGAGATTACTTAAAAATATATTTTTATAGTATACTAAATAATATACATTATAGAGTATATAGTATATACGCATACTCGTGTAAGTTGTCTACTTTTCTATTACTTAACGATTACGCTCGATTACCGAGTATTGCGTAACGCCAAGTTTTCCCTATAACGGGGCTATAGCTGTTAACTAACCGAACTATTTAATTAGGCTGTTCCCGTGAACGCCCCCATGTATACGGCCATGGAACACGAAGCCACACTGAAATGTAAGCTGCAGTACTACATCGATTATCTGAGGTTTGATGACGTCATCGTCGCCATTGTTGTTATTGTTGTTATTGTTGTAATTAGCACGGTAATCCATATCCTGTGTATACACTATAGTAGCACTATACACATACTATAGTACATGTATACTATAGTACCTACACCGAACCCATTAAGCACGTTAATTATAATACCAGACACATATATCAATAGATATATATCAATATATAGTAATTTATATATATATATATATATATATATATAGGGTTCAGTATTATTAACATGCATCCAATTACCGACCCCCTGTTTATTCTTGTCATTACAATTATACCAATAATATAAAATAGCAACATTATTTATTACCATAATAGTATCCTAATTACACAATTTCAAATATATATTGAATAATTTATTACAAAAATGTGATTCGGTGGTAGGAATCGGAGACCCATACTAATTATTCATGCGGAGTTACAATTGTCATAATTCATTAATTTGTCAACTTTATTATTATAATATTATATTTATTAAACCAATTTTTAATGTATACATTATATACCATATATGGTAGAATTCGTTATTTGTATACAAATAGGTATACATATATATAGGTATTTTGTATTCCTGCAGATTTCACAAATTGATTACCCATATTACCATGTTTCACCCTTAATACATTACATTTATTTAATCGGAAATAAAGCTATATATATATTATTCCTAATCTTCAACCATATCTATTTACATTTTTATATTCATGCACCGAATATATATATATATATATATATACTTATATATATATATATATATATATATATATATATATATATATATATATATATATATTTATTAATCTATAGATATTAATCTATATTAATTAGCACATATTCTAATTAACAATTCTATCGGTAGAATATATCATAAAACATCAACAATATTATTAATTAATTTGCCGATGTAAAAGCAAGAAATCATTTATTATTATTGTCAATTTTATTTAAATTATAAGACATATATGTTTTGGTTGTATGTATATATATATATATATATATATATACTTACAACCAAATAGGTTAAATATATTACGGAGTTACTCCTTAAATGTCTATAGATAAAATAGTTATAAGCATATATGCTTATAACTATTTTATTTTAATAAAGAGATTAATTTTAATATTAAGATATCAGGGTCACCGGAATGGCGCCAGATATAACTATTAGCTTTATTATACCCCGTATACCGTACACTTATACTGCAGTATAATGCTACTGGAACCATGCGTGTTTACTAATTATATTGTACACACACACATATATATATATTACAATAATTCAATTTATACTTATGCCGTTAATTACAAATAGAATTATTGTCATATATCACATCATACGTCATATACATACATATATATACACATTTAATATATATATTAAATGTGTACCGGAAGTTGATTTAGGCTAATTTATTATTAATATAACCCTTTTGTTAGCTTTAAAACTAATATGTATACATATATGTCATTAGTAATTAATAATATAGCTAAAATAGGTTAATTTTATAATGCATTATTTACTTGTCTGAATTATTATAAATATATACCTACACCAACATATTTATCTATATAACTTAATAAATTACACCCATCATAACTACACCCACCACACACACACATATATATATATATATATATATATATATATATATATATATATATATATATATATGTATACATATACCAGAAAGTGAAAGTAGCTATGGGGTTAACTTAATGAACATGTGTCCTCGATCTATGTCCATCGTTATCCAATAGTAAGTGATATTACAAGAATTCCATACTAAATGCACACGTGTTAATTGCAATACTGCATTAGATTTAATTAACGTGTGACCATTATTCGATGCCCGGAAGTCAACTACGATGATTGTTACAGCTATGATGGAATGACTCACTAATAATACGAAATCATTTCAGTATACATTCAATACAATACATTAATTCTTTAAATACATATACAATTCAATTGGGAACATACACAATTATAATGTCTATATTAAATACCACATACATTATAATATATCATATATGGGTATCCCTATAGGGTATACCCAATACCTCCTATAACATTAGGATATAGGAAATTATAGGAGGTATTGGTATACCCCAATATATATATTTATATTTGTATACATTTAAAATATATTTTACCATTTTAATAATCAGCATACATTGATAATTCATTAAATTAAATATATTTATTAAAATATAATTCAGTGAGTTTTTATAATTTGTCAATTTATATAAATATTATTTAAATAGTAGTTGTACATATATGATTATAATATACATTTAATTAGACATTATCACATATTAAATCAGTTAGGAATATAGTAACCTATATAGTAATCTAACATTGTGTAATCTTCATGTTATATATGTTAAGCTAATTATTTAAAAAAATTATAGTTAGTCATTACAATTATAACTTCATTTCTATTAAGTTTACTAGTCATTATAGTAATATAGATGAATTTGAATACTTATCGAAAATATGATAAATGTAAAATGGCGGATTGTCACTCGAATTGGCGACAAACTTTATTTGCGATAGCAGTCTAGTAGACTGGTCTGGTAGACCGATTCTACCCAATTATAATGCCTATATTAAACACGTATAACATCGAGCGTATCGATCACCACTCCGACGTATTCTTACACACACACGCGTATACGCTATAGTATGCAGGTATGCAGGTACTGTAGTATACAGTACTATAGTATGCAGGTACTATATTATGCAGGTATACCTGCAGGTTTAAGAGTTCGCATGTCGCACATCACGTGGTTGCGTAACGACCGGATGACACGTGACGTAACGTGTCCTACACGTACTACACGGATACCATAACAGAGAGAGAGAGAGAGAGAGAGAGAGAGAGAGAGAGAGAGAGAGAGAGAGAGAGAGAGAGAGAGAGAGAGAGAGAGAGAGATAGAGAGAGAGAGAGAGAGAGAGAGAGAGAGAGAGAGAGAGATAGAGAGAGAGAGAGAGAGAGAGAGAGAGAGAGAGAGAGAGAGAGAGAGAGAGAGAGAGAGAGAGAGAGAGTGACTTCCGGTCGAGTGGTATCGCGTAATCGATATCGCGGCGGCGTTAATTGTTGACTCTTGATGAGACATGTCACGTGGGTGGTAATTACGTAATGGGTGTGCGGCTCTGAACATGTCGACGTATTAATTGCTTTGAAGTTTTTGTTGTGTGAAGTGAACTGTCAATCATCTTGGAACATTAATGAATCTATAGAAGAGGCTAACTTCTATATAGCCATATGTTATTGTTATTGCTATTTTTATTTTGTTATTTTATTTTGGAGGAGTCCAAACATCCATTTGTATACAATAATATGTATACATTAGATTTCAATATATAGCATCCAATTTAAATCAATTATAATTATCCATACTTTAATACACCATAAACAACCACACTATCTCTTACACATAATAAATCTTAAAACTCCCCTAAACATTTATCTGCGTTCTGAAAATGATACCTATATAATCAATTATATACACTAAAAGCCATATTCATTAAATACTACCAAAGTGTGCTTAATTTCTGCCCACTGCCTTCCTATGTAATACCCTTATAATGGACATACATCTCCAAATACAAAAGACCAACACCTCAGCTATTCGTAATATCACAATCTTAACTTCCTACTCTCCTTTGTAAACAATTGTTGGTATCATTATTTGTTATTTATGTATGTTTCATTTTTGTTTATTATTACGTTTTTTCAGAAGCATGGTATTATAGTTAATACAATTAAAATCTATGTTCCGACGCAAGATTTCTATAGGTGCTATACGCCTATAGAATAGTACATTCAATAATGGTTAACTGTACACTCAACGTATTCTATCGATGTCTTATCTATTTAGTATATATGTTATTATAGTCTTAGGATCAATATACCTATATAGTATATAGACATACATTTTATATCGAATATAATATATCAATATACATTTATTGACATTAAAACTATAATTTTGATTAACCTAATATATTTCAGAGAACACAAAGTCCTTTATATTATCTTATATAATACTATTCAACCTAATCATTCGTTTGATATACTAATTCGTATCTAGTACATACTTGTAAATATATATGTATATATATATATATATATATATATATATATATATATATAGATATACTATTAATTACTAGTAATCTAGACTCCACTATGGTATGATCGCGTTACTACATTGATATCCACTTCTATAGAGAACTACTATACCTCCTCCATCCCGTGGGATGTATGCACTGCCATATTATCAAGGCGATAATAGGTAGGTCTACGGATGCAATCGATACACTATGCTGAGAGTGAATACGTTAAATATAGTACCGTTATAATAGTTGGTGAGATATATATATACTGATATATATATAACCTCTAGCACTATTGTGTTGCCTCTTAGATGAATATGGGCGATAATGAGTATTGTAAGCGTAGTCTATTACGTATTCGACAGGGGGCGCTTAATTCGTATACGTAAACATCCGGGTACAGGTATACATCCCGCGAATTAACCCGTAAGACTCGCTCATCCGCAGAAATCATACGCTCTCGCTCTTTCTCGCGCTCTATCGTGCTAATTATAAATATTAATAATAATAATTCCAGTGTATATCGTATTCGATGATTTGTACTTGTAAACAAGTAATAACGGAGGATATAATCACCGAATCCGATCCGCAGTGGAATTATTATTATTAATATTTATTAATAACACGATAGAGCGCGATAAAGAGCGAGAGCGTGTGATTTCTGCGGATGAGCGAGTCTTACGAGTTAATTCGCGGCGATAATAAATACAAAGCGAACTCGGTAAACAGGATGTTATGAATATATTTTCTAATTAATTTAATATTTTTATATATTTCAATTCAATTACTATATTAGCAATTACAGCTGTGCACACACCCTATTATTACGTGCAGTGTACCTTGTATACAATCGTATATATACGATATATATATATATATATAGGTATTAATTATATCAATGGTATTAATGTACACACTAAACTTTTGTTTTGACTATAGAGTGTATTATGTAAAATAAATCATAAATTAATATATTAGGATATCGATAATAGATAATAGAATACAAATAAATGAATAAATCGATAATAGTAAAAATTGATAAATAGATAAATACATTAATAAATTAATCTAAATACTTCATTATTATGCAATACGAATATAATTATTACTTAACAATAGTTACAATTAATCAATACATTATAGAAATATAATACTGAATATATCTAGTATGTATTTATATCATTGTTAAGTAATAATTATATTCGGATTGCATAATAATAAAGTATTTAGATTAATTGATTTATTAAAACCATGGTTTTATGCCTAAGATATTATTTATAATATTTAGATCATCATATATATATGAACATAATATAATATTTATAATTCATAACAATTAATTAATATGTAGTTAACTAAAACCCACATCTCCTACGCAGTATGATCAAGAACACAAAGGCGGCACACATCAAAGAGCTAAGCAATTGGATGAGCTCTCTTAGAGGTGTTCCCTGTCCTGTACAGACAAAGGTATAGCCATACAACAATACAATATTCCGCATGCGAGCATCTCTCTTTGTCATAGTAAACCTAACCATATATGGTCGTGTATCGTATTACTAGGTCCTATATATTGGTATTAGATTACAGTATCGTCCATTGTTATATACTAGGTGATATATCATATACTATCCTATAATATAGACGTTTTACTAGAAAATAATACTTGATTTACTATAAAAGAAAATATCGTTGTATGTATTTTTAAGGATTTGAAACGGGGGGGATTTATAAGTATTTTGTTTTCAATTGTATATCAAAAACATTCTAATAAAATATATCTACTGATTTATAATGAACTAATAGTATTATGATATAATTGATTATGAAAAATCATTTATTTTTTTTTAAATTTAAAAGGGGACACAACATAATAATGGATAGAAGGAAATTTCCCATAACATACCATTTAAAAAGATGTTAATGTGATAATATACGCCTATAATCGTTGACTTATATACGAACCATATATTCATATTTTACGAGTATACGAGTACCTACTATAAATCTATGCTTGTAGTATACATAGTATGTATTACATACACATGTTAACAATTTAATATTTAAGTAGAACATTCTTTATTTAATATATTATCATACTTAGTTTTTATTGTATATTATTTTACCTACTGATAGGTATTTTACTTATCTATATTATTTATACTATATTTTCCTATTATGTATATCACTATTACCCTATTACACATTACGGACTGTTACTATATCCTATAGTCGTATTTAATATAGTCCTATAGGATATATATCCTATATATATATTTATCACAGATTCTGTCCTTATCTTTACTAATCCTTAATCTTATTATTTGTTGAACTATTTTGTTTTCGTCTAATAATCTATAAAGGGGCGAATGACCTGCTAATATAGGTCTCTGTTATATTCCTCTAGGCTATAACCTATTTATAGCCATAAATAGCCATATATATACTGAAGTATATTATAGAAATTTATTATTATTATTATTATTTAATATGAATTTTACATTAAATACATTTACACTAAATAAGCCTATTCATTTTTTATATTTGTGCTAATATACTATTTAATAATTATAATTAATTTGATATTATAAAATAAACTGCAATTTATTTATATATATATAAATACGTTTACTTTTATATATGATGATACACTATACTATTACATACATAATAACCATACTATACTACATTTTAACGCGTATATTATATAATATTACATAATACTCACACGTATTAACATCTATATCACATATACAGAGGTCGATGACTTTCCGAAACATTCAACGTTAGTACACACGTCATACCCGTTATACCATGTGCCGTTACGTAATAATATGTTCTATATATATTGTTATGAGTGAACCTAGAGATTGAGTATTTATATATAAATATGAAAAATATATTATATTAATTTGGTAATATACACACACTCATAACCAAATAAATATAATATATTTTTCATATTTATTTCATATTTATATAATACTCAATGTATATATAGTATATATTATATACTCAATGTGACCTATGGTACACATATATGATATATGATACACACCTATGTTGTTATTATTATTGTTATTTTGGTGGATACATTTCATCCCATCCATGACCGTAGATAAAGTTTTTAATTATAACCATATGGTTCTAATGTCCATTCGAAGTCGCTATCGTGTTAAGGCATCCATTGTTTTAATAACGATCATGACACCGGTTCAAACCACGTCCGCCGGACCATTACAATAGTTCTTAAAATAATATTTAGAAGTGATATCAGGGAGTATCTGCTGGTGATATTATATAATTATGTATTCATAATTATATAAGATCACTTCTAAATATTATTTCGACACCTATGTTAATGGTCTGGACAAGGCTAGAATCGGCGTCATACTGTTTGTGTGTCTGACGCCTTAGTCAACTGAACCACACATGTATACTGGCAGTATAATACTGCTGTATATAGTATATATATATATATATATATATATATATATATATATATTTAAGTTATAGCTCAATAATGTGTATTTAGAATGATGTAATTCCAACCTATCAATGACTAATAAAGTCATTCTTCTTGGATTGCAATAGAGATAAAACATGTTCTATACAGGATAATATCTAAACACCTCGTATATTTGTTCCTATTATTGAAAGCGATGAATAGTCCACATATACCCCTTCCCTGATTCATCACTGATAGCCGATAAACGTATACTATAGTATATAGTATAAAGTATATTATATATGTATATGTATATGTATATATATATATAGTATGTCTACGTATTATAAGTTAACTACGTATATATGATATACATTGTAAGTTAAACGTATGTGTATACAATACATGCATGTTATAACATATATTATAATCTATTAATAGTCTATTAAAACTCTATAGAGGTAATTAATGCAAATTTAACTCCAGCAAGCACGTTATTCTTCTATATATAGATAACCAATACTAATAATGTAGTAGGTATATCAACAGGTGTGTGTGTGTGTGTTAGTGGGTGCGAAGTGTATCACACATATATATATATGTGTAATTAATTGTGTACGTTAATTATGATAACTAGAGGCAGACATGTAGTAACCTATGGTATAATACGGGCAGACAGGCATTAATATAAGCCTATGTGCACACATATATATATGCACACATGCCTATATGAATGATCCGTAGATTGTTATGGCTACTTATCTACGTTTAATTATCATAATTAACGTACGCAATTAATATGTCAACGAAGCTTAAATGTGGATAGGTAGTGCCCTCTATCGGTAGAAGATAACCTATAGCGAGTAACACGTGACCGAAGTATTAGCATCGCGTGCATTGAACCCGCATGTTTACTTATGTAATATAGATATATATTGAAGCTACTTCCGTTAATATCCGCTATCAACCAATCAGAACTTGATTTCACCACTAACACTAATACTAGCTAAGACTTTTAGTATACTCAAAGCCCGCTTTGGTATACTGTAGGTCTTTACCAGTATAGTATCTATATCAATAGATATTATTGTAATTTAACAATTTAATTTAATATTTGTATTCAATATATAACGGGGTGTCCGTATTCGGTACCCATGTCCGAATACGGACACACTGTGTTATAATACGGACAGTGTCCGTCGGACACCCTATATACCACTATAGTGGTATCTATAGAATCTTTAGCTCTCCATGTATATTGAATGTTAGTATTTTAATTTTAGAATAGATTTAGAATCCTACTTATTATAAAGATATTAATCTAATAATTAGGGGAAAGTAACCGAATACGGACACTCTCGGTATCTCAGAAACCTAAATTCCTACAAAAAAAAGTGTTAATGAATAAAATATTCATAATTATATAAATAGTATAAATAAGTATTTTTTTAGTTATTCAAAATAGTGCTAATATATCCAATAAACTGGTTTTTTATTACGTTTTTAAATTTATGAAAAAAAATGTCAACTTAAAACCATCTCAATAATATAGGACCTACAAATGTATCGATATAAAACATAAAAATATATTATTAATAACTAAAACAATCTAATCATTATATGCATAAATATATATTAATTAATTTATAAGCATATATCTAGAGGTCATATAATTCCCTAATACGGACACTATAGATGTCTTAATACGGACACCCTAGAACCAATCAGCACGGAGCGTATGAACTATTCTGATTTTCATAAAAATCGCGTGCGTTATAATATGAATACCACCAATAAAGCTAAATCTAAAAATGTTATTATTTAGATATATAACTTATATTATTAATTAAAAAAAAATAAAGTATTAACTAATTAAATTAGAATACATTATTAATAAAATTAATTATAAATAATATAACTGTAATTTGTCTGATTGTTTCATCAATAATATATAGTTTATCTAGGGTGTCCGTATTATAACATAGGGTGTCCGTATTCGGACATGGGTACCGAATACGAACACCCCTGTTATCTATAGATGTATTGAATAAAATCACAATAATATCTATATATCAAATCATATAATATTAATATATTGTATTTTTGAATACAAATAATGAGTCATACAATGTTAAGACCATTTATTGTTAGTGTCCATATTAGGTTACTTTCCCTTATTTAGACTATTTAGATAATTATGAATATTTTATTTATTAAACATTTTTGTAGGATTTATGGTTTCTGAGATACAGAGTATCCGTATTAGGTTACTATCCCCTATAGGTAAAAGTGTACATATAAATATTATGAACTGTGATGAATTTATTTTATGAAATATATTATGATTCTTCCAGAACATTATTTGTTTAGTTTTTTTAGCTTTATTAGGATTTGACTTAGTTTACCTAAATCCCGAAGTGAGCCAATAACACTATTATTATAATGATAAGCACACGTTTGTATTGGTTCTTTGATCTAAGTATTGTAAAGTATTATCAATGAAGGTCGTCTATCTCTGTGAAGGTTACTTTTTGTAATCCAAACCCAACTATATACTTTTCAGTGGTATATTATATTATATTAATTATATCAATTGATATATATATCAATGAATTCAATATTTGAATCAAATATATCTGAAATATTGACTTATTTGTCAAATAAAATGATTTCATATTTTTAAATTTCTATATAAATATTTTATTAATTAATTAATATTATTTAATATAATTATATTGAAAGCATAAATGTTAAATATTTAATTTAAAAATAGATTTTAAAACCTAATATGCATGAAAATAGATTAATCATAATATATTTAATATGATTTAATTAATAATATGTATCGATAAACAAATTTAAAATTATGTTATTAATAAAAAAATATATTGCATATTGTAAAGGAATATAGGCATTCTAATGATTTAATTGATATATTATTCTAGATGATTAATTTACCATTCTAAAATATCGCTAGATTTCAAATATATCATGAATTTCCATTTTTACAAATGACAAACTATTTGATTTTATCCATGCAAAAAGACTAATTAAACCTATCTAATATGAAAGAATATATTCTTACCTATAGGTGAATATATATATATATATATATCTGTGATAACCTCCCCCTAATTAAATTTTTGCAGAAAAACACCAGAGTTTTGATAAATTACAATTAGTCTTATATATATTGAGGAATAAAAGAAATATATCTTACATATTATTTACTTTAGTACCTTATCTGGATGGCCACGTTGAATTATTAATGACAGACATAATATGTTACATGCTAAAATAACAAAAATTAAGAAGGAATAAATGTTATTATAGAAACAGTAGCGGAATTTATTTTCTTGCTATTTTAGACCACATTTAAGAGTTATGTAATAATGTATCTACAAGATTTAGTAAGTGTAAGACGTTTAGTAAATTGTAAATAGATTATATAGTAATTATGTTTATACAATATATCTTTTAAGTATAGAATTATAATTATATTATGTATACATTACATAATATAACTTATATTATAAATAATCGTTGAATTAGAATTAGAGTGTACACAACAATAAAACATTATTACTACTACCTATGTTCCTTACAACAGATCCGATATGGTCCCCTAAAGACCCGTCGTACAAACAAGACGAATACAGGGACGACAGCCTCAGTTGGTTCCCGGGCAAAGTTTGAACCGCACGGCGCAGCAGAATATCGATACGTGCACATATAAAGCAGCCAATCAGATCTCAGCATTTCATCGATAGAATAATAGTTCACCGTAATCATAGGTAGTGATGCTTTTACCCACGAACACGCTACTAAGTACCTTTACACGCTTTGTTATTATCCCACTCTCTCAAGTTCTCTTTATCATATTCAATAAATATCGTACGATTTAAATTTGTCGTTAAACTCTCTAAATATCTGCCAGTAAATATTGACGCATACATGTTAAATATATATATAATGTTTATCATACTATAATACTACAGACTCTTAATATATAAAACCTACACAGTAATATTATCAGTTATGTGTGCGCTATAGTATAACGATAACAATTTATGTTGTATTATTTATATATATATTAGTATCCACTGGATATGAATGTTTCAATATATTTCAATAATAAAATGTACTCGTGCATCAATCTTTCTCAGTTCATGCGTACCTGCATACATTTCACTACGAACGTATTACTAGGTAGTAGTATTAACAATTAGTCATCATAATAATATAATAACATTATTTATTAGTAGAATTTTGTTTGTTTTCTAGTTTATAATATTAATATGCTTTCTCCTAAAGGGATCTTTTCCCCAATAATACATTACGATACAAGAAGAATAGGATATAGGTGTATTCTATGTAGAGTTAAGAAAGGATATTTAAACTGCTATACTTATACAATATAAAATTATTGTATATACAATATATTATATAATATACTTACACATTAAAATAAGTTATTTGTTCAGATAAACAATATGTATAGATACATCAGTGCATGATTAGTAGAATACCTATTGTATTATGAACAATTCCAATGTTACATAAATAGAACCATATGCAGTATAATTATTTCATTACATGAAATAATAAATCTAATTTATTTATTTATATAAAAATAGATATATTTTGTAAGTCTCTGCATTAGAAAACTAGTCTTATTCACAAGTTTAGTATACCCATTAAGTTAATGATTATAATTAAGAATACATATATATATATATATATATAAATAGTACACATGAAATACATGAACTTTTTCAGAGAAATGTCAATAACAAATTGAATACAGATTATAGAATATGATACACAAATACACTTTAATATATTAAATATCAGATATTAATAATAATAACATAATAATATAAGATATCCTTAATCTAGTCCAAGCTAGCTTAATCTAGTTTTATATGTTTTCTTCTAAGAATTTTAATTATACTTATATATCTATACAATAAATAAACAACAAAAAATATATTTATATATGGAGTATAATTAAGTTACAATTATATTAGTTTATACATATACTAATTTAAATTATTTTAATATTTAAACGTATGGGAGAAAAAAATTATTATAAAAAAAAACTACAAATAAATTGTTAATATTGTTAAATTGTTAATATATAATTAATATTTTCACATAAATAATGATTCCTGCATTACTGTATGGTTAGTAAGCTTATCTTGATGCGACTAGTAAACATTACAGCTAAATAGGTGCATTCGAGAATAAACTTACAGAGTTATAATCGGGCTAACTTCATGTATCTAGCGATGTTCTTATACATACATACTCAAGTGACACATCATTCACGCAGTATATTGGTTACCACTTAAAAGGTACGCGTAGAGTATAATACGGATAGATTACGTATATATATATATAGTATATTGTTAGGACTAACATAGTAATGAAAGGTTACAGGTGAATACGCGTATAACTACGCTCGTATTTAATGCGGATTACACGAGGAACACTACATTTAAAAGATATTTATTCATAATATATAGTAAATATACATAACTATTTATGTTATCATCATAAAGAAAACGTTAAACTTGTTATTACTCGAATATGACCTATATGAGAATGGGGCGGGGGGGGGGGCTGTATCACGATGTGAGAGAGACGGTAGTAGAGAGACGGTGACACCTATTCAATAACGTGGTTTAGGTTGTTGTCGAGATTGAACGCAAAACTCTTGGTGACGTATTTCACTTCTCCGTGTCTTTTTATTCCTGTGCACGGATATAGTCGTAGTTATAGTCGTAGAGGGTAAGAATCCATACGATTAGTTAATTACGCATCTAGATATGTATGTATCTATTGGTATTTATACATTATCTAATGACGGGTTTATTGTTATGACCAGGGTTGGGGTCAAATACTCTTTATCAAATACAAATTCAAATACATTTTTCTCTTTAAATCAGCAAATAAAAATATTTATTAAATTTTTATACAAATACAAATACATTTTATCAAATACAAATATAAATACAAAATAAAAATATGAACACATTAAATATTAAATCATAAAATAATAATCCCTATACTAAAGTGTATAATAATTAATTGAAATCTATTTAAAGAAATAAAATATATAAAATAAAATCAATAAAATAAAAAACTGTAAACAATAGACTGGTTGCTTTGGATATTATAAGTTATAATTTAAAACACATACATTTTCTATATAGAATATAAATGATTGTTCTATTATATAATTTTTATTATTTAAGGGCTTTAAGGGCTTTAATAAATGTATTCTTTAATATAATATAAATGGTAAATTATTAGTTAATTTTTTTACACTCATAAATCAATTGTTTAAATTCTATATTCTATTAAATTATCAATTTCATATATTTTTAAGTGTATTTGAACCTGTATTTGATCAAATACACCAAATACAACAATAAAGTACAAATACAAATACATCACTGAATAATAATTCAAATACAAATACAAATACACCAAGTCAGTGTATTTAAATACAAATACAAATACGTATTTGACCTCATCCCTGGTTATGACTAGGTTATTATACAACTCATTTTTTAATATTTAGGCTAGTTATTATAGACTCTTTATATATATACATCTCTCAATAGCTAGGTATTACATAGTGCCGTATATAATATACAATAACCGCAAGCTTTAGCGATGTCGGTTAACTTCAACTGGTTGTCTTCGGTCAGGATATCTCTCGTGGCTGTCTTCATCTTTTCCTCTTGTTCTTGAAAGTATATCGGATAACGGTGAAGGCATTGATAACAAAGAGGTTACAAACTACGATGCGTAACTAAGTACGCTCTATGTAGATGCTAAGTAATTACTAAGTAAGTATTGATCGAGTACTAACTGAGTACGTACTAACCTTGCGTTGTGGTATTTTGCATTTCTACGTTTTGATCGTAAAGCTTATGTTTGATATGATCCTTCTATTTATAACAAAGTTAATTAGGTTAGTTAAATATAGGTAAATTAGTTTAGATATATATATATATATATATATAGGTTATAGTTTAGTTATTCAATGTAGGTTAATATATACGTCAATTAGTTTAGTTATATATAGAATAAAAGTAATTTTATTACTAATAAATTACCATAAATAATAAGATTAACCTGAATAATTATAGGTACTTAAATTTGAATGAAAATTAAAGATGTTATTATCAACATTATGAGATATTATTTAGATTTTATAAATAATATGGTATCCTGGAGAGAATTCTAATTTTAGAACTCACATCAGAACTATGGTTAAATGAACGAAATAGAACATTCATATATTTATTCATTTTGTATTTTCATTATAAATGAGAATTCATTATTAAATGAAGCTGAATTTGTATACATATATATTTTATTTATTCATAATTATAAATAATAGAAATATAAATTATATCTAAATTATCTTTAAATATAATGCTTTACTACTATTATAATTATTTATAATTTTTAGAATTATATATACATATGTAAATATAAATATTCATAATTATGAAATAATCTGAAACCATATAAACAATATATATACTTTATAATATTTAGTATACATATATATATATATATATATATATATATATATATATATAATTACAAGTATAAATTAATATGATATAATCATAAAGTTCCGTATGAATTATTACATCAATTATAGTAAAATTCAAATAAATTTAACTCAGTATCATCATTTCTCTATAATTACTTGTGTTTAAAATATATCAACATTTTAATATTGAATACTTTATATTTACATTTCTAATAAATAAATAATATATATGATTACATAACTGTAGAGATTTTTATTTACAATTTTTAAAATATTATTACATATAAAATATAAACACAGAAAACAAATGAACCCAATAATATATATATATATATATATTACACACAATATATTTAATATAAATATATTGCAGTATTAATGTTGGAAATAGGCCATATTATGGATAAGTGTATTTAGAGTAATGAAAAAAACATGTTTTTACTTTTCCAATGGTTTTTAGAATTAATTTATAATTGAAAATATTATTATATAACCTATAGGTTATATATAGTTTATTTATTTATTTAAAAATAATAATTAAAAGTAATAACATTTATACTGTATTGTTTGGGCTTCGACATGTTATTCATAATGAAATTTCATTAGATTTACGTTAGAAATTATAAATCATCATTGATGAGTATAATATAATTAATAGTATAATAATCTATTATATACTTAACAAATTATTTTATAATATAATAAATTGTATCATCAATAAATTGAAGGATATACAATAACATTTATATGTAATAACATTTATTAATTAATTTTAATAAATTAAAGGATATACAATAACATTTATTAATTAATTTTAATTCAATTTGAGCTATTTATGTAATATAAAATATTTGTATAATTATATGTATCATTATTATTCACATTTTTTTTTATTGATAAGAATTTATAATTATTTAAAAAATAGTATTTTGGTAATTTTTGTAGGACATCTAAATAAATATACATACCATATAGATTATTAATAAAATATATATATAATAATACTACAATTGTCATATTAATTATAAAAATTAAAAAAAATTAATAATTTTAATAAATTTTACTGTCAATTCAGTTTTGAAAAGTAGTATTTTTTTGTATCTTTTACATGTAAACGAAAAAACCGTGCACTCAAAATAAACAAATGAAATGTTATTTAATACACTGGAGTACAAGTAGATAAGTCGGTTACCGCCTTGGTAAACTAATATAGTTTATCAACTTGTACAAGTAATGAATTCACAGTATTATTAACACATAATTATGAATTATACACATTAATGTATTGTTAATTTGTATTACAAAACAATATAATTATTTTTCTATAACTGATAATAGACTATTTATTTAAATATATCATAAAATATTGAGACGAAATATTTCTATAAGATATAAGTACTATTTATATATATATATATTATAAACATTATATACGTGATTACTAACTCTAATATTAGTTCCTCCCGAATTTAAGAAAAATTTGTGATTCGTGGCTGAAAGTGTAAGAGAATTATTACAAAATAAACATAAATAGTATTATCTTAATGCATTACAAGTTAGGGTGGGGGTGACATTAATGGGATTGCATTTAAATAAGACGCGTTAACAAATAACTACGATGGTAATACTATTTCGGATTTAGTAAATTCGTAATCACTAAATGTAATCATCGAATAATATACAAACTATTTAAATTTGATTACGCGAAATGAGCCGTTAGGTATTTGTAATGAAGTAGGTGAGCATTAGTGATGTAAATGATGCTCAAATCTAAAGTACAATGCAGTCTCAGTCTCAGTTACCTAAAGTCTCAACTCGGCTCGGGCTCGTTTTGTTAGAGTCTCGGCTCGGGCTCGTTTTTTTTCCGAAAATGAAAGTCTCGGCTCGATATCAAAAGCTCGGCATCATTTACATCACTAGTGAGCATACAAAGTATGATACGACGCAAAGGTATTACTCTGATTGGTAGACTAACTCTCAGGCTCCCAGTCCTCGGTGGATACGTGTTCTACGCACGGATTGGGGGTCTCCATATTCTGTCTGACGTACGTAGCTGAAACGCGGCAGTCGTATTAAACATTATTACATGATGATGATGATGATGATATTAAGTTTATTAGCACTAAAATAGGGTCATGTAGACCTCTTCGCTCGTGCGGGAAGAAAATAATAATGAAATAATAGTAATACGATAATAATTTAATAATAATATACATTCAATATACCATGGACAACAATACTAAATAATATAAAGGATTATTATATACTACAGCAATACTACTACAATAATACATGCAATACTAGTCGTACGCTTAGGAAACGTGTATTACAACGGTTATAGATATACGTGTAGCCGATTGTTATTAGAAATGATGTTGTATGGTTAACTAATGCTGTGCGTAGTTATACGCGGTAGACGTGAGGTAATGACCTCTAGCGAGATGACCTCTAGCGTAATACGACCTCTATTGATGTGCGACTGCATGAGTTTGCGGTCGGGGCAGGCGGCGATGTGCTCCTCGTACATCTTGTGGGTGATTTGATGTCGGGCATTGAAGGGACACGACTTCACTTGTATGTTAGGGTGAGTCTGTATGCGGGCGGGGTGGAAGTAATGGGGTTATTCTGTGGGGTGGGGTGGCAGTAGTAAAGGGGTGATTCTGTAAGGTGGAGGTGGCAGTAGTAATGGGGTGATTCTGTGGGGTGAGTGCAGTAATGGGGGTGATTATGTGAGATTGGATCGGTAATAGGGGTGATTATGTGGGGTGGGAGCAGCAGTACTACTTGTTAATAA
Organism: Osedax fenrisi; assembly: GCA_964019155.1. Taxonomy (NCBI): domain Eukaryota; kingdom Metazoa; phylum Annelida; class Polychaeta; order Sabellida; family Siboglinidae; genus Osedax; species Osedax fenrisi. The sequence goes on along the minus strand of OZ025240.1, from coordinate 32,867,092 downwards.
TTAATAGTGATTCTTTTATTTTTGTGGGCCCATCTACGCACTAGGATGCAGTGTTCATTATAAACAAAAGCTCTAACATACATTTGAAGCCGTGTTAAGGCATCTAGGATTTAACGGAATGCGATAATTATGTTTACACAATTATATAACATCACTTCTAAGTATTAGTTGAATACTTATTGTATAGGTGCCGAGGTGTTGGAAGTCAGGTCATGTATGTTTAATGCGTTAGCCAGCCGAGCCAGCCAATCAGCTATTAGTATAAAGGTCGGTTGAGTGATCACCGGGGTTATGTGCTAAGTTGATGGAAGGTAAACATATCGTACGCGGGTGAAACCAACCTAACTTTAAAATAATCGCTCAAATATACCTTCTATTTCTATTATCATCATCGGGCACATATCCAATCTACACTCGCGCTAGCTTTCTACGCAAAATATAAATAGCACCTACACTTTATATAACGCGAGTTTGCACATTATCGGCAGTCGAGCTTTACGATCAACAAAGTAATCGCATCGCTATACAGCACTGCGATGGCTGTACGAAGTAATAACCTTCTGACACCTGAGGAAGTGATACTGGAATCGCTTGTAGCGGATCTGATGTGACTCGTCGAAGGGACACGTTATGTAGTCCTCGCCGTCGTTGAGGTTGTAGGACGCCATTCTGTGGCTAGAGGTCACGTGTGGTTAGGGGTCACGTGTGGGTAGGGTCAAGTGTGTACGCGTGGGCATGGTATCACCATCACACTTGTATATACATGTGTATGTATACTTTGTAAGATATTATATATGGGTTAATAGGATATTATCAGCGTTGTTGGTTTATTTGGTTTTTTAGGTTATTTTGTGAAGAATATTGGTTTTTTTATTTATCAATTAAATAAGTGTTATTAATAAATTGTTATATTGAATGTTATTTGTAATAAATAATTCTATAGATATATGATTATTGTTAGATATTTATGTGTATATTATATTAAAAAGTATTATAGTATAATTTATACAAGGATTCAGTAAACTCTATCCAAATTATATTTTTCTTTCGGCCAGGCTTGTTTATTAAATGAATATATTTATATAATACACATAATCTATACAATTATTAATAAGGTTGTCGATGTTTGTTTTTTTGGTTTTTTTTTAAAACGATAAAAACCAACACTGCCTTATATAATTTAAAATTATAAGGTATAATTTATATAATATACATAATATATACTATTATTATTTATATTTATACTAATTTTAAATGATATAATATAATATTATATATATTAAAATTAATATATTTATCAATAATTTTATTAATTTTATTTGACAATCTACTAATTTCAATGAATAATATTTTATATCATCATTAAATAATTAATCATCATTAAAATAACATAATTAATTAACCATGTATTTAATAATAAATTTACAATTAACTCATATATATATACTATTTGTAATATTATATTAAATACATAATTATAATATAACTATTATAATAATGTGACATGTTTACAAAGGTTACCTTTAAGGGGCGGCGAAACATGATTTTTGAAATAAATATAATTTTTATTAAAAGTTATATTATATAAAAATCAGAAAATATAATATATTATCTTTAAAATGATATAGGAATGGATGCATAATAGTAACTATACGTGTAATAAATAAGCAATTATAAATAAAACAGTATACAAATATACATTAAAATGATAGTAAGATATTTATAATTTGTTTTTAAACTGATATTACTGCCATATTAATTATGATTATTTTGAACATCCATAACTCTAGATCTATTTGATAAATGATAAATGTATATGACTATTTCAGAAATTAATAATATTAATAACTCTTAATATATATTAAATATGAGCTAAAAGTATTACTTAGTAACTAAATTATTTACTGGAAATTGTGTTATTTTATAATAAGTATATTCAAAATAATTTTGTTGGTCTCATTCTTAATGTCATATAAATATATAACTTAATATCAGGGTTCCATTATGTTTGGTAAAAACCTGTTTTTACCGGGCACAAATTGCAAAAAATGTCAAAAACCTATATCTACAATGTTAATTTACAGTAACAACTGGTAATAACCGGTAAAAACTGGGAAAAACCTAATACTCATAAAATATAATACATTAAAAAAAAATATTATATTTAAATTTAAAGTAATATTGATTTCATTTATATATAAATGTTATGGCTAATTAATCTAGCAGTTTTATTTGAAAATTTATAATTATGCCATTTATAGTAAATTTACTAAAAAAAATCCATACTGGATTTTGAGGTCTGACACCATTATTCATATTGTAAAATTAACAAGTTGATGTAATTAGATACATTTTATAAATGAAATAAAATCATAAATATTACTAATTATATATATATATATATAATATATATTATATATATATATATATATATATATATATATATATATATATATATATATATATATATATATATATATATAATTAACAATATCTATAGATATATTTAATTAAATATCAGGGTATAAAATAAAATAATGTATCAATGAAAATATTATTAGTTCTATTGTTTAATATATATATTTTTTTAACAATATTACCTTTTAATAATAAAAAAATAAATATATCATTCTATTCAATATTATATATATTATTGAATTATTTACTCATTTATTTAAATTTTAATATAAGATAATTAATTAAAAAAAAATGTTCCTTAAATAAAGATTATATATTAATAAAAATTAATAAAGGTTGTTTTTAAAAAAAATATAAGACATCTTATAATTATTATTTTAATATAGTATTATTTAGCTTTATAATTGTATAAAATATATATCTATTAAATATTAAATCTATAAATAATATATAATTATAAATTATATAAACAATAGTATGTTTAATATAATATAGATAATATTATATTTAATTATATAGAAATAACTAGGTTTTTACCGGAAAGGTTATTACCATAGGCGGTAGGGATGTAAATTTAGGAGTTTTTTTACTATCTCGAGATAATCAAATACTAAAATATACTGTCTCGAGATAATCAAATACTAAAATATACTGTCTCGAGATAATCAAATACCTCGATGAAAATGTATACCGATTGCAATCACAAAGTATTAAAAATATAAGAAACAAATGATTAAATTATAATACTATTTATTAATATAAAGATTTATTAATATGTAAAAATATTAATTTGTCAACTAATTGTGGCAATATACGGTTTAACCGATTCGTCAATATGCAGCTTGCAGAACTGAATACTCGCTCGGATGCAACTGAATTCCTCGAATACATAGGTATCGTTTTGCTATGTTAGCCAAAGATAGGATACGGGCATCATTTTCTTTATACCAACTCAATGGATTAGTATTGGGTCAAGTCACTGGCATTTTCATATATTTGTCAAAATCATCCTCCTCCTATGATAGAGTATACATCTTATAAATATTAGCTAACTATATAAATTATATAAACTATATAAAATAGATAATTCGATGCCGATACAAGTAATTATGTTGACGAGATAGATAATTTTATGTCAAGATAGATAATTTGATGACGAGACAAGTAATTATGATGAAGAAATAAGTAATTATGAGGCTGAGATAGATAATTTGATGACGAGATAAGTAATTATGATGACGAGATAGATAATTTGATGACGAGATAAGTAATTATGAGGCTGAGATAAGTAATTATGATGACGAGATAAGTAATTATGATGACGAGATAGATAATTTGATGACGAGATAAGTAATTATGAGGCTGAGATAAGTAATTATGATGACGAGATAGATAATTTGATGACGAGATAAGTAATTATGAGGCTGAGATAAGTAATTATGATGACGAGATAGATAATTTTATGACAAGATAAGTAATTATAAGGCCGAGATAAGTAATTATGATGACGAGATAGATAATTTTATGACGAGACAAGTAATTATGAGGCCGAAATAGATAATTTGATGCCGATACAAGTAATTATGATGACGAGATAAGTAATTAGGAGGCTGAGATAGATAATTTGATGACGAGATAAGTAATTATGATGACGAGATAGATAATTTGATGACGAGATAAGTAATTATGATGACGAAATAAGTAATTATGATGACGCGATAGATAATTTGATGCCGATACAAGTAATTATAATGACGAGATAAGTAATTATGCTGACGAGATAAGTAATTATGAAGCTGAGATAGATAATGTGATGACGAGATAAGTAATTATGATGACGAGATAAGTAATTATGAGGATGAGATAAGTAATTATGATGACGAGATAGATAATTTTATGACAAGATAAGTAATTATAAGGCCGAGATAAGTAATTATGATGACGAGATAAGTAATTATGAGGCTGAGATAAGTAATTATGATGATGAGATAGATAATTTTATGACGAGATGAGTAATTATGATGACGAAATAAGTAATTATGATGAAGAAATAAGTAATTATTAGGCTGAGATAGATAATTTGATGACGAGATAAGTAATTATGATGACGAGATAAGTAATTATGAGGCCGAGATAGATAATTTTATGACGAGATAAGTAATTATGAGACCGAGATAGATAATTTGATGCTGATACAAGTAATTATAATGACGAGATAAGTAATTATGCTGACGAGATAAGTAATTATGAAGCTGAGATAGATAATTTGATGACGAGATAAGTAATTATGATGACGAGATAAGTAATTATGAGGATGAGATAGATAATTTTATGACGAGATAAGTATAAAATATTTATATGATATGTATTTATAATTTAAGTTAACGTATTAAGTTGCCTTAATCAAGTACTAATTATAATAGTATAAGTTAAATTAAATTATAAATACGCAATTATTATAATATTTTTCTGATATTGTTCTGTATAATAAATATACCGTGATTTAATTATATTTTATTATAAAAAGCGATAATATGATAATAAAAGCTATAAAGCGAAACGTATACGTTTCGCGTTTGTTGTACTTTTCTCTATGGCGATATTAGTTGAATCACAGTCTATTCGATTCTATGTCCAATATAGACATTTTCTATGATATTAATCTGTGAGTATATTAAAATTATCGTTCATTTGTTACAAATGAACTATAATAATTATCGTATATTCGAATTATCATAATTCGAATATACAAAAATGGGGGGTCGGTCTGAAACGGCGCCAATATTTAAAATAATACGAATTTGATTGACGCTTGGGGGGGCGTCGCGCGCGCGAAACGAATTGAATATAGGTCATGACTAATTAGTGATAGCCGCTATGTGGCAAATATTCCTTTGATGTAAATCATTTACTAAATGTATTATATACACAACTTGTTTACGCAATTTATATACACTGTAGTTTATAAAAGTTGCTTATATAGTATATAATATAATATATAATATATACTCTATGCTATATATATATATATATATATATATATATATAATATATATAATGTGTCAATATACTTATTATTTTAAACTTATTTTATAACTAGTTTATATATTATATATATATATATATATATAATGTGACAACATACTTATTATTTTAAACTTATTTTATAACTAGTTTATATATTATATATATATATATATATATATATATATATATATATAGCATAGAGTATATATTATATATTATATTATATACTATATAAGCAACTTGTATAAACTAGTGTATATAAATGTAAACAAGTTGTATATATAATACATTTAGTAAATGATTTACATCAAAGGAATATTTGCCACATAGCGGCTATCACTAATTAGTCATGACCTATATTCAATTCGTTTCGCGCGCGCGACGCCCCCCACACGTCATTCAAATTCGTATTATTTTAAATATTGGCGCCGTTTCAGACTGTACTCCTATTGTTATAAATTATATTTATTAGATATTATTAAAGAAAACTTAACTCTTTAATATGAACATTAATTTAAATACATTCAAAATAAAATAATACCACATTTTTGTGGAGTACAGTCTGAAACGGCGCCAATATTTAAAATAATACGAATTTGAATGACGTGTGGGGGGCGTCGTGCGCGCGAAACTAATTGAATATAGGTCATGACTAATTAGTGATAGCCGCTATGTGGCAAATATTTTATAAAATATCTGAAATAATTAACTGTGTGTGATAATAAATATGAACTTACCGGTGATTCCAAGATTAATTTGAAAGTTTAATTTTTAAATAAATTGTAAATAAACACCAATAATTATTAAAAATCCAGAAAAGTTAATGTTTTAAATTCGGTAACTATGTCAATGATTTTGCGAAGCATTCCTTTGGAATATCTTTGCTATTATTAAGTAAATTATCAAGATTTATTGCTTTTTAAAAGTATATTTTATATTACCGGGTAGTACCCGGCGGGTACCCGAAAAAAAACGGGTACCCGGTATTTTATGGAAAATTGCAACCCTGTCTCATCAAATACTAGATTCCGGGTCGGGTACCCGGTATTTGAACCCGTTTTTACATCCCTAATAGGCGGTAATAACCTATGGAACTGCTTAATATACATAGATATAAATGTAATTAATAATGTTTAACAACATTTAATCATTATCTTATTTATTTCAGAGTTATTATATTTTAAAAGTAATTTTTAGTTAATAAAATCTCATTTATTCACTATGTAAATATTCATGTTTTACTGGCCCTGACTTAATGTAGGTAAACAATTTATATTACAAAATGATAGCTAATTTTAGTAGCAATATTATCATTATATTATTATGTTATCATACATTTGCTATACAACCTAATTATCATGATTAAATAACTTATATTTTATATTTCTTAATTACGAAGGCCCACATTTCATAATACGAAGAAAACGAAACATAAAGTTGAAAACCTATAATACGGTGAGCTTGATAAGTATCAATGTGGGATCATTTACCGACATAAGTTAGTAACCATTATGATAACTAAAGAAAAGAGAAAGGGGTACATCTTGATGACTAGAGAAATTTGTGAAATAGAAATGAATAATGTCTAGTATATTTAATCTTTAATTAAATGTATATTTAAGAATCATTAATTTTGTGTTGTTGGCTTATGTGTGTCCAGCTCAAGAGCTACACCTTGATGACTAAAGAGAAGAGAAAGATGATTTTATTTAAATTTAATTAATTTACCATCTGTATTGTAATAGATATATATATATATATATATATCAAATAGTTTGCAAAGCAAAGATATTACACTCTATATATGCAATATAATTAAGTTAATTATTATAACTACTACATGACGCTGCAAGCAGTAGTATCGAATCATTAACATAGATTTAAGTTTAGTGAAGTTTCTATATAACAATGTTTTCATTGCTCTATTAAATAATTTATTTAAATTACATTATAAATTAGATTTTACTTGTGGCACATTGTTATATACTAGCAATGAACACACTTTTCATCATATAAATAATAATTTAAAACCATATTTTACATTTTAAAAGTGTGTAGTTTGATACAAATTTATATTATAAACATAACATAGTTATGTTATAGTTATACCTAAAATTAATCCGATATAGCTGGCGTTGTAAATATTTTGTATACAAAATAGAATTACACGATTTCGATATGTTAAAAATCTTGTATATATATTGTATAATACTTATATATGTAAATTTGAACTTCATTTAAAAATAAATTGTATTATGCTTATTACATATTTTTATAAATAAATATTATATATTCATTATTATATTGTATATATATAAATATTATATATGTATTGATTGTTAAAATAAATTACGTATTATATTTCTATTTGAAATGTGTTTTATAATTTAATTTTAAATAGTAAATAAATAAACTAGGTATTAAAATTTAGTATAAATTATTACATATTATTTTTTACAATAATTTTTTTTCTTTTATAAATTTAAAAAACTAAAATACAACTTATATTATATAAAGAACTTATTAAAAATATAAAGTATATTACTTTTAGATGACAAAAAAATGATTATAAAAAAAACTATATTATTCCTATATTAGGTAGGTATGCTGGTCATTTTTTTATAAATATAAATATATATAGATACGGATTATGTGAACAAGTCGCCTATCGCATATTTTGGTTGGGTTAAGTTTTGATTTTTGGTAGTTTTTTTTAGATGCATTACTGTAATGAATTAATGTAATGATTACATCCCAAGTGAGCCATGGGATGTAATACAGCTAAAAAAAACCACCAAAAATCAAAACTTAACCCAACCCAACCAAAACAAAATTTGCGATAGGCCGCCTATCATAGGCGACTAGTTCACATGATCCATAGATACATATATAATAAAGATATACTGTTAATTAATTAACAAAATATATTATTTAATGAGTTATAGTCAAATATGTATTACAAATAAATGAAAACGCGCATATTTCATATCTTCACCATGTATAAATGTTGCCAAATTTTGTTGATCATAACTTTTTTTTAATGAAATTAAAAAAAAAATAAGATATGAATTCTATTATAGAAAGCTTTCCAATCATACCAATTTTATTATAAGGCATCAATATAACAAATATCATTCTCGTCCCTAACAATTAGTTACTAATTTAGTAATTTGTTAATTAAACAAATTGTTTAACAATTATTTCAAAAATTGCTGTTAGTTAGTTATAACTTATAACAATAAGTATATGATCCAAGCCGTTTCACTCGAGCAAGTATGCGTATTTGTTTACATTCACGAATGTAAATATCACGTGGTTTACTGGATGACAGAATAATTCAAATTTAAAATTACAATACTATACATTTATTTAATTATATTAATATTAATTATATTTAATAATGAGAATACACAAAGGATTTAGATGCACTGCTATCAAATGTAATAATTATTCGGGAAATGTCAATATACCATTTCACAGATTTCCAAAAGATAAAGAGAGGTTAAATCATATTTTTAGCAAAATTAACACATAAATTATATTATTTATAATCTACGATCCTATGATTATAGGATTTAGATCATATCGGCTCTAATTTTAAAAGGTCTTTTATGATTTTAAAATCTGAGATTTTATTTTATATATTATTCTTATGGATATTAATCGATATTAATTATATTAAATAACAATGTATTGAACTATTAATTATATTAAATAATAATTTATTAAAATATAAATTATACTTCTATTGAACTATTAATTATAGAGAATAATAATTTATTAAAATATAAATTATACTAATTATTGATTTATTTATATTAATAACAGATGTATGAGATGGCTTATTAATATTAAGAACGATAGTTTATTGATTAAGGCCAGAAAGGAAGGATGCAATATAGCTACACAAAATCTAAGACTATGCTCCCAACACTTTGATGATAATCAATATTTGAACTCTATTAGGTTGTTATTATAATATAGTATACATTTATATATTATAATATATATAATATATATATATATATATATATATATATATATATATATATATATATATATGTGTGTGTATATATATAAGATCATATTTTAACTCTATTAGGCAGTTATTTTAGTATTATATATAATATAGATATATATT
>OZ025240.1:32827506-32852506 GCA_964019155.1 Osedax fenrisi | reverse complement strand
TGCACTAGTGCTTTACGCTACCCCTATGCAGTACTTACGTAGATAGATAACCATTTATTTGTATAAATTTATTTATACATTGTATTATATACATTGTAATTATACATGTATTTATACAATACATTCTATGCGTAAATGTTACCATAAACGATTCACAATCGGCGAGTATATAAAAATAGTACTTCAGTTGATAGTTTCATTAATCGTGAAACTAAAACCGCGCGTAACTAACCCCGTAATCGTCGACCAGCAAAACAACGTCGGTATGGACGGGGATCTGGTGGACAGCGAAGGTTTCCCGCGCTCCGACGTAGACGTTCAGTGCGTTCGCCTGTTGAGGAGGAGAGTCATACGTTAGTAGTCAGCTGTCAATCAGTCGCACCTCAGTACTAACTATGGGCTGGAGCGAAGGGGATTGTTTGTGCGTAACCAATTATGATGATCTATTCACTAGAAATGTATATTATATGTGCGGTATATATTTATATATTATACATTTAAACTTTACCCTTTGAGAAATTATATACATATTTATATATATATATATATATATATATATATGTAGCCTTGCCGGCTGGGTTCGCGATCCAAGAAGTAAATATAATTTACTTACTATGTTATCAATCGTGTTGTTTCTTAGATCTTATTTATTTTATGATTATATTGGCATTGTTTTCATTACCCATGTGCACACGCATTTATACTATTCACCGTCACGCTCAGATACACATCATTTCACAATCACACTATTAAATATATATCATCACACTATTAAATACAAATCATTTCTCAATCACACTATTACATAATATTACATAACATCCATTTATACTTTCAATAATAATAACAATAACATAACATGTAACTAGTTACACGGTTACACTCACCCCCAAACAAAAATAAACAAAAATAAAATAAAAATAAACTCACTCACTCAAATTAACAATACAAACGATTACGCTCACCCCGAAACAAAATAAACAAAAAATAATAAAAATAAACTCACTCATAAAAATAAAAATAATAAAGATAAGCTCATTCACCCCCAAACAAAATAAATTCACACTACTATTACATTCTTTCTATATTAACTTCCATTTTCTTCATATTACTGCGGTGTAATACCTTCGATTTTCCATCTCCCGTTTCTATTTCATAAGTTTCATTCGTTCCCATTCTTCTTACCACACTCCAGATATTGTCGGACCATATGTTCATCAGTTTCTTCCTCCCTAGTTCTCTTCTCTTAATTCTTACCTTATCTCCATAATATAATCGAGTATCTACTACTTTACCATTTATTCCATCACTCCTCTTCTTCCATGCTTTTTCTAAAGCTATCTTTACTTTGTACTTAGTTTCAATGATCCTCTTACCCATTCCTATTATCCAGTCATCCTTACATCTGTTTATATTACCTAATATTTTCTGTTGTATCAGTATTCTCTCTTCTCTCCCGAACATTAAGAAGAATGGTGAGTAACCAGTGGATGAATGTTCTAGTATATTATATGCATGAATTAACTCATTCAGGTATAGTGGCCATTTAGATTTTTTTTCTTCAGATAACGATCTTAGTAATGATAACAGGGTTCTATTCATTCTTTCAGTTTGACCATTACCGGCTGGGTGGTAAGATGTTGTTTTGCTTTGATTAATACATAATAACATACATAGTTCCTTTATTAAAGATGAAACAAAATTCCTTCCTTGATCTGAATGTATTCTTTCGGGTATTCCGAAATTATATATCCACTCATTTAAAATAACTTTTGCCACTGTTAAAGCAGATTGATTTCTAGTGGCAACAGCCTTTGTAAATTTAGTAAAGATATCTGTGATTACTAAAATTGAATCTCTACCGTCTGATGATTTGTCAACAGTTATGAAATCTATTGATATCATCTCTAGTGGTCTACTCGCTGATAACCTTCCCATTTTTACGGGCCCATCTCCTACTCCCTTACTTTTGTTGCATACTGTACATCCTCTAATGTAATCACGGATATCTTTATATTTCCCTTTCCAATTCATTTCTAAATTAACTCTATGAATTACCCTTTCTATACCTTGGTGTCCACAGCCATCGTGTATTCCTTCTAATATCTGAAATATTAAGGATCTTGGAATCATAATCCTCCTACATGCTTCATTTCCCCATCTATTCGCAAATAAAACACCATCTATTATTTCAAATTTTGTATTACCTTTTTCTACTTTTTCTCGTATCGCACATAGTTCATCATCCTCTTTCTGTTTACTAATGATCTCCTCTCTACTGAACATTGGTATTAAGTCTGTACCTAGGTCAGTATTACTTACTTTGTCTATTACTACCAAACCCTTCGAATTAACTTCTACATTATTTAATCTGGATAATGCATCCGCGTTTACGTTCTCCCTTCCCTTTCTATATATATAATTTAGTTTGAAAGGGGCTAATTTCGAAACTCCTCTCTGTTCATAAGCACTTAATTTATGTGTTGAATTTATATATGATAGTGCAATATTATCGGTATATACATCACATTCGGTTCCAATCAAATAATGATTAAATTTCTTTGTTACTGCCCATACCAGGGCGTTAAACTCTAACCGTTTCGAAGAATAATCAGGCTTCCTCCAACTTTTTGGTACCGTTTTACTAGCATATGATATAACCTTCATTTTTCCTTTACATTCCTGGCTCAAAACCGCTCCTAATCCATAGTCTGAAGCATCTATATCTAATCTAAATTTCCTATGATAATCTGGGTATCCCAGTATTGGTGTTGAACACAATTTGATTTTCAGATTCTCAAAAGCTTCTAATGCTTCTATACTCCACACTAATTCAATCTTAGTACTTGATCTCCTCCCTATTACTGTACCTCTCTCATTATTCTTCTCTATAATCAATTCATGTAGTGGTCTACATAGACTAGTAAATTTAGGTATAAATTTACCATAATAAGAGGCAAAACCTATAAATGAACGTAATTGTTTAATCGTTTGTGGTTTCTCCCAATCTCTAACTACTTTTAGTTTATCGTCATCTGTCGCTATCCCATCTTCTGAAATTATATGTCCTAGAAAACTAACTGATTTATGGAACCACGAGCATTTTTCACTGTTTAATCGAAGATTTACAGATTGGAGTCTTTCTAGTACAATTTCTATTAGTTTGAGATGTTCTTCAATTGTATGTGAATATATAAGGATATCATCTAAATAACATATTACTCCCTGCATTAACTCTCTCCTAAATAAATTGGCCATTATTCTTTGGAAAGTTGCTGGTGCATTTGCAAGACCAAATGGCATCCTTTTAAAATTATAAAGACCAAACGGTGTCGAAAATGCGGTTTTGTTTTGGTCCTCTGGTATTACAGGTATCTGACTATATGCTGACTTTAGATCAAGTGTGGTAAACCATATTGACCCTGCTACAGCGTCCAACGAATCGTCAACTCTAGGTAATGGATATTGATCTCTTACCACTTTCGCATTTAGTTTACGATAATCCACGCACATTCTTAGTTCTCCAGATTTCTTTTTAACTAACACAATAGGACTGGAATACATACTTGATGATTCTTCTATAACTCCTTCCCTTATTAGATTATTTATATGATCTTTGACTGCTTTCACTTCAGTTGGAGGAATCCTTCTGTAAGGTTGACATACTGGTATGTCATTTATCGTCCTTATACGATGACTACCAGCAGATGAAGGAGAATTAATACCACTTACTGCAAATATATCCTCATATTTATTTAATAAATTTTCTAATAACTTTCTCGTATTACTATCTATATGTATATCCTCATTTATTAATCTCTTATGAATTTCTAATGCATTTACCTTAACCGTTTTATCCCCTGTTCCTAACGTTGTCTGTTTACCTATAAACCTTAGTTCCCTTAATATATTCATACCTATTATTTTTAATGTATCATTATTCGTAACTAAAAATCCCTTATTCCTAATTATTATACCCGAAATTCTAATATCCGTCATAAAATATCCTATATATTTCATAGTATCTCCACTTGCTGATTTAACTATTAGCCAATCAGGTTTAGTCTGTAGTTTTACTCCATATAATTTTTCAAAAAACCACAATGGAACAATTGATACTTGACTTCCGGTGTCTAACGTACAATTTAAAGTATGTTGTCCTATGTTAATATTCACTGTTTCACAACTACCTATTAAACCAACGCGCTGTTTACAATTTTCCCAATGCGCACTTAATTGGGAAAATTGTAAAAATTTCTACAGACATTTGCTAAATGGCCATGCATGCCACATCTATAGCATTGTATTGGTCTACCTCTATATCCCATATAACCCTCTCTACTTATAGCACTATTTTCTCTATATGTACCTCTCTCATTATTTCCTCTATACATAACACCATTTCCTCTATACATACCACCGTTCCCTCTACTCATACCACCATTTCCTCTACTCATATCACTATTTCCCCTATACATTTCACCATTTCCTGTACTCATATCACTATTTCCTCTATATATACCACCATTTCCTCTACTCATATCACTATTTCCTCTACTCATGTCACCATTTCCTCTATACATATCACTATTTCCTCTACTCATATCACTATTTCCTCTATACATATCACTATTTCCTCTATACATATCACTATTTCCTCTATACATATCACTATTTCCTCTACTCATATCACTATTTCCTCTATACATATCACTATTTCCTCTATACATATCACTATTTCCTCTATACATATCACTATTTATTCTATAACAATTTACATCATTACTATCATCCCCCACAATATTCCATTTCCGAATATGATCTCTTATTTCCTTGAATGATAAAGCATTCTTATTAATAAGGCTCCTCCTCAACTCATTAGATATTAAGTTCTTCCTTATACTTTCTACAACTACTCCCTCCCATTTTTCCTCCTGTTGTTTCAATTCTAGCCCTAGTCCTAACATCGCATCTAAATATTCCATAACTCCTTCCTCACTACTCTGTTTCCTAGCCATAATTCTATATATTATTTCGTTTATACTATTTTCGAATTCGAATCTATCTAATAATGCCTTCCTAATTTGATCTACCTTAGTTAAGTCCTCCCCTAACATTAATACCTCTATTCTAGCCTGCCCTGCTAAGTGATATAATATATATGATGCCGCCGCATCCTCTTTCAACCCTTTTATGGCTATACAGCTATCGGCACTGTCTAACCATATCTTAACGCTACTGCTACCATCATACATGCTTAATTTATTATACGAAGTATCATCTACTCCTAATTTTATATCTTTAGTATCGGTCATAGTGCCCGACCTTAACTTCATAAACTATTATATAAATAAAGATTAAATATAATAAATAATAATATAAAATATAAATATAATCAATTATAATATATAATAATAAATATAATCAATATAATAAATCAGTATTTAATACTATATCTTATTATGATAATCCACAATTTATCATACACGATTTATATCACACAATATTTCACAATTATAATATATAATAATACATATAATCAATATAATAAATCAGTATTTAATACTATATCTTCTTATGATAATCCACAATTTATCATACACGATTTATATCACACAATATTTCACAATGGGTAATGTCCACTGCACAATATAATCATAGAACAAATAAACCTGTGGTCCCTATGATCCTATGACTGGCTCTTCTGTGTTACCGGGTACCGTGTGTACTTCCGGGTTTCTCGTATTACTCCTGAGCGATTGATTTCTTGGATCCCGCCGCTGTCACCAAATGTAGCCTTGCCGGCTGGGTTCGCGATCCAAGAAGTAAATATAATTTACTTACTATGTTATCAATCGTGTTGTTTCTTAGATCTTATTTATTTTATGATTATATTGGCATTGTTTTCATTACCCATGTGCACACGCATTTATACTATTCACCGTCACGCTCAGATACACATCATTTCACAATCACACTATTAAATATATATCATCACACTATTAAATACAAATCATTTCTCAATCACACTATTACATAATATTACATAACATCCATTTATACTTTCAATAATAATAACAATAACATAACATGTAACTAGTTACACGGTTACATATATATATATATATATATATATATATGTATATATATATATATATAAGTATATAAATAAATATGATGAATTTAAAAAACTAATTATTTAATTTAATATAACCTTTTTTATTTAAGTTTTCATATTTTTTTAGATTTAAGAAATGATTTAAAAGATATAATGAAGGAAATCGAAAAAGGACTTGAAAATCTACACTCCCAAAAGTTATTTTATATAGTTCATATATATTTAGATTTTGTAATAATAGTATATAATAGTGTATATTATAATTTAAATATACATTATATTAGTGAATATCATAGTATAATGAAATATATCATAATTTTGAATTTAAACAATTCGTCTCCTAGATGTAAAATATATTCTTACTTATAATGTATTTAAATCTAAAAGAATTTATTAAATATCATTATTTGATATTATAAAGATATATATAATACATTCATTTTATTAGTATTGATTTTATTACAGGTGTTTATATTTTATTTTTATATTAATTAACCATTTATATAGTTTATATTTTATAATCACTTTAAAAGCGTGAACATAAATAGATAAAGTTAAAGATAAATAGATAAAGTCGATTGTTAAAAGCGATATATCACGGCTAAAAGAAATATGTCATGCTAAAAACTAACAAGTTTATGTATAACAAAAGTCAAATATTATGTTTTTACTAGTGATGTAAATTATGCTAATTTTTGAAATATTGCTGCAATCTCTATCTAATAACCAAAAGCATGGATTCACTCTCAGTCTCATTTTCAAAAGCAAAAATTCATTATCATTATAAAAATCATATATGCAATCTCATATCTAAAGCAGAAATTCAGTTAAGCAGAAAGGGAAAAGAATATTTAGTTAACGAAAAGCAAAATAAATACATTGTACAGTATGAAAAACATTTGTTGATACAATGTTGTTTTTGATCTATTTCGATTAGAGTAAATGAAATTAAATAGATTCTTTACTCTAGTTTATCAACTTGATATACAAGGATGTTTACTTACTATTTAAACATGAGTTTCAGAGACAATATAGGTTAACTTTAACAAATATATTCAATTATTTGTAAATAATATAATAGAATATATTGTGAATTGAATATAGAAATATTAATCTCGTGATTGTAAATCTAAGAGTATAAGATCGCCTCGAAATCAATGATAAATAGAATCTACTCGTTTTGTGATCGATGAGTAATGGTCTCGGACCGGCTCAAGGTCATATTTTAACAACTCATATAAGTTTTGGCTCAGCATAGAAATTTCAATTTTCGGCTTATATAAAAAAAGCTGTGCATTATTTTCATATCTAGTGTTTATAGCGCATTAACGTTTTCAAACAAAAAACTATGCTATTCTCTGTGTAATATACAGTGTGTATACGTGCTATAATTTTGAAGAAATATCAAATATAAAACATATTAAATAAATTTTATATGAACTTTTTATACATACAATTATTATTTAATAACTTTTCATATGTTAATGAATATTGTAAATGATTGAACAGTAAATTTAATAATTAATATATACATTTCATCTTTTATCTAATAATATGTTGTAACCAAATATTGTACAATATATAATATTTATGTTTAATTATGAACCTATTAGTTAATGTTGACACGTTTACGTTTTAACTTATTTAAATATAGATATTGATATTATATTGATATATAAATATGAATTATATATATGTATTATTTTTTTAATATATTTTTTTTGTAATGTAGATTATATTGTTACTTATTAATTTTTATTAATAATTTAAATATTTATTTTTAATATTATACATATGCTATAATATATACATATATTGTAGTTAACTACATGTAGTTACCAATATTTCATTTAAAATATAAAATACAATGACTTAGCTTATAGCTTATACAAATATTTTATATTTCATATTGACTTATAACGATTATCATATTTGGTTTCAAAATTTAATAAATAATAATATTTACGAATAATAAATAGAATAATAAATTGTTCTTATTATAATTACTATTATTACTACAACAACTACAGGAGGGTACCGGTGAATACGAACACCATCACCGATAAGCTCGACAAAACCATAATTTCACCAAAGATCATCAATAAGCCTCCGTTCGCTCGTGTAGATACTGTAGATAACGGGTCGCCAGCAAGTGTGGCGGTTAGTTGTTTACATATAGGTGAAACTATTTATATTTCTGTATATATATATATATATATATATTGCTTTTATTTATTTAAATTTTTCTCCTCATTATCTTAATGTGTGAAAGACTTGACAAGCCATGCTTTTTCATTCACCCAGGCTTTATGCCAAATCTGATGTTATTATTATATATATATATATATATATATATAAGATGCACATTGTACAATAGGGTAGACCGTTTTTTAAAGTTTTGCTAGCTCGCTCACAGTAGCTCATAACTATCATAATAAACATATTTATAAATTTTAATCAACTAATATTTAATAAAAGCAAAAAGTACTTTTTTGAAGAAATATTTGTATTTATGATTCAATATGAATTTCTATAAATAGAAAATGTTACTTATGTATTTTATGTATTGGTACAAGTGCGTGTTATCAAAAAAATAAAATATTTGGCAAATACGCGTATAAATATATTATAATATTAATAAAGTAAAAAATTACGTACAAATTTCAAATTAATTTAATTTTTGTTATTTTTTAATTAATATAATTTATTCGATTATTTCTTTGATAAATTATTTTAATTAAGCATAACACTTTGTTGTAAGCCTATAATGGATATTTACGAGGTATAATAATAATAAAAAATAATTGTTATCTAGGTTTATCGAAAAATTATTTTGTTTGCTATTTAAGTTAATATGCTCAATAAAATTCATTTCTTGAAAAAGTATATGCTATTTTTATATTAATACTTATAATTTTAAATTCATATAATGATGATAGACATATATAATATATATTTTTTTTATGATTCCATTGATAATTTTTTGTACTCGATTTAAAAATTTAAAAATTATATTAAAATTTCCGTAGATTGATTTAATTATTTAAAAAAAAATTTAAATATTGTTTTGAAGGATATTTTTATATACTATACGTAAAGAAAATTTTTACTTGTACAAAATTGTTCCTTAATATATCTGTAATTTAAATTTGTATGTAAATTTTCAATGTAAATTACTATCTTTTTTAAATATTATTTTACTATCTAAATTGTTGTCGCTTTTCAAAAATGTTTTTTATATTATATCTGGAATGAATAAGAGAAGTCATTCCATGATAACTGGCACTTTTCTATAAAGGGAACTAAGTTACCAAAACAGTCTCTCCTATTGTGCAAGGTATATATACCATGTACTGAAGCTTCAACTAATATTAAATAGTAAATGTAATTGTATTCATTTTAGATTAAATATTAATATATATTTATAAAGTAATATATATTTATTAATTAATATAAATAATAATAATTGAGTAGTTAATATGATTGTATATATTTTAAACTAAACAAATATATAAATATATATATATATATATATATATATATCTTTATATATATATATATATAATTGATATATACAAGCTCACTTATCTGTGATAATCTATTGATTAACATATGAGGTGTGGACACATGCATTATACCTTCTATTACACACACATATACAGACATACACTCACACACACATACATACACATGCACTCATACAGACACACACTCACACACGCACTCATACAGACACACACTTACATACACACTCATACATACACACACACTCATACATACATACACTCACACACACACACACACACACACACACACATATACACACAAAGATACATACAAACTCATACAGACACACACTCACACACACACAGGGATTACAAGTGGATGACATCATCCTTAGTATGGGTTCCATTACATCAGAAAACTTTACGCACATGACTGACATCGCAACCGTATTGAAACTCAGTGAGAATGTTAGTTACGGAGAGAGAGACGGGTACAGTGCCAGGCAACCGTTGCTACTATATTCATAGATACAAATATCATATAAATATATATTAAATTTGGAAAATTAATTAAATTCACTCTTATATATCTTTATCTAACTATCTATCTTTCATATAGATTGAGTAATATATAATATATTTTTATACTTTTTGTTACGCTAATTTAAATATTAGATTAGTATGTCATATAATCATATAACACTATATACGCTACGCTCGATGATGTTATATTTATAGTATGATCAAAGATATAATATTCACTATCTGTGCCTAGTAATTCATATTCATATGTTCCGCTGCTAGCAGTAGTATCAAAATCACTGAAATAGATATAGGTTCAACAATATTTACATACTATAATAGTTTTCATTGTTCTATTAAATTATATGCAATATAAGTTAGCTTTTACTCGCCACATAGCTATGTATATCATTTAAAACCTACATATCGTATTGGTTTGTTATATATTTGTAATTTATATTTATAAATTAATTTTAATTGTTTAAATATTAATTTGAAAGTGTATAGTCTGATACAAATTTACATTATAAACAACGCATAGTTCTGAAAGTTTAACCTATGTAGGTGGCACTTTAGATATTTTGTTTACTAAATCGAATTATGTGACATTATGTGACTTCGCATAAGTTTTATATCTTACCTTAGAAAAATCTTAAATATAATTATAAGAATTATTAGATTTATTTGATATTACTATGTGTATTATATATGAAATGATTTGTATTTTCACAGAATAGTATGAGGGTTGAAATAAGACGAGTAAACAAAACTCTAACTCTCTCGTTGACCCCGAAAACATGGTTTGGTAAAGGTTTATTGGGGTTAGTCACTTATCTATCGATAATTATAATATTCTATTCACACAAGATACAGTTATTAGTCTATTATCGCATAACAAACTAATATATTATTAAATCTAGTGGAATTATAACAATTAAATATGTATTTTATAATTTATAATCATATATATATTATTTAATTATATAATTAATTTACTTGTGTTTATTAATATATATTTTTTAAATATATATAAAATTTAATAATTATAAAATATAAGTAATAATCATAAATTAATGTTTTAGATTATTAATATTGTTTTCTTATTTAGGTGCAGAATAATGCCGATCGCGAAGTAATCTTTGTTATTTCATCAAATATTAAATTACATTTTTATTATTATTATATCATTAATATACATTATTTGAATATTAGTTTTATAATGTTATATTATAAATTATTTATATATTAATGTTATATAAGTTTACATGTATTCACGTTCAATGGGTTACATAATTATTTCTATTTTATACAAATTCTATATAATTATTTAGTTATTAAATATAGTTTAGATGATAACTTTATATTTGTTTCATATTTGTAGTATACATTTTGTACCTATAAGGGAAAATAAATATCATTTTATATATATTTTTCTATCATAAACTATTTTATAAATTCTAACATCAATAATTATAATTAATAAATTAGTAAATTAATAATTTATTTAATTTTTTGCAACTTTAATATTTTTAGATCAAACATAATAAATCTTATTAGTCATAAGTTTTTAGTAATTTTACTATACATATATATATATTTTATATAATTGTCTATATAATCGTCATTAATTATTATTTGGTTTATGAAATAGAATATATTTCTAATTAATCATTGTGAATAGGATACATTGAAGGTATTGTGATGCATATATATTGATGTATATTTATTTTAATTTTTATTTTAAAATGATTTATTGACTACAAAATCAGTGGTGGTTATGGGCATCATGAGAAGGAAACAAAAATAAAATAAATAGAGTACAATAAAAATGAAGGAAAAGGGAGGGTAGGTCACAATGTTAATAGGTTCATATATAGTTTAAATTTAAATAGTGACAGGGATTTCAAACATCTAATGTCATATGGTAGATTTCATATATGCATATATCATATCATTGTAGTGCTATATATTTATATTAGAGGTAGCTTTCTATTAATTTAGTTAATAATATCTGTGCATACATTTGTAATATTGACATCTTTAAATGTAGACTATATAAATATAATTATTGTTTATGTTTGTTGAGAAAACTTATATAAAACTAGTTTTTAATTATATTAAAATTTATTTGATCATATATTAATATCTATATATATATATATACATTAAATATATAATGGTGAGAATAATTTGAAACACATTACATAGTTATTTATATTATGAGATACAATAGAAATAATACAATAGAAAATTAATGATATTACAGTTAAATATCTTCACTTATATATAGATACACTGGAAACAATTGAGGGTCCAGATTTTGGTCTGAATAGTTTTGATTTAATTTTTTTATAATATCAATTGTTATTCAAATAAATTATAATAAATACGTGTTTGGAGTCCAAATAGAAGGTATTAAATTGTATTATATAATAAAATAATGTAATAACTGAAGTTACATTGTGTTGAAATTCTTCTTTTGCAGCTCCGTAATATTTATAACATTATTCCTTAATAGAGGAGTGTCAGCGATGGTAATGTGTATCAATAGTATTGAATTTAAACGCTGTTGCCTCATAGTTGATCTCCGCTATGTACATGCCAGGAAACTAAATCACCGTTTAGATTATATAGCTGTTACATTATCTGTTAACATGCAGCTAACTGATATTAAACATTAGTTTCTCAAAACTATGGTACATTTGTCATGTTTTAGGAGTATTCTCAGTATAGTTATTTCCCTTCATTATATAATGATTTATCTATTAAATTCAGTAATATATTTAATTAGTAATTCTAATAATCTTATCAATATATACATTTTTATTTAATATATATATATATTTCTGAAGAGGGTTAAATAAATTGATAATTATTTATATTAGACTATTACTTAATTATCTCAGAATAATCAACATACTTTGCATTAAGCAGGTTCAATAGTAGTTTATTGTATGAAAGTTAAGATTAATTATTTGCTTCAAATCTATAAATTAACTGATAATATAAGTCGTACATTTCCTAATACTCTTTCCTAAATGTTTAATATTACTTAATGGTATCTAGGAATCCTAATTAGTTTTAAACTTACCTCGCATAGTAAGTAACACCATCTATTACATCATCGCTGATGATTCATCAGCACTGTTTTTATAATTACTATTATCTTGGTTATGTTCTATTAATCTACAAATAAATGAAATCTATGATATAAATAATAATTAAGTAAATCGTACTTTTACATATAATTGGTAATTTATATAAAGTTCTTTGTTCTTTATCATTGCTTGATATATTTTATTCGTAAGATTACTTCTTCTAATATACCTTTATTAAAACATCTTACACATAGATTAGTTCCTTCAATAATAGAAGATTCTATCATATGCATAAAACTAGATATATATAACATTTTCGTTTTCTAGAAAGAAAATGAAAACGAACTCTTCCATGATGTTCCCGATGCATATTTTCTTCTCTAATTAATTCAATGAGGTAGGTTTATGAAATTCTAGGTTACAAAAACTATAGATTCATAATTAGAAATGCATGTATCAATGGTTGATTTTATTACTGTAAATCGAGTAATTTGTACATAGTCTTCAATTGACACGCAGTTAATACTATACACAAACTTATACTATAATATAATACAAATATATTTAAGTTCTATAGAAAGTTGACGACAATATATCAGTGGAAAATATATCAGCTTAATACTAAATACCTAAGATTATGTGTTCTGTTTTTTCATTAGGTGTAAAAGTAAAGATATTGTATACGTATTTAGACTTTTATTTTGTATTTCAGTTCTTAAAATATATATATATATATATATCTATGTTTGGAAGTATTTTCATATTTATTTAATAACTTTATAGTTATTGAATTAATAATTATTATTTCTGAGCAACCATGTGTTCATAATTTTAATAAATTTATGAAATTAAAGAATGTTTTTCATTTCTTAAATAGTAATAATTTGTTGATAAATATGATACTAATAATAAGATTAATATTTCAGAATTACAGAAATGATAAGATTTAAAATTTTAAAGATAATTTTTATAAATATTTTATTTTGACTGTTTTAGGATACCTATCATTTGTATTTATAGGATCACATTATTGAGGAGGAAATTGATGCTTCTCCCTGTCCCCTCTTCTATAGTCACTAAGTTTATACTATGACATATATAAATATTATTTTGCATAACATTTGTAATTATTAATAATTATTTAAAGCATCTAAATATCGTTTTAAATATATTTAGTTTAGTAGAAAAACTATTTATTTAATAAATTGATATATTAGCTAAGTATTATTGAACCGCTAATAAATTGTATACAATTTTCAGTATTTAAATATATTATATTGATGATGTTATAATAGTAATTTTGAAAATATATTACTTCGATGCACTGGGAGTGAATCCCAGTAAACCCCTAAACCAAGTTTAAAAATAATTTTCAATATTAGAAAATAATATACAAATGATCAAATGAAAAATGTAAAATGTGGTTTACTGGGCTCTAATGAAACCCAACATTATGTTCAGTAAAACTAATTATTATTAGGTAACCTATTTACATTTAACTTTTAATTATCTAAAAATTTTTATAACCTATCATCACATAAAGTAGTTATATGACTGTTATCTGTTATATATATAGGGGAATTCTCAGATTACCAACCCCTAAATAATTATTTGTATAACCTAGGTTATTGAATAATTATTCAATATTAAATATATTTATTTGAAATTTTGTAATTAGGGTAATGTTATGTCAATGAATAATATGCACATGGCCATGGCTATTTTAAATTGTTGATATAATTGAATTTATAAGAATAAACAGGGGGTTCGGTAATCGGATACATGTGCCTAATTAGTATTAATACCGACCCCCTTCTCCTATTACCGACCTCCTATACTAATCAAGGTATAAATAATTGTAGTATTATAATATCCAATAAAAATAGTAGATATATGCCTATAGGCACACGACGCTAAGTTCCTATAGGTCCATATATGGAATGTTCTATTGTTGTTGTTATCAGGTCTAATGCACCTACATCACGACACGATGCATCGAGACTAATGCGATCAAAGAATTTTCAAAGATTAATTTTATTTCTACTAATATTATATAATTATAGATATTGGGATTTAACATTTTATTTTATCTTTTTATATAATAGATAACGAGGGTAGGTATCCGTATTCTATCCGTATTCGGTATCCATGTCCGAAAACGTTAACCATGTGTATAATACGGACAGTGTCCGTAGGAAACCCTATAGGGTGTATATATATACCTATATATATACCACTAAATAAACTATAGTTTATTTAGTGGTATATATATTAATGATGAATCGGATAAATTATAATTATAGTATTTATAGTTAAAGTTATGAATAATTCATATTTAATGTATTCATTTTTATTATTTTATTAATAAATAATATAAGTTAAGTATCTAAATAATAATATTTTTTAGATTTAGCTTCATTGCTTGGTACCTATTACTATTATAACGCACTTGATTTTGTATGAAAATCAGAATAGTTAACGTGCTCCCGTTAAACAGTAATAACCTCATAATAGAAGCATAACAGATTAACATTTTACAGCATATATGCTATAAATATGTTATAACATATTAAATAGCCTCAAATGTTTACATTGTGCTATTATGTTTCCATTAAATGTCTATTATGCTGCTATTAATATAAAATATGGAGGATTTTTTATCTAAAGTAATGTGAATTATATTTGCCAGTTTAAATAATTGTCGAGGATTAGAGGAGAGAAATTCTATATATTTTTTTATAGTAGATGAATTGTAGATTTTTTCCTAGCTTGTGATAGAAATAATTTTTCTTCATTAGAAGGATTTTTAAGAAATTAATTCTCAAATTTCCGAAATATATTTTTGATTGTGTACATTTAATATTAGACAAATGGAGATAAAGGTAGGTAAGTAATTAACGTAGTTTTAATTAGTTAATATAGCAATTATAATAATTATTAATATAATATAAGTTAATATATTAGAATAATTATTACTATAATATAATAATCAATATTTGTGATATTTATAAAATGCCATCCTAAAATATTATTCCTAAATCATTATAACAATTAACTTTTTCATAAAAAATTAATATTATTTTTATTGTAAGATAAATATATAGGTAGTGTAATATGGTATACATAGTATGTAGTATTACATACATGTATTCTATATTATACTATATATAGTATATTTACTATAGTACCTATTGTAATATATAATACCTATAGGTACGAGTAACAGTAAACTCGGACCACTTTTGAGGTAAACTCGGACCACTTTTAAAGTAAACTCGGACCACTTTTTAAAAACATAAAGTAAACTCGGACCACTTATTAAAATAACTATATTTTGTATATTTCTATAATATAATATGCTTTAACTTACTTCCATCTTATATAATTATATTATATCTGTTAAATAAATTATAAAAGAGTCATTTAATATGATATTTTTGTGGAATTATATATTTAAATAGGTAAACATTTAATTTGAACTCGCACCACTTTTGAAATAAACTCGGACCACTCGTGAAGTAAACTCGGATAACTTGTGAAGTAAACTCGGACCACTTGTGAAGTAAACTCGGACCACTTATTAAAAACATAAATAAGATTCGGACCAACCATATAAAATATATATTGTATATTTCTAACATATAATATGCTTTAACTTATAAGTTAAAAGTATAATTTCACTGTATATAATTATATTTACATTTTCTCTATAACTCTATGTATATCACCGACGATATTTATAATTACTATTATCTTGGTTATGTTCTATTAATCTAATATATAAAATAATAATTAGGTAAATCGTATTTTACATAGGTAATTGCGGTTACGATCAAAAAGGACGAGTTGAGGCGAAATGGTTAAATCTTAAATCCGAAATAAATTTTTATAGGCTCATTTTGGGATGTAATGCAGCTAAAAAAAATAAACATGACAAAACTAAACCAATTAAACCAAATAAACTACAAATATATATACAAAATATATGTATATACTATATTAACTCGTATTTCAAATGTAACCTTTAACCCTCAACTCGTCCTTTTTGATCGTCTCCCGGTAATTGTATATATAATTGGTAATTTATATAAAGTTATTTGCTCTTTATCATTGCTTGATATATGTTATTCGTAAGATTACTTCTTCTAATATACCTTTCTTAAAACGTCTTACACATAGATTAGTTCTTTTAATAGTAGAAGGTTCTATCATATGCATACAACTAGATCTATATAACATTTTCGTTTTCTAGAAAGAAAATGAAAACGAACTATTCCATGATGTTCCCGATGCATATTTTCTTCTCTAATTAATTCAATGAGGTAGGTTTATGACATTTTAGGTTACAAAAACTATAGTTTCATAATTATAAATTCATGTATCAATGGTTGATTTTATTACTTTCAATCGAGTAATTTGTACATAGTATTCAATTGACACGCAGTTATATTATACACAAACTTATACTATACTACAATACAAATATATTTAAGTTCTATAGAAAGTTGACGACAATATATCAGTGGAAAATATATCGCCGTCACCCTTAATACTAAATACCTAAGATTATGTGTTCTGTTTTTTCATTAGGTGTAAAAGTAGAGATATTGTATACGTATTTAGACTTTTATTTTGTATTTCAGTTCTTAATATATATATATCTATGTTTGGAAGTATCTTCATATTTATTTAATAACTTTATAGTTATTGAATTAATAATTATTATTTCTGAGCAACCATGTGTTCATAATTTTAATAAATTTATGAAATTAAAGAATGTTTTTAATTTCTTAAATAGTAATAATTTGTTGATAAATATTATACTAATAATAAGATTAATATTTCAGAATTACAGAAATGATAAGATTTAAAATGTTAAAGATAATTTTTATAAATATTATATTTTGATTGTTTTACCTATCATTTGTATTTATAGGATCACATTATTGAGGAGGAAATTGATGCTTCTCCCTGTCCCCTCTTCTATAGTCACTAAGTTTATACTATGACATAGACCTATATAAATATTATGTTAAATAACATTTGTAATTATTAATAATTATTTAAAGCATCTAAATATCGTTTTAAATATATTTAGTTTTGTAGAAAAACTATTTAATTAATAAATTGATATATTAGCTGTATTAATGAGTATATATGTAAGTATATATATATAAGTATTATTGAACCACTTGATAAATTGTATACAATTTGCAGTATTTAAATATATTATATTGATGATATTATAAGAGTAATTTTTAAAATATATTACTTCGATGCACTCCAAGTAAACCCCTAAACCAAGTTTAAAAATAATTTTCAATATTAGTAAATAATATACAAATGATCTTAGAAAAATTTAAAATGTGGTTTACTGGGTTCTAATGAAACCCAACATTATGTTCAGTAAAACTAATTATTATTAGTTAACCTATTTAAATTTAACTTTTAATTATCTAACAATTGTTATAACCTATCATCACATAAATTAGTTATATGACTGTTATCTGTTATATATAGGGGAAGTATCAGATTACCGACCCCTAAATGATTATTTGTATAAATTATTCAATATTAAATATATTTATTTGAAATTTTGTAATTAGGGTAATGTTATGTCAATGAATAATGTGCACATGGCCATGGCTATTTTAAATTTTGATATAATTACATTTACAAGAATAAACAGGGGTTCGGTAATCGGATACATGTGCCTAATACCGACCCCCTATACTAATCGTGGTATAAATAATTGTAGTATTATCATATCCAATCAAAATAGTAGATAGGATATATAAATATACATAAATATAATTAATTATAATATGCACGTAATTTATTTGTTATTAAATTTATGTTTTAATATTAATATTCAATTTAAATTTAAACTTTATATTAATTATATTAAAATGGTGTATATTATTATTTAATATTTATTTATTAATCAACTGGAATCATGAATCCTACATCTATATCAATGATACACAAACAACTTACTACATATTTTAAAGTAAAATACGGATCTATTTTGATTGGATATTATAAATCACATGGGGTCGGTATTAGGGTAATTTAGGGAGTCGGTAATAGGAAAATCATATGGGTTGCTATAATTAAGATATATTGGTTAATATTTATTCAAATTAAATTATTTTTTATAAAAGTTAATAACATTTTATTGATCTACAATATTATGCACAAAATCAAGTTTTCTTTTAATTAATAAAGTATTTACAATGATTTAAAAAAAGTTATTATTCAAATATTTAAAAAGTAAAAACATAATATTACATTTTATCAAATAACAATTGTAGGATTACATATTTTGTAAAACAAAGTACTTATTCATATTTATCATTAAATTACTAACAGTTCATGTATATATAATTTTTTGACATATCTTATAGGTTAGTAGTTCCTAGTTACTGAGATATTAGAGGGGGTCGGTAATCGGAGACTTTCCCCTATATATTTTATTATTAGTTTAATATAATATTTAATATATCCTACATATATTAAACTAGATAAAAGAAAATTGTTATATAAGTTGTTTACCGCTTCGCTAATTAAGTAGGCACACGACGCTAAGTTCCTATATAGGTCCATGTATGGAATGTCCTATTGTTGTTGTTATCAGCTGATACCTAGGTATAATGCACCTACATCACGACACGATGCATCGAGTCTAATGCGATCAAAGCATTTTCAAAGATTAAAATCTACTAATATTATATAATTATAGATATTGTGATTTAACATTTTATTTTATCTTTTTATATAATAGATAACGAGTGTAGGTATCCGTATTCTATCCGTATTCTATCCGTATTCGGTATCCATGTCCGAAAACTTTAACCATGTGTATAATACGGACAGTGTCCGTAGGACACCCTATAGGGTGTATATATATATATATATATATATATATATATATATACCACTAAATAAACTATATAGGATACCTATTAACGATGAATCAGATAAATTATAATTATAGTATTTATAGTTAATGTTATGAATAATTCATATTTAATTTATTAATTCATACATAACATTTAACATATAAATATGTTACAACATATTAAATAGCCTCAAATGTTTACATTGTGCTATTATGTTGCCATTAAATGTCTATTATGCTGCTATTAATATAACATATAGAGGATTTTTTATCTAAAGTATACTTATAATGTGTATTTAAAGTATACATTATAATGTGAATTATATTTGTCTGTTTATATAATTGTCGAGGATTAGAGGAGAGAAATGCTATATAGTTTTTTTAAAGTAGATGGATTGTAGAGTTTTTCCTAGCTTGTGATAGAAATAATTTTTCTTCATTAGAAGGATTTTTAATAAATTAATTCTCAAATTTCCGAAATATATTCTTGATTGTGTACATTTAATATTAGACAAATGGAGATAGTTTTAATTAGTTAATAAATTATAATAATTATTAATATAATATAAGTTAATATATTAGAATAATTATTAATATAATCTAATAATCAATATTTGTAATACATAAAATGTTATCCTCAAATAATATTCCTAAATCATTATAACCATTAACTTTATCATAACAAATTAATATTATTTTTATTGTAAGAAAATATATAGATAGTGTAATATGGTATACATAGTATTTAGTATTACATACATGTCTTCTATATTATACTATATATATAGTATATTTACTATAGTACCTATTATAATATATAATACCTATAGGTACTACCTAACTATATTATATATATGTAATACATATAATGTATGTATATATATATATATATATATATATATATACAGTAGTTCGCTACATCTTCTGAGTTATATATATATATATATATATATATATATATATATATATATATATATACATACACCATCCAGACTTAACAAGCGAAAAGGAAAACCGAGTGTGTAAATATTTTCCTGATGGTTTTATGGTTCTAAAAGTAAAGAATCCTTCAATTCCTCCAAGTGGCATACCACGGTAAACTGTTTACTTAGTAAGTAGTTTATTTACTATCTATACTAAATATATTTAGTAGGTGATCTATGATAAGATAATTCTGATTCCAAATATTTCTGCTGCCTTGTATTAAGACCTCTTTAGGTAAAGGCTATAGCCTATTATAATAGAGTGCAACTCTGAAATCAAAAGCACTGGTTCAGTAGTTGCGCCCATATCAGTATTAGAAATGAAAGAAATTATAGGTACCTAAATAAAATAAAATACCTACATACATTTCCTAATATAAACTTCCCTTCAACCGAAACCATCTCTAATGACAAGTATGACGGACTTACTCCAAACTATCAAGGAAGGGTAGATCTTGATAAATACGTAGGTATTAAGGCCAACATATTAAGATGAAAACGAGATATTACTGTATCAACTATGATTGTTAGAAAAATTCGAAAAGAAGAACTAAAATATATTTTCGAAATCCATGATCTAGATATTCTTGGAATACAGGAACATCGAATTATGCATGATGCAACTGTAAAGTATAATACTATTGGATATATTACACTTATAACAACATCAGCATGGACACATGATCAAGGTGTAGGATAAATCAACAGGAGAAATTGGTATAATGTTAAACAAAAGATCAATAAACTCACTTTATCCGAGGTTATATATATCACACTGAGAGAATATTTTAATGTCATAAATAATAATGAATAAGCACCATCCATTTAAATTTTGCAATATCTATTATAATCATATATGTACCAACACATTCTAGCGAAGATGAAGTTATAAAGAAATTATACGATGACCTTAGAAGAGCTATAGAAACTATACCACATCATAATTTCCTAATCATTATTGGATATTTTAATTGATAGGGAAAAATGAAAAAATTTACATATCATCAAGAAACAAACAAAAATAGTGTATTATTAATAGATATTATAAATGAAAAAGAATTTGTAAAAACAAATACCTGTTTTAAAAAGAAGATGAATAAATGTGGACATATATGTTCCGTGCTGCAGGATATATCAGCTTGAATATATCTTAATGAGAAAAAATGGAGAAACAGCATCATAAATGTGGAAGCATATAGCATTTTGTCTAGCATTGGTTCAGATCATAGAATCAAATCATCTAAAGTTGGGCTAAGTTTGCGAGCGAATAGGAAGACTCTACCAAGAAAACTCGGTTATAATTGGCCTTTATTTAAATCTGACCTGTCCCTTCAGAAGAAATATGCCGTTGAAATAAAAAATCGATTTATCTTACAAGGCGATGAAGACATTTCAGACACATATGAACGATTCATAGATATAAATGCTGAAGTTACAAGATAACTAGTTCTACTTTTAATAAAACAAATAAAATGTGTCTATCCACTGATAATACTCTTTCTAGAGCTATAGAAGACACTCGTATAGCAAATAGAGAGTATGAATACAATCCAAATGAGACTAATCAAAATAACAATACCGAATCGCGTAATAAACTATATACAGCATATACAAATAATGCAGTTGATACCCTATAAGAAAAGATCAAACAAATTGAGAAAGAAACTGAGTAGAGAAATAAGTCAAAAAGGTATGATAAAAGGTAAGAACCAAAAAGAACGCCTACAAACTTGGTACAAACACTTTCATGATTTATTAGGCAAACCACCAAATATTGAAGACGAATATGAAACGATAATTCAAGTTATACAACATCTAGAGATAAAGCATGGAGCTTTTGAAATGTATGAATACAAGTTGGCAAAAGAGGTAATCAAAGAAGGTAAAAGCTGCGGTGTTGATGAAATACGGCCAAAAGTATTAAAACGATGTAATATAGATGACATTATCCTCTACTTCTGTAACAAAGCACTATTAGATAAAATGAAGCCAACAATTTGGTCAATTTTTAATATAATTCCAATACCCAAGAAAGGAGATCTCAGTCTAGGTAGTAATTAGAGTGGTATAAGTCTTGCTTCATTAGTAGCGAAAACTTATAATCGTATGATACTGAACAGAATTAGGCCTCACCTAGATGGTCACCAAATGAAAAATCAAAATTGTTCCAGAAGTGGCAGAACTATAACCAGTCAAATATTAACACTCAGACGACTGATTGGGGGATTTAAAGATACGAATTTAGAAGCAATATTTATATTCATCTATTTCAAGAAACCCTTGGAAACTATACATATAGGTAAAATGCTTACGATACTGAAAACTTATGTAATACCGGAGGAGTTGGTGACGGCTATTATCATAATGTATGAAGATACTACTGCTAAAGTCATTACACACTATGGAGAAACGGAAACTTTCACTAATCTAGCTGGTGTCTTACAATGATATATGTTAGCTCCATACCTTTTTGTTATAGTTATCTATTATGTTATGAGAATAGGTTTACAAGGAAGAGAAGAAAAATTAGGTTTTCAACTAAGGAAAAGAAAAATCAGAAGAGTAACACCTATCACTGTTACATATATGGACTTCGCAGATGATATTGCATTAATAAGTGAAGGTATCAAAGAAGCCAAGAGATGCTCACCCGAGTAGAAAAACCAGCAGAACGAGTAGGACTAAGCATGCATACGGGGAAAGCGAAATACATGAGTTACAATACCAATCAACAGTTTGAAATCAAAGCTATAGATGGGTCAAACCTGAAAGGGTTGAAGACTTCAAGTACCTAGGGGCATAGATAGACAGCAGTGCAACATATTTGAAAATCGAAAAGTTCTTGCTTGGATAACATGTCATCAAATGAGGAATATCTGGAAATAAACTCTTAGTAGGAAACTAAAAATCACGCTCAAGCTCATGAGCGCATGCATGCGCTCCACAGTTGAATCTGATCTGCTGTACGGATGTGAGACTTGGACTAAAAATATTACTCAAACAACTTGATGGCACATACACTCGAATTCTACTAATGATACTAAACGTATATTGTACGTACATGTGTCTCAGAAAGTTACTTTAGTTAGTTTAGTTACTTTATCAGTTACTTTATGTGGCTTTAGAAAAAGTATCTACAAAGATCAGACGTCGAATCTTAAAGTTTGCTGATTATTGCCTACCTAGAGATGATGCCGTTGTTTCGGATCTAGTTATTTGGGAATATTATCGCGGGTGATCTCTGTATTTTAGTTAATTGACATATCATCTACCTAGAATATCTAATAATTATACAGCAGTTAAGATCATATTCCTAAATAAAGCCACAAATATTTACTAAATAATTAAACAACTAAAACCAAAACGAGAAAACAATAAAAGTAAAAAAATAACGAAATCAAATGTTTGCATGTTGAGCATAAGCACAAACAATTTCTTTGAATATTTAATTTTTTTTGTGAAAATTTAGAATATCAATTTTATTGATAAATAATATTATTGATTAAACTGAAGAAATAGTTTACTATTTATTCAGTTAAATCACCTACGTGGTAATGCATTCCGAGCTATATATATATATATATATATATATATATATATATATATATATGTAAACCCTACATAGGCAGGTTATACCCTGTTACAGAAATACTCGTGTGTTGCTGTATATGTTAATATAATTATCTATATTATATTTCTACGTTATAATAAATACATTAATTGTTATTAAATTAATATATATATATATATATATATATATATATTCCTATTATAGTAACACATATGCGTTATTTTAAATAATTAAAATACTGCAGTAAAATTAAACAGTGTAGGTACTTAATTACTTAATAATAATAATAATAATAATAATA
>OZ025240.1:32665006-32820006 GCA_964019155.1 Osedax fenrisi | reverse complement strand
GGGTAACAATAGAATATACATATACATATTTAAATATATAAATATTATAGAATGTTATAAGCAATACATTATTTGTTTGTTTCATTCTAATATTAATTTATTTGATTTTTAACATGTTCTGTTTGTAATATATTTAATATTTATACTTATATACATTTATAGAGTAATAATGTATTAATTATATAGTTTAATATTTGTATGAATTTATTCATACACATATTAAACTATATAATTAATACATTATTACTCTCACAGATTACAAAGTTAAGAATACTTTAATATATTTAAAGTATAAATAGAATATTTCTAAGAAAATAATATATTTTATTTCTATTTCCGATTATTTTTCATTTATTTTTACAGTAAATATAAAACGTTTT
The DNA here is from genome assembly GCA_964019155.1 of Osedax fenrisi. Taxonomy (NCBI): domain Eukaryota; kingdom Metazoa; phylum Annelida; class Polychaeta; order Sabellida; family Siboglinidae; genus Osedax; species Osedax fenrisi. The sequence continues at coordinate 32,819,626 of OZ025240.1, read as the reverse complement.
AATTTCTTCAATTTTAATTTCGTATTATTCTTTGTATATTTCTATAACGTATGTTATCGTTAGAAAATATTTATACTTTATACTTTCGATTATAATTTCAATCAATAGCAACACATATCGTAACATTGTTCATAGGGTAACCTCATTCATATGATGACCTACACATCATACTATAGTAGCATGTATAGGTCAATATATATATATATATATATATATATGCATTGTCTAGTATATTATTTAATTTTCAAGTATGGGGAAAGTAACCTAATACGGAAACTTTAACAATAAATGCTCTTACATTTTATGACTCAATATTTTTATTAAAAAATTACAATATATTTATATTATATGATTATAGATATTATTGTAATTTTATTTAATTTTTGTATTCCATAGATTCCCCCGTCGGGGGTCCCCCGTCTTGGGGTGTCCGTATTCGGTACCCATGTCCGAATATGGACAACCTATATACCATTAGATAATATTATATTATTAATTAACCAATCAGATAAATTACAATTAAAGTATTTATAATTAATTTTATGAATAATTTAATAAAATTTAATTAGTAATTAATATATTTATTTTTATTATTTTTTTAATTAATAATATAAGTTAATTATCTAAATAATAATATTTGTAGATTTAGCTTCATTGGTGGTATTAATATTATAACACACGAGATTTTTATGAAAATCAGATTAGTTCATACGCTGAGCGCTGAATGGTTATAGGGTGTCCGTATTAAGACATCTAGAGTGTCCGTATTAGGGGTTTATATGACCTCTAGATATATGCTTATAACTTAATTAATATTGATATAAAATATAGCAATTATGTATCTAATGTTTATAATTTTTTAGTTTTTAATAATATAATGTCATGTTATGTCGGTACATGATATGTACATTTGTCTTTTTTTAGAAGGTTTTAAGTTTAATTTTTTTTTCAATAAAAATAACAATAACAATAACAATAAATTTAAAAACGTAATAAAAAAAATCAGTTTATTTGATATATCAGCATTATTTTGAATAACTAAAAAATAAATAATACTTATTTAGACTATTAATTATGAATATTTTATTCATTAATTTTTTGTGTATGATTTATTGTTTTTGATATATCAAGAGTGTACGACGTACACTGTACGTATTCTGGCAATAATAATCAGTTGTTCACCGTATATACATATATATATATATATATATATATATATATATATATATATATATATATATATATATATATATATATATACATATAGATGGAAAGATACTTATATTCTATATATTTATATAATATAAGTTTGTGCCCTCCGATAAAAGTCGCTTTGGTGAAGCATCGTTTTCGCTAAATGAGGTCATGGTTCACGCTTCATAGGAATACGCACAGTATGTGTCGTGTACAGTGTACGTCGCACACATAGGAATTAACCCACGCAATAAAACCCAGTTGAATCTAAATAATTTAATTATATAATCGAAAATAAATTAAATTAAATTAATTATAAATTAAATGATGATAATGGTGATGATATTGGGTTTGTTAATAGGGAAATGTAGACCCCTTCGCTAGTGCGGGGATAACATAATAATAATACTAATATTAATATTATTGCATATGCAATACTAATAATACAATATATATGTACAGATATATGTATATTGAAAATATTCACTGTATTGATGACATTATATCTGACTAGGTTCTTACTAAAGTTCATACATAATAATTACATATTTATGTGAACGCATTTCATATTTATCTTATTAGTATTATAAACTAATTAAACTAATTAAACAACGTAATTCACTACTAGTTGTTAATGCTTATGTACCATATTTACAAGAATCATTTAATTTAAAGAGAATGATATTTAATTAAATAATTTCCATTAGTATTACATATTTAATATATATATATATATATTTTTTCTATATATATTTCTCCAAACATATAATAATGCGGAATCATCGCGAAGCGACGATGCAACGAACTTAAGAAATAAATGCAAGGTTGGAAGACACCAGTTATACTCATCTTTCATTCCTCTTTAATATGCACTATCAAAATATTACATTGTATCATGATATCATATATTAAAGTGGATTTACAAATTAAGATTACAAATTAATTCGCCTCGAATATTCAATATATGGCGCTTTTTAATAACATTAGATTCATCCAAAGAGATTCATGGTTACCAGTAATCTCGTACGAGGTAATTTTGTACGACTTATTACATTTATTTTAATTTATTTAATAATTATACAGTTCTTATACGAATATATATATATATAACTTATTTTATTGAGAGACGAGGTGCTCATAGAGGGCTAACTCCGATAGGGCTAATTCATATAGGACTAAGTCCGATAGGGCTAATTCAGATAGGGATAACTCCGATAGTTCTAACTCAGATGGGGCTAATACAGATAGAGTTAACTCCGATAGGGCTAATTCAGATAGGGCTAATTCAGATAGAGCTAACTCTGATAGGGCTAATTCAGATAGGGCTAACTCATATAGGGCTAATTCAGATAGAGTTAACTCCGATAGGGCTAATTCAGATATGGCTAACTTCTATAGGGCTAATTCAGATAGGGATAACTCAGATAGGGCTAATTCAGATAGATATAACTCCGATAAGGCTAATTAAGATAGGGCTAACTCCCATTATTAAGTATATTATATTAATTTCTCAATATTTGTTTTTTTTATAACATAATTAATTTAATTCAAATAAATAATATATTTCTTATATCTAAAATACACCTAGATCATGCAATTTTCTAATATTAACTCATAATTCTCAACCATCCGAACATACACCGGGCTAAAACGGCTAGTATATATATATATATACATATATATATATATATATATATATATATATATATATATATATATATATATATATACTTTATTAATAATGAGTAATACTTTGATATGCGATAATAGTATTAATATATGTACTTATTAAATTAATTAAAATAATGTATCAAAAAAATAGTCGAATAAATTACATTGATAAAAAAATAACGTAATTGTAATTGTAATTACGTAATTTTTGACGTTATAATATTATAATATATTTACACACATATTTGCCAATTATTTTATTTTTATGACAATACGCACTTGCACAAATATATAAAATACATAAGAAATTTATCTATTTATAGAAATTTACATTTTAAAATAAATGCAAATATTTCTTCATTAACGTGCTTTTGCTTTATCAATATTAAATATTTGTTGATGAAACTTCGTAAATATGTTTATTATAACATTTATGACCTACTGTGAGCGAACTAGCAAAACTTTCAAAAACAGGCTACCCTAGTGTACACTGTACACTGTACACACTGTACACACTGTACACTGTACACACTGTACACTGTACACTGTACACTGTACACGATACAACGAGTCCGAGTCGAGCCGAGACTCTAGCCAAGCGAGCCCGATCCGAGCTGAGACTTTAGGTAACTGAAACTGAGACTGCATCATGCTTTAGATTTTAGCATCATTTACATCACTACTATAATGAGTAACGCTACCTATATGCGCGAACTAGAACGTGAAGTAGCCTAAAGCTTAGCTGTCTGGTGAGTCATACTAGCCTTAGTCACTGTTTATGTAAATCTATAGACTACATACAGGCTTCCTCTTGTGTGAGTCACTGTATACATGTGCCAGCCATACAGTGACTAGATGTCAATCAGTCTACCAGTCAGAGTAGACTGACGTGTCACTGAATTGCGATACCAGAGGTCGTCATATCTAATTCAATGACAAATGTATTAATCAAGATTGAAAAATATGCTCAATTACTAATGCCTAACTAGGTGTTTTTTCGAATCCACATTTTAAAAATTCCATTCAAGTTTTAATGTAATGTATTTTATATTACATAATAATATTTTATATATGAACTGTGCATATAGTATACATATATTATCAATATTGGAATATAATAATAATTATTAATTTATGTTAAATATATGTATATATATATGTCCTATATACATGTGTATTTTTTAGTGTGTATACATACTATATAAATACACATACATATATATATATAGTAATAGTATACTATTACTATATATATATATGTATGTGTATTTATATAGTATATATTTATATATACTATATATATATAACCATTTTGTAGACAATGCAAAATATAATCATTTGGTAGACATTTTTTAAATATAGCTATGAAGCTGAACATTTACATATTAATTAATTATGATGAATTAATTATACACTCTTTGAATATATTTAATTATTTTTTCAAAATAATGAATAATAAAAAACATAAAAATAATATCTAATAAATAAATATTATATATAATGTATTATTTTGTAGACACTATTAATATTTATTTTGTATGGATTTTTTGCATAAAGCAGTCGCTCTAACTTTATTATTATCTGAAATATGATCTATATTTAATGATAAACAACAAATTACGCGTATGTGTAATTATTTTTAAACATATAAATAAATAAATTAATTAAAAATATATATTGATTATAATGAATTCATAATCATGAATGTAAAATTGTATTTGTGTATGTAATATATATGATCCAAATAAACATGTCTAAAAAAATGGTTAATAATCTGCTAAAAATGTCTATCAAATCTGGTAGAGTTATATAATAATAATAATAATAATAAATTATGAAATATTAAAGCGTATTATAATCTATAAATAATTAATCTATAATATATATATATATATATATATATATATATATATATATATATATATGTTATTTGATAATATTACCTATATAATATTATATACTCATTTTACCAATACAATATATGTATTTGTATTATTAACAAAGTATATATATATATATATATATATAGTATACTACCTTTACTTATTAGTTATGATAATCGCATTCATGCCCGCTTCAATGATACACGGAGCTGTTTACACGGGTGATGTGCGTAGACGACTACACGTTTGATGATACCAATGCGCCGTACATAGTAATAGGAAGTGTGATAGCTCAAACTATCGTTGCGCGGACATTCTACATTATAGAGAGACCTGGATTGCCGGCCGGTATTACCCGGCTAGGAACCGATGAGTAATACACGATGAATCACCCGTGTGTATTACTCGTACATCATCGGTGTGCACCGTGTAGCACTTACGATGACCTACACTATAGGTCATCGTTTGTTCTACTTAGAAGTTTGTGTGTGTGCTATTGCTGCGAGTGCTAAAATAGAGGGTTTAGTACATGTGTAATGTGTATATTTATAGATAATTTTATAGATAATTTTAAAATAGGTTTAATTATCAATTATAGTGACCATCGTGTACTATATAACGTAGTAACTGCATTGTTTATTCGATCATTAACTAGAATTAATAGATAAGATTGGATTATAATATAGTTATCATTAACTAATTAAGTAATATATTGAAATATTGATATATTGAAATCGATAACATAATAAACTAGAACGAGATTCCAGCGACAATAAATATAATATATTAAGGGAATATATAGTTAACAATAGTTACCCAACTGTAGGTTACACCAATGACATGTCCTTGGTTACATCAAGGACATGTCCTTGGTTACATCAATGACATTTCCTTGGTTACATCAATGGCATGTCCTTGGTTACATCAAAGACGTGTCCTTGGTTACATCAAGGACATGTCCTTGGTTACATCAAGGGGCTAAACCAGAGGGTTACATTTATAGGATATTAAATGTCGGTTTGTTGTTGTATTGTATTGTTTGAACACAAATATATGGGATATATATATATATAAGTGTGCATTTTATACTCAACAAATGTAAAATGACAATTCTCGTAACCATCGTGTATATATATATGGTGCAATTTCTTGTCTATAGACATTGCACCAGTGTGCGAAATTAACCTACATGCATGCTGTACTGTAATACATGCGACTATAGTGTGCGCATGAGTGTGTGCGCACACGTATGTGTGTATATAAATATAGTACAAAAGTGGTTATTAATTATGTACATATATATACATATGTATGTATACAAATGTGTTACTTAATTGAACAGATGATAATGTATTCTGATTCCTAAAACGTACGGAATAGCGACTTTCTTCGCGGGAGATGAACGCCGCCTATTGGATATTTAATTATCAATATTATCTTACGTTCAATGTATCGTATGGAAAATGTACGAAATGAAATTATTATGTTAACATTATATATTATTACAAAGTCACACAAAAATACACAGTAATATAATACTTACCTGTCGTACACACGTGTTGTTAATTAGTATACTAATGTGTACCTGTAGGTATACTAATCAATATATACATACATATTAGTAATTAAAATATAGTTAAATATACTCTATACATTCACAATTTACAAAGTTGTGTTTATATACTTATTTAGATGCGTACTAGGTATACACATGGGTGCTTATTATAATACATACAGGCATACACTAATTGATATATTATTTATAAAATTAATGTATATATTATATAATATAAATACATATATATATATATATATATATATATATATATTCGAATATCAATATAAATACTAATAAGATTAATAGCTGATAAACTCAATATTTCCATGGATATATGTATAAATATACTTATACATAAATACTTTATTATATTTAATTTTCCATTCATGTAAAACCTTATACTATTCATGTATACCATCGACCAATGAAAACGACGTATTCGTGACACACGCTCGATTATACTGCTACTCTGCACTAAATACATACTATTCATTTTTTACTAACGCACGCAATGTGTAAATTGTGTGAAAGTCAGTCATGCGTGTAAACAATCCAAAAGCCTTTATAAACGAATTCAGAAAACTATATCGTCAGTATCATAAACTAGTATCCTATATTACGATATTAATATTTAATAACATACATATATTGATACATATTAGATATGCATACCAATCTACTTGTAAGTATACTCATATACATCTACTTTAATAAATATTAACGAACTTTTATTTTTTATTAATTTAATTAATGTTATATACCTCTGCTAATAATATATATATATATATATATATATATATATATATATATATATATATATATATATAAGTTATAAAGGTATATTTTTTAATATATATCATAACATTTTAATTTTAAATTTAACTTTATATATATATCATATAAAATTAGTTAATACAGAGTATTATAATTTATATACTTATAATATTATTATAATTTAATTGTATGCTTATTAATATAGATATATTCATAAGATATATATTAGTGCATACACTAACTAAATGTTAAATTTAAATTCACCAGATGACTATTGTTGCTGTGGCGATTGTGAAAATATCACAACTAGAAAGTTTCAGAATAAATTCGGAAAAGTTGTATGGACCAGGTATGATTTAAATATTATCTAGGCCTAGACCTTAACAAAATATCACCAGTAATACATATGTAATACTATATAATCATTTATTAATATAAATATATTGTTAAATTATAAATAAATGTTACAGTTATATATAGGTATACATATATATTAATCCAATTGCATTTTGACTATTAAAATTTAAATTATAAATACGAATATTGGAAATATATATAATATTCAAGTGAATATCTTACTATATTTTTGTTTAGATTTGCTAAATTAGATTCCTATCGATAATAGTAATATATTTAAATGCGCGACTTCAATATAATCCTAAATACATATTTAGACTATGGCGTTATACTAAATTAACCACTACCATACCATTACATTACCATTACCATACCATACGGTAACCTGCATGTATTACATAACAACACAATGCACACAGACCGACTAACGTTTAGAACAGCTACCACTGAACACTCTCCTAGATCCGCATCTCTACACAGCCTTCGCCAAGAGCTAACTAAATGTCCTGCGAATCTTCTAGAACTAAAGAGGCAACACACGTATGTGGTGGCTCACCCCACTTGCCCATGGTCAGTATACAGATAACTAGTAGTCGATAACATATTAATATGTAATAAAAGCGTCACGTGATTATACTTATTCAATAAGATTAATAAATATGTAATAATATATTGATGATGATCAATAGGTATTACGTAAGAAACGTAGACAGAGGTAGATACCCGTCCCGTATCTTGGAAGCCAGATGTAGATGTAGCCATTGTCTGAAGGTCACCGGAAGGTCATCGATACTCATGTGCAAAAGAGTTTATTCTAAAGTTTGTACTCAATTATAGTATTACATTTTATTATTTAAACAATTGTACTATTCCATTAATAGTTTGCTTAGTCCTATTTGTTATATTTCATAATAAATATATTTAATATAACTATAGTTACCAATCTTAAATATATATTTGTGATGATATTCTTATCATAATAATTATAAATAAATAGTAACTATAGAACATGTATCACAACGTATATAGTTTATAATTATTACTTAACAAAGTTTACATAATAAATATGGTACACCTATGTATATGTTACCACTTTTCTATTATAATTATATTTATCATTAATGATATATGATTAAATGATTCCTTTTCTACCAGGTTAATGTGTTATATAACGTGAGGATGCACAAGGGTAAGCTGCTAGGAACCAGTGGTTCGCTGAGGGTGGCTAAAAGCTGCACATGCGTACTGCCCAGGACTAAGAATGTCATGACGACTTTCCTTGACGGCGACTACTAATACTGAAAGTTTCTCGGTAGTTCAATTGTTCAATAACAATGATGGCATATCCCACTGTTTTATTTGGTTCACTTAAGTAATGTATTCATTGTAATCGATTAATGATCTCTTAATGTTATTTATTTTATTATTTTAATTTACTGATAATCAGTATTATATTATTATTAATAAATATGAATATATATATACTTATACGGCTAGTCTTTTTTATCATTTTTATATTATCGATAATATTCATTGATTACTCATTAACATATTTAAGATATATTATTGACTATCATTGGTTGATTATTATTTATGAAATGATACACATGTTATTTATTTAGACTTATTTTTATAACAAATTATAATATTATATTACGACTATTATAGTATTATAATGCAATATACCGAACCATTATATATTAAGACACAGGCACATAGTGATATACTACGCATGTATTGTATATTATTTATTTATTGTATACTATTTATTTATCGTATATTTTAACAAATATAAACGCCGACTTGTATTCAAAACGTATCATCAGTGACTCATTGAAACGAACTTTATTCAGCTAATTTAAAATTAGAATTCATTATGTGTGTACAATAAAAGGATATAATCCAATTAAAATGTTATTTCATTATTACACTTATATGTATCATTGATTATATATAATATTGGAATACTATATATATATACACAATGGTGGCTTGATGACACTTCGATATGATGATAGGGATATATAAGATCTTATATAAAAAGAATACGAAAATAAAGTGAAAAAAATTCTAATAATATAAAATAATAACGATTGTGTATATATACACTACAATTGTAAATCCTACGTATATTATCATTGTAAACTATAAGTTAACAATGTAACTATTATTAATCTATACTTTTATCAAACTTGTAAATGTAAATATAACATCAACCATTTTTGAATCCATTTAAATATAAAATTTAATAAATAATCAAATACTCAAATTCAAATACTAAAGTATATACATATGTATACCACTTTAGTATTTGATTATTACTTTACCTATAGGTATACCTATATAATATATATATATATTATAATAACTATATGTATAAATATATTATCACCATATGTGTATATAGTATATAATATTGATGAACTAGTTGAACTAGTAAATGATGACGAGCTTTTGATGCCGAGCCGAGACTTTTTGATTTTAATGCCGACCCGTTACTTTCATTATCGGAAAAAAACGAGCCACTCTAGCCAATCGAGCCTGAGCCGAACCGAGATTCTAGCCAAACGAGCCCGCGCCGAGTTGAGACTTTTACAAAATATTACAGAGTCGAAATAACCCTTTTTGGAAATTACATTTTAATACTAATTTTTATATATTTCACATTTACATCAATTTAAAAAAAAAATCTGCGCCAACTTCGTGATTCAGTGAATACTAATGTAAATTTCATCTAGTGGTGTAAATAATACCGAGCTTATTGATGCCGAGCCGAGAATTTTGGTTATTGATGCCGAGCCGAGACTTTCATTTTCGGAAGAAAAAAAAACGAGCCCGAGCCGAGCCGAGACTCTAACCAAGCGAGCCCGAGCCTAGCCGATACTCTAACAAAACGAGCCCGAGTTGAGACTTTTGGTAACTGAGACTGAGACTGCATCATGCTTTAGATTTGAGAATCATTTACATCACTAGTATATACATATATAGTATTTATTTCCCCGAAACTATAAATATAGACTAAATTGTTATCTAAGCAAATTCCTATTATCACTAAACAGACGTCCTTTGAAATAATAGAACTATTGGAAAAGTATGTCTATGTTGCTTCACTATTTAATAGTTTGTGTTTATTTATTTAGATATATATATATATATATATATATATATATATATATATAATAAGCTAATGTTAAGATATACACTTAATATATACACGTTGAAAATATAAGATTAATATAAATATATATATATATTTTTTATTTCTGTATGAACATCGAATATTGTTAACCTATGTGTATTTAATATATTTTCTTATTTATTCTCCTTTTTTTCTCTTGTTTCTTTTACTTTTAAATGTTGGCTATCTCATTTTAGTTCCACTATGTTATATTTTAATTTATATTATTTAATACTTGATGTATTTATTAGCTTTTAATTTTATACTTTTATCATTTATTTATATTATTACATTATTACATTATTATATGATGATTACATTTAGTTACATGATAAGTTTCATAATATTTTATTATATATTTTATTTATTGTTATCATATATATGTAAACAGGAAGTCATAAGGTTAAATACCTCGAAAATCTTCTGAACATTTGATTTGTCCTTTTATTGTTTTTTTTCTCTCTTGCAATGATTGCAATAATAAAATATATCTTATCTTATCTTATAATATTATACAATTATTATTTATTTATAACTATTATCTATAATGAAACTTATCATGTTAATAAAGGGGCAATTGACTCGATAAGCAACATTGCTTCTACAATTACCTTGGCATTGCCTAAATCTGATAATAATAAAAATAATAATATATATTTATATACTTATTTAATTTACGATAATTATGCAATATTTAATATTTGATAAAATAATATTAACATATTTTTATTCACGTTTTAGTTGAATTATATCAGGGAGTTGAATTATATTTCCCTGATTATATCCCTGATCCCTTTATTACACACAGATAACGTATTATAATTACAACCAGTAGCACACCTTATGACACAGTTTGATGATATGTTTACAATACATGTATTGTCACTATGTTTTAAAGATTTGAATATATATATATATATATATAAACCATATAGGAATAAACCCTACAGAAATAAATTAGTGTAATTTTTGTTTTGTTTCCTATATACAACATCGTATATATACACGATGTGCAATAGACGTTGTGAATAGTATATCCTATATAACATATAACAGGTAGAATATTGTAGCTATTAATATATTAAAGTACATGTTAACATTATCATATTATAACTTCTCATATCAATAATAATTGATATTTTGTATAATAATATATATAACTAATATATTTTAATTTTGAAAAGGTCTAAAAAAATACACATATAATATGTATACATTCCTATAGAACATTCATTGGATGTAAATAATATACCTTAACAATTACATTAAACTCATTAATAACGCATGTCATCTATAGATATGATACATAACTACATTATATCCATTACTTATACGTATAAGTATACTTACCGCCTATATATATATATATATATATATATATATATATATATATATATATATATATATATATATATATATATATATATATATATATATATATATATATATATATATATATATATATATATATATATATATATATATATATATATTTATTTATATATATTTATATATATATATATTTATATATATATATATATATATATATATTTATATATATATATATATATATACCTATATATCGCCTATATATGATACATGTACATGCAGGTGTTACATAAGTAGGTTATTTCCTACAATTGTTAACTACCAATGTAAATACAATAAAACCGAACAAAATTACAATAACAAGAAATCGTTTAGTTTTTTTATGACACGTGTTCAATATTTGTTGTCAATGAAAGTAGTCGTGACATTCTTAGTCCTTGGTAGTACGCATGTGCAGCTTTTAGCCACCCTCATTGAGCCCCTGGTTCCTAGCAGCTTACCCTTATGCATCGTCGCGTTGTGTATTACGTTGATCTGATAGGATAGGAATCATTTAATATATAAATATGTGTGTGTGTATGTGTGTGTGTATACGTGTTTGTCACTACGATGATGATATTATATATTAGCAACATTATAATGTATATAATAGGGCCATGTTAGCATCTTCTCTCGTGCGGGCAAACATACAATAATGATAAGTTAACAATGTATAGACGGAAACAGGTTCCGATAACAAGTAGATAATAATATTACTTCGAAGATAAACGATTGTTTCCTAAAGGTAACAATAACGAATACACACATAAGGACGAAGGGAAGTTAGAGATATAGTGGTAAAGGTATGTCTAACATATCTAGAATTTAGGATTTGTAGTTACATTTACTGGAGATAAAGAGAGGAACGTGTTGGCAGTGAAGATAAGGCAATACAGTACGTTTATGAAATATATCAGCATCTTATCATTAGATATGTAGCTATAGTTAAATGAATATTATTCATATATATATATATATATATATATATATATATATATATATATATATATATATATAAATATATAGATATATAGTAATTTTAAATTACATACGTAACTATATTAAATATACATAATTATATTATAACGTTTTCAATATTATTATTTATATATAAATTTAATTTATAGATTTACATTACAAATTATACATTTAAGATCAGTAAATAAATATAGAACTATTAATAACATATATTTCGTTACTATATAACATATATAATACATCATAACTTTATAAATAATAAGAATATAACAAAACATTTTCTACAATTGAGTACAAACTTTAGAATAAACTCTTTTGCACATGAGTAGCGATGACCTTCCGGTGACCTTGAGACAAGCGCTACACCTACATCTGGCTTCCAAGATACGGGAGGGGTACCTGTTTCTGTCTACGTTTTGTACGTAGTACCTATAGGTAATGTGCATTATAACTATGTTAGTGTACGTATACTAATGTCTACGTATACTAATGTCTACGTATACTAATGTCTACGTATACTAATGTCTACGTATACTAATGTCTACGTATACTAATGTCTACGTATACTAATGTCTACGTATACTAATGTCTACGTATACTAATGTCTACGTATACTAATGTCTACGTATACTAATGTCTACGTATACTAATGTCTACGTATACTAATGTCTACGTATACTAATGTCTACGTATACTAATGTCTACGTATACTAATGTCTACGTATACTAATGTCTACGTTTACGTATACACAATAAGTAGTAGCTAGTGACTTATTGATATTAACAAATAACATTGAACGAAGTATACTTACCTATTGGATTATTAAAATATTGTTAATAACTTTTGAATATATATATATTAATTATGTTTATATTAGTTAATTATTATGATCGACAAGATCGATTAATTATAATAAATAGGTATTATAATAAGTTTAATTAATACATAGTAATACATAATATATATATATTAAATATAGGGGAAAGTCTCCGATTACCGACCTAAATGATCATTTGTAATAACTTATTCAATATTAAATATATTTATTTGAATATTTTTAATTAGGGTAATATTATGGCAATGAATAATGTGGCTATTTTAAATTTTTGATATAATTATATTTACAAGAATAAGCAGGGGGTCGGTAATCGGATACATGTACCTAATACCGACTCCTTCTCCTATTACCGACCCCCTAAAATAATCGTGATATAAATAATTATAGTATTATAATATCCAATAAAAATAGTAGATATACATAAATATAATTAATTATAACATTCACGCAATTTATTTTGTATTGAATTTATGTTTTAATAGTAATATTAAATTTAAATTTAAACTTTATATTAATTATATTAAAATAGTGTATATTATTATTTAATATTTATTTATTAATCAGTATGTATATAATCAACTGGAATCATGAATCCTAAATCTATATCAATGATACACAAATAATTTACGACATATTTTAAAGTAAAATACGGATCTATTTTGATTGGATATTATAAATCACATGGTGTCGGTATTAAGGTAATTTAGGAGGTCGGTAATAAGAAAATAACATGGGTAATATATTAGGATTCACTATAATTAAGATATATTAGTTAATAGTTATTCAAATTAAATTATTTTTATAATTGTTATAAACATTTTATTGATCTACAGTATTATGCGCAGTATTAAGTTTTTTTTAAATTAATAAAGTATTTACAATTATTTAAAAAAAGTTATTATTCAAATATTTAAAAAGTAAAAACAGAATATTACATTTGATCAAATAGCAATTGTAGGATTACATATTTTTTTAAATAAAATACTTATTCATGTTTATCATTAAATTACGAACAGTTCGTGTATATAATATTTTTTGATATATCTTATAGTTACTGAGATACGAGAGGGGGTCGGTATTAGGAGAGGGTCGGTAATCGGGGACTTTCCCTATATATATATATATATATATATATACACGTGTTCATTCAAATTTACATGTTTATGCATAAAAATACATTGCACTGAATATTGCCGATTAATGACTCATGCGTGGGTATACCTAAAGACTGCAGGCCCTGCAGTGCAGTTCAGGGGTTACAGCCCAGCAAACAGTAAGAGCAGCATAATAGCAACATAATAGACATTTAATATCAGCATAATAGCACAATGTAAACATTTGAGGCTCTAGAATATGCTGTTATGCTGCTATTATGCTGCTTTTACTGTTTGCTGGGAGTACACTGACCAGGGACACGTGGGCTGAGATGCCACGTGGTCGTGCTCCTTCTTTAGTTCTAGAAGGTTCGTCGGACAGTTCATCGAAGGATGGGGAGGAGGCTGAGAAGATGGAGATGTTGATTTAGGAGTCGTTGGGGCTGTAGAGCTACCGTTTTTAGATTTCGATTTGATTTTGTCGATAACTGTTTTAAATGTTTAGGTAATATATAATTTAGAACATAATAATATTAGTTATTATATTATATATATATATATATATATATATATATATATATATGGGTAATATATTATATAGAATTCATATATAATAACTGGAGTTACATTTTATGAGTATATATTATATCTTATATTATATAGTATTTGTATACTATACTATTTACGTTTGTAAGCATTTAAAGAAATGTGAACCGTAATCTATAACAATTTATAATTATTATATTACATGTATTAAATTTCAAGAATTTTTTTTATAATAATTAATTATCTAATATTTAAATTATAGATAATTATATTCTATATTATAATAATTATCTAATATATATATATATATATATATATATATATATATATATATATTAGATGGAACCTATGTTAATCAGCTTATCGAGGTCAAATGTCCATCCATCTGATAGAGGGATATTAACAATCGCCAAGGTCACGAAGATCTGTCAAGGTTATGATTACTACCAAATTGCTAGTAGCAATACATTTCTAGTAAGATATTATGAAGGATTAATATATATATATATATATATATATATATATAACATTAGTATATACAAAAGCAATACTTAATAAAATTAAATATCATTATAGTTAATAATGTTATATAATATTATAAATATATGAATGTTTCATAATATCCTACTATAAATGTATTTCTAGTAAATATAACATATATATATGTATATAACATATATATATATATATATATATATATATATATATATATACAATAATATTATTAATTATAAGTTATAATATTGATATATATTATATATCAATTGATAATATTAATATTATAACTTATAATTAATAAATTATCAGTATACAGTATCTTTTATTTATTTAAATTTTATAATTATTATAATTATATTCGTTTAGGATTTAAGATAATTGTATTAATATATATATATATATATATATATATTAATTCATACTTATTTATTTAAAAGTAGTATAACAAAAGTATACATTTATAAAGTTTCTATATAGGTGTGTATATACTTACAAATATCGTGTAGTTCATATCGTATATTATTCTATATAAAGTATACTTTATACTTTACATATATGTATACTTGATGCCTGAGAAGTGTATATAAGATACTGACGACTTCACTCTCAAAAAGTAGTTTGTAAATCATTTATACGCATGACTGCCTGATTCGTGTGTCATGTAAAACGTCACGTGACGTATTATTGAGAAGTTCAATCAAGGACAATATGTCCTTAGTACTATACTCAAGATACAGTTGTATGTATGCGACAGTTTCATTGGTCGGAATACAATAAGAGTATCGGATTATTATTATAATAACAAATAGGATATTTCTATTTCTATATTTATGTTATGATATACTTCGATATTATATATATATATATATATAATAGTTTATTTCTTAAAACAATAATAATTATATATATATTATATCATATGCATTTAATAAAAAACGATATATATATAATTTATAGTTTACTGTGATATTATTATGACTTTAATTTACCTAAGTAATACATGTATATACTAATTAGATGTATATATATACATATAATCTCGTAACCTATAGGTTACGATCATATAGTATTCTAACGAGTATATATATATATATATATAATTATATATATATATATATATATATATATATATATATATATATATATCATGTACTCACTACTTTCTCCATATACAGTACCTATATAAGGTATATAGTAAAGTTACAAAAAGAGCAGTTAGAACGATCTAAACTTGCCATATAGATCGATAAACAATGATATATATATATATATCATACATGTATTACTATAGTAAGGGCTATAGCCTGATGAAGAAACTGCACCGCAGTCATGGATCACAGTTTCTTCGTGTATAAAGTACAAACTATTAGTACTAACACATCTCGCCCACCATCGTACATCTTCATATTTAGCTGAACTAATACAGCCACATATACAAGAACGAAGCCTAAGAAAGTCCATCTACATCGACAAGAAGCGACACCGTTAAGCTTCAATAATCGTGAACATTCGACAGCTTTTCGCCCAAATGAATAGAACAAGATTCCCTTCGATCTTCGTGAAATAATGACTATAGTATACTATATAAAAACTTATTTACCCAGTAACGACTGAACTGTATTAATTATTAATTGTCATAATGTCCCTCTATGTAGAGAGTATACATTATTATTAATATATATTATATTTAAACGGTGTTAAAATAAAATACTAATAATAATAATAATATTAGATTCACAATTCCTGGTGTTTACTATTATATATATATTTGCTGATGATATCCAACTATAATCATTCCTCACTACATCCTGTCCAGATAATTCTCAACTAATAGCATGTGCATTCTCTATTAATGCTTATCTCAAATAGCCTTCTGTTATTTACCCCAAGAACTGCCCTTCTCAACATACACACTACATACACCTCCCCATCTTTCCGTTATATTGATATAGATATCCTACATATTATCCACATTCCAAATTAATTTTCAATCTTGGTGCACACGACCTGTCGTATTTGATGTTGATATAGCTTATCTACCCGTAATGCTAACATTGCTAACTCTAATTCATTTAGGATAAAATTCAGCTGTAAACATATTACTCGCCCCCTATGTGCGATGTCCTATTAACTCTACTTATTAATTGTGATTTCTCGTATTAAGTATTGTTCCTCTTTAATATATCACCTACCTGCTTCCTCTATCACCCCCGTTAAGCATAATCATCATATCATGCATACGACACATATTCAATATTATACTATATGACAATTCCTCTACTGACTACTTTCAACTTCTACCAAGCTGGTTCACATATAATAATTCATAAAACTCTTTCACCCATATATATATACTCTTTAATATATATTTCAATTTATCCTAATTCATATCACTATTTACAGGTAGTAACATATATAGTATTAATTCATTCTCAAGTATATCCCCACATCCATCTTCCCTTAAATACTAAAAACATTCATACTCATATTATACCATTTTTGGATGTAACCCACTTCATAGTTAATATGCATGCAATCGTTCATCTCCTTCAATATTAACATCCAACCATATCGCTCATCTATCTAATATACATCCTATATCTTATTTCATCATAGTATTAGGTTATTATTCAACATTTATCTGTTTTTTTTTAATATTTAGATCTTGCTACTACTACTTTTTTTTAACCTAATATTTGCGGATGATATTGATGTATTAGCCGGAACGGAAATTGAATTACATAATTTGATAATACATCACGCTCCTATGGAAATAAATGGTATAATAACGCAATTAATGAAGAATTCTGAAGGTATTTTTTACATTTAAGATTAGTATAAATAACACGCCATTAAAAGTAGTTGATTCATTTAAATATTTAGGAGCGATTATTGATAACAAAGGTCCTACAGCTGAAATTATATCTATAACTGGTCAAAAAAATCGCAGCATTATAAAATTTAAATGTAATATGGTATGACATTTCGCTACATCTTAAAGCCAAAATTCAATTAATGCAATCTCTTGTGAATTAAATATTCCTATATGCATGCGAAACTTAGACACTAAGTAAATATCTGCAAAAAAGAATACGTTCCCTAGAGATAAGATGACTTCTGAGATTGCTGAATATTAATTATAAAGCTAGAATCACTAACGTAGAAGTTAGAAGACGTGTAACCTATCAAATCGGAACACACTTAGACCTGTTAGCGAAGGTTATTGAGAAGAAACTCAAATGGTTCGGTCACGTTATAAGGTCTGACACAATATCGAAAACAATTCTGCAAGGAACTGTGACGTGAAAAGAAGAATAGGACGACATAAGTTACAATGGCAAGATAATTCTGTTGAGTGGACTGGCATGGATATTATAAAAGGAATGATAGCGAAGAAAGGATAGAAGGATGGATAACTGTTATATGGAATTCGACAGCTCCCCTACGCCGTATACATGCATACGGTACCTAAATGCTATGTGATAGGTTGAAGGGTTAAACACTTATATATACAAATTTTAAATTAATATAATGTTATTAAATGATTCATAAATCGTTTAAAACTATATATCTTCTACAAATACATGGAATTCGACAGCTCCCCTACGCCGTATACATGCATACGGTACCTAAATGCTATGTGATAGGTTGAAGGGTTAAACACTTATATATACAAATTTTAAATTAATATAATGTTATTAAATGATTCATAAATCGTTTAAAACTATATATCTTCTACAAATACATGTTAAATAAATATTCAACACTATAATTTATATATATATATATATATATATATATATATATGTAATAACTATTACCAAGGTTGTTGCATATAATTGTAGACCATAAAACATGCAATAACTATGCACGCTTGTGCCGGAATAATGTATTGGAATATAGATCATAAGCGTGCCGGACAAACATATCACAATTGGGTCCATAATTCATATAAGTCTAAAAAAGACTTCTTTATATATAATATTCTTTATGTATATACCCGACAAACAATTTATTAAATAAAGTCAGTTTTAATATCCTAATGTATCCTTATATCACACTGAATAGTATATATGTACTATGATGCTACTTAAAAGGATGTTTACAGTTATTTTAAAAATATAGAACAAATAACTATGCAAAACTTTACTTAAATTGTCCTGTAGATACCCTGAGCAGTAGTATAATATGTTACTGAGCAGGAAATTTAAAGTAACATTTTCATATCTATAAATAAAATGCAAAACTTTACTTAAATTGTGCTGAGGATACCCTGATCAGTAGTATAATATGGTACTGTGCAGGAAATTATTAATAAGTATATATACTTTTTTTAATATAGAAAGAATAACATATTATACCATTTAATTATTTTAATATATTGATTTAATTTTTATTTATGCAAATTAATTATTAATTATTATTTTAATTTTATATTTAAGTTAATATACTGCTTTTAATAAATTATTAATAAATTATTATTTTAAAAATTAAAATTATTTAAGTAATCCTTTATATTTTTCTAAATTATCATAATTTCATTCTAGTGACACATTGAACTACAATTTTAATCATAATTATATTGATAATATAATTGGAAATCATGTTGAATTAGGTTGAACCTAATTGCCCAATATTGAATATATAGAAATTGGATATTGATTAAAGTGTGTATTCAATATTAAAACGTTATTATTGAATTTAAAATTGAGTTTTAGATCTTAAATTTAGAACTTTTAAGTTGAACTTAAGTTAATTAGTTACCATTGACTTTGGTTGAACTTATATATGAACTTAAGTTTTTGATGTAAGTTGAATGCTGGGTATATAGGAATAGAAAATCCTTTTATTTTTTTTCCTTAGCAGGATTAAGAAAGTTCGTTATTTTGTCCTTATGTATTCTTACACAGTGACTAATATATCCCTGTAAATGTCCTAAATACATGTGAAATAGAAAGACAATTGTTACACTTTAGGATTCCTGCAGGATACCCTGCTAAGGACTCCTGCAGGAGACCTGTGCAGTAATAATTATTTTTCGGGTATTCTTCGGCATATATGCCTTAAAAGAGCTATTTTTATTATATTCAACAATAATTGTTTATTATATTATTATTATTATCAGATTTAGGTTTACACCAGGCTTTTTGTAGAAGCTAAAGCTTATCGAGACAATTACCCTTAATTTTAAAGCAAGTCCTAAAAACTATATAAATAAAATATTATAAAATATTAGATGACTTCCTGTTTACATAGATATAATACAATGAATAAAATAGAAAATTTTTATAAATTGTTTGAACTTGCCATAAAATTATGAAATCATCCTTTAATTATTTATAAATAAATAACTAAAATAAATAATAAGTACTATAAAATAATACTCTAAACAAAAATATAGATGTATTAGTATAAATGAAAAAAATGAAGTAAAATGAAGTAAAACTGAATAAAACTGAATAAAACATAACAAAAAGTATGTTCAGAAAGATGGTAAGAACTGTATGTAACATTTTTATTTGTATATTTTTTTTTTTTGTTTTTTCTCATAAATTTATTTCAGTAAATAAGTTTTAGAAATTTGTTAGTAATACTTTAGAATAGTGTAATGAATGTAAAATATTTTTTTAAACTAATATATATATATAATAAACTATATATATAATAATTATTGGTGAATATAATAAAAATAGCTCTTTATATATATATATATTATTCAAACTTTGATAATTACATAATGTTCAGTGATAACGTTCAACGCAATCGATCTCTCGTACAAATGTGTACATTGTACATTGTGTACATTGTGTACAGTGTGTACATTGTGTACAGAGTATATTGTACATTGTACACAATATCCTACGTATACAATATCCTATGTACACACATATAACCGCCCCCCCTCGTGTCGTGCATTTAGTTAACTTGAGTGGAATATTTTCAATAGGGATTCAAACAGTCTACCTATATATATAAATCTATAGCTTTATCTATAAATAGAAATCTATATAGGTAAACCACGCTATACATTATATATCTACTTCCGGTCTGAATCATGCTCGCACACCGACGGATGTATTACTGTGCTGGTGATTGCATGGTAAGGATACCGGAAGTTAATTATGGCCGCCAATTTATCCCACCCTTCGTACGATCGCATGGTTAACAAGATGAGTCGCATTATGCTACATATATGTTCTATATATATATGTTTACCGATATCGTGATAATACCCCCCTCATAGATAGTGGACCATTCCATTGTCAGGACTACGTGATACGATCGCGTGCGACACACGCATATTCCAACAGCTGCCGTCACGCGTGAGTAACCATCGGCTATATAAAGAGGAATGAATCGTTCAAGTGAGTCTTTTCTTTCTCTACCGAGCCAAAAAAACAGTCCTACTTCGTTCAATGGTATTCGTTAATATCTATACGTCACACGCTACTACTTATCGAGTATACGTACACTAGTATAGTTATAATCCACATTACATAGTTACATTACGTACAACATATAGACAGAAACATATAACCCTTCGTGTCTTGGAAGCCGGGTGTAGGTGTAATTACAGCGTTAACGCTTGTCTCACGGTCACCTGAAGGTCATGGCTACTCATGTGCAAACGAGTTTGTTCTAAAGTTTATAGTCAATTATATAATACATTTATTTATATTCTTTATATAGTTATGATGTATTATATATTTAATATAATAACAAAATATATGTCATTAATAGTTCTATATTTGTTTACTAATCTTAAATATATAATGTGTAATGTAAATCTATAAATTAAATTTATATATAAATAATTAATATTAAAAACGTTTTAATATAATTATTTATACTTAATATTGTTACGTATATAATTTAAAATTATTATATATCTATATATATCTGATCTATATATTCATTTAACTATAGCTACACATCTGATGATAAGCTGAGGATCTATTTCATAAACGTACTGTACTGCCTTCTCTTCACTGCCAACACGTTCCTCTCTTTATATTCAGTAAATGTAACTACAAATCCTAAATTATAGATATGTTAGACATACATTTACCACTATATCTCTAACTTCCATTCGTCCTTATGTGTGTATTCGTTATTGTTACATTTAGGAAACAATCGTTTATCTTCGAAGTAATATTATTATCTACTTGTTATCAGAATCTGTTTCCGTACATTGTTAACTTATCATTATTGTATGTTTGCCCGCACGAGATAAGATGCTAAAATGGCCCTATTGTATACATTATAATGTTGCTAATATATAATATCATCATCATCGTATACGATTATAATGACAAACACACACACACACACAAACACACACACACACACCCACACACACACACACACACACACATACATACACACACATACACACACCTATATATATATATATATATTTATATGTTAAATGATTCCTATCCTATCAGGTCAACGTGATACACAACGCGACGATGAATACGGGTAAGCTGATAGGAACCAGGGGCTCAATGAGGGTGGCTAAAAGCTGACATGCGTACTACCAAGGACTAAGAATGTCACGTCTACTTTCATTGACGACAAATATTGAATACGTGTCATAAAAAAACTAAACGATCTCTTGTTATTGTAATTTTGTTCGGTTTTATTGTATTTACATTGGTAGTTAACAATTGTACCAGGAAATAACCTACTTATGTAACACCTGCATGTAAATGTATCATCTATAGGCGATAAATAGGTATATATATATATATATAAATACATATATATATATATAGGCGGTAAGTATACTTATACGAATAAGAAATGGATATAATGTAGTTATGTATCATATCTATAGATGACATGCATTGTGATTTTAATGTAATTGTTAAGGTATATTATTTACATCCAATTGAATGTTATATAGGTATGTAATATATACTATGTATACATATTAAATGTGTATGTATTAGAAATTTTCATAATGCAGATGCTTTAGTTATATATATTTTTATAAAAAATATTAATCATTATTATCATGAGAAGTTATAATATGATAATGTTAACATGTACTTTAATATATTAATAGCTACAATATTCTACCTGTTATATGTTATATAGGATATACTATTCACAACGTATATTGCACATCGTGTATATTTGTTGTATATATATACCTATTTAGGAAATAAAACAAATAATTATACGAATTTATTTCTGTTTATGGTATTTATAAGAATAAACTTTAACAAATATTATTGTATATACTCTTAAATATAGTATAGTAAAAATATATGTATTGTAAAAATATCAGCAAAATTAACATAATATATGTTACTGATTTTAATTATAATACGTTATTTGTGTATAATAAAATGATATAATTCAACTAACCCTTAAAATGTGAATAATAATGTGTTAATATTATTTAATTTAATATTAAATATTGCATAATTATCGTAAATTAAATAAGTATATAATATAATATATTTATGGGGAAAGTAACCGAATACGGACACTCCCTGTATCTCAGAGACCATAAACCATATTATATCCAATAACATTATTTTTTTATTAAGTTTTTAAATTAATGAAAAACAATGTCTATTTAAACCTTCTCAAGAATATACAATAATAATAATATATCGATATAAAAAATAACAATATATTATTAAAATCTAAAGAATTCTAAATATTATAATATATATATATATGTAGGGGCGTCGGAAAAGGGGGGGGCGGGGGGTATCGACCCCCCTATTCAGAAATATGGGGGGGGGCTAAGTATGTTTTGCCCCCCCCCCCCCCATGAAATGTGTATTAATAAATTGTATATATATTAAATCTAGTATATTGTCTTTGTTAATACAATTTTTTTCTAAAGAATGTTACCAAACATATGGGGGGGGGGGGCTAAGTATTATTTCCCCCCCCCCTCATCCATGAAATATGATAATATTCATGAGAGAATCTCTGAGAGATACTTGTTATCTGGCGATATTAAGAATGAAATTATTCAACTATATAAATCTGAATTATTAAATATTTTATTATAAGATATTAATGGAAGTTTTTCAATTCAAAGTGATGGAATTCAAGATATATCCGGAAGTGAGCAGGACATTTTGGTGGTTCGATATTTGACATAAAAACTAGAAATTAAAGAAATATGCATATGAATATGCAATATGACTGAGGATACAACTTAAATATAGCAAATTTAATGTTATCTGAACTTTAACATCTGAACTTGCCTATTTCTAAATTAAGAGGACAGTCATATGACAGTGCAGCTAATATGATGCTGGTCAATATAATAGTGTATACTATAATAATGAATAGACAGCCATTAACTTTTTATACACAATGTGGAGCTCATCGCATAAACATAATAGCATAATTGCATATTCATTAAATAATAATATAAATATAAGAAAAGCCTCGATCAAATTCCGTATTGTATATAATACTAATAATAACAAAGCAAATATATTGAAACCATTATACCTAACAAGATAGACTGGAAAATCATGTATTAAAACAACATTAGATCAATATAGTTGTATAATCTATGCACTGAAATAATATAAAGAATTAGATTATATTACCAATGACCACAAATATATTGCAAATTTATTATTAAAAAATATGAATAAGTAAAATATGTGTTCTATGAATATTTAAAGTTTGATATTTGAAAGCTTAGATATGAAGGTGAAAGCTTTCATGATACCAACAAATACTATTGAAGGTAACATTTATAAAAAATATACTTGAAAGAATATATGATTATAATTATAATAAAAATCAATAATAAATAAACATAAAGGATCAGATAATAATAAAGATGATTCTAATTAAATTGAATAATGATAGAAATAATTTGCACACATTCATTGAAGATATAGAAACAAAAGTATTTTATATTTTATATATACAAGTTTTTATATAGATTAAAGGCTAATAACATACTTTTATAAACATATTATATAAACATTTTATAAAATTCATATAAATTATTATAAATATGTATGAAATGAATAGTAATGAAAGTTAAAAAGACTATGTAAGGTACCTCATCTAGATAAAATAATATAACATTATTAATGTTATGTTAATATAATAATGTGATTATATATGATCAGTTAATATGTCAATATACTTTATCAATAATATTCACAGAATAAAATATACTGAGTTGTTTAATTCCATAATGATGAAAATTAAAACCTAATTTTATACTAAGAAAACATTATTTATACATTCTTATAAATTAAAGTAATCATTATTAAAAATAATATAATTCATGAAAAAAAGGTTTGTTTTTTTAGATTAATCTTATTAATCCTATTAATTTTCTACACTAAACAGATGTTATTTAAAAATATATGAAGAATTAACGATTGAAAGATCGAATTTCCATATGTTCAAATCAATAAATAAGTTCAATACCATCTGATGAGGATAAACATGTACATGATGGAACAATCTCCTAAATTCAAAAAATATTTTCTGGCATAATAGATTTGATAAATTTTATTGGTTTGCCCCTCAAGTTCTGTAATGTTAGCGTGGATTTAGTAAGCTACGAATAATAAATACGTTGTTACGGTCTACTATGCTATATAGTAGATTCAATGCATTAGTATTGGCAAATATCAATCAAAAAATAATTCACACAATTGAGATGGGTATATTTATAAATAAAAATCTATATTTATATAATAATAAATTATGTAATGTTTATTATTTATTTTCTATTATATTCCTACTTATTGTTATAAAAATTAAATATCATTAATTGCATATATTAAAGGGTTAACATAGACTATAGAGGTATATGATATTAATAAGATATATTTAGTAATTATATTAGTAATAAATAATAGGATATATAATATAAAATAGAAATAAATAGCCCCCCCTCATACAAAATATCGTTCCGACGCCCCTTTATATATATATATATATGCTATATTTGTTATTAAATATTAATTAAGTTATACGCATATATATATATACAGGTCATATGAGTCCTTAATAGGGAAGCTCTAGATGTCTTAAATATGGATACCTTATAGGGTATATAAAGCCAATCAGCGCGCAGCGTGTGAATTAGTCTGATTTTCATAAAAATCGCGTGCGTTATAATATTAATACCACAAGTTAAGCTAAATCTAAAAATTATATTATTTAGATACTCAAATTGTATTATTAATTAATGATATAATACAAATTAATAAATTAATTAATAATTAAATTATATTAAATTATTCATAAAATTTATTTGTAATTTATCTCATTGTTCATCAATAATATATAGTTTATCTAGTGGTATATAGGGTGTCTGTATTATAACACAGGGTGTTCATATTCGGATACGGACACCCCCGTTATCTATTGGATAAAAAGAATAAATACAATTTTAAAATCACAATAATATCTATAATCATATAATATTAATAAATTATAAGTTTTTAATAAAAATATTGAGTCATAAAATGTTAAGGGGGAGGCGCGCGTTCATCTAACCAATGCTAATTTAGCTCTATCTAAAAACGCTAAGGATACATAACTAATGGAGGTAATTACATAATTTTGTTTGTATTCGACAGATATTTTCCTCCATCATAAAGGATCTGTCTTTATATAAATGTACTTAATTTAAAATATTGTAATAAAAATAGTATCAATTAATTAAATATTTTTTTTTAATTTTTGTCATTAAAATTCAAGTTTATCATCATTTATTTATTTAATATAAAATATAATAATAAATCCAACAGGATTCCTAGATGTAAACGTTTTATATTTAATAAATTTCAGATACAAATAATACAAATTAAAAAGTAGTAGGCATTTAGGGGAAAGTAACTTAATACGGACACTTTAACAATAAATGGACTTAACTTTTTATGACTCATTATTTTTATTCAAAAATTACAATATATTCATATTATATGATTATAGATATTATTGTAATTTTAAAATTTTATTTAATCTTTTAATTCCATAGATAACTGGGGTGTCCGTATTCGGTACTCATGTCCGAATACGGACACCCTATGTTATAATACTGACACCCTATATACCACTAGATAAACTATATATTATTGATGAATCAATCAGAAAAATTACAATTACGTTATTTATAATTAATTTTATGAAAAATATATTGTAATTTAATTAGTTAATATTTTATTTATTTTTAATATTTTTTAATTAATAAAACAATTTAGGTGTCTAAATAATAATTTTTTTTAGAATTAGCTTTATTGGTAGTATTAATATTATAACGCACGCGATTTTTATGAAAATCAGAATAGTTCATACGCTGTGCGTTGATTGGTTATAAGGTGTACGCATTAAGATATTTAGAGTGTCCGTATTAGGAACTTATATGACATCTAGATATATGCTTATAACTTAATGAATATTTGATAAAAAATATAGAAATTAAAAATACAATTTTTAGAATGCTTTAGTTTTTAATATATTGTTATATTTTATATTAATACATTTATATATATACTTGATACGGTTTTAAGTTGAATTTTTTTTTGATAAATTTAAAATCGTAATAAAAAAATCAGTTTATTGGATATATCAGCAATATTTTGAATAATAAAAAAATAAAAAATACTTTTTTAGACTATTTATATGATTATGAATATTTTATTAATTAAACATTTTTTTGTAGAATTTATAGTTTCTGAGATACTGAGAGTCTCCGTATTCGGGCACTGTCCGTATTCGGTTACTTTCCCCTACATGAGGTTACTAAGTGAAAAAATAGAAAATTGAGAAAATGACATTCAAAGTTTTTTTAAACAAATAATCATAAAATATTATAATATATATATATATATATATATATATATATATATATACATATATATATATATATATATGAATATAAATTTATTTTTATAGTAATAGTTTAATAATAGTTATAAAGTATTATAAAAATGATTAATGAATAATATAAAATAAATACAAGAATATAACGTCTTAAAAACAGAGCTGATTATAGAAATAACATTTATAAATTTTCTGTTTGAGATCAATGATATCTTGTTATATACATACGTGATTTGTTTATTAATTATATGGAATGTATCTATAATCTATTCTTAATGTAAAAATATAAATTTGTTTTGTAAAATATTTGTATACAATATCGAAATATACAATTAAATGTAACATGTATATAATACAAATATATAATAAAAATTTGTTGTTAAAATAAAAATATTAATCATATTTTAACTCGCGCCTCCACCCTTAATACCATTTATTTATAAGACGTCCTTATTGTTAAAGTGTTTCCTAATAATCTTATATTTTAAACATATATATATATATATATATATATATATATATATATGCAACCAAATTAAAGTCGCTTTATTTACTTTCGCTAATAAATATCCTTTAATTAGATTTTTACTATAAAAATAAGTATGTATTTATATATTTTTTATAGTATATATAATATTAATATTAATTAAATATTATTATCCTACATGTTTGAAATATATCGTAGCGTATAACGCATTTTAATGTATATTCATTTATTATTTAGATACAATTATATTTAGGATTTGTTTTAATAAAAAAAAAAAAAATAAATAAATAAATAAATAATAAACAAATAAATAATAATCACAAAGATTATAGAATTATATTTTACACTCATTAATTATAATTAACTTTTATACTCGGTAATTATAATTAAAATATATCATACGATCTATAATCTTCATACCCCGGAGATATCCTCTGGGAGCCGCGCCTTAGGTAGTGTCACCTACCTACCTTCAATATAAGGTTAGCCACTATTAACCATTAACGGATACATCCTGCTGCTCTACCTTTTATACATTTAGTCAATCTGAAACGTGGTACTATCTGGAATACGAATACTGAATACAACATACAAGAACTTACAAGAACTTACAAGAACATACAAAGTGAATCTGCCAGAATATACGCGAATACTCGACGACATTCTGTTTACACGGCTCGGCATCTATGATCATCTGCTGTATCGGAGGACCACTCTCCCTGATATAAAGATCTACACTCACAATTCGTATTACTATTATCCCGTACTATTATTTAATTCATATTATTATTACTATTAACTTATGTACATATATATTATTTTTTTAAATTCTTAAAAATTTATATATAATTTTTTTTTTTTTTTTTTTTTTTTAATTTATAATATTACTATAAAATTTGTTTCTATATAGTAATTGTTATCCTCTACGAAATATATCATATAATAAGAAAACTATACTAGTAGATTAATGAGATTATACTGATTATATAGACTATAGTATGCATCTATAGATGCATACAATTATAGAACATTTAAACGTTAGATAGTCACATCATAGATATAAAATATCATAAAATGAATTACATCTGAAAACTTACATCAGAGTATATTATAAACATATATCTTTATTTATTTATTTTTTATCTTATACATTTTGTTTCTATATTAATCTCATATTATTTATTTTTCCAATAATTATGAATGCCGATAATTCACGAAAAGATATATTTCAAAATAATTTATATAAACAAACTTTAGATAATCTCGATAATGATTTCAATTCTAGCGATAGTATTCTTTATCATCATAAAAAACAACTTTATAATAGTATAAATAATCAATGTAACTATGATAATATACCAAACCAAATACACACGAATAGTAATATATCCATCATACACTTTAACGCACGTAGTCTGGTAAAAAATTTTAATTCTATTACTAATTATTTATATTCTTTACACCATAAATTTGATATAATAGTTATAAGTGAAACATGGTTAAATGAATATAATAAAGATCTATATTTTATATTAGACTATAATAATATACATATAACCAGAAATCATAAACGTGGTGGAGGTACCTCAATATTCGTTAAAAAATCTTTTAAATATATAACTATTGATACACTCAGTACAACATTACCAAATAAATTTGATATAGTTACCATTAAATTAATAATTCCCAATTCTAAAGATATTATAATAAGTGGTATATATAAATGCCCCGAATTTGATATCATTAATTTTTCAGATGAAATATATAATTGATTTAATACACTCTCTACTGATAATACAATATTTCTTTGCGGAGACTTTAACATTGATATATTAAAAATAACTTGTCCTAAAGTCTCTCATTTCATTGATATACTTATTTCATTAGGTCTACATCCAATAATAACCAAACCCTCACGCATTACTAATATAACGTCCACCTTAATTGATAACATATACACAAATTATAATCATGTACCAATATCTAATGGTTTATTATATAATGATATTAGTGACCATTTACCCATTTTTTGTATTTATAAATTAAATAAATTTAACAATTCTATTAAAAAAAATAATGAATTCATATATTATATGACACATAATAATATAAGCGAGTTTAAGCTCTATCTTCTAAATTATAATTGGTCATCTTTATACAGAATAGATAATGCGCATCATGCTTTTGACTTATTCATTTCTACTTTAGAAAACTCTAAACAAAAATTCCTTTCTAAAAAAAAAATATATACAACAAATTCTTATTTAAATAAACCTTGGCTAATAGAGGGCCTTAAAAAATGTATAATTAAAAAAAATAAACTTTACCAAAACTTAAAAAAAAAACATTCTGTATCTAATGAAACTATTTATAAAAAATATAAAAATTGTCTTTCAAAAATCATAAATAAAGCTGAACGCTATTACTATAGTCAATATTTTATTACTAACAGAAACAACCCTAAGCAGATATGGAATAAAATAAATACTATTATACATAACAACAAAAATGGTAATATAGTTCATAATGTAATAGAAGATAATAAACGGTGTGAACAATTTAATGATTATTTTTGTAACATAGGTGAGAAGTTAGCTTCTAAATCAGAAAAAAATTGTAATACCAATAATACATCTAATTATATACATAATAATCATACAAATTCATTATTTATTACTACCACTAATCCAATTGAAATAACTAATATTGTTGAAAAAAGTAAACCAACAAATAGTACTGATTCTCATAACTTTTCATTTAAACTAATTATTCAAATCATTTCTTCAATAAGTAATATATTATCATATTTAATTAATCTATGTATACAACAGGGTATATTTCCTAATTGTCTAAAAACTGCTAAAGTCGTAACTAAATATAAATCTGGTAATATTGATGATCCTTCTAATTTTAGGCCAATTTCTCTATTATCATCTTTCTCAAAAATTTTAGAAAAAGTCTTAAAATCTAGATATATAGATTTTATGGAAAAAAATAAAATAATTAATAAATCACAATTTGGTTTTAAAAAAGGCGTTTCAACTTCCGATGCATTGACTGACCTAACCGGAACCATAGCTTCAAATAAAATGAAATATTGTGCAGCTATATCTATAGATCTAAAGAAAGCATTCGACTCCATCAGTCATGATCTATTAATAAATAAGTTAGAGAAGTATGGTTTCAGAGGAGTTGCTTTAAAATTATGTATATCTTTTCTTAATAATAGAAATCAATTTGTAATATTCAATAAGTCTAAATCAAAAATAAAGAATATTAAGTTTGGTGTCCCTCAAGGATCTGTCCTCGGTCCCCTATTATTTTTAATATTTATAAATGACATAGTCAATATTAAAACACAAGGCCATTTTGTTTTATTCGCTGATGACACTACTATTATATTCCGTGAAAATAATATTGATTCTATGGAAAATTCCATGAATAAAACTTTAACAAATCTTGATATATGGCTATCATTAAATAAATTGACAATTAATTTAAGCAAAACTAACTATTTAATATTTAATAATAATAAAGCAAAATTATCTATTATATTAAATAATATTGTCATTATTCAAAAAAACTCAATAAAACTCCTTGGTGTAATTATTGATTCGAACATGAATTGGAAACTACATACTAATATGGTTAAATCTAAACTTTATTATGGATTATCAATTCTAAGAAAACTAAATAATATTGTACCCATCAATATTTTAAAACTAATATATTATTCTGTATTTCATTGCCATCTTATTTATTGTACACATATATGGGGGAATAATTATGATGTAACATCAAAACAAATAAGTATAGCCCAAAATAAAGCTATAAGAATATTATATCGTCAAAAAAATAGAACTAATGTGGATAATATTTACAAAGAACAACACATTTTAACTTTTAAAGAAATAATATTCTATAATGCCTGTAAAATTATGTTTAGGATTAAAAATTATCAAATTTCAACAACAATTATAAATTTATTTAAATTACAAGACACTACTTATAATATGCGCGATAATAACAAATTTAAAATACCTTTAGTTAATACCAATGCAAAAAAGTTTAATATAACTTATTATGGACCCATTTGCTGGAATAATCTACCGATACAAATAAAATCATACAATAGTCAAACCACACTTAACCAATTTTGTTCAAAAATTAAATATTTAATATCATGTAATCTCTAATCTATATTAAAAATTCATATCTTTTATAATATTTTGTAATATATGTACATACGTAGTATTAATATGCGCACTATTATTATTTATATTATGATTATTATTATTATTATTATTATTATTATCATTTATTATTATTATTATTATTATTATTATTATTATTATTATTATTATTATTATTATTATTATTATTATTATTAATATGTATATTCGATATAAATATCTTGTATTACACCATTTTTGTTATTACATTTTCTTATTTCATAATTATTATTATATATTAAATATTTAATATTTTTGTTATAAGGATATTCTTAATATAAGCTACGTATAGCTTCTGAATATCCTTCTGTATATTAATTAAATATTCAGTAAATAATTAATAAACTAATATATATATTAAGTGTATATCTTAATATTATATTCTTCGATATATCTGAATAAATAAACGCAAACTATTAAATATATAAGCAATTGTTATATTTCCAAGAGCTATATTAATTCTAACTTAACTTAATTCAAAGGACGTTTGTTAAGTGATAATAGGTATTACAATAGATAACAATTTAGTCTATATTTATAGTTTCGGGGAAATAAATACTATATACATATATATATATATATACATATATACATATATATATATATATATATATATATATATATATATATATATATATACTAGTGATGTAAATTATGCTCAAATCTAAAGCATGATGAAGTATCAGTCTCAGTTACCTAAAGTCTCAATTCGGCTCGGGCTCGTTTTGTTAGAGTCTCGGCTAGGCTCAGGCTCGTTTGGCTAGAGTGGCTCGTTTTTTTTCCGAAAATGAAAGTCTCGGGTCGGCATTAAAATCCAAAATTCTCGGCTCGGCATCAAAAGCTCGGTATCATTTACATCACTAGTATATACTTTGCACACATATGATGATAATATATTTATAAATATAGTTATTATAATATATATATATTATATTATATTTATATTATATATTATATAGGTATACCTATAGGTAAAGTAATAATCAAATACTAAAGTAGGTATACCTATATATATATACACCTACTTTCGTATTTGAATTTGAGTATTTGATTATTTATTAAATTTGATATTTAAATGGATTCAAAAATGGTTGATGTTATATTTACATTTACAAATTTGATAAAAGTATAGGTTAATAATAGTTACATTGTTAACTTATAGTTTACAATGATAATAGAAGTAGGATTTACAATTGTATAGTAGTTATTATTTATAACATTTGAATTTTTTTCACTTTATTTTCGTATTCTTTTTATATAATATCTTATATATCCCTATCATCATATCGAAGTGTCATCAAGCCACCATTGTATATATATATATATATATATATATATATATATATATATATATAT
Source organism: Osedax fenrisi (assembly GCA_964019155.1). Classification (NCBI taxonomy): domain Eukaryota; kingdom Metazoa; phylum Annelida; class Polychaeta; order Sabellida; family Siboglinidae; genus Osedax; species Osedax fenrisi. Next base: position 32,784,770 of record OZ025240.1, on the reverse strand, counting down.
ATATAGTATTCCAATATTATATATAATCAATGATAAATATAAGTGTAATAATTAAATAACATTTTAAATGGATTATATCCTTTTATTGTATATCATACATTATGAATTTCTAATTTTATATTAGCTGAATAAAGTATGTTTCAATAAGTCACTGATGATACGTTTTGAATACAAGTCGGCGTTTATATTTGTTAAAATATACAATAAATAAATGTTATACGATAAATAAATCGTATACAATAAATAAATAATATACAATACATGCGTAGTATATCACTATGTGCCTGTGTCTTAATATATAATGGTTCGGTATATTGCATTATAATACTATAATAGTCGTAATATAATATTATAATTTGTTATAAAAATAAGTCTAAATAAATAACATGTGTATCATTTCATAAATAATAATCAACCAATGATAGTCAATAATATATCTTAAATATGTTAATGAGTAATCAATGAATATTATCGATAATATAAAAATGATAAAAAAGACTAGCCGTATAAGTATATATATATATTCATATTTATTAATAATAATATAATACTGATTATCAGTAAATTAAAATAATAAAATAAATAACATTAAGAGATCATTAATCGATTACAATGAATACATTACTTAAGTGAACCAAATAAAATAGTGGGATATTCCATCATTGTTATTGAACAATTGAACTACCGAGCAACTTTCACAGTTAGTAGTCGCCGTCAAGGAAAGTCGTCATGACATTCTTAGTCTTGGGTAGTACGCATGTGCAGCTTTTAGCCACCCTCATTGAGCCCCTGGTTCCTAGCAGCTTACCCTTATGCATCCTCACGTTATATAACACATTAACCTGGTAGAAAAGGAATCATTTAATCATATATAATTAATGATAAATATAATTATAATAGAAAAGTGGAAAAATATGCATAGGTGTACAATATTTATTATGTAAACTTTGTTAAGTAATACAATGTAATACTATATGACTACAAACTTTAGAATAAACTCTTTTGCACATGAGTAGCGATGACCTTCCGGTGACCGTCAGACAAGTACTACATCTACATCTGGCTTCCAAGATACGGGACGGGTATCTACCTCTGTCTACGTTTCTTACGTAATACCTATTGATCATCATCAATATCATATTATTACATATTTATTAATCTTATTGAATAAGTATAATCACGTGAGGTTTTGATTTCATATTAATATGTTATCGACTACTAGTTATCTGTATACTGACCATGGGCAAGTGGGGTGAGCCACCACATACGTGTGTTGCCTCTTTAGTTCTAGAAGATTCGCCGGACATTTAGTTAGCTCTTGGCGAAGGCTGTGTAGAGATGCGGATCTAGGAGAGTGTTCAGTGGTAGCTGTTCTAAACGTTAGTCGGTCTGTGTGCATTGTGTTGTTATGTAATACATGCAGGTTACCGTATGGTATGGTAATGGTAAGGTAATGGTATGGTAGTGGTTAATTTAGTATAACGCCATAGTCTAAATATGTATTTAGGGTTATATTGAAGACGCGCATTTAAATATATTAATATTATCGATAGGAATCTAATTTAGCAAATCTAAACTAAAAATAGAGTAAGATATTCACTTGAATATTATATATATATTTCCAATATTCGTATTTATAATTTAAAATTTAATATTCAAAATCCAATTGGATTAATATATAGGTATACCTATAACTGTAAAATTTATTTATAATTTAACAATATATTTATATTAATAAATAAATATATAGTATTAAATATGTATTAATGGTGATATTTAGTTAAATATAAAGATAATATTTAAATCATACCTGGTCCAAACAACTTTTCCGAATTTATTCTGAAACTTTCTAGTTGTGATATTTTCACAATCGCCACAGCAACAATGGTCATCTGGTGAATTTAGAGTTAATATTTAGTTAGTGTATGTATTAATAAATATAGGATGAATATATCTATTACCTATTAACAACCATACAATTCAATTATAATAATATTTTAATTATATACATTATAATACTGTATATTAACTAATTTTAATGATATATATATATAAAGTTAAATTTAAAATTAAAATATTATGATATATATTTATATACATTTATTTATATATATATATATATATATATATATATATATATATATATATATATATATATATATATATATATATATATTATTAGTAGTTGTATATAAAATTAATTAAATTAATAAAAAATAAAAGGTCGTAAAATGTATTAAAGTAGTTGTATATGAGTATACTTACAAGTAGATTGGTATTCATATCTAATGTGTATCAATATATGTATGTTATTAAATATTAATATCGTAATATTAGTGTATGATACTGACGATATAATTGTCTGGAATTGTAATTTAACCAGGGTATATATAGGTTTTACACGCATGACTGAATACACAATTTACATATTGCGTGCGTTAGTAAAAAATGAATAGTATGTATTTAGCTCAGAGTAGTAATATAATCAAGGGTATGTCACGAATATGTCGTTTTCATTGGTCGATAGTATACATGAATAGTATAAGGTTTTACATGAATGGAAAATTAAATATAATAAAGTATTTATGTATACGTATATTTATACATATATCCATGGAAATATTGAGTTTATCAGCTATTAATCTTATTAGTATGTATATTGATATTCGAATATATGTATATATATACATATATAAAAAACTTCCTGTGTGGCTCAGTGTCTAAGGCGTCAGACACACAAGCGGTATACTGTCCTATAGGACAGGGTTCGAGCCTCGTCCGGACCATTAATTAATTTTATAAAATGGGTCTTAATTTAGTATTTAGAATTGATCTTATATATATGTGTATACATAAATGATCGGCTCTCGTTAAAACCATGGATGCCTTAACATGAGAGCGGCTTCGAAGGGACATTATAGCCATATATATGGTTATAAGTGAAAACTTCATCTAAGTTCCTGGATGGGATGAAAGGACTCCACCAAATAAAAAATAACAATAACAATAACAATATATATATATATATATATATATGTATTTATATTATATAATATATACACTACTTTTATAAATAATATATCAATTAGTGTATGCCTGTAAGTATTATAATAAGCACCCATGTGTATTCCTAGTTAGCATCTAGATAAGTATTATAATACTATCAAATATAGTATTCATATATAAATTATAAATACAACTTTGTAAATTGTGAATGTATAGATTATATTTAACTATATTTTAATCCCTAATCCCTTTAACTATATTTTATCCCTAACCCATATTATTTGGTATATCTATAGACATTATTTTTATATGTTTTTTATTATTCTTTATTTTGAAAAAATAATTAAATATATTCAGAGTATTTCATAATTAATTAATATATTAATGTTCAGCTTAATAACTATCTTTATAAAATGTCTACCAAATTAGTATATTTTGCATTGTTTACCAAATTGTTATAATATTACTACATATATATATATATATATATATATATATATATATACGTATATTTACGTATAAACGTATATATACGTATATAGAAAATATTTTCCGAAGGAAAATCTTCGCAATGTATCGCAAAATCGATTATCTCAAAATTGTATATAGTATGTAACACATAATATACATACATACTATGTATATATATACGTAAACATACACATATATAATATATAGTATCGATATAGGTATTTATTATTTATTATTTATTACCTATATCGATAATATATAATATATAGGAAACACACATACATATATTTAACATAAGTTAATAATTATTATTATATACCTATATCGATACTCTATGTATACAATAAGTATATATATATATATGTTATATACACTGTTCATATATAAAATATAATTATGTAATATTAAATAATAACATTAAAACTTGAATGGAATTTTTAAAATGTGGATTCGAAAAAAAACTCAGTTGCATTAGTAATTGAGAATAATTTTCAATCTTGATTAATACATTTTTCATTGAATCAGATATGACGACCTCTGTTATCGAAATTCAGTGATACGTCAGTCTACTCTATAACTCTGACTGGTAGACTGATTGACATCTAGTCACTTTATGGCTGGAACATGTATACAGTGACTCACACAAGAGGAAGCCTGTATGTATTCTATAGATTTACATAAACAGTGACTAACGCTAGTATTACTCACCAGACAGCTAAGCTTTAGGCTACTTATCTTTCTAGTTCGCGCATATAGGTCGCGTTATACCAAGGACATGTCCTTGGTTATACTCGGGTATACCCAGCTAACCTCGTTATCGGGTTGTTTGAATACTGAGCTATATATATATATATATATATATATATATATATATATATATATATATGTATGATCTCTACTATTTATTATCTTTATAAATGATATATCCAATATTTGTAATAATGAAAAATTAAATAAATAGGAATTTACATTGAAAATTTATGAAAAAATGTAAATTACAGATATATGAAAGACAAATTTATTAGCATATGTAGTGTATATCAACCTTCTTAAAAAATATTTTAAAATATTTTTTTTAAATAATTAAATCGATCTGCGGAAATTTTAATTTAATTTTCAAATTTTGTCTAAATTAAAAAAAATATTTGCAATGGAATAATAAAAAAATAAAATATTTATATATGTCTATCATCATTATATGAATATAAAATTATAAGTATTGTTATAAAAATAGCATATATTTATTCAAAAAATGACTTTTATTGAGCATTTTAACAAAAAATTAATTTTGGGGTAAAATAGTCGTAACAAATTTTTTATCAGAAAATTAAATATTTTTTTTTATTATACCTCGTAAATATCAATTATAAGCTCACAACAAAGTTTGATCCTTAATTAAAATAATTTATCAAAAAAATAGTCGAATAAATTACATTAATTAAAAAATTAAAAAAAATTAAATTAATTTTAAATTTTTAAATAATTTTTTACTTTATTAATATTATAATATATTTATACACGTACTTGCCAAATATTTAATTTTTATGACAACGCGCACTTGCACAAATATATAAAATACATAAGAAAACATTTCTATTTATAGAAATTTACATTGTAAAATAAATGAAATATTTCTTCATTAAAGTACACTTCGCGTTTACCAATATTACATATTTTGTGATGAAACTTTCCAAATATGTTTATTATGACATGTATGACCTACTGTAACTGAGAGAGAAAAACTTTCAAAAACGGGCTCCCCTACTGTACACTATACAATGGATAGTGTACACTGTACATTATGTAAATTGTATACATTGTACACATTGTACACAATACCCTACGTACACTACATTTAGTTAACTCGAGTGAACTTGAAATATTTTCAATAGCGATTCAAATCGGCTACATATAGCTATCCATACATAGAAATCTATATAGGTAAACCACGCGACACATTACATATCTACTTCCGGTCTGAATCATGCTTTCATACCGACTTATGTATAACTGCGCTGATTATTGAATGGTAAGGATACCGGATTAAATTATGGCCACCAATTTATCCCACCCTTCGTACGATCGCATGGTTAAGAAGGGGAGTCGCGTTAGATGTTACATATACTATATATAATTCTACCGATATCGTGATAATACCCCCCTCATAGATAGTGGACCATTCCGTTGTCAGGACTACGTGATATGATCGTGTGCGACACACGCATATCGCAACAGCTGCCGTCACGCATGAATAACCATCGGCTATATAAAGAGGAATGAATCGTTCAAGCGAGTCTTTTCTTTCTCTACCAATCCAAATGTCACGCTATATTTTTAGATTTACATGTATAATATTATAATTGGCAGGTATTTATTCCTTATTTATTCCTTATTCGTCGATTTTTGTATAGGACGATATAGGAAATAGCTATTTTTGATTGTTTGAATATAATCAAAATATATATTAAACATATTATTAAATTAATTGTGTAATATGTTATTAAACAAATTTAGCATATCTTTTGTTATATTAATATTGTATTATTATAAAATGGTAACATTAACTTGATATAGGTGTTTTATTCGTGACCAGTTTTACAGATTTCAAAACTGCATCCGGACCCATAATATAGGTGTTAAATAGTACTCAATAATAAAATGCTAGTTATAAGTTATTTATATAATTATATATACAAAATGATCGGCTCTCATTAATACTTCGAATGGACATTATCAAGTCATTTGATTCGAAAACTTAACATGGACGGGACTCCACCAAAATAACATTAACAAATAATAAATACGATATAGGTAGATATAATATTAATAAAAAATATATATATATATATATATATTATATTTTAAATACATATTAATTTATATTAATTGAATACGTTTAGATTATGTATATTACTATATGATATGTATAAAACACATATTTATATTTATATTTAAAAAAATATTTGATGAAAAAATAAATTTATTTTTTAATATTGGTTAAAGAGATAAGTTTAATAGATAAGTTGTGTAAGTTTATGATATATCACTATATATGGTATTGTATTTATATATCGCGCTAAAAAAAAGTACCTATGAGAAATGTTTTCATAAATATATACAAATAACTCAACATATATAAAATAAAATATAGAATATACAAAATATATATTTTAAAATAAATAATTAAAAGTGGGGAGAAGATATATTTGTTAATACATAATATAATATGTATACATATGTGACTTATATATATATACTACCAGTGGAGGTAATTAACTAGTAATATATATATATATATATATATATATATATATACATATATTGATATTTATATTCTTATGTAGTTTGTTATACTATATTAATATAAATTCGACAAACATATATGTATATAAAGTATATATACTTGTAAATACCAAATGAAGAAGAAAAAGTTCATATTACTTTACTTATAAGCTTTTACTATTATTGTTAAGTATCAGTATGCGCAAAGAGGTCGCCGCGTATACATAGGAAATATATACATAGAATGTATTACAGTAGTACCAAGCCTATGTGAACATTATAATGTATACGTATGTATAAGTATACTCAATATCTGTATAACATATATATATTATGTGCTATAAGACATGCTTTGTTACTATATATTATATATATATATATAATATATTAAAATGATTAATAAATACACATATATATATACGAGGTATAGAAATAAATACTCGCTGATAATTGTTACTTTAATATAACTTAATTAATATATTGTAGTGTATAATAGGCAGACATTACAACTTATGATATATCTATAGAGAGAGTTAATGGTAGTATTACTTTTACATCTACCTGTATATGTTTTATAAGCAAGTAATAGGTGAAACTACCAATAGGAAACTACCTATGTTATGTAATCATACAATGCTTTTAATATAGTTATGCTAGATTATAAACTAATCTGTTAATGTTAAAACAAAGAGTGTATAATCTGCAATAATCATTACAAGGTTTATCTAAAGGGGGTATCCCAATATCAGTATTTCGGAAATAGTGTTCGGAAATGTTTGCTAGAAAGTGATTTTCTAGAAAGTTGTAGTGGGAAACTCCCTTTAAAGTTACTATATTTCCGGCAATTTGCCGGAAAGTAAGAGGGTATCCCACTAGAATTATAGTTAACTTTCTAGAAATTTACTTTCTAGCAAATATTTACGCACATTATTTACGGAAATACTGGTAGTGGGATAACCCCTTAATAGATACTATCTACAGTAAAGATACCATCTATTAAAACACATAGGTTGTGATATTATATACACATGTACATGGGCATTAGATGGAGTAGGTATATCACGTATTATCATTATATATAGGTCGTAGTATACTACAATCTGGAGTGAAGCTTGGTATTGCGTATGTAGGGTATACTATACCCTATACTATAACATACTATATTCGATATGGTAGATTATTACAACATGCGCAGCTTAATGACTGTTATACCGATAAATATAACACCACAACTCTTATTTATAATAGATCTATACATATATATACACTTCCTATTAGTTTATTGTTTATTTTTAATTATATTATATGTAATAATTATAATAGGCTATGTTAATAGGATGTTTAATTATCATAATTTCAATTATAACTTCTTATTTTTAAAATTGTATTTAAATATTTAAATACATACTTAATATTAATTGGGTATAGGGGAAAGTCTCCAATTACTAACCCCCTCCTAATACCGACCCATCTCGTATCTCAGTAACTATAGTTATATATATATATATTATATATAAGAGATATCAACAAATTCTATATAGATGAACTGTTAGTAATTTAATGATAATTATGTAAAAGTATTTAGTTTTAAGAAATATTTAATCCTATAATTGTTATTTGATAAAATGAAATATTCTATTTTTACTATTTAAATATTTGAATAACAACTTTTTTAAAATCACTGTAAATACTTTATTAGTTAAAAGAAAACTTAATTTTGTGCATAATATTGTAGATCAATAACATTTTTATAACTATTAATTTAATTTGAATAATACATAACCAATATATATTAATTATAGAAACCCATATGATTTTACTATTACCGACCCCTTAAATTACCCTAATACCGACCACATGTGATTTATAATATCCAATTAAAATAGATCCATATTTTACCTTAAAATATGTCGTAAGTTGTTTATGTATCATTGATATAGAATTAGGATTCATGATTCCCGTTGATTATATACATACTGATTAATAAATAAATATTAAATAATAATATACAATATTTTAATAAAATTACTATAAAGACATAAATTCAATAAAAAATAAATTGCGTGAATGTTATAATTAATTATATTTATGTATATCTACTATTTTTATTGTATATTATAATACTAAAATTATATGTACCACGATTATTTTAGGGGGTATTTAATAGGAGAAGGGGTCGGTATTAGGCACATGTATCCGATTACCGACCCCTTGTTTATTCTTGTCAATATAATTATATCAACAATTTAAAAGAGCCACATTATTCATTGCCATAATATTACCCTACTTACAACATTTCAAATAAATATATTTAATATTGAGTTATTATAAATAATCATTTAGGGGTCGGTAATCGGAGAATCTCCCTACTGTTTATTTTAATTATAGTTTTAGTTTAATTTAATATCATCATATATTATTATTATTATTATATGAAATGCTATAATTAGGCCTATGCGATATACTCCTTTAATCACACACACACACACACACACACACACACACACACACACACACACACACACACACATACACACACACACACACACACACACACACACACACACACACATATATATATATATATATATATATATATATATATATACACACACGTATCGTATACGATATTATTTATATATTACATTGTATGGTTTATTTCCATTGATTTTTATTAACCGAAACGGTGGTAACCTATATACAGGTGACATTATACTTCGGCCATTTTGATCCAGTGATAATATCTCGATATCTCGAGCCCGTACGACAATCCTAATTACCCGAATACATAACACGCGTCTATATGTCTGTACGTCTAGCCGTGTGTATCAGATGAATATGCTTAGGTAATTTAGTATTGCCTTATACACACATATAGACTATTATACACCTATAGACTATAGTCTAGATGTGTGTGTGTATATATATACAGGTACCTTACTGTATTGATACCTAATTTTCCATGGAAATTCACGCATATACGTTACGTAGCCATGCACATATACATATGCATGCACTTATATCTACGATCGTTTAGTGAGATTTGTAAAGTGTAGATTTCTATACATATTAGGTATTACGCAATCAGGTCCTATTGTAGTAAGCTCTATAATAATGATGTATGTTGTTGCGGTCATGTTCTTGCCTATAGGCTACTATGCTACATAGAATAATATGCCTAACTATAGTTACATATGTAGGCCTAACCCCGGCGATAGACCAGAAAAGGACCTCAACGGAACCTTAACTCTATGGCCTTTTGAGATTTAAAATAACTATACATTATAATTTATAACTTATATTTATTATTTCATACGAACTATTATATATCAATAAACAATATTTATTTATTATTATTTTATATATGTAGGAATTCCACATATGGAAATCATGTAGTAATGGAAGAATATCAAATATATATATGATTATAAACAATGGTTTTTTTTACTGTAAACCGCTATTTAATATTAATAATTACAATTAATATTTGATATTAAACGTGTCTATAGTTTTGATAGTATAGCTATATGTTTATTTTAAATACACGGTCGATAGTATAACGTGTAGGAAGTGTGTAAATGTGTAACCCTAACTATTGTTGACATTGATATACGAGTTGACCTATATATTTATTTAATTTGTATTATTATCGTCGTTATCTATTAATAGTAATTAATAGTAATAAGTATTACTATTTATTGCCTTATTACTATTTATGGATTTATTGTACATATTTGTATCACAATATTATCAATATAGAATATGAAAGAATATATAGAATATATAGTAAGTAGTGTAAAGTAACCGAATACGGACACTCTCTGTATTTCAGAAACCATTCATCATACAAAAAATTTGAATTGAATAAAATATTCAGAATTATATAAATAGTCTAAATAATTATATTTTATTTTTTAATTATTCAAAATAATGCTGATATATCAAATAAACTGATTTTTGTATTACGTTTTTAAATTTATAAAAAAAAATTCAACTTAAAACCTTTTCAAAAATATACAAATGTATCGATATAACACATAACAATATATTATTAAAAACTAATGCATTATAAACATTATATACATAATTTATATATTTGTTCATATCAAATATGATTTCAATCAAATATTCATCAAGTTATAAGCATATATCTAGAGGTCATATTAGTTCCTAATATGGACACTCTAGATGTCTTAATACGAACACCTTATAACCAATCATCGCGCAGCGTATAAACTATTCTGATTTTAATAAAAATCGTGTTTCGTATAATATTAATACCACAAATCGCTATATCTAAACATATTATTATTTAAATACTTTACTTGTAATTATTAATCATTAATTAATATAAAATAAAAATTAATAGATTTATTACTAATTAAATTATATTATATTATTCATAAAATTAATTATAAATAGTGTCATTTTAATTTATCTGATTGGTTCATCAATACTATATAGTTTATCCTAGTTGTATATAGGGTGTCCGTATTAAAACATAGGGTGTTCGTATTCTAACATGAGTACCGATTATTTAAACCCCCGTTATCTTTGAAAAAGATTAATTAAAATGTTAAAATCACAATAATAGTACTATCTATAAACCTATCTATAATCATATGATAAACCTATAAATATAGTGTAATTTTTGAATACAAATATTGAGTAATAAAATGTTGACCATTTATTGATAAAGTGTATTTATTATATTAATTTTCCCTAATAAAGATTCGTATATGTAGAAAAAGTAGAATACGTAGAAGAAAATAACGAATTAGAATTAGTAGGTAAATTATAATTACCTATTAATGATTATATTATCTACAAATCAAGATTATTTCGTTGGTGATATGTCATATTAGCCTTCTATGCGCTTCACTTTCTAGTGCATTATTTACTTCTTTTAATTTTATAAACTCGTCGAGTTTCGCAGCCATATACCTATAGGAGAACATGAAAGAATGATAGTTTAACTTTAAGTTTTTAATCTCTCTATGTTTACTCTTTTTATTATAATCTCGTTAGTATAGCTGTAGCCAATTAAATTGTATCTCTATATTACTATTTCCTTTAACTGTTAGTGTTGCGACAAAAACTTAAAACTTTCTACTTTTAATAGAGATTATCCATACATATTAATATGGACCTGCATAGTTGAGATGTATCCTACTTCCATACGTTGATTGAAGTAAGCTTATCGAGTCTTGTAGTTTTGCATTAAACCTTCATACAGTCTATATCGTTATCAAATCGTAGATTTCTAAATGTTAGATTTCATATGGAAATCTTTGATATATGACTTATCACTGTATACCTACGTTATCAGTGATTCTGCATTATTGCCTCTAAACATATATAGTATACTAGTAAGTATACTCGAGAAGAACAAAAACTTGCCTTACTCCAATTTTTGTTGAAAATCTAATTACAATTTCATTATTTAGTAGGTTTACCTACATTCTAAAATACTTTACTCAAAACTAAAATATATCGGGATAAACCACATAACAATAATATCATTAATACCGCGGTCATACTTAACCAAAAGAACATTCACTATAGGATTCAATAAAACAAACAACACCTATAACTGTACTGCAATATGAGCTACTTGTATTGGGCCTTAAACTTGTCAATATATACACATCCGATATTAATTCCATATTAAATACATACAATATTAACACAATTTCGATGATATCCAATTATATACATTACCTGATTACCTATCCCGTAGCGTTGAGCCGTAGGGGCGCTGATGAATCTCTCATAATTGTCCTCAATTTTTCTCGATCTGTTGCTACTCTCATGGCGTCACATATATTTAGACTTCATCGATAGTGATTTTATTGCGAGGTAAAAATGAGTTTATTAACATAACTCCAAGGAATAACATAAGATTGTGGAAGGTGTATTTGTTATCATAAATATAAAGAATAATTATATACAAAATAACTTAATGAGATTTTTTTTATATTATAATATATATACTGTATACATGATAATTCATAAATAATAAATAATGAAATTCATTATACTGTTTCTTATATCATATCTACATTTAAATGTTCTCATAAATATAAACTAATAAATTGTAATATTTTCTTTTTTGTTATCAAAATTTCATTACAGTGTAATGTTTATCTATGACTCGTACATTATGAAACAAATAAATTATTATGTATGATACCATTAACTTTTAAATTCAATAAATGTATTATTATCATTTTATATAAGGTTAAGTTAACTATGAAAATATATAGTTAATAATTATTACTACAGGTAATAAAGTTTTCTATTTATTTCAAGTTGTAAACAAATATTAAACATATTTCAATTCTCTTATTATTCATAAATATATATATATTGTTATTGTTATTTAATAGTAACAAAAAAAGTGTTTATTCTTAAGTAATATTATTCTTAATTATTTCAATAACGGATTCATTGCCGTTAGAAAATATTTCAACTTTATACTTTCGATTGTAAATTTGCTTAAAAATTAATTAATAATTTAATAACATTATTTATATATTATATATTTGCAAGGAAATTATTATATTATATTATATATCTAACTATATTATTTAAAACTTTCCATGGTTTTTTAAATAGAAATTACTAATAAAACTAGTATAAAAATCATCTAAATGAATTGTTCATAAACTATGATGTAATGATATAGCAGTTAACTTTAAAGTAGATAACCTAATCAACAACTATTACAGTGATTTCTTTCTCCTTCAATAATATAACATTTTTTAAATGTAATAACAGTTAAATATTAATTATTAAAATTAAAATAAATTTATTAAATAAGTAAACGATTAATATTTTATTCAATAATTTTGCATTCTTCAATATGATTATTAGATGGATAGTACACTTTAAACGAGAAGTCATTCATTGGTAGACAACCCTGTTGAATAGAAATATATTTTATTATAATGATATAATTATATTATATTATATATCATTATAATAACTTATTAGTATAAGATTTTAAATCATATATCGGTTAAAAATCTCATTTTAATACAAAATATATTAAATATTATTAATGCAAATAAAATGATTTAATAATATAAATTATAATATTTGTTACATTTAAAGAAATTTAAATTAACATTAAATATAATAATACATATTTTTCTAGTTATCATATAAGATTTATATCTAGGCACACATTAAATTAATCATATTGATCAATATATTAACTTATAATAGTAATCAAAATATATATTAATATATAGTAGTGAAAATATGGTAACCGTAACAAAATAAGAGAAAATAACGGGAAAAATAAAAGAAAAAAAATAACAGTACAAATAAAAATGTAAGTCAATCAATAATAATAATAACTAGAACTAACCGGATTGACGACGAGACACTGACAATGCGTACGAGAGTAGTGGTTATAGCTGTCCGCGGCTACGATGAGATCTGGTAACGGGTACACGCGCATACTGGAGTCGTGTTGCCAGTAGATAGGGCGCACGTGTAACGGCAACGGGGCAAGGTGACCTTGCGATACTATCGTCTTCGTAAACTACAATGGGAATGCTAAGCTATAATGTCTGCTCGCTTGCATCCGATAACTTATATATGCGAGTATCGTTTATTGAATATTTATAGCGTAATACAATTTATCACTAATTTATATTATTAACGATATGTTTGGGGCTATAAATGTATGATTATACTATCTATATATTGAATTTAGTATATATATATATATATATATATATATATGTTTTATTTGATAAGCATGCGTACATGCATATTATCCTATAGGACATGCACGCGTACACATACACGCGTGCAAACATGTAGCGAGACGAGCGTAAGAATGCGCTTACAAGTATAGGCACATATAAGCGCGTAGGTAAACATGCCCGCGTATACGCTACACATATAAACGTGTAGTGGAATATCCTGATCGTCGGGGAATCGGACGCAGTTACGGCACAGCTTCTGTACGATGTCGTCTCTCATGATCACGATCTCGCGGCTGTAGTACTGGATACGACACGGATTAGACGTGAAGGTCGCGTTAGGTATGACCTTCAGGAACGGGCCGGTTATAGAGGCGGGTAGCGGTGGTCTGGGCGTAGAGAGAGAGCGGGTGTTAATGTGCACGTGTATCACCGTTGTGTGGTGCTAACGTACGTGATAATTTAATAGTGAAATATAATAATAATAATACTATGAATATAGGCATATATTCAGTGGCACCGACATTTATAATAAGATCTGTATACTTGACATAATTGAGGATCATATTATATAAAATGAATGCGATACTTGTGATATACTTGTAATGGTATATACTTATTGACATTATTGACATTATTATTATTAACCTAGGAAATATTTGTCCCAAGCCTGGATCATTTGGTCCAGGTATAAAAATAAATTTGGATTTTTCTGCCATTTCTGGGAATTCTTTAATTAAATTTGCTAAACTCAAAAAATATTCTGTAAAATATATATAAGTTATATAAGTTTAATAATATTATAAGTACAATTTAAAAAATATATTAGTTGATTCTATATTTAGAAATTAATAGTAATTTTATTTTCGTAAACTATTTTGGGGTAATTATATTATTATATATGAATTATTATTCTATTAATTATTCTATTAATTATTATATATTTTATATATTATCAAATTTACTATAGAAATATATATAAATATATATATATATATATATATAATTATAAATTAAATATAACAAACATTGTATATAAATGTAGAATCTAAATTTTAGAATATTGTTAGTAACTATGAATATAAAACATTATTGTTTTAATATTCGTTTAGGAAATATTTGTCGGATAATATTTAAAGATATTTTAACATAATTACGAAGCAAGATGACATTTTGTTATTTATATTTTAAATAGTTTACAAATTGATTGATACACGAAGGTAAATGTTAGTGCATCTGTTCTCGTGCACGTGTTTTCCTCGCCACTGTCGTAAAGTGTCTCATACAATAGAATTATAATTCACATATAATTAGAATATTTTTCAATTGCAGCAGAAAAAATACAACTTTTAAGATGGAGTGCGCTATTTCACTCGATTATCTACATGTGTATTACGTATACGTATATACATATGGATACGCAAGTAGACGGCGCTTTAATCATTATATTATATTAATGTAAGAGATGTCAATGTAAAATATTTATATAATGCTAAAACGTAACCCTTTAATTGTATTAAACTTCTGTGGCCGGAATTATTTGAAAGGAAATTTCCACAAAAGATGAAACAAACCGGTTTGATCTCAGAATAACCAATGAATAAAACTCGCAATTTCTCCATTACCTAAATATACATGTGTTATAATGACATATTTAATTATATTTTACTAAGTTTTATCAATATTGAAATATCAATAATTAATATATAATGCATAATTATATATTTAATATATATATATAATAAATATAGACCGTTCTCACACATATATGATAATGCTAGGGTTTGCAAATTAATTCTGACATAGTTTCTCGAAGTATTACTAGTTAACTATGAACTATATAACTACAGTCATTCGTAACATAATATCTGGGTAGATTATTTAGCGCGTGAATGTCGGTATGTACCCAGTGTAGGTATATACCCAGCCTTTCACACGTAGCATTGGGTACGTTGGTTCATATTTATTACTCAGACTGGGTATATGTAAATAGGATCTATTTAATAGATATACATACGGTACACATATACAAATATATGTACCCGCATGTTATGGATGTGAAAAAGGACGTAGATTAAAATTCTATAATATTAATTTATTAAAATATATATATATATATATATATAATTTGTGGGGAATACTTCTAAATATATAATGAACATGTGTAAACTTTGACTTGATCGAGCCACACGTCCGACAGGAACACAAGCATGTCGTCTTCCCCCATGGTTTGTTTCTCCAATCTTTTTCTGGTGATTGCATCAGCACCTCCAAAATAATTCAGCGATTCAAAGAATTTTCTGTAATATTATAATAACATTTTCAAATGTATAACTTCAAATTATATTTCAATCATTATTAAGTTAAAATTTTAAAATATTTGTACAATATAATATATATATATATATATATATATATATATATATATATATATGATGATGATGATGATGATATTGAGTTTATTAGCACTAAAATATATATATATAAAATATAAAATATATATATATATATATATATATATATATATAAAAACTGCCTGTGTGGCTCAGTGGCTAAGGCGTCAGACACACAAGCAGTAGGACACAGGTTCGACCCTCGTCAGGACCATTAATTAATTTTATAAAATGGGTCTTAAAATATTATTTAGAAGTGATCTTATATAATTGTGTATAAATAAATGATCGGCTCTCGTTAAAACCATGGATGCCTTAACATGAGAGCGGCTTCGAAGGGACATTAGAGCCATATATGGTTATAAGTGAAAACTTCATCTAAGTTCCTGGATGGGATGAAAGGACTCCACCAAATAAAAATAACAATAACAATATATGTTTATATATACGAATTAATATAATATATAATAAATGTATTATAAAATAGAACATCCTGCTAAATGGTTAAAACCATAATATAAATAAAATTAT
Organism: Osedax fenrisi; assembly: GCA_964019155.1. Classification (NCBI taxonomy): domain Eukaryota; kingdom Metazoa; phylum Annelida; class Polychaeta; order Sabellida; family Siboglinidae; genus Osedax; species Osedax fenrisi. Next base: position 32,767,369 of record OZ025240.1, on the reverse strand, counting down.
AATATATATATTTAATTATATAACATATTATAGTACATCACGTATTACATATTTAAATATTACTATTAATATTAATGTAATGCTTAAATATGTATACTTTAATAGTGAATAAGTAATGTAATTGATTATAAATCATATTTATACGTAATGTTAGTATTATCATTATATGTTAATGAGTTATTAATATTATTATTTAATAATATCTATTATATTTTGTATTACACTTCTACAATAAATGTAAATAATGATATATTAGCATAAGCTATATAGCATGGTTATATAATATAGGAGTGATTATTTTGAATATATAAAGTAACAAATTGTATTTAAAGTTGGAAAAAGTGTCATATTTAAATATGACAATCATTTCACTGATAACTTATATAATAATGAATAACTAAATATAAAAATTAATTATCCACATATCAATGTTATTATATAGATTTATAATAGATGCAAACTAGTCTAAATATACAACACCTGGATACTGCGGAAGTTTCCGGAGGTGCGAATCCAAACGCATTAATCTGAAAAACGCTATCTTCGTAGCAGCCTTCCGCCAGCACAAAACAGTTCTCCGAAAGTAAACCGGCATGGAAATTGTGATGATCTTTATTAAGGAATACTAATAACAATTATACTAATACTGAGTTATATACCGAAGTTGCTATATATATATAGCTATAACTATATTTATTCAAAACTAAGACATTTGCTTATGGACAAAAATAATTATATATGGTATAATGAATACACCGAATACACATTAATGAGGTCATCAAAGATAGTAAAAGGATATTGTTGTTGATAAATCGAGGGGGACGACTCCTGTTGGATCTTCTAAATACCATTTTCCCTAAAAGTAATTAATGATGATACTGTTATGTAATTTCTCATGTTGTTGTTTATTAATGTAATAATAGTTAATAGTTTAGTTCTCATATATCAATTGTTTTATTATATATATATATATTTTTTTTTTTTTCGGACAATGGTTAGTTAATAACCAGAGCCAATTATCCCATTTATTAGCGAAAACATATTAATAAAAATATGACGAAGTAGGCAAGGGAGAGGCCAGGTAATTAAGGATATTACAATAATCCATTGCAGCAGTATTTGCGATAAATATTTAGACTGCCTGTCATGACACGAATACTGAGTAGCGTAATATCATGCTTCCTCAGGCCTAACGAATATAGGTCTTTAGACGTTAGGGATGAGGGTATACCACGCCAGTTCCAACAAGAGGCACTTAGTTTAGCCTGCTTTGCACCAGTAAGTTGTTTTGCGTAGGAGAGTATTTCAGGTTTGTTATAGTAGTCAGTTTTGTGTCGGTAATTAGTATCGGTATCTATTGTATCAGTTGAGATTTGCGTATCTATAATATAAACAATGTCATTTCGGTAAGCCAGTAAGTCAGGTTTGCGTAAGCCAAGTTGTGTTCGTATGTGTGGTTCCAGTATAGTTGTAAATTTGTACTTATTAAGTAGAGTGATTAAAAGAGCGTTAACATAATTATGCCTGTGAATAATGTTATTATAATTAAATCTACAGGTCTGCATAATATGATTTAGGCAGTCATATTTATAATTACACCCTCGCCTTAAACAGTTTGTATTTAAACTTGGAAACATACGTTTACATCTGTAATGTGTATATAGTAGACCGTGCTTTAGCTTTACCATATCTACAAAATCGTGACCAGAAAACATCTTTATAGGAGAAGTTATCCAATTATTAATAAAATGACTATGCGTGCCTAATTCTAAACCCTTGCCATCGACAGAATTAAATAAATATATTGAATGATATTTATTTATGGAGGTGTTATCAATAAACGTGTATTCATCGTATACTCGAGGTGTAGACCATTTTAGAATAACACTATCGGGAAGAGTTTGAATAATAGTGTCATCATTCCTTCTAATGGATGAAATCCTTTTTAGCCGCAGCACCGGTATTGCCAGAAAAAGACGAGTGATAGCTATCCCACCGATACTACTAGGTGCGTAGAATACACCAAGTGAAGTATCTGAAGGTAGTCGAAGCCAACGTCTGACGAACGCCCGAATACTTCTATCCATCGTTTTTAATGAATTTAAATAGACGTTAGAGAAAGTCAAGGTATGAAGCATACTTGGAATTAGATGATTTTTGAGCATAAACAATTTTTGTTGGGGTTTTAGAGTAGATTTAGATATTGCCAAGAGTTTCGATGTGAGGTCATCATTAATTGAATTATTTTTATTATCCAAAGCGCCTAAGTTGATGCCAAGATATCTATAAGTTTCTTCTATATTTAGCGCTTTAATTGTAGAATTATCAATAGATATAAAACTATATGGGTTACATATCCATTGTTTTTTATTTGGGTTAATAATTATATTCAATGTAGTGCATTTTGATTTGCTAACGTTTAACCCACATTGAGCTAGTCTAAATAAAACATGATCAACTTGATATTGCATCATTACATCATCTTTCGCAAATAAAACCAGATCATCTGCAAATGCCATATGGCTTATTGTACTATTTCCTTGTAAATTAATACTACCTGGCATATTATCAGTTACATAATCTATAATGGAGTTAAAAAGAGCGGGAGACATTGGGTCACCTTGTTTTACTCCACGATCCATATAATATAATGTAGTTATTGTTTTAAAATAATTTACCATTTAATTATGTATTTTACAAGGTTTAAATAATACATGCTCTTAATAATCATTATAATATTAAAACTGTAAATAATATATAAAAAATAAATATTAAATAATAACGAAGAAATATATATTTTTAGTTCCAAGGAAATGTTAGGAATATATTATAGTTATATTTCATGAACACTATATTATATATGAATTCTAATATAATTAGATTCATAATTACAAATATTAATATTTAAAGCCATCTAATACTCTGCATTATTTTCTGGCATGTAGTTTACCTCGTATATAATACGGGAGTGAGAATATAGTCATTACGAACCTAGTCATTAAGGGATAGTCATTAAGGACATATCCTTTGAGGGCATATTCACTAAGGACATAGCTATTGAGTAAAGTATAAGATAAGAACCTCTTTAAGTTGCGTCAACATTCCCAAGACGATGACGTCTCCTATTCTGGCACTGCTTCCTAGGAGAAACTCAATCTGACGTAGCTACAATGAGTGAATAGTGGTTATTATAGTGGTTATTATAGTGGCTATTACAGTGGTTATTATAGAGGTTATTATAGTGGTTATTATAGTGGTTATTATAGTGGTTATTATAGTGGTTATTATAGTGGTTATTATAGTAGTTATTATAGTGGTTATTATAGTGGTTATTATAGTGGTTATTATAGTGGTTATTATAGTGGTTATTATAGTGGTTATTATAGTAGTTATTATAGTGGTTATTATAGTGGTTATTATAGTGGTTATTATAGTGGTTATTATAGTGGTTATTATAGTGGTTATTATAGTAGTTATTATAGTGGTTATTATAGTGGTTATTACAGTGGTTATTATAGTGGTTATTATAGTGGTTATTATAGTGGTTATTATAGTGGTTATTATAGTGGTTATTATAGTGGTTATTATAGTGGTTATTATAGTGGTTATTATAGTGGTTATTATAGTGGTTATTATAGTAGTTATTATAGTGGTTATTATAGTGGTTATTATAGTGGTTATTATAGTGGTTATTATAGTGGTTATTATAGTGGTTATTATAGTGGTTATTATAGTGGTTATTATAGTGGTTATTATAGTAGTTATTATAGTGGTTATTATAGTGGTTATTACAGTGGTTATTATAGTGGTTATTATAGTGGTTATTATAGTGGTTATTATAGTGGTTATTATAGTGGTTATTATAGTAGTTATTATAGTGGTTATTATAGTGGTTATTATAGTGGTTATTATAGTGGTTATTATAGTGGTTATTATAGTGGTTATTATAGTGGTTATTATAGTGGTTATTATAGTGGTTATTATAGTGGTTATTATAGTGGTTATTATAGTAGTTATTATAGAGGTTATTATTTACAAAAAAAGATATATTAAATATTAATATACAATATTAATAAAACTCTAGATTTAGTGTAACGTTACTTTAAATTTAGCCCCAGCATTTCTTACGCCCAATATTGTCGGAGTAAACAAATCATGGCGCTTGGTTCTCTGTGTAATAGGTATTCTATTAATAGGAATTCAATGTATGTTCAATGTTCAAGATTATTAATGATTATAATGATTCAGATGTAATTTGATTAATAATTTAGATAGTAAACTTATTACAAAAAATAGTAACTTATATAAAAAAACTAAGGATAAAGTAATAAAATAAATAAAATATAATAATTCATATAATTAAATAATAATATAAACCTGATTTAATAATTATAATATAATATATATATGATCAGAAAAATGTAATAAGCAAATATAAATTATATTTATAATAATATCATAGATTTTATTATTAAAGATATCGAGATTCACTTTATATAAAATAATATATAAATTAAATAAATAAACTCCATTATTACCTGTAATAATATCTCATATCTCTCAATGAATAATTCACTTTTGGCTGTAGCATCAGAGTGTAAGAAATCTTTGTCATCACCCAATTCATTCTTTCTAGTAAATACAATAAATACTTTATAAATAACTTTATAGTCATCAAATGATATCAATAGTTTCAAATATTAAAAGTTAAAATAATATTATTAGATTATTTATAATATATGTAATCGACAAATAGGAAAGGAATTTAAAATGTTAGTTATTTAACTAATAGAATATTGAATAATAAATTAAATGTTTAATGATAAATGCATAATTATAATGTTATAGTAACACTTTAATTTTAGTTATAGCATAACTTAATTAAATATAGAATTAATTAACCTTTTAACGTTTTTTAAAATAATTATATAATAATTGTATAACATAATCGAAGATCAATGAGAGAGAGAGAGAGAGAGAGAGAGAGAGAGAGAGATAGAGAGAGTGAGAGAGAGAGTTATATATTTAATTAAGATTACAAATATACAGTAAAGAATAACTAACAAAACGAATTTACTTTTGAGATTTGAGTAGGTGATGTGAGGGACTTGAAATGCATCTATCACATATAACATCAGATCACTGGTAATCGTGTTTATACAATGTTATCTAATATTATGTAATATATAATATGTTTTTAATGAATAATGAATTATAAATATACAACATGTAATGTGTATTATTATCATTCAGTTATTTATTGGATGACTATTACAATTTAAGATTAATATATATGATTAATAATTATATATATATATATATATAATATATTATATATATATAATATATTATATAATATATTTATATACATATATTTCTACAAAATTATTAAAACTAATAGAATGATTAAATATGTTAATACTATTACTTAACTGCTCTATTACATAAGCAGATCACTTGCAATAAACCTCTGAATATCATCTTCACTATTTAACTTCTCTATGACATTTTCTATATCTTTAAGTTCGACATGATTGGAGTTCACTAGATATGGGTGCATTGGGTATGATGATATATGTATTGTAAATGTACAGTGATGAAAATTTGTATTGCATTACCTAGCCTATGTCAATAGATATTAGATTATCTTATATTATTATTGTTAATGTAATTATAATTGTTTCATTAAAAAAAATTACATATTTACAAATATTTTGCGAAGCAAAGATATATCTTATAAGTGATATATATCTATTTACGAAAATAAATTTGATTGCTGATTAGATTGAAATATAGGTGGCAATACTATCGTTTTAAATAATTTTAAAAGCTTTCTCTCAATTGCCTAGTATTTGTAAGCATATTACAAAATATATATAATTTCATATTAAAAATCGATCTATTTATTTATCATGTTTCTCGTATATGGCTGTATATTTTAATAAAAGTAGATCTTATTATAAAATAATGTTATATTCTTAAAACAAATACTATATATTAAATTGATATTTTATTACAAAATGAAAATAACTTTTCATTTATAATAGTGATATATTTTTAAAATTTATATGTAAACCAATATAATCTAAAAATATAATTAGAAATAAATAGTTTGTATACATATAGAGCAATTTTTCATTAATTTAAAAAATTAATATCTTAATTATTAGAGTGATATATCTTTGCTTCGCAAAATACTTTATATTGATATGAATAGATAATTATCTATTAAAATAGATTCATTGATACATTCAAATATATATATATATATATGTATATATTTAATTATTTTTAATAGTAGAGATTCGATTAAATTAACCTTCTGTAGAAATGTATTTTGTAATTTGTATTAATTACGATTAGAAATAGAATTAATTAGTAATTAGTAAATGGTTAATTAACACTTATGGTTAGTGCTTTCACTATGTATTAATACATACGGTTATCCTTCAATAGAAAATCAATAATTCTTTGAATATTCTCCTCCCTTTCAGTGCCATCAAAGTGTTCAATTCCAGATATCAAATATTTCGTAGCCTCACTAAATATGTATTACTATTATTATTATATAGCATTATATATTTACATTATCTTATTATGTCATTTATATAATATATATAATAATAATAAATTATTATTATAATTATTATTAATAATAATAATAATATAAGATTCAGTTGATGACCGAGATCAAAAACCCAGGTATGGTATAGAAGTTCTATTGAACTTATCGAGATACCAAACTGCTCTTGGTAATGAGAGAATTAATACAAAAACGAATAAATATAAAGAGTATAAATATTTTGCAATTCTATTTTGTTCATTTATGTTCTGTCTCATAAAAAATCAATACAATAAAATTAAATCTATCTCTCAATACCAAGAAAACATCATGTATATAACAATAAAATAATAATAAAATATAATACAAATATATAATAAAAAATTTAAAAATGTAAAAAGCTACTAAAATAATAAATAAGTTAAACTATAAAAAATCAAAGAAAACGAAAGACCAAAGTTAGGCTACAAAGATAACAAATATGTATACAATACGAACACTATAAAAGAGCTAAAAAGATTATATTATATTCTTAAAATGTCACTATTTGAATTTATGATTAATATTGTTGATATGGAGTTGAATCTTTCATTTCAGCTACAAAATTAGCCCAAACCTTAGTTAAACAGAAACTTTACATAATGTAACTGTGACGAATTGATGATTTTTATAAATTAACATATAATCATCATTTTATTTTCATACCTATGTATGATACTATATGCATTCAAACATCTTAAAATGTTTCCTATAATTTATAGCATTAGCCTTTACTAACTATCTCTCAAAATATGATTTATATATTTTGTCAGCCAGTTAAATCAGTAGCTAATAAGAGAGTGGTTTTCCCTCAATCTGTAATATATTACCAGATGAAAGAAACCTACTTAGTGATGAAAACAATACAAGATGTATTAGTATTTTTACATACAAATAATTATATGTATAAAAACAACTTAAAATTACTTTATTTAACTAGTTATTCTATACTACAATACTATACTTTATTCTATATTAGATTAAATATATTTTATAAATAAAATGGATTTTAATTTTCACATTTCAAAGAAGTACGATGTTATTAGTTATGTTAGTTCACCGTTGTTTATATTTCTATTTATTTGTATGAATTTAAAATGAGAATATTATTTAGGTAAATGAGATAGGTAAAAACATGTTTCTGATGACCGATAATTATCGTTTAGCATTAGAAATAATTTGTATAGGATTATACATTCATTATAATGAATGTATAATCCTATACAATTAATACTAATGCTAAACGATGATTTTTATGAGTGAGACTGAGACTGCATCGGTGTTTTTATTACATAGACTGCATAGATACTTTTATTAAATATACTGAGACTGCTATATGAGACTGATATATATATATATATATATATCTCTGATCTAATTAAAAAACGTAAAATATTACCTTCGTTTCATTACCAAATATCTAATTATCTCCCAGAATTTAGTAAAATATACCTAAATTTGAGCTTTTAAAAATTCCGGTCTCACCCTATGGAATTCCCTCCTACCATTCGTTATATTAGATCCCACAAAAGATTTATAAATCTTACTTCTTCTTTTCTCTCTACCTTTAATCATTAAATCATCCAACTCATTATTTTTTTCGTTTTATATTAAATGTACATCATTATTAAATTGTTATCATATTAATATTATTTTATTATTATATAACACTCCTCTATATCAATGCATTCTGTAGTATATAATACTCCACTATATCAATGCAGTCTGTAGTATATAACACTTATCTATATCACTTATTATTTTTGTCCGTTGTCATATTCAATGTATATTATTGTTAAATTATTATTGTATTATTATTATTTTCTTCCCGCACGAGCGAAGGGGACTACATGACCCTATTTTAGTGTCTAATAAACCAAATAGCATCATCATCATCATCATCATCATCATCATCATCATCATTATCAGTGTTCACTCTAGATTTCAGAGCAGATAAAATAATTATATTTTCAAATATTTTACTAGGGCAAATATGGAATCATATATACGCGTTATACGCCATTAATTTATGAATTCGATTATGATCAATTCTATATTAGAAGGTTGCTTTATACTAAGTCAAATTAAAGGATATAGTGAGTAGCTGTCTAAATTCATTCCTTAGAATTTGGCAATTATTTTGCTCATATTGTTTTATTAATAATATTAATTTAATAATAATTATGCCATAAAGTACTTTTGTTAAATATTATAATTATACAAAATATTGATTTATTGATAATATATGTGATTAATTTTTTTTTGATATTTTGATATTATCTCAGTTATTTAATATTACATTGTAAAATAGGCATTTTGAATACATATATTTAGCTAGATGATTTCGAAAATTTTAAATTACTGATATTAAAAAAATCATGTGATTTATATATATGCGGAAATACTAAATGAGATCATAATAATTATTGCAGATTCATTACCCAATATGTAAAGTTTTATACAAATTTCTGATTTGGGTAGTGAATTGTGTACTCAATATTAAAATAGATTATTTTAAATATAGTTCAAGCAGTTTATATCATATTTAATTTGTCTGGATTATTTAAATAGCTTGTTTATATAAAATAACAAATAGATATTGCAAAGGGGAAATACTATATATTTGCCATTATTTGAAAAATAATGAATTTAACCTACTATCGAAGATTTCTCTGAGGAAGGAGATAATATTAACGTGTAATTCGATTTTGTACACACAACATGTAGAGAGCTACCAACATAGTTTGTTTAATTTTTTATTTCGGACAATTGTGTCGTTTATAATGTAAATTCGTTTCAAAATATACACTTTTAAAATGTAAAATAAATGGTTTAAATTATAATTTATACCATTAAAACTAAGTGTACATTACTAGTATATAACAATAGAATATTTTGGTTTAAAATATACATATCTATGAAGTGAGTAAAATCAAACTTATATTACATTATTATGTAATTATATAGAACAATGAAAGCATTGTTGTGTTAAAACCACGTCAAACCTAAATCTATTTCAGTGATTCGATATGACTGCCAGCTGTGACAAGGAGTAAGTATTAATAACTTTGTGTATATATTAAGTGTTATATTTTTGCTTCATAAAATCTTCCACTGTTATGATGTAAGGTATTCTCCATAATTTTAATAATAGAATAAAAATAATACAATTAAAGGCTATTTGATAAATATTAATTGTAAATATGTCATTTATTAAAAAATAAATGTATGTTATTAGAGATATAACTCTTTGAATACGTGATATTACAATTATATTAATTATCTTATATTAACGGCAATTATCAACACACTTAGGGCACTTCCCGATGTGAGTAGCTGTGTAGCTCTAACATTAACACTACTGAATATATATATATATATAATATAAAATTGAATATAAAAAGAATTATTTGATATCAATGTATTAGAATTACAATTTGTAAATCATTTAATTGTAAACAAATAATAAGTAATCAAATCGAATACTTATTTTGCTATTTATTTACATCTCTAATTCAGAAAGCTACTTAAGTAGCTTTTGTAAGTAACAATTGTTACAGGTTTAAATTACCTCAGGGTATAAGCGTCCATCTAATATATCATTTATAATAAATGAATTTATAAATACATGGCAAAATTACCCAAATATGTAATACTATATTTTACTTAGTAAAATATATTTAAATTCCCTATAATAATTTTTTTTTGGTAGCTGCCCTCAAACCTAGAATGAACACTGATATATATATGTTATTAAGTATCTATAATATATGTAATACATATTATGTATATAATATATAGTATATATGCATCCTAAAATATATTTTGTAGAAATATCATGTTCAAGAATATGAATCACTTTTAGTTGCTATCTATATTTTATTGAAACATTGTATAAATATTTATATTTTGTATGCATGCCATAATCTAATATAACCCTATACTAGTTACTAGTAACTAGTTTATAAATATATATATATATATATATATATATATATATATATATATATATATGACTCTGATGCCACACTGTACACAACATTATAACTACATTATTAATTACTCAGTGATGGGCATGCTCGTCGATCACAATAATAGATCCATTGTAATAGACTCGATCTCGATCGTCAGCGATATCACTACTGTGATCATGATCGCAAAAGTATCGACTTCAGATAAAGGATCGTAATCGTTAGAATTTGGATCGACGGCAAACACTCACTATCGGAGATCACAATATTGATAGTTATAGTATATAACTTATAGATCATAAATAAATATATAGGAATAATAAAAATAGAAATAAAATTAATATTTATTATTTAGTATACATAATTATAATATAGTATACATAATTACAACATAGTATGTAATACATACTATAATACATACTATAATACATACTATGTATACATAATTACAACATAGTATGTATACATAATTACAACCTACACGTAGTTAAATAAATAAAACAAATTCATATATCACAATATTAATAGGCACTATTTGCTTTTAAAATAACTAAATATTCACAATTATTATCGTTTAATTTATTTCGCCTAGGATTATTGATATGCCCTGCAATACTAAACATCCTCTATATTGGTGTAGATGATGGTAATATTTCATTAAATTTAATAAGTAGTGTAATATATATTTTATATTATTATAATTATTTAATATATCAATATTAGTAGAATGGTTATATATATAGGTTATAGTGGATACGTACATAAACTATTTGGGCATACCAGTAAATACTACAATGCAGTTAGATATTTATTATTTTACATTTTACAAACTATAGTATATAGAAAATGTCACTAATGATCACTACAATTGTAAAAGTAGATTATTAAAAGTGAGCGTAATCGTCGATCATTCTATTTCAATAATTATTATAATTATTGAAATATAATGATCGTGATCGAGATGATCATATACTATTACTATAGTGATCTTGATCGTGATCGCAACAGTATACTATGAATACAGGATCGTGATCGTCAGAATTTTGATCGACGATAAATAGATCACGATCGTGATCGGAGATCATGAATAAAAGATATATGCCCATCACTGAATATATTGAAATATACATATTTAAATATAAAGTAAAATTATACTGTAGTTGTTATATAATTTAATATTAGTAATATTATGAATCAAATGAATATCATATATACATTTCAAACACACATTATACTATGTAGTATTAATATAGTATATAGGATTTAATTAATATATTATAAATCTATATTTGCCGCCCAAACTGTTTACTAAACAAATACTTAAATACTTAAATTATAATTAAATCATTAGAATATGTTAATAATTAATTTTGAAATGTATGTATGATATTAATCAATAATTAATATAATATAATAATTACCTCATTAAACATAAACCATTCATCTTGAATTGAGTAGTGATTTCTTTTCTAATTTTATTCATATTTTTAATTTATTTATTTAAAAAATATTTGTATTTAAAAATTTTATCATCGGAACAAGGATGATTAAATTAATTTACAAAATATAATAGGAGATAAATAAAATTCCAATAACAAGATATTATAAAAATAGCAATTTCATCATATGCGTATTTCTGTTATAATATTAGACTAAGAGAATAGATAAGTATACACTATACAAGTAAATGTTTTTTTTAATATGCTAGCAATCAATGTGAATGAATATTAATTAATTTACATTGATAATGGTAAATATAGAAGGACATTGTGTCCTTACTATTTAGATATTTTATGTCAATCAAATTATCTATAGTCAAGTGACAATTTATGACCCATCCTCTCAAAATAAAGTAATACTATATCATTTATCAAAAGTATACGAATACGATAGGTCATATATAATTATAAGTATGGCGAATCATGTAATGCATACATATGATACTACTACTGAAGTACAAGATAAACTATGCGACTTTATAATTAAAGTTGCTAATGAAGCAATTCAAAAAACCGGTAGTTTTTTTCTTGCAGTTTCAGGTTTTTAATACTAAATATATGTATATATATATATATATATATATATATATATATATATATAATATATAATATATATTATATATATAATATAATAAATTATATTATAAAAAAAAGTGACTATGCATAGATACATTTTATTTATAATAACAACATTTTTGAAAATATAAAGTTTATATATGGATGGTACGGACATAGTTGGCAAAAAACCTATTTTTTGGCTCCAGGTTTTTTGGTTTGTTCCTAGTTTTTATACGTTTTTTGCTAGTTTTTTTGGGTTTTTTCAAGGTTTATTTATGGTTTTTTCGTTGATGAAAATAATTATTTAATAAAATCATAATTATTGTATAATAATTATAATAATTATTATAATAATAATATAAACATTATATTTTGTAATATATGGTCATTTTAATATAGTATGTAAATACATAATATTTATATATAATAGAATAGCTATACATTTAATTTATATTTAATCAAAAAACCAAAAACTAATATTTAAAAAAAAACTAATCTTAATAATCAAGTTAATTTACTACTAACAAAAATGTTTTAAAGCTTATATCTAACACTCCCTATATATTATATATATAGTATATACAAAGATTTTCCGAAGGAAAGATATATACACTTACGCGAAATCGTGTAATTCGAATTTGTATACAAAATACCCTGGTGCCACCTATAGCGGGTTACTTTTAGGAACTATGCATTGTTTATAATGTAAATTCGTATTTAACTATACACTTTTAAAATGTTAAATAATATGCTTTAAATTAATATTTATATGATGAAAACTAAGTGTTCATTACTAATATATAACAAACAAATATGATATGTATGTTTTAAATGTTATAAGTATATATTTAGTGAGTAAAAGCTAATTTATATTGCATGTAATTTAATAGAGCAATGCAAACATTGTTGTATGCAAACAGAGCCGAACCTAAATCTATTTCAGTGATTTCGATACTACTGCTAGCAGCGGTTGGGGCTATAACTAAATTACGTTGCATGCATAGGGAGTGTTATATCTATGCTTCGCAAAATCTTTGGTATATATCTAACATAATATATAACATATATATGCAACATAATTAATAACTACTATCTGCCGCTACTAGCAATAGTATCAAATCACCTAAATAGTTTATATACTCAGTATAATACTGCGCTGTTTCCATACAACAATATGTATATTATTCAAAATCATAATTAACCCTATAAAGGTGGTGCTCTAGGTATTTTGTATACAAAATTGAATTACACAGATTTCTTGTAAGTTTTATATGATTTAAGAGAGCGTTTTTTGTAATATACCAACGTCCGATGGTATATTGGTATGTCTACGGAAAATACATTCATAATATATACCATCTTTACATTGTGTAAACTAATCTAAAACTTACGATAAAATCGCGTGATTCAATTTTATACATATAACTCGTATCTTTCCTTAGATAAATCTGTGCTACTTATATAAATAAACTACAAGTATAAACATAATACACTCTAATAATTAAAGTTTAAACATGAATTAAATTTAATACATTTAAATGTATATAATATATATGAGATTTAATTTATATTTAGACAAAAAACCTTCATAAAAAAAAACAAAGTAATCTTAATTAACTATTATTTATTTAATAAAATTGAAGTTTTAAATTGAATTATTAATTAAAGTGTATATAATTATTATAATAATAAAATAGAATATATCATATATTTAATATATGCTATTCAATTTATATTTTAGCAAAAAACCAAAACCAAAAAACCTGCAATTTGAAAAACCAAAAAACCAATGAAAAAACCTCACGATGCCAACTATGGGTACGGACGGTAGGCAACAATTAGATAACTATAAATAGCAAAGTTCACGCGTGGCCCGACATACGTGAACTTTGTTATTTATAGTTATTTAATATTTGCCTACAGTCCATATTCCCCATTATTATTATAATAAAATAAGTTAAACATTAAATGTTTAAACACCAACTGTTACATGATATCTGAAGGAAGTCCTCACATTTAAATGTGCTCATACAATCACATATATATATATATATATATATATATATATATATATATATATAATTATATAAGTATAACTATATATCATAATTATATAGAATATGATATTGATATTCGATATTTAATAAGAATATTTTTGTTCGTAATCAAATGTGCATACACGTGCTGACTTCAATTGAATATCATTAGAATAATTATAATGATTATTATAATGATATTCATGATTAATAATGATTATGATAATCATATTAATAACGTTAGTAGATTTATTCCTAGTTTAACACCAACTATGAGGAGATTTACATGTAAATATACAAATTAGATATAATTATAATCTATTTATCAATCATTGTATTATATATTATTGGTATACATAGAGCTAGAGAGAAAGCTAGAGCTCTATGTTGGTATGTAATACAAATGTATGAGCCGTATTTTAATTTTGAATGTAACAATTTATGTAACAATAAATATAAGATAGTTTGGTATCCAATATTTAGATAAATACACCATATGTAAGTATACTTAATATATATTTATCTGAAAGCAGGCCGCAGTTTGTTATTATAAGAATGTCAGAGTTGTACTTATATATGCACTACTATTATACGCATTATAAGATATTTTATAGTAACACAATATTTTATATGCTGACTTGGGGATATAATGCAGCTAAAAAAAAACAGCAAAATAAAACCAATCCAAAGAAATCACACAACCCCACAATAAAAATTAATCTCTGACATTCTAATATTAATAATAGGTGACCTACTTTCATATTCACATATATATATATATTAGCGTTGTCATTCGGACCCGGACTTCGGACTTTAGGTCATTGATACCGGACTGATACAGTATAATTTATGATATATCGGACTCGGACCGGACTTTAATATTTAACTCGGACTATTTCGGACTTTAAATATTAGATTCGGACTATTTCGGACTTTAAATATTAGATTCGTATTATTTCGGATTTGTATTATTGGATATCTAAAATACATTCCAATGTTTACCTTTGGGATTATATTTATACGCGCCATTTTCAACCAACATAGCGGTTCTGTATATGTATCCGCGATACTATTACTCAGCTTAGCGTCCCTTTGTGTGAATAGACGCCAATGTCAATCAAACTACCCCGTCCTTCGTATGTATCCGCGACACTTTTAATCCACATTGCATCATTTTAAAATTATTCGTGCAACCATCAACATCATTATTTTAAATTTTTGTATTCATTTTAAATATTGTATATAAATTTAAGAGATGATTCATATCGAAGAAGAAACTACACTGCCATTAAGTGCACAGTTTACATCACTATACTTACTTATGCTAATGTCAAACGATGCGGATACAATTATCAAACGATACTGATAGTGATACTTCTTTCAAACAATACTGAGACTTCTGGCAAATGATACTGATACTGATACTGATACTTCTGTGAAACGATACTGATACTGATACTGATACAGCTGTCAAACGATACTGATACGATACTGATACAGCTGTTGAATGATACTGATACGATACTGATACAGCTGTTGAATGATACTGATACGATACTGATACAGTTTCGAACGATACTGATACGATACTGATACAGCAGTTGAATGATACTGATACGATACTGAGACTTACTTTTTAGAAAATTTGACAACACTAATATATATATATGTGATACATACATAATAATCTAAATATTAACTAATAATTATAATTCATAAATATTAATAAAAGTACTAAAAATATAAATGTGATGGTAAAATTTGACTATTATTATAATAATTATAGAAAGTTAAGTAACAAAGAAATACATATAATGTTATATTTTTAATATAAACTCTAATTATAATTATTATTATATAACATTACTAATTTTATAATTAATATATATATTGCATATATGCAATTAAAACTTATAATATTAATTTTTTCAAATAAAGAGTGAAATATATATATTTTATCAACGTTATGATGATATTTAATATAAATTAATTTGTTTATGTATTCAGTTGTACGACATAAATTTAACTTTAGCTTAAGAACAGAAAAATGCGAATACCGTAGTTATAAGATATACTATTATAAATATGTTAATTAATATGCGCAGTTCTTTATTTATTAGATGTATATTATTTAAACCATAATAATATTAGTATACTAATTTATTACAATTTATGTAGTAATGTTATATTAAATGTTGCATCAATAATTTAGATATGAAAATATTATATTAAAGATCAATTTGTGAATATCAAAGTATTGTATTTATTGAAATTTAGTTCCTCTTTTTTTATATGTATGAATTTCAATAAATATATTTAATTGTAAGTTGATTTTAAGCAGTTAAATATAGTAATTTATAATATAATTATATATTAGAAATACAAAATTAAGTAGATTCAAAATTAAATATGAAATAGATTATTAATAATAATTATTATGAATAATATAGTACAATATTTATTATTTTTAGTTTTTTGAATACAAATTATTTAATACTATATAATCTATGTATGAATTTCAATAAATATATTTAATTGTAAGTTGATTTTAGGTAGTTAAATAAAGTACTTTATAATATAATTATATGTTAGAAATACAAAATTAAGTAGATTAAAAATTAAATATAAAATAGATTATTAATAATAATTAGTATGAATATTTATATATAGTACAATATTTATTATTTTTAGTTTTTTGAATGAAAATTATTTAATACTATATAATCTATATATTATTAAAAATCGTATATAAATATAGTTTGTGTAAAATTATTTATTCAAATATAAATACACATATATATATATACGTTCATGAAATAGTATAACAACATATGTAATCACTAGCTACGTCGTTCGCTCACAGGAGGTAGCCTGATGAACACATTCTGCAAGGGCCTCACCGAATACCACGCTAACCACGAGAAATACGACTTCAACGCGTGGGTGATCTTCTTAGCGGACGAACGTCACGTCGAACACTCTGACCAGCAGTCTACGTACGGCTACTACAAGAAACACTTCGTCAAGCACGTGAAACTGGAGAATTTCTTTGCCACCGATGTCGATGTCGACGGTTATAATCATCGCCGTTGTAACGCTATTAATCATATATCTATTTATAGTTATTTTTATTATTATATATAAATTAATTATTATAATATTATATATTCAGGTTTTTGTTAATATTTATTTATGTTATATATATTATTAATGATATATCTATATATATATAATTATTTTTATTTATTTATCACTTAATCATCATATTATATTTTCATGTTTCTGTTTAGTTGATATATCGGCGGAGACATACGATAATGTGTTATTGAAGTGGGCTCTTAAACTGAACAAACATGTCGATGATTATCCTCAATTTGACCTAGTTCTTTTAGGCATGGGACCAGATGGTCATACTTGCAGTCTCTTTCCAGGGCATAAACTCGTTAAAGTTAGTGTTACAATAATATAACAAAATATTCTATTTTTTTATAATAAAATTGTTACATAGCTAGTATATGTATTAGTATATTATTATTATCAAGCTAACTTTGCTTGTGCACTATATCCCTTAATGGTACAAGGAGATAACGTTATTATAACTCTGTATATTACATACATACAAGGATCAATCAATACTACTATCATTCATTGTTTAATTTCAATACTATAGTTTCAATTATTATTATATATAGTAGTATTAAGTTAATACTATTAACTATATTATATAAAGTATACCATGTCAACAATTTTCTTTCATTCTACGTCTTCATAAGTTTATTGAACTATTTACATTTAGCATAGTTTGTAGTCTTATAAACTTTTCTAGATTTATCAGTAAATTCTTTCAAAATTATATTTTTCATTTGGCCAGGAATATTTATTTAATGAATGATAAATGAAATAAATCTTTGATGTTTTTTTAAAATTCATTCATAATAATACAATTATGTTAATTTATATTACAATATAAAATTTTAATTCAAGTAAATAATTCCATCTTATGATATATAATTCTTTGATCTATTCCAATAAATTTCATATAAAATATCATAATTATATTTATTAAAGTAAATTGTTATTATCTTATATTTACATGGTATATTTATATAATATAAATAATCTATACTATTATTAATAATATTGATACAAATATTAAACTCTAGTATTTAAATTAATATATTTATAAAGAACAGTTTTTTTATATCAACCTTTAAAAAAACCTAATAACCCTGATTATTATTTATATAATTGATATTATTCATTCTAATTTTTCATATAATTGTATTAATATATATTAAAAAATTTCTTTTACTAGAAGAAATTGATATCAGTGATAATAGGTAGGACTTAAACCCACTTAGTTTTAAATATTTTGATAACCTACTCAAAATCATAATTTTGAAATTACATTACCCGAAACCACTCGAATATTTCTCAGATCTGTCCCATAACTAGTAGTAATTGATAGGAATAGTAACCCATTAACGTTAAACATTACACTAATATAGTAATTCATTCATGTATATTTAAAGGAGAGTAATAATGGACATTCAGTGCAATACATAAAAGATTCTCCTAAAGAGCCTCCACAAAGAGTGACTTTATCCATGCGGGCTGTGAATAATGCTCGTAAAGCTGCCTTCATGTGTTTAGGTGAAAGTAAAGCCGCCATGATTAAAGTAAGTACAGTAAATCCCTTATATATCGTTTAATTTATTCATAATTTTAACTAAATGAAGATATAATTTAGAATGAAATTAGTCTTATTATCTTATACTTTTGTTCTCTATATAAATAAGTACACCAGATAGTTATATATAATACTAAAATATTATGTATTTTCTCTTTTTTATAATATTAATACTAATCATTATTTTAGAGAATAACGATAGATAAGGACATGTCATTACCCTGTACAATGGTTGATCTTAAATTCAAGGGAGAAATTCATTGGTTTATAGACCAGCTCGCCGGATCATGCTTATGATACAAGGCATATATTTATTAATGGTGATAATTTATAATGAATAATAAAAATACGTAAACAATATATTGCTTATTAATTGTCTTTAAAGTTGGCTGCTCTCTTTTCAACGAAAGCTTTCATTCCTTCTTTTCTGTCATTCTATGAAAACATAGGCAATAGGTTGTTATTGAAGCTACAGGGTAATCGTAGGTAACTAACTGTCGCGAACGTAGAGTGGAATATACGTCTTTCAAAATGGATACCTTCGTTTAATGTAGTTTCCAATGCTGAGTGTGAAATTGATGATAATGTATTGTTAATTGTTAAATATTGCAAATATACATTGCTACATATACACTAACCTATATTTACTGATTCCTTTGCCATGGCAACTGTGAGCTTTGATAGATTAGCAATCTTCTCTGCAGTATTGATTGCTTCATCGACTAGATCTTCAACCGGGAATATTTTGCTGACTAAACCTAGATAATTATTAATATTTAAAAATATAATGATTATAATAAATAATTATTTATTAATACATATAAAATAAGAGTTAATAAATATATTAAAAAACAAAATATCATTAATTTATTATATAGTAATTTAATATGGAATACAAAGTTCAATTTGAATTGATTATATTATATATCATATACATTTAGTACTATTTTAAGTAATATAGAATAAAATTCTATATTTCCATAACATATTTAATCATAAGAATTTTTATTTGAGTACATAATACATACTTCTATAAAATATAATAAAGAATTTATTTAATGAAACAATTTAATTATTCTAAAAAGTTTAGATTTATGTTAAAAAAAGTTTATATACAATTTTCTAAATGTAATAATTTATTTATTTTTAAGGGTACAGAATACATTATTATACAAATATTTAGGGTTATAATAGTGATATGTTACATGTTGGTATTAAAGGAGTCAGTTAAAAACTTACAACTTCAGATAGATCACAAATATAAAGTGAAATTTATTATTTTACAACTGGTAGTACAAAATAATTTAATATTAGAATAATAAATAAATTAACAATATATTACAGATGAAAATATATATATAGAAAAATGTAATCAAATACTATATTTGTAAGTACAAAATGTAATTATATAAATAAACTATAGTTGTAAAGAAGTTAAAATAAAATGGTTTATTTCAATTGGATCATGATAAATTAAAAAATAAAGTTTACTAGATGACATACACCAGAAATTACATTAAATCACTAGTTATTTATTTATGATGGAAAAATGAATATACATTTATTATAAATATTAGTATTCTGGTATAAGTATATGTTAAAGTACTATATCATATATTATCATTAAGTATGATAATTGTTTACTAATTTTAATATACTCTAATCAATTATATTACACATTTATAATAACAGCTATTAGAATTGTAATCTGTGAATATATACTATTATATTATATAGAGTAAGCTTATTTTCATATATGTAACATAATATTATTAAAGAAACATGATATGAGTTTATTAAATTAGGGCTCGTTAAATAGATAATTGTGAGTTTAATATGCTGTTAGAATGAAGAATAGTGCCGTTCTAACCAGCTTTCTCTGCTTCTTGTGCGGTGATCTGGTTGCCCGTCAATACCATCTCCATTGCCTTCGACTTACCCACTAGTCTGGTCAACCGCTGAGTGCCTCCTGCTCCTGTAGCGCAGCATAGTAATATGTGTATCGTTCACATTATGTTCGCGAATAATTATATTAAGAATGTCAACGGCAATACAGATTCAAACATATTTTAAAATAGCTACTAATCGAAGTATAATGTAAAGAATAAAAATGGAATTATTAATTAAAAATATTATGATATTGATGAAATATGTATATTCTATGTATATATGATTAAATTATTTATTTCATAAACTTTAAATATAAATTAATAATATATTGTTCAATTAAAAATAAATATTTATATTATATCTACATTAAGGGCCGGTGTAACCTTCGTTTTTATTTTTTAGGGAACATTTTTTTATATTGAAATATTAAAATGTAATTCATTTTTAAAATGATGTATAATATATCATATACAATTAAACATAAGTGTCTCAAATACGAAGTTTAATCATACACCTATTCAAAATGGTGGGATTTAATAATTAGAAAACATGCAAGTAAAACTTTAGATGCCAATATATCTTTTATTTTTTGTTGATTTTTTTTTTAAATGTCTATCTTTTGAAATATGATATGAATCTTTATAACATTTTCTGAGTATATACCTAATATATGGTTATTATTATATATATATATATATATATATATATATATATATATATATATATGTAAGATAATGTAAATATAATCTATTAATATAAATATTTGAAAAATAATAAACAGAATTGGTAATACATTTATTTTTAAATTTAAATGATTTTAATATTAGAATTAACTTTTCTTTAATTTATAATAATACATTTATTATTTTATGATGTACCTATATAACTAGAGATGAATGTTATCTAGATAATTAAAAAAAAATACTAATAAATAGAAAAGATATAGCCTGTTAAAAAATAGCTATTTTCCCCTATATTTTACATGTAAACGCCGGCCCTTAACTCTGTGAATCCCACGCATCTCAAATCGCACATAATTTATATAATTTAATGCTTTTTCATTTGGTGAATATAAACAAATATTAAAAAAAACTCAGTAGTTAAATTATACTAATAAAAATGATTTTATATGTAATAATATCCAATAAAGGTGATAGGATTCTTTAAAATATGTCTTTATATCTTAGATTTTGAGTATTATTCAAAATACAACATTATATAATATTTATTATGAAAATACTTGATTAATTTTAATAAATAAATAAATTAATTAATATAATAATTAATTAATATATAATATTTTTTCAGTTTATTATTAAGTAGAATGTTAAAAACATTTTATCCATTAGAATATGTATGTATATTATAATTATTATAATTAATTAAGTATTATATTACGAATAATAATTCAAATCCATTTTTTTTTCCAGATTTATATAATATATATTATACTTTATAAAATAAATATAACTTGTTATATATAATTATCAATATTTGAATACCAATAATCATTTTGTAAAAAGGGCTTACACTTTGTTAAATATAGATTATTTTCACATTTTATTAAAACTGGCTGGGATTCACAGGGTTAAGAGTGATCATTCAGCTGAATATGGATCCTCTAATATTAGGGAACTCTGAGCTTACAAAATAATTTATACAAATAAGTCTACAACATTTTTATTTATTTTTGTTTTTCCTAGGGCTCACGATAATTCCTGGAAGTTTAACATGCAGAGAATACGAATTTCAACATGTGAATTTTAAAAATTGACTTTTAACCTATCAATAAATGTGATAATTATAGAAAATAAAATAAATTAAATATTTAATTTTTTTCCTATAAATGAAATGCTATTAATGACATTTTTAGGATTTTTTTAAAAACTTAAATATATGAACATTTTTTTTTTACAATTCATTTGTATGTCTAAATAATATATACGGTAAACTTAAATAAAATGTGATATATTATTTAAAATATAATATTTATACTACTTTCACTATATTTGTTGAGAAAAATTAATATTTTTCAAAAATGTATTATTAAGCCAAAATTGTATTATTCACTTTTTATGATATTTTTTAGAAAACAGATATCATATCTACTAGATTAAGTTCTAGGGATACACAATATTATAGCATTAAGCTGTAGCAACCATTTTCATGTATTTTCTTATAATTTAAATAATATAAATTATTTGTCTATAATACTTTTCAATGTAATGTAAAAAATAGTCTGTCGCATCGTTAATATGAGCTCAAATTGAATAATTTTGTTGCATGTGTCTTAAAATATCTTCCTTTAACTTAGAATCAATTCCCCAAATATAAGTTTATCCAATGATCACTCTTAACCTACATATTATATTTGTAACCTGGTATAGTTCCTAAGAGAATTTCAGGTTGGCCAAACTTAGCTTTCTCTCCAGCATAAATAAAGTCACACATCATTGCTAATTCACAGCCTCCACCTAACTATAATTATATTGGTTACATAATAAATATACACATCTAATTACTAATATTCACACATATATATATATATATAATTTTATATAACACACATATATAAATATAAGCATAATCATAATTGAATGCTATATATTGATATACTAATATACAAACATATGTGATATACTCTTAAATATATATTTACTACGAGATTAACTTGAAAATATAAATGTACATGAATTTCAATTTATTTAGATATATTATCATAAACTCGATGACGTGAAAGTATAACTAAAATCGTAATATTATACGATAATGTAAAAGAATTCACAAACATAATCGAAATCAACTAATAGAAGTTATAACGTCGCTACGGTGACGGTCGGTTGCCCATTCATCGTACTCACCGCATAGCCGTTAACGGCAGCGATGACGGGTTTCCTTTGTTTAGACATGCGAGTCCACGACGACAGGAAGTCGGTGTTGTAGACCTCGCTAAACGACCTGTCGGCCATCTCCTTTATATCCGCTCCGGCTACGAGAGGCGGCCGCGGGGTTATTACGCGTAGCCCAAAGATAATAGATATCGTAGTGAGGTTATCTACAGGCTTACTTATATTGATGTGTGTATATTTAAAATAATGTTGAATGATCACGTTATATTATACGTTTCACGATTAATGTTAATCGTAATATATATATATATATACGAAGACTTGATCGTAATGATTTAGTCATAAATTAAATACTTTTTTTTATATAAAATATCATTATTATTTAACTTATAGTACATATATTCATAATTATTTGTATTATTTTATAAATGTATGTATACAGAATTAGTTGCTAGATTTGATCTTACCAGCAAACGCTTTACTACTTCCTGTTAGTACGCAGCATCCTATTGCGTTATCATTGTCTACTTCATCAAGCACCTTAGAATTAGTTTGTTAGTTAATTAAATAGGGTCCAATTGTAAATTATTTAGATATTATATAATATTGTGTATGCATTGGGACAATGTCACCATCATTTACAATATTATTTATTGATTCACATACAGTTGATATTACATTTATTAATTATTTTGTATTCTGTAACATATATGAAGTAATGTATATTTGAAATACAATATCATGTTATACACCTTATATAAGTTTTGTACAGATTTGTATATAAATAATGGTGTATTTGTAAATATAATAATTTATTTAACAATTCAATCGACAGTATTGGATTATAAATATAGGTAGATTTATTAGAAGACATTTATATTTAATTAATTATATATAATTACCAGAGCTAATTCTTTCATAAGAGTTTCGGATAATGCATTCAAAGCTTTAGGCCTATTTAACTGTATCAAGCAGACATTATTCTTGGTACCTCTGGTCTCTACCTTCAAGCATTCGTATGATGTACCTATGAAACATTGATATGCACTAATTAGTGGACAATAATCAATGATACAACGATATATATATATATATATATATATATATATATATATATATATATATATATATATATATATATATATATATATATATATAATATATATTAAATATATATATATCCTATTATATCTTATTATTCACCATACATCTTCAATAGCTACCCTCGTATAGGTCATGCTGGCGGCATCGGAATACTTCATAAATCAACAATATCATTAACTACTTCAAAACATTTGCTTACATCTTCAGCTGAAATAGTAATTTGTTCTTTTTCTTGCCGAGGCTCAGTGATCATAAAAACTATAATTATATATCGTCCACCAAACTTGGATTTTAAACAATTCCTTGCCGATTTCACAATACACATTCAACCAATTATCACTAAAAATACAATTATACTAGGTGATTTAAATATACACGTCAACAATACAACACTGAAATCATCTATTCTGTTCAATTCAACATTGATTAAAAATTCATTAGAGCAACACATCAAATTCCCAACTCACGTTCATGGAAATACATTAGATTTGATAATAACCAGAAATAATTCTCATATTACATCTAACTATTCTTGTTCAAAACTAATTTCAGACCATTACGCTATTAAATTCTTGATCAACTCTGTAACACCCAAACGACCAAGAAAAACAATAACATATAGAAAGTTATCACTAATAAATGATGTTGATTTCTCCTATGATTTACATCTAAAACTATCCGAACATTCCACTTTACAACCACTCGAAAACCTGAATACATCTTTAATTTCAACACTAAATGCGCATGCACCAACAAAAACTACTACCATAACAGAACGCTCTAACAACGAATGGTACACAAATGAATGTGCAGAACATAAAAGATTATTACGTAAACATGAACAATTGTATAGAAAGTCACTGTCATCAAATGATCTTAAAAATTACATAAACCTACAACATGAACATAATCAGATGTTATTCCTGGCAAAATCAGAATATAATGCTAACAAAATAATAAATGTTGGACATAATCTGATAATACTATTTGAAATTTCAAACGATCTTCTAGGAAGAACAACTAAACGGATACTTCCTGATTTAAACGATGACGTATGCGCAAACTCTTTTCATAATTTCTTTCGATTAAAGTTACAGACAATCATAGATTCCTTACCTATATGCACTTATTCCTATCAACCTCTGAATAGTGACATCCACATTATTGACAGTTTTTCTCCCCCATCTATTGACAAAATTGAAATTTTAATACAAACAATTAAATCAACATCAAAAGAAGATCCTCTACCATTGAAATTACTGCAGTTTCAAGCATCTACACTAGCTCCGTATCTCCTTCAGATAATCAAGTGTTCATTCGAATCAGGTACTTTTCCTGCTTCTATGAAATTGTCATCAATAATACCATTGATCAAGAAACCTGGAAGCGATAAGAATATCCTGAAAAATTATCGACCTATTTCTCAACTTACTGCTTTCTCCAAACTCCTCGAACGAATTGTTTCTATACAAATAATCAGTCATCTATTAGCTGCAAAAGTACTTCATCCTCATCAAAGTGCTTATATGCCCGGACTGAGCACAGAGACAGGCCTATGCCGTATAAATGATGATGTTCTCAACAATAAAACCGGCTCACTCATGTTATTTTTAGATTTATCTGCTGCCTTTGATACGCTCAACCACAAGATTCTTATACAAAGGCTAATCGAGAGTGGATTTTCTGGAAAAGCTTTAGATTGGTTAAAATCGTACATTTCTGATAGAATGAGTAGAGTCAGTATTGGCGATTATTCTTCCGAATATCAAAAGATGACTCACGGAGTACCACAAGGATCAGTACTCGGACCACTACTTTTTTCGATATACTTATCACCTGTTTTCAAAATCTTCGCCAACCATCCATTGATTAAATTTCATTCATACGCTGATGACATCCACATTTTTACTGATGCTGATAATGAAAATGACTCATCTGCCCACATCCGTTTGCAGAACTGTCTACGTGAACTCTCTATCTGGTTTCACGAAAACTCATTACAACTGAATCCTTTAAAAACTGAAGTAATGTACGTCAATCACACTTCTAAACACTTTTCAACATCGTTCACTTTTTCATTTGACAAGTGTTTATTATCATCATCACAAACGATAAAGAATTTGGGTGTAATTTTGAATTCTAACCACGACATGAAATCTTTTATATCAGAAAAAATTCGTTCAGTAAACTTTCAACTGTACAGAATTAAAAAAATCAGAAAATCTTTAAATTTCTTTACTTGCAAAATTTTAGTGACTAGTTTAGTATTAGGATTTTCGATTATTGTAATGTGCTGCTTATAGGTCTACCAGCTATCACATTGGCTGAACTTACCTCCCTTCAACGATATGCTGTACGTATAATTCTCAAGCTACCTCATCGAGAAGAAAATAACCATATCAGCATCACACAATTAATGAAGGAATTACACTGGCTACCCATAAAAGAAAGAATCATCTATAAAATATGTCTTATGACTCATAATGCACTCCACTTTGAAACGCCATCATATTTATATGAATTGATAGAGAGAATCGACCAGACAAGAAGTCTCAGGCCGTGTTATGTTAATCGTATACGACCTAGATCGACAATACATTCTACTGCTGCCCGTTCACGCGCCTTCTCGTCACAAGCACCGATAGCCTGGAACTCACTACCTGCAACACTCCGTGCTGAAAGAAACTCAGAAAAGTTCAAAAAGAATTTAAAAACATATTTATTTACACTATAACTTTCTTATTATTTCATTATACATTATTGTTAACTTGATTGTTTAAACGATGTCTAAATAAAATGTCTTCTTCTTCTTCTTCTTCTTCTTCCTATTGTGCTCTCAATAATATATAACTATTGAATGTAATCAATATTAAATAATATATTATATTAATTGTATAATATTATATATTTATAACATATATACAAATATTATTATGAGCACATATACCTCATACATTTAAAAAATATATTCTAATAAAGTCACAACTTTTTATTATACCAAATCTCCAATGAACATTTAAATATAAAAAATTTAAAAATAAAATGGATTGAAAACAAAATATAATTATATTAGTGATCACATGTATTACATAATATGTAATACACATGTATTAACATATAATGATTACGATGATGTAATACCTCAAAGTAATTAAAGACTTCTAGAACAAAATAGATACACCATGTTCTAGACTAGAAGATCATTAATGGACATACTTAAATTATATTCCTATGTAATTACTAATAGACAATCGATGTATATATATATATATATATATATCAGTGTTCATTCTAGGTTTCAGGGCAGCTACCAAAAAAAAATTATTATAGGGCATTTAAATATATTTTACTAAGTAAAATGTAGGATGACATATATGGGTAATTTCGCCATCTATTTATAAATTCATTTATGATAAATAATATAATAGATGGACACTTATACCCTGAGGCAATTTAAACCTGTAACAATTGTTACTTACAAAAGCTACTTAGGAGGCTTTTTGAATTAGAGATGTAAATAAATAGCAAATAAGTATTCGATTCGATTACTTATTATTCGTTTACAATTAAATGATTTACAAATTTTAATTCAAATACAATGATATCAAATAATTCTTTTTATATTCAATCTCTCAACATTTGATTCAAGAAATATTCAGATATTAAAAATGTGATCTTCGAGCATTTATAATATTGAAAATTATGTTGTAGAGATCTTATAATATTGAAAATTATGTTGTCGATATGTTATAATATTGAAAATTAGGTAGTCGAGATCTTATAATATTGAAAATTATGTTGTCGATATGTTATAATATAGAAAATTAGGTAGTCGAGATCTTATAATATTGAAAATGATGTTGTCGATATGTCTTAATATTGAAAATTAGGTAGTTGAGATCTTATAATATTGGAAATTAGATGGTTGAAATGTTATATTGAAAATTAGGTAGTCGAGAAGTTATATTTTTAAAATTAGGTGTTCGAGTAGTTTGATATATAAGTAATTTTGTTCTCGATAAGTTATAATAATATGATTATTGTAATATCATATATATAATTATATATTTATTATAGTAATGTAATAGTATCTCTATCAAACTTATATATATTTACTTATTTTTTTATATAAATGTATTGGTAATATTACTAATCAATCGAATAGTATATTTATAATTTAAACTTTCATATTATTATAATGATTAATATAAGCATAATAATATATTTTGCGAGAAACACCTGTATACTATTATGTCAAGTATACAGTATTAGTTTTTCGTATCATTAAATACTATAATACATGGAAATGTATTTATAGGAATATATAAATAAATAAGTTTCTATATATAACAAACTATATAATACAAATTATAAGATACTAAATATATAATATATATAGTAATTATTTTCATTAATTATATATTATATATAGGCAATTAACGATATATAATATATCATACTTATAAATACTTAAAAATACTTATAGGTAGATCAAAATATACAAAAATACCTATATCTATATTAATATTATTAGATTATACTGGTACACATTATTATATATAATTTATATAAAATATTTTAATGTCATAATATAAAAAATTAATTAGAATGTATATTATAATTGTATTGATTATTAAAATTTAATAATTTGTTTGCACATTTTTGTTAATAACTTTTGTTTAAATACAAATTTAAAAAAACATAATATGAATTGTATTATATAATTTAATAAGCTTTCCAGTGATACCAATTTTATCATAATAAAATCAATATAAAATATGTCATGCTCATGTATCAACATGCAATACGTACTCCGTATGCCAGTTGATTTTAAATTCAATATATATAATAACTAATAAGTAGTATAATACATGATATTTATGACATTATATTTTAAACATCATATATTATATATAAGAATAATAATTATAATAAGTATGATAATTAATATATATAATATAATATTATTAAATATTAATGTAATAATAAAAATAATAATTTTAAATTTAATAATTAGATTATAATAACTTTAAAAAGTATACAGTTTAATTATTATGAATATAAAAAACAGTGAACTTATTAATAATATTGGTGATTAAATGTTTCATTATTTTTATATTTTCATGGTTTTTAATATCTCTAATATCACTTTAATATTACGTTTTAAAATAGGATTTTGAATAAATATATAAAAATTACGAATTTTACATAAAACAATCATGTGATTTATATATATATTGGGAGAAAAAGAATTGGAATACAAATAAGTATTGAATTCATTTTCATATATTATTATAAATATAAATTGGTAGCAAATTCACTACACACTATTTAAAGTTTGCTACCCAATTTTCATTTTGGGTAGTGAATTTGCTACCCAATCTAAAAATAGATTATTCTAAATATAGATCAAACAGTTTATTATCATATTTCATATTTAATTTATATTTGAATCTAAATTGTTTGTTTATATAAAATATCAAATGGATATAACAAAGGGCAAATAGTATATATTCGCCATTATTTGAAAAATAATGAATTTATCCTAATGTTATGACAGAAATTATTCATATTCTCCATTATTTTAATACTTAAATAATAATAGAATAATAATAATACATTTAATCGCCATTTTATAAATATTTATTGAAAATCCTCCATTTATTAAATAAAAATTCTTCATTATTTTAATACTTAAATAATAATACATTTAATCGCCATTTTACAAATATTTATTAAAAATCTGCCATTTATTAAATAATAAATTCTTCATTATTTTAATACTTAAATAATAATGTAAGAATAATAACACATTTAATCGTCATTTTATAAATATTCATTGGAAAACTGATATTTATTAAATAATATATTCCTGTAATTATAGATATAACACTTTTAATTAATGATATTACAAGTATATTAATAATAACTTAATAATTAAACTGAATCCATATAATTATATATTTAGGGCAGCTACCCACATAATTAGGGCACTTCCCAATTTGGGTAGCTGGGTAGCTCTAGAATGAACACTGATATATATATATATATATATATATATATAAAGTGAACATATATTTATAAATAGAATGATGAAGTATGTAAATATTTGTTTCAAATTACATTACATGATATACATTATATACATTATAGAAATTATATAATTATCATATACTTAAAATAAGATCATATATTTAAGTCTTTTAATAGTTGAAATAGTAGTATACACTCCATCGTATATATACAATATATAATATATACAATATAAACATAAATAATATATGAACTGTCATACAAAAGTGTAGTGTATACAAACAGTATGATGTAACAGTATAATATGTGTTATTTGGATACATATATAAAACATTCATGTGTCATGACATACTTGTGGTATATCATTTCATGTCGATGTTATTAGAATAAGAATAAGAGAAGATTTATATCAATATATGCCAATAAATGAAGATGTATATAATGTGATTCAAATGTGTAATATATGTTAAGTATACAATACAGAATGAATCGCAAACAGTAGCTGTGGTAGTGCTATGGCTCACCACATGAAGTATTCAGATTATACTATATATGAATACTGGCACAAACCAGTTTTACTGGAATATACCGTAAATGTAAAACCTATTTTTTCCATGTGCATTTAGTGTATAAATTATCAAAATTAAATAAAAACGTATACTCTTACTAAAATAATACATTTATAATTTTGATATGGATATTTATAGAAATATTGATATTTATAGCATAGTAATAATAATCTATCAATAATATAAATATAGAGCTATTTATTTTAAAATTATTTAATTTCTTATAATTTCAATATACTATATATTATATATAACTTAAATGGTTTATTGTAAAATTAATAAACATCTCTTTCAATATCATATATTTATATTATATTATATTTATTATTTTTTATTTTTATATACAATCATATTAATAAAGTTTTTTGCAATATCAAAAAATATTGAAAAACCTACTGTAATGATTGTAATTTAATATAATTTTTAATAAATTTATATTATTATATATTATTCATAAATGATATTTAATTTCAAATTATATATAAAATGTTGAATTATTAGAAAAAAAATCCATTCTTATGATTATAATAGTGTTGCTTATTGAATTATCATGGAAATAGCCATATGGCTATCATATGATAACAGTTTTTAATTTTATATAACTTTCTATGAGATATCTATAAATGATATTTAATAGTAAAGTATATAGATTAATTGTATAGATAAATTATAGAGAAATTTGTAGAATTTTTTCAATTTACTATGAGGAAATCTCAGCATTCTCAGCAAGTATGCGTTTACCATATATTATATACGATAACATAATAATATATGATAAATGTAAGTAAAAAATTCAAATGGGGACATTAGGATTCATTTTAAATTCCAAATAAAAGAAATATGAAAATGAATATTATTTTGCATTTATTTCTAATATTTATATATATACATAATTCTATATAAATCAACATTTTAATTTCATATACGCGAGTTTTTTTTATTTTTCAAATATGAAGTCTGTCTTTATATAGTAATATTTATGTCAAACGTCTGCAATTATTATATGAGTCATCTGCATTTCTTATTCGAAGCATAAGCTATACACAGTCATCATGGCATTGGCACAGGACGTGTTCATTTTCATCTATACTTTCATGTCGTCAATATTATTATAATAATTATACTGTGTTTACAATAGCATAGTGTATATAAGGTTCCGCATTAATAACGGCACATATATAAATAATATAACTTATATAAATTTATAAATGTATATACACGTATATGTTAAATATAATAATATCATATATAATATATTATATTACATTAAATATATGAACTTATGATATATAATATAGGCTTTATTATAAAGTTTATGATACAATTTATTAGTAGATTTAAGTAATATGTTACAATTTTTTAGCTTTTATAATCATTATAATAATGTATTAACTTAATAAGTAAGAACAGTATGCTTAGTAAATAATATGTAGAATATTTATACTAATATATAAATGTATTTCAAAATTAAGTTGCGTTAATTATAAGTATGTTTAATCGATAAAACTGAGAAAATATAAATTTGCCGTTTTTCATGCGACACGGTATATAATATCATAATGTATAACATATCATAGTGTATGTAAGTAAGGTGTTACAGAAGCTTAGTCATGCTGTCATTAACAAAAGATGGTCCTTTCTCGAGGATATGTCAATCTATATTTAGCGTCCCGGAGGAAGTCTACGCTTACAAACTCTATTATATAATTATAGATATTGTTATATTTGTGCGTATACATCTCGTAATAATACAATATCGTACGTACACAAATTGGAATATATTCAATAGGTATACAAACAGGAGGAGGTAGCATAATCTCCGAAAACTTGTACCCGTATACTACATGTATATAGTATGTATTTCATACCCATTACTAAATGTGATGAGCGCATTATTCAACATCACTACCATGTAGGATAATTGTTATGATCCTATTATCAAATATTACATACTTATAATGTAATACCATCATATAAAATATGTAAATTTTCAATTAAATTCTAATAATATTTATGACTAGATTCATAGTAGGGATATTATATTATACATAATAATCATAATAATTTATTTTGTATTACATAATATGCTATATACTAGTATATAACACTAGTTATACTTATACCACAATTATATATAATATATAATATATTTATCATTTTATATTGTGCCGCCATTCCCCAGATATCTACATGGATGGATACTGATATCGGCAACCAATAAGTCACGTGTCAAAATGAGAGTTCAATTAAAATCTCGTGAAGGGGTGTTATATTTCTCAGTAAATTATTATAATAATTATATTAAATATATATTAATATCATATTATATAAAGTATACACGCATTGTTTACTTGAACTCTCAGTTAGACAGGTGGCATGTTTGGGGCCGATATAAGTATTAGAGTCTAAGACTGACATCGCCCCCCAACATCATGTTGAACATGACTGAGTCTAAGTTAGACTCAGTTATACTCTAACTGCTGAATATATAATATGGCCTCCGTCTATGTAGATTACTAATGACAGGGTCAAATATATAATACCCAATGGGTATTACCCGTTGCGGGAGTTGACATGATAGAGCGCACATGATATGTGTGTGTGTGTAAACTGTATATATATATATATATATATACACAGTTATACATATACTATATGATATACATAGTTACTATGATAGTATATCTATTTATATATATATTGAATATTATATTCAATATAATATTCGAATGTAATTTAGTAATAATAGCGTATTTAATAATATACACATTTTTATTTATATCTATTTATATATATTCCAATGTAATTAAATAATAATAGCCTATTTAATAATATTATATTAAATATACAAGTATATTTCTTGAATTATGTTATCGTTTGCGCTCGAGCATGTCAACTCCCGTAACGCGTATTATAGATTTGACCCTGATATTAGTAATCAAAATAGTCGGAGGCCATATTATATATAGTTCCTCTAACTATGGTCATGACCTCGGTATTATTATAATAATTATATATTATATATTATATATTCAATATAATATTGTATATAATTATTGTAAAAATACTGTATTACATGCAGTATTGTATACTAGTGTAAATATACATAATTCCATTTTTTAATATTGTATTTTTTAGATTACAATTATGTTTAATTAATATTTACAATGAGTTTTCGAGAAGATTGAAATATTTTAACAAAAAAATTATTCTAAAATGTTCAATATAATATTAAATATTATATTACATATAATAATTGAAATAAGTAACCTGATAAGAAACGACAATGTATAGAATTATATATATTAGATTGATGTTTTATAACTTTTGCAATGTTTATAACTTTATTAATATTCATATTGAGTATATTTATAAAATCTTAGAAAAATAATCAAACAAGTTCAATTTATATATTTAAATCAAAGATAACGAACGATGTTATAAATCCAGGTATATCGACCTTTAAACCTATTACATATAAGTCATGTGATAAGTGAAAACTTCCTCAGTTATGAAACCAGGATAAATATTTTATAATAAAAATTCTATAATACAAAATAAATTAAAATATGTTGAATATTTTATAAATAATTACAAATAATAATATAGTATATAATATGCATGATAATAAATTAATGTATATTGGATTTAATCAAGATCAAGGTAATCAAATTTTATATAATAATTCAAATATTTAAATAATTTTAAATTAAAATTACCAATTTAATTAGTTCACATAATTTGTTAAATAGGTTTTTTAAATTATTTCAATACATTATGACATTTTAATAACTTCTTTTCTAATAATAGATCATAATGTTATCCAAATATGTATATTTATAATCAGCCTCAAACTAAATAAAATAATATTCATATTATAATAATAATTATTATTTAATCATTAAATGATTTAATGTTTTATAATACATTTTTAATTCTAATATAATTTTCTTTGTCACCAATTTATTCAATAAATGATTGAATATTTAATTGTTATATAATATATTGATTCAATAAATGAATATATAATTATATAGTTGCGACCGGTTGGTAGGAGCGAATTATACATGATATATTTACAGAATCAGGGTCAAAACTTACGCGCGATAGTTAACAAGTAAATACGGGAGTCGTGTATACGGTTACGGGTCATAACCGGATCGTAGGATCGTATATGAGGCGTGCGTCGAAAGAACGCAGCGTGTTTATTCATATCAGTGACAAATTAAAGCTATATCTAATAATAGATATACATAGATATATCTAATATTACTATACTTTGATATTATCTATAGATAAAATTAAATACATATATACGCTGTACTGTTATTATTACGTATACGGTTACCGTATTACGGTATACTTACCATACGTATATAGTATATACTATATATATATATATATATATATATATATATATATATATATATATATATATATATATATATATATATAAATATATATATATATATATAATATAGTATATAATATAGTATATAACATATATAATATATAATATAGTATATAACATATATAATATAGTATATAAGTTATATAATATAACACATATATATATATATATATATATAATACACATATATTATATATATACTATATTATATATTATATATGACATATAATATGTTATATACTATATTATATTTATATTTATATATAAAAATATATATATATATATATATATATATATATATGTATTATATTATATAACTTATATACTATATTATATATTATATATGTTATATACTATATTATATGTATATATATATATATATATAAATATAATATAATATAAATATAATATAGTATATAACATATATAATATAGTATATAAGTTATATAATATAACACATATATATACATATAAACATATACATATATATATATATATATATATACTGTATTATATATTATATATGTTATATACTATATTATATTTATATATATATATATATATATATATGTTATTCATTTTAATTTTATTGATAACTATAATATATATATATATAATTATATTATATATATATATATATATATACTATTTATATAAATATATATTTATTATTTCATTTGAATTGATTTTAATTAGTTTGAATTGTTTTTTATTAATTCATTACTTTTAATATAATTGTATTACTTAATTTGAATTGATTTTAATTAATTTGAATTGATTTTTATTAATTCATTTGAAATTAATTCATTTCATTATATAATTAAATCTAGTATGATTCTTCACTGATATGAATATAGGCGCAGTGTACTTTACACACACGCCTCATATTTAGATCCTGCGATCCGGTTATGACCCTCCCCCGTGTATACACAGAAATGAATATATATATATATATATATATATATATATATATATATATATATATATATATATATATATATATATGGTGTCAGGACATTACGCGGTATTAGATTACGCGGTATACCAATGCGCGGTATTAAAAATACGTTTCTTAATTACGCGGTATACACATCCGCGGTATTATAAATGCATTTTTACCAATTCGCGGTATTTTTATAATATAAAATATGTGTATAATCTATAAATTATATTTATGCAAATTTACACAATATTATAATGTATATAATATATTTTAATTATTTAAATATAATACTATTACCAAACATATATAAATACGTACTTATATACCAATGATAACGTAAATAAACAGTAATATTATACTATACTATATATTTAGATAATAAATGTAACATTGATATCATTATTGTAGCATTATTAAAGTATTGTAATACTATAGTATATCATACAGATGCGTAGCCTACTTATATATTAAGATTATCATTGATAATGTAAATAACTACGTTTTTAAATTAAAATTTGCATTATTTATATTCTATTTATATTAAATATATAAAAATAAGTAGGATATAGCAATTTTTATTTTGTAGCTAGAATAACATTATTAATACCATTGGAAAGAGGATAAAACAGTAATATAAGGTTCATATTTTACTTTTTTGATATAATTAATAATAAAAAAGTTATGGTCAAAAGAATGGCCAGATTTGAGGGTATTAATTCAGACAGCTATTACTGTAATTGCGGCGCAATTTTTATTTGTAGCTAGAGTACAATTATTAATACCATTGGAAAGAGGATTCAAAAGTAATATAAGGTTCATATTTTACTTTTTTGATATAATTAATAATAAAAAAGTTATGTACAAAAGAATGGCCAGATTTGAGGGTATTAATTCAGACAACTATTACATTTAAAATATACAGATATTTTGGTAATTGAATTTTTATCAACTAATATTCAATTTTTTTATACTTTTTTAATTATTATTATATAATAATAATTATAATTTTAAATAATAATATAATAATATTTTGTATTTACTATTAATTACTGAAATAATCCATTTTACACTAAATTAGTATGATTATTTAATATAATTTGCTAATTAATATTCATTTACAAAATCAGTTTATACGGTAGTACTTATTGTGTACAGTTTAAAACTGTATATGAAATGTTCACTATAGTTATTTTATAATTATATATATATATATATATATTTGTTAATTAAAAACAACTATTAGTTATTATATAATGCATTCTAAGAATAAATTATAAGCATTAGTGCATTTTTTGAAATACACAAAGAATATTACCAAATCAATCTACAATAGAAATACATTACATAACTACAAACTAAACTAGTCTAATATTAAATACTCGATAAAAATAAACCTATTATTGATTGCAATTAGCTTAACTTGAATAATAAATGAAAAAGACAATAAATGCATTTCTGTCATTGTTGGTGTATAAATGCTTTATTCATATTGGTATATTTGCCATTCTACAACAGTGGGATAGTGTATATAAAGACAATAATGTGTATATTAGTTTATTACTTTTTTCTAAACTTGTATACATTGTGAATTGTATGTGAAATTGAGTCAGGAAGCACACAGTTGTGATGGTTGCAATAGATGGCAGCATAGCAAATGTAATACAGAGGTTAGTAGAGTTATTTATAGAGGATGTATGTAAGAGGGAAGACATAGATTGGAGATATATACATTTTTATGAGGTAGAATTAGAGCATGATGTATAAGGTGATAAATGTGTAGATGTAGAAGTAGAAAATAATGTAGAGGTAGAAGTAAAGAATAATGTAGATGTAGAAGGTGATAATTATGTATGGGTAGAAGTAGAGAATGATGTAGAGGTAGAAGTAGAGAATAATGTAGATGTAGAAGGTGATAATTATGTAGAGGTAGAAGTAGAGAATGATGTAGAGGTAGAAGTAGATAATGATGTAGAGGTAAAAGGTAAGAATGATCATTCTCATATCGATATAGAGGTAGATGGTGATAATGATGTAGAAGTAGAGAATTATGTAGAGGTAGAAGGTAATAATTATGTAGGGGTAGAAGTAGAGTTTCTAATGTAGGTAATGTTGTAATTCG
The DNA here is from genome assembly GCA_964019155.1 of Osedax fenrisi. NCBI lineage: Eukaryota > Metazoa > Annelida > Polychaeta > Sabellida > Siboglinidae > Osedax > Osedax fenrisi. Next base: position 32,728,096 of record OZ025240.1, on the reverse strand, counting down.
AAAAGAACTATGGAAAAATTAAAGAAGCGAATTTTAAATTTTAAAAATTATCACTGATCCATCAATAATCTAATAATGTTGTATATATAATTGTTTATTAACTGTCTACATAGTGAATTATCATACTAATAAATGCCTATAATTTACAGTTTAAATTATATTCATTAAAGATAGTAGATGTATTCCATTTGAGGCTAAAGAGATCCATGGATATAACTATGCTGCTATTGGAGATTGGGCATAAAAAGATAACTGTTTTAAATTCAACCTGGGTACTTTTTCATATGGTCATTATTATTATATTATCTAAAATTTTATATTTACCCATATTAATTTGTTAACATTATATATTTTGATAACATAACATTATATACTTGCTAATTGGACTTAGTTCTGAATACTGATGTTCAAAATACCTTTATATTTAAAATTCGTAGGAAATCGTGGAAATTTGGTGAATACATATTACAAAGCCATGTCATTTCGTTATATCATTATATTGTTGTGTTTATATGTTATAAGTTATAACTAAACATATCTGTTTATACATACACCAAACTAAATATTGAAACACACCATTAGTAATAATATGATTATATAGATGATATATATATATCTTATTTATTTAAGAAAATATGTAATTGAATATAGTAAATAATGTAAAGTATATTTGCCAAACTATAATTATAGTTATGTTAACATGTTAACATGCAAATTTGAATAAATAATGTATAACATACTATATGTAAATATACAGATATTGTAAAAAATAATAAAATAAATATGTAATATAGTTTAAATATACACAGCAGTGAAATATTTTAAAAATCTTCAGCAGCTTAACATAAATTGATACTTCTTAGCTTTGTAATCTGTAATAATAAATGTATTGTAAATTAATTGTGAAGTTAAAATGTAAATGTTGTTATTATTTGTATAGTAAATTTATTTATTTATTCAAGATTATTTAAAAAAAATTAATTTAAAAATTAAAAAAAATTAATTTAAAAATTAAAAAAAATTCATATAAAAAGTTGAAAAAAATATTTCGTAAAAAAATAGTTATTTTATTTCATATAATGTAAAATCATATTTAAAATAATATTTGAAAAAAAAATATAAAAATATTGAATATTAGTTGATCAAAATTCAATTACCAAAATATCTGTATATTTTAAATGTAATAGCTGTCTGAATTAATACCCTCACATCTGGCCATAACTTTTGACCATAACTTTTTTATTATTAATTATATCAAAAAAGTAAAATATGAACCTAATATTACCTCTTTCCAATGGTATTAATAATATTATTCTAGCTACAAAATAAAAATTGCTATACTTATTTTATATATTTAATATAGGAACTCCCCTAAATAGAATATAAATAATGCACATTTTAATTTAAAAACGTAGTTATTTACATTATCAATGATAATCTTAATATATAAGTATGCTACGCTTCTGTATGATATACTATAGTATTACAATACTTTAATAATGCTACAATAATGATATCAATGTTACATTTATTATCTAAATATATAGATACAAATAATGCAAATTTTAAAACGTTTTAATACGTTTTACTGTTTATTTACGTTATCATTGGTATATAAGTACGTATTTATATATGTTTGGTAATAGTATTATATTTAAATAATTAAAATATATTATATACATTATAATATTGTGTAAATTTGCATAAATATAATTTATAGATTATACACATATTTTATATTATAAAAATACCGCGAATTGGTAAAATGCATTTATAATACCGCGGATGTGTATACCGCGTAATTAAGAAACGTATTTTTAATACCGCGCATTGGTATACCGCGTAATCTAATACCGCGTAATGTCCATAAACCATATATATATATATATATATACAATAAAGGACTTATTCTTTCTATAATATGTACATTTATTGACCTAATTCAAATTCGAATTTTAGGATAAACTTAAATTCAATTCAATGATTAAACTCCCGCCTCACGCATTTTTTTTTTAATTGTTGATCGTTAGTTTTGACATTTAACCGAATTACATATCTATTAAGTTAAGTAACTATAATCCACCATTGAAAACTGTTTACTACTATGTCGTATATAAAACTGATGGTATATTTATTTAATAAATAAATATAAATATATAAATCATTTATAAGTATAGTGTAACATATATGTAGATTTTAATGTTTAGTTAATAGTATTCACAATTCTACATATCGGTAATGTACCGCGTCATACATCTCGCACTTTGCATGCTCATCACGTCCCACTCACAACTATTACATACAAAATATCTATGCAGGTTTTAATGCGGAACATAATTACGGTTATAATATTTCTGAATGAATCGGAAACAGTTCAGAAATATTATAATAATAGCGACGAGGTTGATGCGGTATTATAAATGTTTCTAAACATGCAGTAGGGAGTGTTTGTAAATAAATTCTTTACGATGACATTTACTCATCTATAGGTACTATATATACCAAAGCTTTTGATACGAAAATATATAAAACTTACTATACCAAATGTAATTAATAGTTAAGCAGTACCTCTATTAGTAATAGTATCACAACTAAAATACAATTGTTTTCAGTTTTCTAGTAATTACTTATATTATAGGTTAGCTTTTACTCACATCATAGATATATACTTTGTACATCATGTTAAAAGAAAATATCCTATTAATTTGTTTATATTAATAATGAATACTTATTTTAGATATATAAATAATAATTAAAACCATTTTTTACATCTAAAAGTGAATAGTTTGAAACAAATTTACATTATAAATAACACATTTTTCCGAAATAATAACCTATGTAGCACTGTTCATGTTTTGTGTTAACTAAATTGAATTTCACGATTTCACTTAATATTAAATCCTTCTTTTGTAATTTGTTTGTATATAATTAAAATTATATACTATATATTATATAGTTATTACCAGTTATTATTAAGTAACAATGTACACATATGCATATATATATTATATATATGATATATATATATATATCTTATTTTGTTTACATAAATAGATACACAATTATTATAATAATATAATATTCACACTATATAATTTATGAATCTATATCAATGTAAGTACATACGTTTGATTTATTAACGTTTACCATCAATATATTCCAACCAAATAATGGAAATATTTCGAATACCATTCCCAACTCATTCATTGCCTTATTATAATAGTTATAATAATTATAGTGACTATTTTTTATAATAATTATAGGGACTATAATAATGTGTAATGTACATTGTTAAACTAATTGTACAGTGTACAGTTTGCAATGTATATTTACCTAATATATATATATATATATCATGATAATAATTATTGTTATAGTTAAATAAGTCAGTGTAATAAGTGTATAATAATTATTTAATACAAATTATACGAATATAATAACCAATAAAGAATTGTATACTGGGTGTATTTGCAAATGAATAAGTTATATTTCAAAAAAATATATTTAAATATTGGGAATTCTTCTTAACTTTGAAACCTCTAATAGTAATAAATTAAAAATTATATAGTTTAATATTTAAATTATACATTTTAAATATATTACATTCGAAATATGTTGAAAAATAAAATAAACTATTACGAAACAAACAAATAATGCAATACTTATCATTTTATAAATATGTAATAATAGTAAATTCTTAATTTTATATTTTAATAGTATGATAAATTTGAAATATATAAACTGAAAATTAATAATAATATACTTTTATTATTATTATTATGTAATATTTATATGCATTATATTTAATTAAAATAATAATATTTATTATATAAACATTCACTTTACATCTTTATAAAGTAGACATGGTATTATTAGATAAATAATTATTGTCAAGTAGTACAATATAAAATATGCAATATTTTAAAATCTGTCTCTGTATTTATAAGCATCATAAATAAATAATTGAATGTAATATATTAAATATACAGACTAATAACAAATCGAATAATAAATTGTTGTCAGATATATATTGTATTCTTGAATTCCATATCATAAGCTTATAATATAAGCAGGGTTGATGGTTTTTTCATTTTTTACGTAAAAACCAAAAAACCCGGTTTTTAACGGTTTTTATCGGGTTTTATCGGTTTTTACAATACAAACAAGTACAAATTATAATTTTTTCATAACAAAAAATTGTATTATTTTCATTATAATTTTAAATATATAGACATCACATAATGGAAGAGTTGGAATCGTAGAATATATTATTTTTGATTGTTACGAGTATATTATATATATTAAAAAAAAAAATTAAATATTATCAAGCCTATCAAATATTATTTAATACTATTATATTATTGTTATCATAAAATAGATTATTAGCTATATGTAATTAAAGTGGTCTTGAATCAATAACAGGGTTGATGGTTTTTTCGGTTTTTACGTAAAAACCAAAAAACCTTGTTTTTATCGATTTTTATCTGGTTTTTATGGTTTTTTCAAAATAAACAAGTACAAATTATAATTTTTTCATAACAAAAAATTAACTAAATTGTATTATTTTCATTATAATTTTAAATATATAGACATCACATAATGGAACATAATTATTATTCAACATTATAATAAATTTAATAAGTTCCTCAGTTAAAAACCATTATTGTTAAATAATTATAAATTAATAGATATCATTTGTATAGCTATTTAAATAAAAATATAATATCAAATGTAATTATATAATATGATTACATTTGATATTATATTTTTGATTCATATTTATAACATTTAATTTGATAATATAATAGTTAAAAATATTATAGTTATTTTATTTGCGTTTAGAGTATTCCGGCTATAGCCACACCCATAGTCCCACCCCTTTTGAAATCACCGGCTACAGTGTCTGGTAACCGTTACAATATACTAAAAATTGTAGTCTAAAATAGTACTTTACTTAAGTTTGGTAATATTTGGCTATTACATATAAATAACTATTATTAATAATAATGTATTATCATAAAAACTATAATTTAAAAGTTAAATTAATTTGTTAAAAACCGTAAAAACCGACGAAAAACCAATTTGAAAAAACCAATTTTAAAAACCGAATCAACCCTGCTTTTAAAGCAGTGCTTTACTTCATATTATTTAGTAAAATGATTAAGTTTGGTAATATTTGGCTATTACATATAAATAACTATAATTAATAATAATGTATTATCATAAAAACGATATATTTTTACATTTCAATATATAAATAATTCATAATTAGAATATTCTGCCTAATGGTGGCGTAATTAAATTTGTTATCACATAATCATTGTATCGTAGGCATGTAATTAGATGAGAGTCCTACCCACTCACTGATATAACATATAATGTAGGCAATTATAACTTATAATTTAAAAGTTAAATTAATTTCTTAAAAACCGTAAAAACCATAAAAACCATGGTTTTTACAACTTGAAAAAACCGACGTAAAAACCCATTTGAAAAAACCAATTTTAAAAACCGAATCAACCCTGAATATAAGGTAACGATGTGACATTATCAAGGATAACCACATCTTGTATTACAAATAGCTACAGTTCACATTTTAAAATGTTGTTTATTATTTTAATAATTTTAATATTACAAATCTCTTAAATTATATAATATTTTATATCAGTACCTTCTATAACCATATGCAAACTACTTATTTATAGAATATACACAAATAATGATTACATTTAAATAATACAAACACCTTTTTTATTTTGAAATGTTAATTAATAGTATAACATTAATTATTATAACAGATATAAGTAAATAGTAATTATAGTAAAATAGTAATAATTGATTAAATAATTTCTGAATAAAATAATAATCATTTAAAATAATAATAATTTATAATATATTTAAATAAAAATACATTTAAAATATATAACAAAATATTTATCAAATATTAAAGATATATCTAGAATTTATCTTACGTTTATTGTAAATATCATAGAATATATTTACGTTAAGTCATGAATATGCATCACAAATAATTCTGAATATAGTAGATATTTTAGTTATATCGCATCATTAGTATCATAGCCATTGCTGCACTGATTTATATTGTTTACAATAGATTATTTATTATATAATAAATTAACTAAAAAATCTAATACTTGAATTCATTCACTAACTAGTACATTGATTTATATTATAATATAAAGATGAAATTTTACCTTATTTATCTATCTATTTGTGTCGGAATGTTTATATCCTAGATATATAATTAAAATATATACTTTTTCTGTATAATATCATAATAGTATAATATATATATATATATATATATTTAATTCGTAAAGTAAATTCCTTAAGGCATTGGATATAGAAATCCCAAATCCTCCAAGTTGATACACCTTTATCGACTTTCATTGGCAATCGATATAAAGTATTCTAGGTAGATTTTTTTATGACTATTTTTTTTACTGATATCCCGGATAGAAAAGATATTTTATAATCTAATATTTTATTTAATATTATTTTAATTTTATACATGATTTTCCCCCCACAATCACATTGAGTGAACGACTTGATAAGCTCTGATTTTTCGTTCATCCAGGCTAATGCCTAAACTCTGATTATTAATATTAATTAATATATAAGAGTATATTTAGTATAAAATAACCAATATTATTGTATATTTATCATAATATTATGATATATATAATTCATATTTATTTGTATACATTATAATTTTATTTTGTATACAATATATTTATACTTATGTATTCACATACTCATTATTCCCATATGCTATATCTATTCATTAGCTAATTTATGTTTAGCATATTAGTTTTTAATCCTTCATATATAGTTACATTTATCTAACCTCACTAATACTACTAAATAAATGATAATATTCCTTACTTTTGGTGTAATTAATAATACCTATACTGGATAAAATATTTGTATTATATATCATAAATATCATAGTATATTTAATAATATTAAGGCATGGTCCCAGTGTTGTGAAATTTTGTTTATTTTACATGTAGATGATAGGAAATATATAGAGTTATTCAAATACCGTTTATAATAGAACTATTCATTGTATTGATCCATTTTTTTTGTATCATGTTTACATCATATAAATGCATCATTGCAAAGCATACATTTTCTTGATATATTATATTACATATATATTTGTATCAGAGTTGTTCGGTTTCTTTGACAATTTTTTTGATCAAAAAAACCATGGATTATTTGTTTTTTTTTGGTTTTTTTGATTATTGTATATACAATTATTGTTAAATATATTAATTTAAATATTATATCATTTAAAATTAGTATACATATTAATAATAATAGTATATATTATGTATATTATATAAATTATACCTTATAATTTTAAATTATATAAGGCAGTTTTATTGGTTTATATCGTTTTAAAAAAAAAACAAAAAAACAAAAAAACAAAAATCAACAAAAATCAATAACCTATCAATATTATTAATATTTGTATATATTATATGTATTATATCCAGTTATTCATTTAAAAGCCTGGCTTAAAGAAAAATATAATTTGGATAGAATTTACTGAATCCTTGTATAAATTATACTATAATACTTTTTAATATAATATACACGAAATATCTAATAATAATTATATATCTATAGAAGTATTTATTACAAATAATATTCAATATAACAATTTATTAATAACACTTATTTAAATAATAAATAAAAAAACAAATATTCTTCACAAAAAAATCAAATAAACCAAAAAAACCAAAACCCTGATTTGTATACATATATACATTTTTTTTTTATTTTTAAAAATGAATCAGAATTACTTAAATATTTTTTTATAAAATTGTTCTTTGCAATTATTCATATAATGTAATTAAATGTATTCTCTTTATAACACTACAAATTATTAAAAAATCTACAATCGTTTTTCTGTAGTGACTCTAATGCATACATACCTAGCATAAAAATTGATCATTGAGTAATTGGCGTTTAAAGTGTCATGCCAAATAACATATTCAATGAAAACAGTTACCCCCTTGATCTTAATATTTATTATAATTAAATTAGTTTATTGACTCAAATGTAGATATTTTGTATGCGTCACATAATAAATTAAATGAAAAGTAAACAAAGAAAAAATAATAATGAATAAACCAAAAATATGTAGTTAAAGTTCAAGATAATAGTTGAAAAGGTTGCATTTAAAAGTAATAAAGTTTTTAGTACCACTCAGTTCACTCTATTCATATATCACTTTATTGCCACTCTATTCACATATGATCACAGTAGAAAATATATATTAATTATAGGATGGTATAACTACTATGAATTATAGCAGAGGTTTCCAACCATTATTCATCATGACCCTTTATTTGATCATTCAAAATTTAAAAATATAACATGACCCAATGACACATTTGATTTTTTTTTATTATTACATTTAGTATAAACGAATAATATAAACTAATATATATATATATATATATATATATATATATAAATCAGCGAAATATAAGACGTTACTTTTTTTTAACAAGATTCTTAATCCGCTTTTCAATAACACACATCATTTTCAGCTTACAGTTTATTTCTAGATTTTGATTTGATTACTAGCATAGTAGACAATTCGGTGGTTAGAAATTGGCTCATGAGTCATGAGTCTTGACCCACCAAAAAAACCCAATGACCCAAGTTTGGGTCATGACACACATGTTGGGAACCACTGCCATATAGTATCTCAACTGTATAGACTGACGCATATTTAAATTCATATTCCTATATATTTTATATATTTAATTGTATACTATTTAATATATATGAATATTTATATGTGAATATATGTGAATATATGTGAATATATATATATATACATATAAATATACATATACATATACATATATTATAATGTATTGAAAAGAGGATAGTTATAACTGTAATAACAAAATGTGTATATACAAATATTGCATATAATACATAGATATTACAAAATATTTGATGTTGACACACATAATTGAATAGAGTAAATATCTGAGTTGTTAATGTTTTGTATTGCTTGTACTTTATGCTTGGCTATATAAATTATCACTATGTAATGCTAGTGTCCAGTACACTAATACACTACAGTTGAATACAACATCATTACAAAACTATTCGTTATGTGACATATATACTATTAAATCAATTCTATACAACCCATTATATAATATCCATATAATCGCATTACATGATTTATCTTATAGTGTAATAATATGATATTAGAATATAATAATGATGAGTTCAATTATAAAGTAGTATAGTATATATATATATATATATATATATATATATATATATATATATATATATATATATATATATTAAATTAGTCATAATATATGTATAACTTTATCAGATTAAGATAATAATATATAATAGATAGATTACAGAGGAAATATTAACATAGTTATTTAGTTTTAGTATAATATATTATAAAAATGAAAAATAACACGTAGTAAAACACCACCTATAATATATAATTTATCAAATATGTTGAACAACCCTAGTATACATAGGCGCACATATTCACATACACACACACCAAATACATTTTTATTTATGTAAATATATATACACTTATATTTATATGCTTGTGTATTTTATTTGTATTGCTATGTTATATATAATAATGATTTACCTCCTGATTTACCTAATATTCTATATTTCAATAATACATATTTTGTATATAATATTAATAGATAATTATAATAATATTAATTGACAATATTTTGAATAAAGATTTTATAATTTTAATTTATTTTAATATTTTTATGAAAATAATAATATATAATATAAAAACCAAGCTCTACTATTAACTATATCAAGTATATAACAGTAATACTATTTACAACTAGAGCATAGTTTGTAATTAGACTTTATTTTATAATGTAACTATAGCTTCATTTATCCCAAAACTATGTAATTCATGGAACTCCATAAGAGTACACTTTTTACAGCTTATGTCATAGATACTATAGATAAATAATATATATATATATATATATATATATATATATATATATATATTTATATATAGATGAAAACAATAGATAATATTTACATCTTAATGTGAAGTCTTTATAAGTAAAAAAGATGTTTCATTATTAGTATCTATTACAAACAAAAACTTCTAATGAATGATTATAATTATTATTATTAAATATTATTGGTTATTATAATGAATTTATTAGATTTACTTATTCTTGTGTATCTATTAAAGGATGCTTTGCATGCGGTCTTGACAATGGGTTCAGAGTCTACAATACAGATCCATTAAAAGAGAAAGAACGGCAAGGTTGCTTAGGAAATATATGTCTTAATTTATTGTCCTCTATATCTCTCTCTCTAACTCTCTCTCTCTATATATATATCTATCTTTACATCACTATATAACTATAACTTTCTCTATATCTCTCTATCTCACTTTCTCTTCATGTCACCTTCACTCTCTATATCACTCCTCCAACCAGACTTTAACAATGGCGGTATAGCTAACATCGAAATGCTATTCAGATGTAACTACCTGGCATTGGTGGGAGATAAAGACTCCAATCCCAGTAAAGGTAACACACTACACTAGACTATACTCTAGGTGCACATGTACGTAACCATAATACAGTGAACATATGGGATGATGTGAAGAAGAAGTACGTGATAGAACTGGAGTTCTTTAGTGAAGTAAGAGCAGTCAGACTGAGGAGAGATAGGTTAGTTTCCTAGTAGTAGATTATTCAATTGAAATTGTTGTACTCTTCTTATTGTTTCTATTAGAAACTATTTAATATGATTTGATTACATTCAAATTAGTGCAAAACAGGTTTTCTAAATTACTGGAAGTTGACTGTACATAGATATGTATTTAATAAATTAATGAATATCTATTTATATATATAATACTTAGATATTGTGGAGAGAAAATCTAATGTTTTATTGAAAATATATTTAATTAAATATTTATTTGGTTTTATAATATACATAATGTTCCTATAAATAATTAAAAATAAACGTAATTAAAATCAATAATTGTGTCATAAATTTGATATACAGTAAAAGCCGCTTGTATCGACATCCCAGGAGATCCAAAAATATGTCGATACATCCGATTGTCGTTACATATGATGAAGGCGTGGCTAATTTTATATTACGCCCACTTAATAGAATATGTACTTGTATTATCAAATATAAAATATATGCTATCCTTAATTTCTATTATATCGTTAATTGTGTATATTAAGTTAATACTATTAATTATTACACTAATATAAATTATATATAATTATATAATAAATATATTAAATTAAATAAAAGTATTCTTGAAATATATATTTTAGCGACTTCGATTACGTAATATCTCACGCGTTCACATTCCAGAGAAGCGTGCGACGCACGCCGTGCGTTGGCAATAACAAGTCATGGAATTAACCCAGCGTGGTAGGGACATTCGTATGAGTCTACATATGGGCACAAATGCTGGCATACGAATATCTACGTACGAGTATACAATACTGCATAGTATCAAGCATGATATTAATATATATATGTATATAGGGGTATATGCATATATATATGTATATATATATATATAAATGGGTAGGCGTGTATATGGGTAATATATATAACAATGTGCATAGTGTATACACTATAGTGAATCTACAATAATACAAAGATTAATTCTTCATATCATCATAACTTATTTGATAATATACATATATATATATATGTACTATAGTCCATAGTTTATTAATATGCTCAACTCTATATCATACATACTATAGTATATATGGTAAAGATGTGTACTATTTTCATAATGTCGATACACGTGATGACAAATTCTAAATTATATAGTACAATTTTGTCGATACAGCCGATTTGTCGATACAGCCGATTGTCGATACACGCGATATTCTGTAAAATGTATTAGATGGAAATTCCAACAAATATATTTGAAATTGTCGTTAGAACCGATATATCGATACATGTGGCTGTCGATACAAGCGGCTTTTACTGTATATATATAATTGAATAACATAATAATAAGTTCAGTTTAATTAGAATAATTATATGTAATAATACTATGAATACCTATATATTAAACAGGATTGTGGTGGTGTTGGATACAATGATCAAAGTCTACACTTTTACCCAATCTCCTAAGCAACTCCATGTATTCGAAACATGCGTTAATCCAAAAGGTAACTTTTATTCTCTATAACATATTTGACCTCTAACATAATTCTCTTGATCGCTTAAATTTACACTATTAACATAATAACTATATTTACAAAATGACTAAACTCACTCGATTGATAACACCTAACCAATATACTAAACCTGCGCGTGCGTGACCTTCACCTTCAGGTATCTGCGTGCTCTGTCCGAATTCGAATAATTCGCTATTAGCGTTTCCGGGTCGCAAGAAAGTAGGTCACATTCAGCTGATCGATCTAGCGTGCACCGAACAGTCTCCAGTCGATATCTTCGCCCACGAGTCTTCTATTTCATGTGCGTCTCTCAATGTTAACGGCACCCTATTGGCCACCGCCGGAGAGAAGGTAACTAACACTCATGTAATCGTGCGGTTCATCTCATACCCTATACCCGTGATATCATCTATATAGTTCTAAATAGTTCTAAGCCTATACTCCGACACTTTTAAATTAACTGTATAGTAATGTTTTAATTATTTATATTATGATATATCTATAAAGTATGATATCGTAATAACAAAATATACAATATATGTGTATTAATGATAATGATGCCTATATGATTACATTTAATATTTCTACTTAAGTATTATTATGGATTACAAATTAAAATAATATTATATATTAAATTTATTGAAATTAATAAATACATCTATTTAATAATATATTCATATCGATTAATGTAACATTACTTTCGTAGGGGACATTAGTGAGGATATTCGATACTAAAACAGGAAACAAATTACGAGAATTGCGGCGTGGTGCTAGTCATGCAAATATCTACTGGTAATGTAATATAGTGTATAGACACACACATATATTCAATAGTCAAATATATACAATTAGTTTAATTAGATTATTCTTTATATATATATATATATATATATATATATATATATATATATATATATATATATATATATATACATTCACATTACATCTATTATTCATATACATATATATTTACTGTATTAATTGCAATGCTGATTTGTAATCTATTGGTTAATGTTATTTAGTGTACATGGTATTCACATAGATATTAAATATTACAATATATACAACTAATTGAAATAGATAGTTCTTTATACATACATATTGATTATATCATTCATATACACACATATTACAGTATTAATTTCAATGCTGATTCAAATCTGCTATGTGTATCTAGTGATCATGGGACTGTACATATATTTGCCATAGACACCAAAGATGATACCAAACATAGAAAAAACAAGTAAGTAATTCTAAGTATTATGTTAAATAATAATAGTATTAAAGTAGTTGTGCGTATTAATCTGAGTGTATTTAATTTTATTTAATTTAGAACAGTATTAAGGGTAGGCGCTCGATGTAGTGTAACAAATGCTATTTATAACTCTACAGAAAATTCTTTTTTGCTTTTTTCATAAACATAAAATTAATCATAACAATTTAAAAGTATGAAAAAAAACAGTTTAAAAATGATGAATATTTTTTATATATTTTTATTATAAATATGTTATATGTTATAATATGTTTATCACGATTTATTTTTAAATATAAAGAATAATTATACATAATTTACTATTCATATACATTAAAAATTAAAGAGAAAAATATTAAGGATCAAAATAGTAGTAGACATTTACGCATGGTTACTGAGTGAATAATTAGAAACTAGATTAAATAGCTTCTAAGTTTTTACATAAATAATTGTGGAAAATATGTACAAATTTGCAAATATATAAAGTATATGATAAAAACAATTATTCTATGTACATATTAAAAATATTTACAAACATAAATTATGAAATATAATGAATAATATAATATAAAAATAATACAATAATTAATATATAGAATATATTATATACTATTAAAATTCGCCATCATAATAATCTATACTTCCATGCGATCGAGTAATCCTAGTGTAATCCTTCCTTGGTATGTTTATTATGACTAGTTATTATGACTAATTGTTAAAAATTACGTTTTTCTCCGATGATATCTAATTACAATAAGAATGCATTGTTGACATTTCCATTGAAAACGTCTCTTTTCAACCTATGATATCTAGTTACACATGTGATTTTTTGTTTATTTTAGACTATTTAATCTATGATCTATGTTAAAATTAATATACATTTTTAAATTAAAAGATGTATCTAATAAAGCTTAATATAGAAATACAAAATATATTTATAAATTTCTTGTAAATTTCCTAATATTTCTAATTTTATTGCTCTCGTAAAAATCTTTATTAGAAATACTAGAAAATATGTTAAAATAAGATACTAAACCTGGATAATATGTAATAACAAAATATTTAACTGCCATGCCCTTAGAGATAACAGAGATTAAATGCGGATGACAAATTAATAATGATGATGTATTTATTAAAGAAATTGTTTTTAATTAGTATTGTTATGCTGTGATTAAAATAAAACTAATCTATAGGAAATATCTTAATTTTATATGTTATTTAATTATTAATTTTATATTGTTTTTATATAGATCTTGTCATGATTCAAAATATTATTCTCAATAATATTTGAATCAACAATTAAACTGCTATAAAAACCTCAATTTGATATTTGATATTAAAATTATATATAGTATATACTTTATATATATATATATATATATATATATATATATATATATTATATACTATTATATATATATATATATATATATATATATATATATATATATATATATATATATATATATATATATATATACAACCGATAAATACAATATTGAGAATAATTACAGCACAGCAGTATTCCTACCGAAATATTTCAGTTCAAATTTCAGTTTTTGTAAATTACAAGTTCCAAATTCCGTACACTGTATTTGTGCATTTGGTGCTGTTTCTTCGAGCAATCAGAGTGTGATAGGTTTGTATGCTTATTCCATTAATATACCTTTACCTAATACCAATGCTTTTAATACAGTGATATGTTCTGATGGAGGGTACTATAAGTTCAGTTTCAATACCAAAGGAGACGTTACAAAAGATGTGTATGCACAGTATCTCGATATGACTGATAATAATTAATACTTCAATACCACCCTTAATAATTAATAATTCGACATTTCACAACTATCGAATTCATGTTTTATATTTGTTAAATATATTTTGTATATTTGAAATGTTAATAGAATAAATTACAATTCTATATTAAATATCAATATTCTTTATGAGGGAGCAAAACAATACTACACTTAATTGCATTTAATATATATTTCGGATATGATCATTTTTATTAATAAAAATCAAATGAATAGTGATTTTTCATTATATACGGAATTATATATTGTAATTAAATTATATAATTATTATATAAAATAGTATTTAAAATAATATAAATTAAATTATTATTAAAAGATCCTTTTCACATAAAACTATTATTAAAAATGATAAATTTATAATAATATTTCACAGAAATAAATTTAATATTTTTATTTTTTTTATAAAAATATAAAATCTTTGATATTTACCTGTTATGATAAGTAAATATAATATGTATGAATTGAATTTATTTTATATACATTGTAAAGTTTTTTTCATTAGAATTAAATTTTGATTCAAACTTTTTTATAGATACTCTTCAGAAACTGAATTTGTATATTATATTTTACTCATAATTATAAATTTATTAATAATTATTTTTATGACCAGATACATTAGATATAATATAATTTATAGATAATTAAATTCTTTGAATAATATATAATGTTTATATACCATATACATATTTATAATAAATGTTTCATGACCTTAGATCATATAAATTTCTATTTTTCCAAATAAAATTAAAATATTTATATAGAGAAACCCAATATACATAGGCATATGAAAATAGTTTATATATATATATCAAAGATTATTAATATTAAACTATTTAATAAATTATATTAATAAATATATTCCTTTATTGATTATATTATATAATTATGCTTCCTATAATAATTATTTATAAAATAATTATCCAACTAATTTAAATAAACATAAATAGAAATGTAAATAACATATGTTTATTAATCTTTATTACATTTTTAAATTCAAAGTATATTTTTTCTAAACTATACATACAGCAGTTTAATTTGCTTGATAGTCTGGATGCTTCTTTCTATGAAACCGTTGCTTTGCGGGTGGTAGGGACTGCATGTTACGTGCGTGATACCCCATTCGTCAGTGAAATCTTTACATTATTATGATGAATATTGCTCCATTATCGGATCTGATTACTTCTGGTATGCCATGTTCTGAGAAGATCTGGTTCATTTGTTTGATAATAGCGAGAGATGTAATAGTATTGATTTCCTGACAAATGGAAACTTGGAGTAGTAATCTGTAATCAATAAGTATTCGTTGTTTTTGAAATGAAAAATGCGGTACCTATCGTTTGACAAGATGCGGGCTAGCTGTCGTTGATAGGAGGGGTTATTTGGTTGTTTCAATTTCTTTGACATCGGAAATATAAGTTAATCATTTCTTCGATTTCCTGGTTTTAGCTCGGCCAGTAAATCTGGTCTCGAGCTAAGAGTCGAGTTTTTCCTATGCCCAAGTTTGCTTCATGGAGATGGATTATGTAGAATTATCTTAGAGAGACTTGGTGATTATAATGCATTGTCCTTTGTATATTCTTTGATGTCCATGACAAGGGTAATACGATATGGCCAGAATATGCTTATTTCTGGCGGCACATATGTTTAGATCTTTAGGCCGATCATTTCTGCTAACTTCTGTAGCAGTTCGTAGTTTTCTGTTTCCTGCTGAAGTTTCCGTAGTCTGCTCTTGCCGAATTGAATATGGGCTATGTGTTTGTCCAGTTCGATGTGTATATCGTCTGCATATGGTTGACGTGATATTAAGTCTGAGATGTACATTTGCAGGCCTGGTATGTAATTGATCTTTATGTTGTAAGGCTGTAATCTCAGTAAAATTATTTGCAGACGTTGTGGTGCAGAACCGATGTTCTTTAAAGCGATCATCTCGAGAAGCTTGTGATCGGATTATATCGTGAACTGAGTGCCGTATACGGTGTGTATAAGTGTGGACATTTGCACACCCGAATACTACTCTCGCGAGCATCTCTCGTTCTATGTTCTAGTAACGTTGTTCGATTTGGCTTAGCGTCTTGGAAGCGAACGCAATTGGTCTGGAGTCTTGTAGACTGCGCCTATACCTCTTGATGATTCGTTTCTTTGTACAACCGTGTGTTTCGAGGGGTCTAATAATATAGTGTAGTGTTGATACATATTAGTTTATTAATATCGTTGTATGTTTTCTCGTATTGATATGATTAGATGAATTCGGTAGTATCGAAGTTTTGTTCGAGAGTTGAGGAATGAACGGTGACATATACGTTGCGATTCCGATGAACTCGTGTAGTTGTTTTTGTCATAGGGTGACTTCAGTTTTTCTATCTTCTTTATTATTTCTTTGTCCGGGGATACTCCTTCTTGATTAATGGTTACTCCGTAGAAGGTTACTTGGATCAAGCATTTTGTTTTGTTAAGTATGAGTCATCTTTTCATACTGATGTCATTAATTCGTGTAGGTTATTGTCGTGTTCTCGTCTCGTAGTACCATAGATGAGTATGTAGTTCGCTATGCTGATAGTACCGGTAAAATTGTTTCCCAGAAAACCACATTTTTTATTTTTTAATTATTCAAAATATTGCTGATATCCTACCTATATCCAATAAGCTGATTTTTTTATTATGTTTTTAAATTTATGAAAAATTTCAACTTAAAACCTTCTCAAGAATATACAAATGTATCGATATATTAAATATAACCCAACAAACAATTTATTCAGAACTATTTAGAACTATTGGAACTATTGAGAACTTTTTGGAACTTTTTGGAACTTTAGTTCTCAATAATTATAATGGGAACTTTTTTAGAACTTTTGAGAACTTTAGTTCCAATAATATTTTATATTGAGAACTTTTTAGAACTTTTGTGAACTTTAGTTCCAATAATATTTTATATTGAGAACTTTTTAGAACTTTTGGGAACTTTAGTTCCAATAATTATAATTGGAACTTTTTAGAACTTTTGAGAACTTTAGTTCCACTAATATTAAAATATAATTCTAAAATTAGTGATATCACCCATTAAAATCATAGATTTTATAGATTTATAGTTTGGTAAAATTAAAATATAAGATTACAGTGTAAACAAATATATGTAAATATATTTTATATTTAAATATTTAATTTATAATTATACACATACATTTGAATTAATTATATTGCAATATATAAAAACAAGAATGTCTTCTCAAAATAGTTAGTAAATAATTATTTAGATTATAATATATATTTTAAGTTTAATGGTATTATAATAATAAGATATTTTATTATATTTTATATATAAAATAAAATATATTTGATGATTGATAAATTATAATTATCAATGATAATATAATTTTATATATACATATTTAGGAATATAATATGCTAATTTTAAAAATAAAATGTTATTAACCTTCAATGATTAGGGTTTAATTTATTAATTTCATTAATATCTTATTTTATATTAATTAAATAATTTAATTAGTTTATATATATTATTATATATTATTTACTTTTTAATACTTATAAATTAAATTAGTATACATATTTTATATATTACTTACATTTATTACTAATTAATTTCATTAATTCATTAAATTATCAATTGAATTAATTAATTCATTTAATTATAAATTAAAAAAAATGATCATAATCACTTTCATATATATATATATATATATAGTATATATTATATACAATAGATCTATTGTATCGATACATTTAAAATATAATTAGGTTAGTTATAATTATATTAGCTAATATAATTATTAGTTTTATATAGTACACATATAAATATACTGGTTTGGTTAATTATGTGTTATTGTATTTAGATATATTGGAGCAAGGAAAGTGTGAGGAGCCATATACATTAATTGCATCTGGGTTGAAGGCTATATAATGGAAATTAAAAAAAGAAAAATACTTGATAAAGGTACGATTATATATATATATATATATATATATATAAATATATTATAATTACTATTATTTTACAGATACAGATACAGATACAACTAGAAATTATTATTATTTTTTTATTTTTATTTTAAAATATTTTATTGACTACAAAATCACGTGGTGGTTATGGGCGTCATGAGAAGGAAACAAAAATAAAATAAATAAAGTACAATAAAAATAAAGGAAAAGGGAGGGTAGGTTACAATGTTAATAGGTGCGTGGAGAGTTTACATTTAAATAGTGACAAGGATTTCAAACACCTAATGTCATATGGTAGAGAATTCCAGTATTTTGGAGCTACCACAGAGAAAGCAGATTCAGAGTGAGCAGAGATAGTCGAGCGTTGCACAATTTTCATCGTGTGACATTTCCTGCTAGCTCGACTAAGTTATTATATAAATGTATTCACGTATAATACTTATATACCGTATCAATGTTTACATTAGCTATCATGTATTCTAAGCATGTAACTTATCAATATTAACATAATTTGTATTATATTGAATAAAATATTATCCTTTTTTTATTTTGATATTATATTATTTATTAAATAAACCTTCGACTTATAAATTAACAATAAATAATAATATAAAATCATAAAATATACATCATTATAATAGAATACAAAAAATAGAAAATATATAATGTAGTAATGGAATAAGTGTAACAAGATTATATATAACAAGAGTATACTCTATATATATAGTAACGATTGTATACATGATTTCCTAGTTCATGTCCATTATTTGATCTACCAAATATTACACGATGATAAATAATGCCTTACAATTATCCTTCTCTTGGTCTCTGATTCATTTGCCAAGAAAGTCTCCCAGATTGTTATATGATATAGTGACTTGAAGTACTGCATTACTTTGCTACTCTACCTACCCAACTAACAGTAATAGCCTCATAATAGTAACATAATAGCATATATAATAGCCTAAAATGTTTACATTGTGTTATTATGCTGCTATTATGTTGCCATTAAAAGTCTATTATGCTATTATTATGCTGCTATTAATTTTAAAAGTATATTATGCTGCTATTATGTTGTTATTATGAGGCTCTTACTGTTAGCTGGGAATTGGTAAATTATTATTAATAGTAATAGGTTTTGTGTAGGTATATTATAGTATATAATAGAAAACAACCTGTGTTTTCTAATACTTCTTATTTTAAAGTATACATTAATATACATATTATTAATAATATAATTTATTCAGAACTTTTGAGAACTTTTGAGAACTATAGTTCTAGAACTTTTGGGTAGTTTTGTGGACAAAAGGAGCCTAAAAGTTCCAGAACTTTTGAGAACCAGGATCCCAAAAGTTCTGGAACTTTTGAGAAACAAGATCCCAAAAGTTCTGGAACTTTTGAGAACCAGGATCCCAAAAGTTCCGGAACTTTTGAGAACCAAGATCCTAAAAGTTCTGGAACGTTTGGGCTCCTTTTGTCCATAAAACTACCCAAAAGTTCTAGAACTATAGTTCTAAAAAGTTCTCAAAAGTTCTAAATAATTGTTTGTTGGGAACACTATAGTAATAAAAAATAAAACATTCTAAAAATTATATATATAATTTGTATATTTGTTATCAAATATTCATTAAGTTATAAGCATATATATGGAAGTCATATAAGTCCCTAATATGTACACTCCATATGTCTTAATACCGACACCAATATTATAATATAACCAATTATAATTGGTTATATACGCTACGCGCTATAGTGCGCAGCATATGAACTATTCTGATTTTCATAAAAATCGCGTACGTTATAATATTAATACCACCAATAAAGCTTAATCTAAAATTGTTATTATTTAGATACTAAATTGTATTATCAATTACAAAAATAATAAAAATAAATATACTAAATTAACTAATTAAATTAGAATATATTATTCATAAAATTAATTATAAATAATGGAATTGTAATTTGTCTGATTGATTCATCAATAACACTGGTCTGCATCATTTTTGTTATCAAGAGTTTCTTAACTGATTATAAGCTTCTTTTTGACACTGAATTCAAATCTGAAAACCGTTTTACTCAATCAGCTCTACTTCTTTTTTTATTCAACTTTTTATTTTTTGGAAATATCAGAAATTTCCTAAGATAAATATAGGATTTCATATAAATTATATAGTATTTTAATCCGTTCATACCTATATATTTAATTATTTTATTATATAAATGTGTTAGTAATATTTAAATAGTGTACCAATGGTACGGGAGTTGATTAGGGGTATTCCCTTAATAAGTTAATTAATATGTAATACTAAATATTCAGAAATATATAAATATAAAACAAATATAAAAATCATTATTTTAAATAATTTAATAATATAATTACATCATACAACTTTAAATAAGTATAACGTATTTTAAACTACATATACCATGAATAGAAGAACTTGTATTAACAATCCGGATAAGTTTTGTTACATTAATCGTTACATTAATTTGTCAAATATAACGCTATTTATAAAAAAAACCTACAAGGATTATTTCGGAATGCTTTTAGTAGATCAAGACAAACCATTTGCTTCGCACTTTTGTTGTAAAACATGTACTGTTAACTTACATCGTTGGAACAATAAGAAATTAACATCTTTAAATTTCGGAACACCAATGATATGGAGAGAAAGTCAGAACCATGTATCTGATTTTATTTTTTACATGTTAAATCTTAATGGTTAATATATAGAATACATATGTATACCTTTATACTATTTATATAATTCTATATGTAGAAATACATATGAAGAATAAATAACGTGTTATATATCCTTATATACATTCAGCTATACGGTATGTACCTCATAATGATGATATTCCGATACCAATACCACCAGACAATCTTGATTCAAGAATCAGATGATGAACATGAAATTAATGATGATTTATCACAGGAATACATTTCCCATGAAAATAAAAGATATTTTGAACCATTTAATCAACATGATCTAAATGACTTAACATTTGTTAAGAGACAAGAATTTGCTCAATTACTTGGGTCTAGATTAGAAGAAAGTCAAATGTTATCAAAAGAAACAACATACTCTTGGTATCTAAGTCGTGACATTGAGTTTAGGAAGTATTTACTACCAATGGAGAACTTGTATATTGTAACAATATTATTGGATTGGTAGAAGGTATGGATATTGCGTATGCAGATTCAGACTGCAGTCTGGAGAGATGGAGATTATTTATCGATTCTTCAAATAAAAGTTGTATGAAGGTAGTTTTATTATACAATGGTAATAGAGTATCTTCAATTCCTGTCAATTATTCAATTAGTACATCAGAAAATTACAATAATATGATTGTACTTCTTGATTTATTAAATTATAATTTTCACAATTGGATGATTTTCGGAGACTTGAAGTTAATATATTATAATATATATTATAATAATTATAATTATTTAAAATGTTTTATTATTGTAATATATACATTTGTAGATCGTATCCATACTTTTGGGTGTGCAATCTGGGTATACCAAATACCCATGCTTTCTCTGCAAATGGGATACTAGAGTTGACCGAGAACATTATTCAATACGCATATGGCCAGAATGTGATAATTTACATCCTGGTTCACACAATATAATCTAGAATTATCTTATTAATCCCAATAGAATACTATTTCCTCCATTACACATTTTTTAATATCCCATCTTGATTATATACCAAGCAGTTGGTGATTTTAGCGAAGAACAAGTGTCCTTAAGGAGAGTGCTTTCTCCAGGATATTACTATAATGAAAGATATATATCAAGGAAAATGGGATGTAAATATGCTTTCAGACTACAAATGCAGACCAGTGTAATATATAGTTTATCTTGTTGTATATAGGGTGTCCGTATTATAACATAGGTTGTCCGTATTCGGACATGGGTACCGAATATGGACAGTGTCCATCGGACACCCCTGTTATATATGGCATTAAAAGATTAAATAACATTTTTAAATCACAGTAATATCTATAATCATAAAATATTAATATATTGTAATTTTTGAATACAAATAATGAGTCATAAAATAGTAAGACTATTTATTGTTAAAGTGTCCGTAAAATGTTACTTAGAAAAATAAATTTGTGTAGATAGTGAATTTTTGAAGAGAATATACTAGAAATATCATTAAAATATAATACAAATAAAAGTGGACCTAAAACCGATCCTTGTGGTACTCCAGATTTTACAATAGAACTATTTGAAAAATAATTATCAACCCATGTAATTTAAGATTTATTCGATAACAAATTATAAAACCATTTTATTATTTTATTAGATATACTGTAAGATTTTAATTTATATAATAGTTTTTTTATGAGAAACAACATCAAAAGCTTTTGCAAAATCAATATATATCTACACATTTTTTATTATTAAATTCATTATAGGGGAAAGTAACCTAATACGGACACTTTAACAATAAATGGTCTTAACATTTTATGACTCATTATTTTTATTCAAAAATTACTTTTACATTCCATATTCGTATAGTTCATACGCTGCGCGCTTATTGTTCATAGGGTAACCATATTAGGGAATTATATGACCTCTAGATATACGCTTATAACTTAATGAATATTTATTAACAAATATAGAAATTATATATATATAATTTTAGAATGCTTTATTTTATAATAATATAAATTTAATAAAATCGATATATTTGTATATTCTTAAGGGTTAAGTTAACATTTTTTTTCATAAATTTAAAAACGTAAACAAAAAATTAGTTTATATATATTGGATATATCAGCAATATTTTTAATAATTAAAAAATAAAAAATACTTTTTTAGACTATTTATATAATTATGAATATTTTATAAACTAACATTTTTTTGTAGGTTTATCGTTTCTGAGATACCGAGAGTGTCCGAATTCGGGCACTATCCATATTATGTTACTTTCCTTACCACAATTTTAAACATGTTTGTTTAATTGTAATTCTGTTGATTTTCCACTTAAAAAACAATATTAATTTTAATAAATTTTAATAAATTATTAGATTTTATATACAAAATTAACTGTTTCGAAATAATAGGTTATAATACTCTACTATTATATTTTATAATACTCTACTGTTATTAAAATAGGCCTATAGTTATTTGAATTTGATGGTTCACCCTTTTTTTAAATTAGTGTGATTATAGATTGTTCACAAATTTTCAGTATATTACTCGATATATGAATTAAAAATAATATATAAAGGCCTACATAATTTATTAGAAAATAATTTTAAAATAGAAGATGGTATCCGAATGTATGGTTAATTATAGTCTATTTAAAAATATTTTAATTATTTCAGGATTTAAATCAATATTATCAAATTTGAGTTTAGTTAAATTATAAAATTCGGGTAAATTTCCATTATCATTTTGTTGAATTGAACTAAAATATGAATTTAATATATTTGCTTTGTCGAGATATGAAAATAAAATAGTATTATTTGATATATTAATTAGAGGAGATACATGTTATTACATCATTATTAATGGTTATTCAATCAAAAATAATGGAGGATAGGTTTATTAATAAACTAATGTTTATTCAGTTAAAATAATTTTTAATTCATTCAATGAAATACAAAATATTTATTTTATATATTAATGTATGTATTCTAGTTATATATATAACAATGTATTTTATTTTTATTATATTCTCTCGATAATTTATTTTTGATTTGCAAATGTTTTGATTGTTGACTAAATATTTATTAAATTCTGAACATTATGTTACAAGTTTGCAAATGATTTTCAAAACATTTACGCAAATAATTGAAAATTATCTTCAAAGTTCACAAAAATTTATCTACAAACTTTTCGAAATATGTTATAAAACTTATTTGGAAATATTTTCAAATTCTGTTTACTGGGTTGTTACGTCGTTCATTTTCTTCTGAAAAATGTCTTGGCTTACGTACAGTCCGAAGGGAAGTAATACGTATCGGAAGCGACCGAAAGATTTGTTGAAGGTTGTTTTGAGACTTGATTGATGGTCTAGTATTACAGACCAGTATCCTGACTTGGCATCGAGCTTGGAGAATATGCTGGCTCCTCGAAGTTTGTTCGTCTAAGTTGGTTCAAAGTTTTAGTAGGATAATGTGGGTACTTTAAGTCTTTGTTTTAGGCTTGCTATATCTATTCAAATGCATAATTGTGCAGAAGCTTTACGTGCATAGACTATACATGATGGTAGGTGTAGTGATTGGTGTTATAATGTTTAAGGAAACCATGTTGTCGAGTTCGGTATATATACTGAGAGTCTTGTCGTTTGATGGGTCATTTGTCGTTTATCGGGTTTATTATTATTGTCCAGTTTGTCGTGTAAACAATTTTCTGGTAGGTACGGACAGGTAGTATATTATCTTCCACACAGCTACCTACTCTTACTTGCATCTGTGCCGATTATCCTTTGTGTGCGAAGTCTAGTCATGCATTCATACAGTGTATGTTGTTTAACGTCAGCTGGTCGTGCGAAATAGAATCAACCGATAAATGAATAAAAATAAGAATAGCTAAATCCTGGGCAGCTCTAGACAAGTTAAGTTCTATACGGAAATCATAACTCAGCACAACTTTAAAGAGGAACTTCTTCTTTAAAGAGGTAGATTCTGTTTTATTATACGGCTCTGAAGCTTGGACCCTAACTAAAAAACATGAGAAAAAGCTCGATGGCACTTACACAAGAATGTTTAGAGCCATATTAAATATATTATGGAAACGAAGAATCCGACGAAGATTCGCCTCTACGGAAATATTCCACTACTAACAAGTATAATACGTATACGAAGTACACGTTTCGCAGGCCATTGTTATCGAAGTGAGGAAAAAATCGTAAAAGATGTTTTGTTGTGGACACCGAACCATTGAACAATAAAGCTTGGACGACCGAGACAAATATATGTAAAACAGCTATGTGATGATACGGGACTGATGACTGAAGAACTAAGACAGATATGAAAGACAGGACGACGTGGAATAAAATGGTTGAAAGTGCTCGGGAAACAATCCTGATCCGATAAGGTAAGGTAAGAGGTACGACAAGGATATTGGGCAATAAGCATCGACTACGAATCCAGTTTGAAAACGACATTCAACAGCCCGCACGGAAGATACCGATTCAAGAGACTACCATTCGGCTTATGTCTAAGCCAGGATGTGTTCCAACTGAAGATGGACATGACCATAGATAACTGCCCCGGAACCCTCGGCATAGCAGAAGACATAGCTGTTTTCGGGAAAATAGAAGAAGATCATAACTCGAACCTATACCACCTAATGAAACTCGCCATAGTATGCTTGTGCGAATGCTCCTGTATGAGGACTAATCTTCAACAAAGAAAAATAAAAAATAAAGCAAAAATACATACACTTCTTTGGTACCATCTTCAACAAAGAAGGAGCGAAGCCAGATCTATAAATAATAAAAGTTATTCAAGACATCTAACCTCCAATGAACAAGATACAGCTGCAATCATTTTTGGCATAGCTACGTACATGAGTACCTTTGTAGCAAACCTATCGACGCACACCACTACGATACCTGATTAAGAAAGACACCAATTTCATCTGGACACCCTCCCATTAAAAGAAATGCAACGATATCAAAGATCTAATCTATAGAGATAGCGAGCTAACTCACTTCGACACCGTACATATATCGTCATTCAAGTAGACGACTCTGGAAGAGATATTATAGCTGTATTGATTCTGTCGGCAAACCGGTATCGTATGAATCAAAATCACTTACTGAATGCGAGCAGAGATACGCAAATAACGAATGCTAAATGCTCGCTGTGGTATTCGTCTGTACTCGTTTCCACACGTATATATATATATATATATATATGGGAAACCCTTTAAAATCCAATCTGCTCACAAACTACTCTCTTTGATTATCCTGAAGAATATTGTAAACGCCCCTACACATCTCCAAAGAATGATTCTCAATCTAAATCATACGACATCAACATATAATACGTCCCCGGTAAAACCTACCCCTACTATATACGCTCTTCAGACAGCTGCTACCAGAAAATTATGAGATACTACCCCATATTCAATAAACATATATCCTATACCCTAGATTGGCCTTAATTTAAAACGAAACCAAGGACGATAAACAACTTCAAGATGTATGCACCATCATCAAGAACGGATGGCCACATATAGGAGAACACTGCCTCAGAATCGAATAGAATTCTGGTCCTACAGAGACTAGCTGACCTTTGAAAACAATATGGGCATTAAAGGAAACCAAATACAAATACCAATGTCTATATGGTCCGACATACTTTAATACCTACACATTCCATACCTCGGAATTGTCAACACCAAGCTACTTGCAAAGACATGTGTCTACTGGTCGAAAATGAACAAAGAGATTCAATACCTCACGGAAGAATGCAGCGAGTGCCAAACTCACCAAATAAGAAAAACCTGACTTGAACGACGGACAGAAGATATTCATCAGATGATATAAATGTATATTATGCTGCTATTATGCTGCTATTATTATAATAGCAGCATAATAGCAGCATAATATACATTTAAAATTAATAGCAGCATAATATAAGCATAATATATATAGCAGCATAACAGCAGCATAACAGAAGCATAATATCATTACAAATTAATAGCAGCATAATAGCAGCATAATAGACATTTAATAGCAGCATAATAGCACAATGTAAACATTTGAGGCTCTAGCATTTGCTGTTATGCTGCTATTATGCTGCTCTTACTGTTTGCTGGTATCAATCAAGTCTCAAAACAACCTTCAACAAACCTTTCGGTCGCTTCCGATACGTATTACTTCCCTTCGGACTGTACGTAAGCCAAGACATTTTTCAGAGGAAAATGTACCACATAACAACTCAGTAAACAAAATTTAAAAATAATATTCGAAAATTTTTCGAAAATTTTGTAGACACATTTTTGTAAACTTTAAAAATAATTTTCAATTATTTGCGTAAATGTTTCGAAAATCATTTGCAAACTTGGCACATAATTTTCAGAATTTAATAAATATTTAGTCAACAATCAAAACATTTGCAAATAACAAATAAATTATCGAGAGAATATAATAAAAATAAAAGACATTGTTATATATATAACTAGAATAAATATATTAATATATAAAATAAATATTTTTTATTTCATTGAATGAACTAACAATTATTTTAACTGAATACACATTAGTTTATTAATAAACCTATCCTCTATTATTTTTGATTGAATAACCATTAATAATGATGTAATAACATGTATCTCCTCTAATTGATATATCAAATAATACTATTTTATTTTCAGATCTCGATAAAGCAAATACATTAAATTCATATTTTAGTTCAATTCAACAAAATGATAATGGAAATTAACACGAATTTTATAATTTAACTAAACACAAATTTGATAATATTGATTTAAATCCTGAAATAATTAAAATATTTTTAAATAGACTAACAATTACACATACTTTCGGAACTGATGGGATACCATCTTCTATTTTAAAATTATTTTCTAATAAATTATGTAGGGCTTTATATATTATTTTTAATTCATCTTTATATCGGGTAATATAACGACAATTTGTGACCAATCTATAATCACACTAATTTAAAAAAATGGTGAACCATCAAATTCAAATAACTATTGGCCTATTTTAATAACAGTAGAGTATTATAGAGTATAATAGTAGAGTATTATAACCTATTATTTCGAAACAGTTAATTTTTTATATAAAATCTAATAATTTATTAAAATTTATTAAAATCAATACTGTTTTTTAAGTGGAAAATCAACAGAATTACAATTAAACAAAAATGTTTAAAATTGTGGTAGGGGAAAGTAACAGAATATGGACAGTGCCGAATTCGGACACTCTCGGTATCTCAGAAATGATAAACCTACAAAAAAATGTTAGTTTATAAAATATTCATAATTATATAAATAGTCTAAAAAAGTATTTTTTATTTTTTAATTATTCAAAATATTGCTGATATATCCAATATTTTTTTAAAATTTATGAAAACAAATGTTAACTTAACCTTCTTAATAATATAGGGGAAAGGTGGATAGTAGTGACAGTTTTGAATATATTGCAATAACTTATTAATAAACTTAAATTAAACTATTGATCCTCTATATAACGTTTTTTTATATTGTATATAAATTAATATTATCTAAATAATTGCTATTAACATTTTTTAATATAATCGTCAACACTTGAGATAACGAGGGTGTCATTACTATACTTCAATGCGTGTAGTAATGACACCCCGAGTGTAGCAGTGACATGCATTAGTACTAATAATAACCGGTAGGTGGAAATACATTACAATACTATTTGTTACCTATTATTCCCGATTATTTCTAAAAAATACTTAAATAATTTTGTATACACACGCAATTGAATTATATTTATTAATTCATTAATTGCAATATTATCGACAACCAATCAGAATCCATTTGACTGTCACTACTACCCGATTTTAGGGTGTCACTACTATACGAATGTATATGGTATATGTAATTGATCGTAGAAACATTTCCAATAATCATAAATTAATATGAATTATATTTTCTTATAGATATTTAATTCATATTTAGTATAAGACTTTAATTTTCTATTTTCCATTAAATATCAAGGAATTAAAAATACTTTTATAAAAACTTATTTCGTAATTTTTTAAGAATATATTCACAAAATCGATTAATTGATTTAATTTATTTATATTGAAAATTAAGGAAACAAAAAATACTTATATCAATAAAGCTTGTGAATACCCACAACTTTCTTATATAAATAAATTTAATTGGACTTGTAGTTTTTGAGATACGTGGGGTGTCATTACTATACAACTGTCACTACTACCCACCTTACCCCTACAAATATATCGATTTTATTAAATTTATATTATTATAAAATAAAGCATTCTAAAATTATATATATAATTTCTATATTTGTTAATAAATATTCATTAACTTATAAGCATATATCTAGAGGTCATATAAGTACCTAATACGGTTACCCTATGAACAATCAGCGCGCAGCGTATGAACTATACGAATACGGAATGTAAAAGTAATTTTTGAATACAAATAATGAGTCATAAATGTTAAGACCATTTATTGTTAAAGTGTCCGTATTAGGTTACTTTCCCCTATAATGAATTCAATAATAAAAAATGTGTAGATATATATTGATTTTGCAAAAGCTTTTGATGTTGTTTCTCATAAAAAAACTATTATATAAATTAAAATCATACAGTATATCTAATAAAATAATAAAATAGTTTTATTTTTTTATCGAATATATCTCAAATTACACGGGTTAAAAATTATTTTTCAAATAGTTCTATTGTAAAATCTGGAGTACCACAAGGATCGGTTTTAGGTCCAATTTTATTTGTATTATATATTAATGATATTCCTAGTATATTCTCTTCAAAAATTCACTATCTACACAAATTTATTTTTCTTTTGCATCTGAGAGTGACATATTTCTTTTACAAAATAATTAAAATTTATTTTCACAATGGGCAAATAAATGGCAATTTAATATTTCATTATCAAAATGTGCAGTTATGACTTTAGGAAAGGTTACTTCATCTAAATATATTATAAATAATATTCAATTAGAAAACTTATTTTTTATAAAGATTTAGAAATAATATTTGAGAATAACCTTTTATTTAATAAACATATTGATTATATTTGTAAACAAAAATCTTATTTTTCTTTGAATTACATTTTTAGATGCATTACTACAAAATCCCCTAGAGCATTAATAGATGCATATACAATTATTATAGATCAATTTTAGAATATGCATCCATAATTTGGTCACCTTTTTCAAAGGTTAGTAAATTTCGTAGTTTCATACCAAATTGAAAGAGTGCAAAGATTATTTACTGAAAGATTAATTACAAGATGCTTAGTAGGGGAAAGTAACATAATACGGACACTTTAACAATAAATAGTCTTAATATTTTATGACTCATTATTTTTATTCAAAAATTACAATATATTAATATTTTATGATTATAGATATTACTGTGATTTAAAAATGTTATTTAATCTTTTAATGCCATATATAACAGGGGTGTCCGATGGACACTGTCCATATTCGGTACCCATGTCCGAATACGGACAACCTATGTTATAATACGGACACCCTATATACAACAAGATAAACTATATATTATTGATGAATCAATCAGACAAATTACAATTCCATTATTTATAATTAATTTTATGAATAATTTATTTTAATTTAATTAGTTAATTTATTAGTATATTTATTTTTATTATTTTTTTAATTGATAATAAAATGTAGTATCTAAATAATAACAATTTTAGATTTAGCTTTATTGGTGGTATTAATATTATAACGCACACGATTTTTATGAAAATCATAAAAGTTCATACGCTACGCGCTGATTGGTTATAGGGTGTCAATATTAAGATATATAGAGTATACGTATTAGGGACTTATATGACTTCCAGATATATTATTATAACTTAATGAATATTTTATAACAAATATACAAATTATATATATCATTTTTAGAATGTTTTATTTTTTAATAAAATAGTTTTATATTCAATATATCGATACATTTGTATATTCTTGAGAAGGTTTTAAGTTGAAATTTTTCATAAATTTAAAAACATAATAAAAAAATCAGTTTATTTGATATATCAGCAATATTTTGAATAATTAAAAAATAAAAAATGTGGTGTTCTGGGAAACGATTTTACCGGTACTATCAGCATAGCGAACTACATACTCATCTACGGTACTACGAGGCGAGAACACGACAAGAACCTACACAAATTAAAGAAATCAGCATGCAAAGGAGGACTCGTATTTAACGAAACAAAATGCTTGATCCATCAGAACCAAGTAACCTTCTACGGAGTAACCATTACTCAAGAAGGAGTATCCCCTGAGAAAGAAAGAATAAAGAAGATAGAAAATTTGAAGTTATCCTATGACAAAAACAACATCACGAGTTCATCGGAATCGCAACGTATATGTCACCACCATTCCTCAATTATCGAAAAAAACTTCGATACTACGAGATCTACTAAAGAAATACACAGAATTAATCTAATCAGATCAATACGAGAAAAAATACAATGCTCTCAAGAAACTAATATGTATCAACACTACAGTATCATTATTTGACCCATCGAAATACACGGTTTTACAAAGAGAAGAATCATCAAGAGGTATAGACGAAGTCCTTCTACAAGATTTCAGACCAATTGCGTACGCTTCCAAGACGCTAAGCCAATGCGAACAACGTTACGCGAACATAGAACGAGAGATGCTCGCAGTAGTATTCGGGAGTTCACACAAAGTCCACACTTACGTATACAGCACTCAGTTCACAATCGAATCCGTTCATAAGCCTCTCGAGATAATCGCTTTAAAGAACATCGGTTCTGTACCACAAAGTCTGCAAATAATGTTACTGAGATTACAGCCTTACAACATAAAGATCAACTACATACCAGGCCTGCAAATGTACACCTCAGACTTACTATCACATCAACCAGATGCAGACGATATACACACCGAACTGGACAAACACATAGCCTAAATTCAATTCGGCAAGAGCAGACTACAGAAACTTCAGCAAGAAACAGAAAACTACAAACTGCTACAGAAGTTAGCAGAAATGATCGGCAAAATATCTAAAGACACATGTGCCGCCAGAAATAAGCATATTCTGGCCATATAATATTACCCTTGTCCTGGATATCAAAGTAATATACAAAGGACACCGCATTATAATAACCAAGTCTCTCTAAGATAATTCTACCTAAGCCATCTCCATGAAGCAAACATGGGCAAAGAAAATGCTCGACTCTTAGCTTGAGAACAGATTTACTGGCGGAGTCAAACCCAGGAAATCGAAGAAATGATTAACTTATATTCCCAATGTCAAAGAAATCGCAACAAGCAAACCAAATAACCTCTCCTATCAACGACAGCTAGCTGGCATCGTGGCAAACGATAGGTATCGCATTTTTCATTTCAAAACAGCGAATTCTTATTGATCACAGATTACTACTCCAAGTTTCCATTTGTCAGGAAAATCAATATTATTACATCTCTCGCTATTATCAAACAAATGAACCAGATCTTCTCAGAACATGGCATACTAGAAGTAATCAGATCCGACAATGGACCGCAATATTCATCGCAATAATTTAAAGATTTCACCGACGAATGGGACATCACGCACGTAACATGAAGTCCCTACCACCCGCAAAGCAACGGTTTCATAGAAAGAAGCGTCCAGTCTATCAAGAAAACTAAACTGATTTATGTATAGTTTAGAAAAAATATACTATGAATTTATAAATGTAATAAAGATTAATAAACATATGTTATTTAAATTTCTATTTATGTTTAATTAAATTAGTTGGATAATTATTTTATAAATAATTATTATATGAAGCATAATTATATAATATAATCAACAAAGGAATATATTTATGTATATAATTTATTAAATAGTTTAATATTCATAATCTGTGATATATATATATATAAACTATTTTCATATGCCTATATTGGGTTTCTCTATATAAATATTTTAATTTTATTTGTAAAAATAGAAATCGATATGATCTACTGTCATGAAACATTTATTATAAATATGTATATGGTATATAAACATTATATATTATTCAAAGAATTTAATTGTCTATAAATTATATTATATCTAATGTATCTGGTCATAAATATAATTATTAATAAATTTATAATTGTGAGTAAAATATAATATATAAATTCAGTTTCCGAAATGTATCTATAAGAAAATTTGAATTACAATTTAATTCTAATGAAAAAAACGCTACAATTGTTTAATTAATTTATTATTTATATTAAATAAATGCAATTATACATATTATATTTACTTATCATAGCAGGTAAATATCAAATATTTTTATATTTTTATAAACAAAATAAAAAAATAAAAAAATAAAATTTATTTCTAAGATATATTAATATAAATTTATTATTTTTACTAATAGTTTTATGTGAAAATAATATTTTAATTTAATTTATATTATTTTAAATGAATATGCATACGATTTTATATAATAATGGTATACTTTAATTACAATATATTATTACGTATACAATGAAAAACCACCATTCATTTGATTTTTACGAACACTTTACCCGGTTATCATATGTATCGGTATCGCCTACACATATCCTACCAGTGATGTAAATACACCCATTTGAAATACCCGAATTGAATTATTTTTAATTTAAAACAGAATTTAATAATAAAAATAAAAAATATCGAATACAGAATAAGAATTAAATAATGTACAAATGAATACGAATAATTGGAATGATTCAACAATTATTAACATTTAGATAACATAATAATAATCAGTTACCGACAGGCCTAGTTAATTTGGGCCAAAGCCAAAAATAAAGAAAAGGCCAAAAATAGCTAATTGTGAAAAAGACCACAAATGCTTATTTTGGTTATTTTGGGCCTTTTTTTAAAAACTTCAAAATAAGTTATTATCCATCATAATATATGATTCATATTATATATTTAATAACTATCATATTATATACTAATATTCCATACTATTATTATATATTTTATAAGTTATCAATAGAATATTTAATTTAAGAAATGATAAGATTATAAAAAAATATCGACTTTTTTTATTTTTATACATTTTTAATTTATTAATATGAATAATTTAAATATGTATATTACAAATATGCATAATGGTTGCTAATAACTTTCTATGCCATAGAAAACTTCTTTTAATTTTTTATATTTAATATCATTACACCTATTTTCGAAATGTATACTTGACAATATTCGTAGTTCTTCTGGCTATCGTATATTCTTATATATTCTACTAGCATTTTTACTATACATTGTTATATTGTTACGTAAAAAAATTTGTAATCTGTCTTTTTTATATCCATTAACAAGATTTTCAAATACTTTTCATGTCATATTTACAATTCTTTTTTGGTTTATTATAATTTGGCTATTCCGTGGTTCGCTATTATAACTTGGCTATTCGTTGTTAGATTATCTTTCAGCCGATATTAATAGAATATTATATTGTAGTTTTAATATATTTATAGCTATATTTTCATAAAATAAATTTAGTTGAAAAGTATCAAAGTGAAATAAAAAAATATGGTAATGTATTCTCTCTTTATTATGAATTCGTTGTTTAAATTAAATTTATCATCTATAATTATTCCATAATTCAAAATTAAAAACTAATAATGGAATGTCTCGATTACCGACCCCTAAATGACTATTTGTAATAACTTATTAAATATTCAATATATTTATTTGAAACTTTGTAAGTTGGGTAATATTATGATAATAAATAATTTTAAAATTGTAAATTTGTGATATAATTATATTGACAAGAATACACCGGGGGGAGGGGGGTC
Organism: Osedax fenrisi; assembly: GCA_964019155.1. NCBI lineage: Eukaryota > Metazoa > Annelida > Polychaeta > Sabellida > Siboglinidae > Osedax > Osedax fenrisi. Next base: position 32,692,314 of record OZ025240.1, on the reverse strand, counting down.
GGTAATTGGATACATATGACTAATACCGACCCCTACATAATCGTGGTAGAAATAATTGTAATATTATAATACTCAATCAAAATAGCAGACATAACTAGACATAATGAATTAAAAAAAATCACGCAATTTATATATCATATAATTTAAGTTTTAATATTCAAAATAAATTTATAATTTAACATTATATTTATATATTAAACTTTAAATTAACTGAATATGAATATAAATACTTATACCAAATAATCATTGTATAGTATTATTGATGCTGTTAAAATACACTATTGACAGGTTAAAATGATACAAACACAAAATATAAATAATTTCAAAGTAAAAAAGTATCTATTTTGATTGGATATTATAAATCACATGGGGTCGTTATTAATGTAATATAGGTGGTCGGTAATAGGAAAATAATATGGTTGATATAATTAAGATAGATTGGTTAATACTTATTCAAATTATAATATATTATAATTTTTATAAATATTGTATTGATCTAAAATATTATGTGCAGTATTAAGTTTTCTTTTAATTAAATAAGTATTTACAATTATTTAAAATAAGTTATTATTCAAATATTTAAAAAGTAAAAACAGTATATTACATTTTATCAAATAACAATTGTAGGATTGAATATTTGTAATACGAAATTAAAAAATTAAAGAAATTAAAACGTTTTACAGTTACCGTAAAAATAAACGAAAAACAACCGAAAGTAGAAATAAATCATATAGTAAACGAAAAATGATCAAAATAGAAATAAAAGATAGCGTAAAAATAATCGAAAATAGAAATATAATACATTATTTTGTAAGTGGCATCGAAATATTCAATTTCTACTTTAACTTTATAGAATTCTTCTTATCTTTGTACCCTGTTTTAGTAATACAGTATTAGTTATATAGTTATAAAATCAATTAAACCAATACTAGAATGAAACAAACAAATAATGTAATACTTACCAAAATCTGTAATAATAGTAAGTAGTACTTTATTCATTTTATATTTTAATTGTATAAGACATTTTAAACATATATATATACAAACAGAACACGTTACAAATAAAATAAACCAATATATCTATACAAAAACAGAACACGTTAATAACAAAACATACCAATAATATTACAAAACAAACAATATAATACTTATCACTATATGTATTTTAGTAATATAATACATTTAAAACATATATACAACAAATATATAAAACAAACATATAATACAGAACAAACAAAAATAAAATAATATTTCCCACTTTATCTGTAATAATAATGAATTATTAATTTTATATTATAGAATATTTGAAATATAGATATAAAAAACCCGAATTTTCTATAACAAAAACAAATTTTTAACAACAATAAAACAATACTTCCCACTTTATCTGTAATAATAATGAATTATTAATTTATATATTTATTATTATTTATATATTTGTTCATCATCGACAAATAAATCAATATGAATTTTTGAAAAGAATATACTAGGAAGATCATTAATATATAATACAAATAAAATTGGACCTAAAACCGATACTTGTGGTACTCCAGATTTTACAATAGAACTATTTGAAAAATAATTGTCAACCCGTGTAATTTTAGATCTATTCGATAACAATTATAAAACCATTTTATTATTTTATTATATATACCGTATGATTTTTATTTAAATAATAGAATTTCATGAGAAACATCATCAAAAGCTTTTGCAAAATCAATATATATTATATCTACACATTTTGTATTATTCAATTCATTATACCAACATTTTAAACATTTTGTTAATTGTAATTCTGTGGATTTTCCACTTATAAAACCATATTGATATTTTGTTAATAAATTATTAGATTTTAAATACAAAATTAATTGTTTAGAAATAATACGTTCTAATACTCTACACATTACACATGTTATTGAAATAGGCCTATAATTATTTGAATTTGATGGTTCACCCTTTTTAAAAATTGGTGTGATTATAGATTTTTTCCAAATTTTCGGTATATTACCCGATAATAAAGATGAATTAAAAATAATATATAAAGGCCTACATAATTCATTAGATAATAATTTTAACATAGAAGATGGTATCCCAGCAGTTCCGAAAGTATGTGTAATTTTAATTATTAAATATTTTAATTATTTCAAGATTTAAATCAATATTATCAAATTTTTGTTTAGTTAAATTATAAAATTCGGGTAAATTTCAATTATCATTTTGTTGCATTTAACTAAAATATGAATTTAACGTATTTTCTTAGTCGAGATCTGAAAATAAAATATTATTATTTGATATATCAATTAGAAGAGATACTCCAGATTTTAAATTTTGTCTATTTTTAATAAATTTATAAAACTTTAATTTATTGGTTGAATTAATATCTCTCTTAAAATTTAAATATTCTAATTCTTTGGATAATTTTTATTTGCTTCTTTCCAATTATAGTTATATTGTAAATTAGTTTTAGATTTTCGAAATCATTTTTTTACTTGCTTCTTCAATTTCAATATATTCTTCGGCAGTTTTATTATACCATTACATTACTTAATAGTACATTATTTATATGAACATTAAATTACTAATAGTTCATGTATATATAATTTTTTGATATATCTTATAGTTAATGAGATACGATATGTATCGGTATTAGGAGGGGGTCAGTAATTGGAGACTTTCCCCTTCATTACAAATATAATTAAATTTATTTAATTTTGTCTAATTTTAAACTTACACAATTTGTGAAAGTAGTTACTAAATTATTTATGATAATTATTTGTTCATGCATTGTGAAATTAAGTTTTGTAATTCCTTCTCTAAGAACTCTTAAATTGTTATTTTATGACGAAGTATCCACATTTATGATAACATTATCTAGGTACTACCTACTCTATCGAGTATTTTTCAACTATAAAATATTTTTAATATTATATATAATTAATTATAATACATATATTATTGTACCTTTGGACATGTATAATCCATCTCTGATATTAAATTATATTGACTTCGTAAAATACCAATCAGTTTTGTCATATCGTGTATACAATTGCCATTATTAAATTTTCCAACAGCCATGACCAATTGGATCTGCAGATCCAATTTGTATGCAGATCACCACATACAAATAAAACCTGCATTACAAATATGTTGTAATTTTCATGCAATTCCTAAAAATCATATAAATGAAATGGATTTTATATAATTATAACAATATTAACCTTAGAAACAGCCGTCCATCTTATGTTCACCATCGGTGGATATTCCAATCAATCACTCTCTCCAAGCGGGTGCAATTATAACAAATATGTTGGAAAACTCTTGAAATATAACATCAATAGTATGTTTCTCATAAATAGGGAAATAAATTACATGTAGGGGAAAGATGGTTAATGTGGCCACTTTTAGATAATGTTGTTTAACTTTATAAATATTATATCTAATACGATAATTTTTTCAATATAGATACATCTTATGATAAACAAGATGACTGCCGAATCAGTTTTTCATTTTAGCATATCTAATTGAAATGATTAAAGTGGCCATATTACCCTCCATGGAGGGTAAGGTTGCCACCTAATGCGGGTAATGTGGCCACCTGAAAATGTGGAATTAATCCACTAGATGGCGATACTTTATATCAAGTTTAGTCCAATAATATCACATCAAGTAAAATTTAGAAAACACACGCAATTGTGATAAATTAATGCTTTTTTATTTTAACTTTATAAATTACTATATTCATTAATAGGCTATATCCTATATACTATAGTATACCATTAAACTTAATTATTATGTTATTAGTATGGAAAAAGTAATTTCAGCAGTAAATGACTGTATGTCATAACACTATGGCGATATAATACCTAGATAAAATAGTAATTTAAAAGATAACTAATTTATATTATCTGATTTCTATATATATATATATATATATATATAGAACCATTTGTATATATATACCATAATATATAGAACCATTTATATATATATATATATATATATATATATATATATATATATATATATATATATATATATATATATATATATATATATATATATATATATATATATATATATATATATATAATGTTATACATATATTAAATATATTACAACAACATATATTAAAATCATATCATATCAATATTAATACAAATTATTTTTATAATTACATAATATGAGGTAAAAAAAGTGAAATGTAATATACAAATAAGCCAATAAACAAGTATAAATGAAATATATAAAGCACAGTTAAATTAAAATACATTAAATACATAACATAACATTAAGTTTATTAAATTCTTTAGAAAATCGATATCGAAAGTAAAATGTATTATATAATGTATTAACATGAAATTGATTTATTTATTTTTAAATCTAGTTTAATATATCTCATGATAAATATATTAGTATATAATATATATATATATATATATATATATATATACAAATACAAATACAACTGTATATATAAATAATTGTATACGCATATGTTGTATACACACACATATATATATATATATATATATATATATATATATATATATATATATATATATATATATATATATATATATATATATATATATATATAGGTTGTCATATCATAATTGTTATTCATCACCTATGTATTTATATTTAAACATATATTTTGTAGTATGTGTAAAGTATTAAGTATATAGTATAGTATTAAGTATATATAATATAATACATATATATATATATATATATATAAATTATTATATATAATTAATACGTGTAAAGTATTAAGTATATAGTATAGTATTAAGTATATATAATATAATACATATATATATGTATTATATTATATATAATTAATAATAAACTATATACTTAATACTTTACACGTACTACAATTACTTTACTCACTACTACAACTATATATATATATATATATATATATATATATATATATATGCATAAAACATATATGTATAAACGTAAAGTTTTATAAATATATTTCATATATATATTAAATAATATAATATATATATGTAATAAATAATATATATATATATATATATATATATATATATATATATATTTCTTTATAATTATGTTAATAGATGATTAAATATAATAAATTAATTTTAAAAGTTTATACCACGATTATAATATGTATGGAAATATATGTGTATAGTTAGGATATAGTAGATGTTGATTCTATCAAAGTTTTCATATAATGACGCACGCAATTTTATAAAAATATAAAAATATTTATTTCTGATCATATGATTGGCTTACATCATAGTGAAGTGGCCACATTACCCTCTAAAAGGTGGCCAACTTACCCGCTTCGAGGTATCACGCTATTTACACTATATAATAATGCATATTACTTACTAAAATAAATTGCTTACACACTTTGTTAAAATTAAATAGTTCTTTAACACCCAATATTAATTTTCAATTTATATTATATATTAGTGATTTAATAAATGTTTTACTAAACTTTTATTTCAATTTTTTAAAAAGTAAATCGATTTTTTTGTATTTTTTACATCATTTTTTTTTATTAATAGATATACATATTATTTTTACTTATTTGAACAATACTTACCAATTCGCATATTTCATGTATATATTTTTTTTTGATTGGACTTATAGTTTATGAGATACGACAAGTGGCCACATTACCCGCATGGCCACATTACCCATCTTTCCCCTACGTAGTGTATTTTATTAATAGAATAAAAGGTAAGACGGATATCAAGATATGATATAGACATTTGGGTTGAAATGTCCATAGCTACTGAATAGGATATATTATATATATCCAGCATTTATATAACATTATTTGTATATAGGTTAAACTACTTGCACACCAATATATTGTAGGTATATAGAATATACTCATTTACTCTTTTAGCATATTGCAATAACCGATTTCTACATTATTAGTATTGTCTCGTATGCTTCAAATTATTTTACAGATTTATAAAACAATTATTTCTTATACCAAAACAAACTTGATCCAACACAATATTAAATTGCACTGCATTTGAAATTGAATAACATATTCATTGTTATCAGATCTTATAAAAGTTTGTATCGATCTTTTTTCTTGGACTTTAATATTTTCTTCATCAGATTCAGTTTCATTTAAATTATTATAATTAATATTTTCTGCTACCTTTTTCAATACATTCTCATCAACTACTATTTCATTTATAATCAAATATTGTATCTTGTTTCATAACAATGACACAACATATTATTTCTTGCATTAGGTTTAGTATCAAAGAAGTTTTTTTTTACTGTTCAATTTTAGTTTTATATTCTTCATAAATAGAGCTATGTTGATTTTTGATATGAGTAGTATAATTCACTATAAATTAATTTTATATAGATAAATCAAATATTAACATGTGTATAGTCTTATATTTAGAATCTATATTACCATTTAAATGAATATATACATTTCAGTACTTATATTTCAATATACATAATATGTATAACATTAGAAATAATTTGTATGCCATCAATTTTGTTTATTATTCATTTTAATAATTATACATTGAGATATATTGATTATAAAATTGTATTATATATATATATTCATTATATAACAAATATACATAGAATTGTCATGTATTCCATATTTTATTATATAATAGTTATATAACTTAAATTATGGTGAATAGTAATATCATATATATAAGTATATATAAGTATAAATATATTTATTATAGTAATATAATTGTACATTATAACATATTTATATATACCTTGTTATTATATAAATGTTAATGTTAGTATTAGTGATATTATCATATGATAATATCACTAATCAATAAAATAGTATATTTATAATTTAAAATTTAAAAATTATTAAATAATTTAATAGCATTTTAATATAATACATATAACACAAATATATTTAATTATATATATATACTTAATTGTATATATGTATACTTAATAAGTGTTAACGTAAAGTCATACATATTTATAGTACGATATTATATTATATATTATATATATAGTAATTATAAATATATATTAATCACACATATATGTGATATACTAATCAGCCGCACGACATCCGGTGCTTGACGTGCACTGCGTGTCATGCGATGCACTATAGTACGTATGCAGGTATACGTGAACGCGTGTTATATTGCATATATTATAATACACTTGGTATCGTTGGAAAGCTTACTACATTATATAATAGATCATATTATGTTATTTTCATATTTTCATTTGAACAAAAGAAATATTCAAAAATAGGAGAAAAAAATTAATCCGTATTAATAGAATACATCCGAATAAATGGCCATTTAATAATACATAAAATTATAATATACATTCTAATGTATTATTTATATTATGCATTTAAAATACCTTATAATTATATATATATATATATATATATATATATAATTATAAATATATATATATATATATATATATATATATATATATATAGGGGATAGAAGGGAGTAACGGACGAGAAGGGAGTAGTGGTAATTTACATTTACGCGAAAATGGACATAGATATAAAAAAAAGATATATACAAAATATTTAGACAATTACAATATCTACAACAATGAGTAATTTTTTTCAAAAATAATTAATCAATGTATTAAATTAATTACATAATATTTTTTTTTCAAAATTCCATAAAAACCAGTTTTTGAAATTTACTGTACTATTAATTATAAATATATATTTTCTTATATATTAATAAAATATAATTTGTTATCTATTAAGTTATGTTTATGAAAAGTTATGTTTAAGTATATGCAAATATTGTATTAGTAAACAGATATAGGTATTCTAAGAACCATATTCAAATGGGTATAGTGGACGAACTGAGAAGGATATAGTGGATGAAAATAAACCAATCAAAATCAAAAAAAATAATTATTTATTTGATTATAATACATATAAATTCTTATATTTATACATTAATTAATGTATACTAATGTATATTAATGTATATTGATATGCATTGATATGTATATTTATATTTAATTATATTTATCTTTTGATATAGTTTGTAATACAAACTTATAGATACCACAAATAATAGTTAAGTGGTTGTATTCCTATTTGCATTATACTAATATAGTATATATACACTATATTATCATCATGAGCAGTGAGTGTCATAAGTGCAGCACTGATTGTGTTTCTGAATACATTACATGTATCAAGTGTAATTCTTTTCTACACTTCAAATGCATGCATGCTGCATGTATTATTAAAAATCCATGGAGTAATAGTAATAAGCTTCCAGCTTATGCATTATATATTCTCAATTCTGAAAATATCTTGTATTTATGCAATTCATGCAAGCCTAACTTCACTATGAATATATCTACTCCTATATCACAATTAACATCTAACACCCTAAGTGATATTACTGCAAAACTAGATGAAATTAAAAATATAGTTGATAATACTTATATAATTACTAATACTCATAAGAAAACTTTCGCTGATGTATTAATAAATTCTATTGAGCCTAAGCTTAACACTATTTCTGATAACATGAATAAATCAGGCAATCATTCAAATTCTACGAAATTAGATTATAAACTTTCAATTAATATTGAACATATAGATATTAAAAATTGCAACACTGAATATATTAAATCTTTATTTACCCTACTGAATATCAGTTTTTCTTCTATTACAAATATATTTTTTCGTAACAATAATGCTTATGTTTACTTTATTAATTCCTTTTCAAAATTTGATTTTTTATCTTGTACTAGATTATCTAGATCTAAATTAATAGGCACCGACTATAATTATATTTTCATTCGTGATTATTTAGATAAAGACATTTTTAAAAGAGGGCGGGTTTATTATCATGCATTGATATCGAAACTAATAACAGATTATAAATCGGTTTTCAATTATAAGACAAAAAATTATGAATTGCGTCCATTGATTAAAATAGATGGTATTGATAAAATTGATTGGATTTGTAATTCATTTGTACCTTCTACTATTCAATTTGAGGAATGGAATACCTCTTTTGAAAAATGTATTTTATCAAAGAAATCTAATAGTCCTAATGACACCGAATCCTCAAATGGCTCTTTTTCATCAGACTGACTAGATGAGCCTAATCATAATATTCCATCTCGACTTCCTAAACATAATATATCTTGTTCTATGTTCAATGCACGGTCAGTTCGTAATAAGGCTGATATTATACATCAATTAATTATTGATTCTAAAAGTTCTATAGTTGCTATTACTGAGACATGGCTGACAAATAATGACTCTTCCATTCCTTCACAATTAACTCCAACTAATTTCGATATTATTCAAGCGAACAGATTATCACCATCCCGTGGAGGAGGTTTAGCTATTATTTATTCTTCTGAATTTAAGCTACTATCATCATCCATTCCAAGTACTATCTCTTGCGAAATACTCAGTTGTCGTTTCTTGTTACATAATTCAATTATTATTCAATTTATTCTTATTTATCGTCCACCATCATCAATATTTAACAACTTTTTATCTGAACTTGAATCCCTTTTTGAATCAATCTCGACAGATAATTTGATAATTCTTGGTGATTTTAATGTTCAAGTGAATACACATTCGTTGTGCTCTGAATCATTTAAGAAGCTTATCTATGAATATTCTTACAATCAACTTGTTAATTTTCCAACACATACTAGTGGTAATACTATTGACTTGATAATTATTCCCCCTGATTCAGCTATTATTTCAAAACCCACTCAAGGTAACCTGATTTCTGACCATTATGTTATTTCTTTTGATATACTTGTCTCTCCTTTTATATTGAGTGACCATGTTAAACACTACAGAAACATTTCAAAAATTAATCTACAATTGTTCATCAATTCTGTATATGCTTATATATCTATTCATGATACATCTTTAGCGAATTACATATCTTATGATAATTTTAATGATGCACTACGATATTCCCTTGATGCACATTCACCTTTATTAATTAGGACCAAGAAATATGGTGCTCACTCTCCTTGGTTTAACAATGACATTGTTCTTCTAAGGAGAAGACTTCGCTACCATCAGTTGAAATTCAAGCGAAGCAACTGTTTTACCCATCTTGAATCTTTGAAAAATATAAGATCTTTGTACAAGAAAAAATTATCAGCAGCAAGATCTTCCTTCTATACTGATAAACTTAATAAGTATGGCACTTCTACCAAAGAAGCTTTTAAATTAGCTTTTTCTCTAATTGGTAAAAATCGGAATAAAAATCTACCAGATGGTTCTGATGATAATCTGTGTTCTTTATTTGCTAACTTTTTTAAAAATAAAGTTTTAAAAATAATAGATGATCTTCCTGTAGTAGATTCTATTTATTTTGAAAGTTCACCCTCTTTCTCTGATACTCACTGGTCTTATTTTAATTTACCCACTTCTTCTGTTGTCCTTTCTCTCATGTCTTGTTTGAAATCCAATTCCCCACTTGACCCTGTTCCTCTTAATTTACTTCGTATATTATCTCCCTATCTAATTGATATAATTACTGGTATAATTCGTGTATCATTATCTTCATCCATTGTACCACAATCGATGAAGTATGCTTACATCACTCCGATATTAAAGAAACATAATCTCGATTCTTCCATACTATCCAACTATCGTCCTATTTCGCAATTATCATCAATTTCTAAGACTATGGAACGCATAGTTGCGCGTCAGCTTATTGATTATATCATATCGAACTCTATTGTGGATTGCTTTCAGAGTGCATACCTTCCTTATCATAGTACAGAAACTGCCCTAAACATTGTGTTTAACGATATTATACTATCTATGGATAATAAGGCTTCTTGTTATTTGGTTCTTCTTGATCTGTCTAGTGCCTTTGATACGTTAAATCATATGATTCTTTCTTACCATCTACGTGAAATAGGTATTCATGGACAGGTTCACAACTGGTTGATGTCATTTGTATCTAATAGAATATCTTCGGTAAAGATCAAGTCATCTTTGTCGGCTCCATTTGATCACACTCATGGCGTTCCTCAAGGATCAGTACTGGGTCCGATTCTTTTTATTTTGTATATTCTTCCCATTAATTTGATTTTTAAAAAATACCCAAATATTCGTTATCACCTCTTTGCTGATGACTTACAAATTTATACTTTTTTTCCACCTGGTTCTGATATTGACATAATTCAACTTTCAATTGCTAACTGTATTAAAGATTTAATCTCTTGGTTTTCCTGTAATTCACTTTCATTAAATATTACTAAAACTGATAGCATTATACTTTCTAGATCTCTTTCTTCAATTACTCTCACTCGTCCATTCCTTATCTCATTTCCTATCTCAAACACCATCACTACTCTAGGGTTTACTATAAATAATGTATTAGATTACTCAGTACATATATCAAACACTGTCCGCACTGCTAATTATTTCCTGTATAATATAGGCAAGGCTCGCTCTAAGCTAACATTTAATTTAACTAAATCATTATTACATTCATTAGTTTGTAGTCGACTTAGATATTGTAATTCGCTTTTAATTAATATTCCGCAAAAATTGATGAAAAAATTCGATTCAATACAACGTAGAGCTGTTCGCATATTATTTAAGCTAAAGCGTAGTGATTTAACCATATCTATACATTCCATAATGGCGACTCTCGGGTGGTTGCAGTTTCGAGATTTATGCAAGTTTCGACTTCTATGCATTACTCACAAGGCTATATATATGGGAGTTCCGTCTTACCTATCGAAGGGACTCATAATTCGAACAACTACTCGTCCGAGTCGCAAATGTGAGCTGATGAAACTCTCTCTACCGCTTGTCTCATCTATGTATGCAGATGCTGCTTTCACGGTTGCTGCTCCGAAATACTGGAATAGTCTTCCCGATGAATTACGCACCATGTCATCATTTATGAGTTTTAAATGTCGACTACATACATATATGGTATCATTATAATGTCTTCTTTTTAAATTTATTATTATTTGCGTAACTATTTATTTGTTTTATTATTTCAACTTGACGCACATAAACGTCCATCGTTTTCTGAGTCAATAAACCTTTCTATTATTATTATTATTAAAATCGAGTAATATAGGTCTAATTTTTATCATTAATTTGTGTTCACAATTTTAAAAATCTAAATCTTAAATAAAATGCGTGCGTCGTCATGAATATTACAAAATATATTATTAAAATAATAAAAACTGAAAAAATGAATCGAGTATATAGCGAGACACCTATTGATTTATGTTGGTACTAAAATCCACTACTCCATTCTTGCGCTATTTTTTCGTTATTTTGTGAGTTTAACTAAACTGATATTAATACTAGAAATATATGAGTTAAAGTAAAAATTAAAATAGCTATAATATATAACGATACATATTCTATTACATTTGAAAATATGAAATTATAACATCAACTATTCATCGATATATTACAATTCTACAAAGTCATACAAAATATCCTCCAATACTCCTTTCTATCCCCTATATATAATATGGAATTTGATGTAGTAAAAGAGTAATTATAGTTTTAAATTTAATAAAAAGTTATTTATCCGAAAAAGAACAATATTTATCCAAAAATGGTCAAAATTCAAATTATAATAATATTAAATTTGTAGTTCCACAACGATATGTTCTTGGACAACTTTTATTTATGTTATATATTAATGATTTACCGAAAATATAAAATAAGTGTAAACCTATTTTATTCGCAGATGATACTAACTTAATATTTTATGTTAAACAAATTAAAAATCTTAAAGATACAATATAAACAGATTTAAATAAATTATCTATACATATTAATAAAACTAATTTCTTACTTTTTAATATCAGAAATAACAATGCCAATATAAACTTACATTTATATATTAATAATATTAAATTAAAACAAGTAACTATAGTTACTTGTTTTAATGTAATATTATAATATACAAATGTTAGGTATATATATATTGACGACAATCTTCATTGGAAAAATCAAATAAATTATGTTGCGCAACAATTTTTTTTAGAGCAATCGCTATTTTAAATAAAGTTAAACATAAATTCGTTATGAAAACATTAATTTTACTATATCATTCTTTTTTTATTCAAATATAAATTGTCTTCATATATGGGAAAATACTGTTGTGTCTAATGTATTAAAAATAACTAATATAGTGTTAAAAAGCATACTAGGTACACGATATAATAGTTATACTTATAATATTGCAGAGTTGTCGATATTATTAATAGATATATAATTTTTAACATCGTTTATCATATCAATAATATATGGTGTAGATGTAATACTAACGGATTCATATGTATACGATTCATAAGTATATGATTTATCATCATCGCATTCACACTTATTTTCGTCATTTATATTATAAATAATATGTGATATTGATAACATATTAGAATTGTATGGAATAATAACAGAATCTACATTGATATAATTAGTACAAGAAATATTTACATAATTTAAATAATTTACATCACATATGTGCATTTTTGCTTAGTGTAGTTAATCTATAATAATACAAAGATTAATTCTTCATATCATCATCACTTATTTGTAAATATAAATATATGTACTATATGAACATAGTACATAGTTTATTAATATGCTCAACTCTATATCATACATACTATGCTAAAAATGTGTAATATATTCATAATGTCGATACACGTGATGCAAAATTCTAAATATTCTAGTAATATTTTGTCGATACAGCCAATTTATCGATATACGCGATATTCTGTAGCATGTATTAGATGGAAATTCCAACAAATATATTTTAAATTGTCGTTTAAACCGATTTATCGATACACGTGGCTGTCGATACATGCGGCTTTTACTGTATATGTGTATATGTGTATACACTTAATTTTATTCTATTTTATTATCATGTTCATCTAATTGACTAATGATATATATTCTATATATTTAACAAATTTAAAAAATAATCCTAATATATAATAACATTATGTACTTTTTCTTTTACTTTTATTTTTATTTGTATACAACTATAACTAAAGATATCATTTTATTTATAAAATTTTAATATTTTTTTTTAATTACATTTTTTATAATTAAATAATATATTCGATTTTTTAGGTGGTATTCATTTTTAATATTTCTACTGAAAATATATAATCTATTTTTTATTTAAAATATATTACTTTTAATATTTAATTTAGTATTTCCTGGTAATATTTGTCTTGATTTATTATATATATTATATGTTTTCTATATATCAATGATTTATTTCATGTATATTATATAGTAATTTATATAATGTTATATATATATACATATATATATATATATATATATATATATATATATATATATATATATTCGTTCCACATTACTGCAACATTCTACCCACATCAATCTACATGACACCATTAACTACAAATTTCAAAACAACCAATAAAGTAATTTAGGTTTAAAATATTAATTTCATATATTTATGGACAGAAGATTACGTTATTAGCATAGATTGTGATCATAAAACAGAAAAATATCAAAAATATAATGTTTATTTGATATATATATATATATATAAATATACTTACCTGTATTTAAATATTGTATACAATAGTAGATATTATCTGCTATGATATCTCCAATGAGATATATATATATATATATATATATATATATATATATATATATATATATATATATATATATATATCATTGATATCTAATACTATTAACATTCGTAAAATTGGTTATTATAATATTCATAGTAAATATTCCTGTTAATAAATTGAACATAAACATATGCGTGATGGTTAAATAGCTGTACATCACGATATTTGATATTGGTCGTAAACCATTAAGCATGCATGTTATATGTGCGTTAGAGCGGATTGTAAAACATCTCATTTAATATAAATGTGCAGTATCAAAAAGATATTATTAGAAAATATGTAATAAAATTCAATGACAAAATAAAATTAATTCGTAAAATATTGAATAGTCATTTCAACTTTGAATTTTAATATTGGATTGATAGGAAATATTATAATGACGTAGATTAATAGTTAATTCAATACATTTTTAATATAAGTTATGTTAATGAATTGTATTATAAGATATATATGTAATATAATTCACTATTTTAAACAGAATGGCAACATTTTGATGTTAAAAATATAAAATTTATTTTAAATTTTACATTTCCAGGATTGAACTTTTTATGTATTTTATTAATTTAATAATTATTTTTTTAAATTTTTAATCTAGAATACAATTCAAATCAATTATAATATATTCTTAATATATATATATATATATATATTCAGATCAATTATAATATATTCATAATATATATATATATATATATATATATATATATAAAGAATATATTATAATTGATCAATTATAATATATTCATAATATATATATATATATATATATATATATATATATATATATATATATATATATATATATATATATATATAAAGAATATATTATAATTGATCTGAATTATATTCTAGATTAAAAATTAATATATATATATATATATATATATTTGATATATATTATTATTACAAACATTTACATTTTTTCTTTACAAATCATTAAATTCAATTTTCTCTGAGAACTTTATTAAAACAATCATTTAAATATTATATTCGGAGACATTTGAATTTTAATGAATTGTAAATAAAAAAAAACAACAATTTTCTATGACTATTACAATTATTTGTTGTTACCATAATATAATTTTAACTATCACAATAACACTTTTTTTAAATATTTATATATATATTTTTTTAACATTTTTTATAATTTTTTTTAAAGATATTATTTTTTTTGTATAAGTGTTACATTATTAATTATTTTGTTATATATTGATTTTGACATTCATATATCAATGAATCCATTGCATGTTATTTTAAAATAATTTTTTAAATTTAAATATAAACATGTAGATATTTGTATATATATATATATATATAGATTTAAATATACATAAGTCGCGTATATGCATATTAAATATATAATTAAATAATATAAGAAATATAAATTAATTAGTTGTCAAGGTAAAAGTAAAGATAAATATAATCTACGCATGTACACATTGTACAGTAAATATAATTAAAACAAGTATTTGTTCTACAAAATATTATTATATATCAAATTCACTACTCAATTACGTATAAAACGATGGTATGTTATTACACTACTGTTTATAAATTATATGTGTATAGTTTTTACTGAACCCACATATTTAATTACAACATATGGATATATAATATAACGTAAACTGTAGATATATAGACGAGTTTTTGAAATACCATTGTTTTATATTTTTAATCCGTTTAATCACATAATAGTAGTGGCGCTGGAATGATTTTGTATGTAGGGGGGACCAACCAGTACAAATAAATGTTGTGGTGAAAGTGGGGGGGGATAATACATAGGAGGTCCCTCTAGATTTTAAAGTGGGGGGGGGGACATATCCCCGTCGTCCCCTTCTGTTGCAGCCCACCTACATCATAGAACTTAACAAATAATCGTGCTGTTATATCATATACACTACCCCTTGCATATATATATATATATATATATATATATATATATATATGCATACTTGTGTATACACAAGTGCCCTTTGTATGACGAACTGAAATATCAACACTTGTACACGTATGCTATTAGGTATATATATATATATATATATATATATATATATACCTTTGTATACTATGGCTAATAGCTCGGTAGTAATAATAGTAATCAAATTATAAATATATATATATATATGCATATATATATATATAATTTAGGTAGTATAATTACATTATATTTAATAATGTATAATACTACAATTAGTAATAGCTATTATTATTATTATTATTATTGTTATTATTATTATTATTATTATTATTATTATTGAATTGAATTGAATTGAATTTTATTCATGATAATTCATACATATAAATATTAAAGTATACAGTAAACATTTAAATTAACAATAGAAAATAAGTAATTTAATTAAATTAATATATATATAATACATATAAAACGTTCGCAATACATAAGATTAAGATAGAATTAGATAATATTTACATTATATATCTTACATAAAGATATTGAATTTACGAATTACATGGAACGGTTACATACTATAAGATAATAATAAAAATGACAATAAATCAAGTGATAGATCGCATAATAGGTAAATATCTATTAAAATTGATTTTATTTATATGATATTTAAAACAATTCAAATATGGAGAATGAACTGTTTCATAATCATGATTGTTCCATATGTTTATTATACGGTTATTTAGATAGTTCATATGTACATTTGTTCGTGACTTACTAGCCAGGAGTTTTAAGTCATGGCCACGTGTTCTATAATTGTTCTTGGTAAAGTATAATATTTCAGAGTAGTCGACCTTGCATAGATTATTAACTAGCTTGAAAGTCATGATCAGGTCTTTGTGAATACGCCGTAGTTCGAGAGATTTTAGTCCAAGGTAGGTTAGTCGTTCATTATACCTAGTGTATTCTAGTCCACTAGTACCAAATAACCTCCTCGTGAACAATCCCTGAACACTTTCGAGCTTGTTGGTTAGTACATTATAACGTATTCCTTTAAGACCAGGATTTCAAACAGTTGTGGCAAATTCTAGTTTAGGCATATCATATGTAATATAAGATTTTAAAAGATTATAACATAGCTGGTTATAAATCATCTAAATAAATTATTAATAATCATTAGAGCACCTATACAACACTCTATTACATGCTTATCAAAATACAAACAATTATCAACTATTATTCCTAGATCTTTATTTGAAATACAATTATTAATAAGTTTGTTTTCTATATAATATGTTGGTACTAGAATGCTATTTAATGACATTAGATTGGTTTTATTTGGTGCTATATCAAGTTGCCAGTTTTTGCTCCATGATAGAAATGAGTTAATTGCTAATTGCATCAGTTTTCTATCCGATAGGTTATTAGATTGTAGATGTATTTTAGTGTCATCTGCAAATAAATCTATTTTAATTTTATCAGAGAATATATTAGTTATATCATTAATAACAATTATGAAAAGTAAAGGTCCAATAACTGAACCTTGGGGCACACCTGATAGTACATTTTTGAATTTGGAATACGAGTGATTTATTTTTACAGATTGTTTCCTATTGGTTAGGAAACATTCGATCCATTTTAATATATTACCAGCTATACCTATATCTTTTAATTTTATTAATAGTTTTATATGCGATACTTTATCAAACGCTTTTTTGAAATCAAAATAAACAATATCAATATATTTGTTATCATTTATGGCAGAGGTCCATTTATTTAGGCACGCCAATAATTGTAACTCTACTAACTCTACTTGTATTATTATTATTATTATTATTATTATTATTATTATTATTATTATTATTATTATTATTATTATTATTATTATTATTATTATTATTATTATTATTATTATTATTATTATTATTATTATTATTATTATTATTATTATTATTATTATTATTATTATTATTATTATTATTATTATTATTATTATTATTATTATTATTATTATTATTATTATTATTATTATTATTATTATTATTATTATTATTATTATTATTATTATTATTATTATTATTATTATTATTATTATTATTATTATTATTATTATTATTATTATTATTATTATTATTATTATTATTATTATTATTATTATTATTATTATTATTATTATTATTATTATTATTATTATTATTATTATTATTATTATTATTATTATTATTGAATTGAATGAATATTTATTATGAATTTTTCAAGTTCTATTTAGTAATAATTAACAATATGTAGTGATAAATTCACAAAACGACAACAAAACGTAGATAGTACACATATAAAAATAACAATAGTAAATTAGAAACGTATCACATGTGCCGGTGATAAAAACAATTAATAATTATAATTAATAATTTATAAAATTATATATATATACATATATATATATATATATATATATGTATAAATAAATATTAAGTTATAATTTTTTTAATATGATTTTTAAAGGTATATAAACTATTTGCTAATACAATATGTTCATCAAGACCATTCCAAATTTTAGCTATTCGATTATTTAGTAGATTTTTTGTTACATTTAGTTTACATGTATTCATACTAATTTGCAGAGAATGGCCTCTGGTATTGTAGTTGGTCTTTTTGATATTAATAATAGATGATGTATTCATAGATACCAATCTGTTAAATAGCTTATATACCATAACAAGATCAAATCTAGTTCTTCTGATTTCTAGAGAATCTAGATTTAGGTATATTAATCTTTCATTATAAGGTAAACCGCATCTCTCGATTAATCTTCTCGTAAAGAATTTTTGGACATTCTCTAGTTTTATCTTCAGTCCTTTGAATGTCCTGGCATCTAATCCCGGATTCCAGACTGTCGACGCATATTCAAGGTGGGGTCTAGCATATGATATATATATGCTTTTCTAATAGCTGGCATATTATTAGTAATGAAACAGCGAAATATACGATTGATAACACAATATGCACTTGTACAGCACACACCAATATGTTCAGAGAAATGTAATGATGGATCAAATTTGATACCAAGATCACGATACGATCTACAGTTTACTATTGAAACATTATTTATAGTATACAATAGTTTACTAGTATCACCTAATGTAAGAGCAGCTGATTTTTTTGCAGCGTTTTCTAATTGCCAAGAATTAAACCATTCATAAAATATATCAATATTATGTTGTAATTTATATCTATGATCTATGTCATTAGATATAAAACTCAATTTAGTGTCATCCGCGAAAAGATTAATGGATATATCTTTATCAATCACTTCGACTAAATCATTGATATATATTAGAAAGAGTAAAGGCCCTATTACAGATCCTTGTGGAACACCAGATATTATTTTAACTGTATCAGACATTTGATTGTTAACTCTTACTCTTTGAGATCTACCAGATAGAAAACTACTTATCCAAGAATGTATGTTACCTCATATACCTAAATTAGTTAATTTGACAAGTAATTTACTATGAGAGACCTTATAAAAATCTTTAGCATAGTCAAGATATATGATATCAATAAAACTGCCTTTATCAATTGCAGTAATCCATTTAGTATAACAATTTAATAGTTGCAGTTCAACAGATTTTTTATGACGGAATCCAAATTGAGAATCAGAAATTAATGAGTTACGTTCTAGATAAAAATTAATTTCCTCAACTAATATACGCTCGAATACTCTAGACATCATTGAGGTAATTGAAATCGGCCTATAGTTTTCTCTATTTGAAGGGTCACCTTTTTTGAATATCGGAACTATATAACTTACTTTCCACATGCCAGGACATACACCAGCTGATAAAGTTTTATTAAATAATATCGTAAGTGGAATAGATAGTTCATATGAGAATTGTTTGAAAAATATTGAAGGGATATTATCTGGTGACAATGTACATGATAGTGAGAGATTTATTAGATGCTTTCTTATGTTATGCCTATAGAATAAAAAGTTATTTATAGTTGAATTATGTTTAGGTGGAGATAAATGAGGAATATTATCATTATCATTAATAAATACAGAAGAAAATTGATTATTGAGTATATTAGATTTAACTGTATCTGAAAAAATATATGTATTATCGTCAGATTTAATGGGACCTATAGTGGAAAAAGAGGAACATCTTGAATTAATATAATTATAAAATCGTGATTTGTCATTAGATGATAAAATTAATTGTTCTCTATCGATAGTTAATTTTTTAATGTTATAATCTAATAATTTTTTAATATTTTTCCAATTTATAAAATTATTATGTGAATCTAATCTAGTTTTATAATATTTTAAACATTTTACTTTTAAACGTAGAATATATTTTGATACATTTTTTTATTTTTGATATGTTTATAAGCTGGAACATTATCATTAATAATATTATATAAAGTATTATAAAAAATATTAAACATATTATTAATATCTGTTGAATTAGATAATAATAAATTCCAATCAATAGAAGAAAGGGATTGATGTATACTATATAAATTAGACTTTCTAAAATTTAGCCCAACTTTTTGATTTATTTTTAAATTAGCTTGGAAAGGTAGAGAAAATGAAAATGATATATGGTCACTAATATATTTACCAAATCCAAAAGGGGGACATTCATTAATTTTCGAAATAATCATAGGATTATTGGTTAGTAATAAATCCAGCAAATTATTATTACGAGTTGGAAAAGTAATTAATTGAATGAGTGAGTTTTGACTTAGACTATTTTAAAATTCGCAATATGTTGATGGTTAATTAGGAAATGTATTATCATTCCAATTATAAAGAGGTAAGTTGAAATCTCCTACAATAATAGTAGGTGAAATTGTATCACATAGTGCAAATACAAATTTACAAATCGATTTATGAGTGTTAAAATCAGTTGAAGGTGGACGATAAATACAAGATAATCTTATATTTTTAGAAGAATGTAGGGATCATAACAAGAATTCGACAGCAAGGACATGAACACATACTTGCGGGAGTTATATTTATAATGCGGGAGTTGAAATATTCAAATAAATATACATACGCGTGAAAGTAGATCCGAATGAAAGTAGATCCTAGCATATAGTAATTATATATATATATATGTATGTGATAAAAATAAATCTAGCTCCAGCTAGATTCGAACTCGCGAGTCTTTCCGCGGGACTTTCTGCTTAGAACGCATCATTTATAGCACTGAGCCACAACCCATGTTATATAGGAAAATAAATAGCATAATATATATATTATGCTATTTATTTTCCTATTTAAAAAACATTTATATATATATATATATATATATTATAAATAAATTATTAAAAAAAAAAATTACAATTACAATTATTACTATCAGAAATTACTCGATTATAATTCGAATATGTTACGTACGAATGAGATCGATATAGTTTTAGAATGTCAATTTAATTTCAAGTAGAATCAATATATTATATATGTATAATACTATACGTCATTAATATGCTATCCGTTATAGTAACCTTACAATGAAGTATTTAATAAATTTTATTTTTAATTAAATTTAAATTATTACAGAAATTACTCTATTATAATTCGAATATGTTACG
Organism: Osedax fenrisi; assembly: GCA_964019155.1. Taxonomy (NCBI): domain Eukaryota; kingdom Metazoa; phylum Annelida; class Polychaeta; order Sabellida; family Siboglinidae; genus Osedax; species Osedax fenrisi. Next base: position 32,670,158 of record OZ025240.1, on the reverse strand, counting down.
TACGAATGAGATCGATATAGTTTTAGAATGTCCATTTAATTTCAAGTAGAATCAATATATTATATATGTATAATACTATACGTCATTAATATGCTATCCGTTATAGTAACTGTACAATGAAGTATTCGTTAATAAATTTTATTTTTAATTAAATTTAAATTATTACTATCAGAAATTACTCGATTATAATTCGAATATGTTACGTACGAATGAGATCGATATAGTTTTAGAATGTCCATTTAATTTCAAGTAGAATCAATATATTATATATGTATAATACTATACGTCATTAATATGCTATCCGTTATAGTAACTATACAATGAAGTATTTAATAAATTTTATTTTTAATTAAATTTAAATTATTACAGAAATTACTCGATTATAATTCGAATATGTTACGTACGAATGAGATCGATATAGTTTTAGAATGTCCATTTAATTTCAAGTAGAATCAATATATTATATATGTATAATACTATACGTCATTAATATGCTATCCGTTATAGTAACTATACAATGAAGTATTTAATAAATTTTATTTTTAATTAAATTTAAATTATTACAGAAATTACTCGATTATAATTCGAATATGTTACGTACGAATGAGATCGATATAGTTTTAGAATTTCCATTTAATTTCAAGTAGAATCAATATATTATATATGTATTATACTATACGTCATAAATATGCTATAGTAAATAGTATAATATATTATAGTATATATATATATAAGCTTCTTTTCAAATTCAAATTTACCATTAGCACGACATGTAATGATTATTCATGCATGGTCTAAGGGGTCTCGCATTTGCGATTATGCTAATGAGTTAAATTTGTCTGCGAATTCGCTCGGGCAACACTTCATCCATCTTCGTGAAGTATGCAGTATGCAAATACTGTCTATGGATCTTAGAATGGGTGGTCCAGGTGTTGTAATCGAAATTGATGAAAGTCAGTTTCGCCACAAGCCGAAACACCACCGCGGTAGAGGCCCCGTCTCTACTGTGTGGGTATTTGGTATGGTTGATACCTCTACGAGTCCTAGTATTGGTATAATGAAAGTTGTGCCTGACAGGTCTGCTGCCACACTACTTCCCATTATATATGACAATATCAGACCCGGAAGTATCATCCATAGCGATCAATGGGCAGCATACACACGATTACGTTCAGACCCCCAGTACAATTATCGCTCTGTTAACCACTCTCTACATTTCGTCGATCCAGTGACTGGTGTCCACACCCAGTCTATTGAATCATACTGGGCGAAAGTTAAGTTGCCGATTAAGAGTATGAAGGGGGTGCATACGGAGCAATTAAGCTCATATCTTGATGAGCGGATGTGGAGGGATCGGTTCGGTGGCAATGCCTTTGAGAATATTTGCATTCATATTGCTTCGCAATATCCTGTTTGATTATTCTGTTTAGGTTTGGGTTGGGGTTGGGTATGGGCTGGGTTTGGGCTGGGTATGGGTTTGGGTTTGGGTTGGGTTTTCGTTTAAATAAGTGTTTATATTTATCATATCGATAAATATAAACCAAAATAAATAATGATTCATAAACAATATTATATAATAAATATAACCATAGATATAAATGTATAGATTCATTGAATACTTTCGTATATATGTGTATGTATGAATATGACTCATACGTATGAGTGTACACTGTATGAGTATACATATTTGTGTAATAGTGTGTTTCGTAAACACGCGCAGGTGTGGGTGTGTGTATGTGTGTATGTGTTTAGATGTATGTTTATATCTATAGCATCGATTTAAAGATCTAAATATGTAATTCTTTCTTTATAACGATGATCTATATACGTGTAGTTGAATGAATATATATATATATATATATATATATATATATATATATAATGCTATTAATATATTTATATAATAATAAAATAATTTATATTGTTACAAATGTTTATATTAACTCCAGTAAACTGAATTATAATTTATCTAACAAAATATATATTATTACAAAATTCAATAAAAAATTACCTTCAGAAAGATTCGAACTCTCGACCTTCTGCAGAATCATGCTTAGAGAGCACGCTCTTGCACCACTGAGCCACATCCCATGTTTTATATATTATACTATTTACTGTAGCATATTTATGACGTATAGTATTATACATATATAATATATTGATTCTACTTGAAATTAAATGGATATTCTAAAACTATATCGATCTCATTCGTACGTAACATATTCGAATTATAATCGAGTAATTTCTGTAATAATTTAAATTTAATTAAAAATAAAATTTATTAAATACTTCATTGTATAGTTACTATAACGGATAGCATATTAATGACGTATAGTATTATACATATATAATATATTGATTCTACTTGAAATTAAATGGACATTCTAAAACTATATCGATCTCATTCGTACGTAACATATTCGAATTATAATCGAGTAATTTCTGTAATAATTTAAATTTAATTAAAAATAAAATTTATTAAATACTTCATTGTAAGGTTACTATAACGGATAGCATATTAATGACGTATAGTATTATACATATATAATATATTGATTCTACTTGAAATTAAATGGACATTCTAAAACTATATCGATCTCATTCGTACGTAACATATTCGAATTATAATCGAGTAATTTCTGATAGTAATAATTTAAAATTATTTATTTATAATATATATCTTATATTTATATATATACACAGCATATATATATATATATATATATATATATATATATATATATATATGTATTATATATATATATATATATATATATAATACATATATACATTATATACATGTATGCTTATTATATATAATATATTATATATTATATATTATATCTGAATAATCGCGTATGAATATAAATTATATTGCAAATCATTTAAATGCATAACACATCACTGAATGTAACGAGCCTATAGCTAACTATTTTGCGCGCGCGCGCAGTATATTTAAAGTTCATGTCCTTGCATTGCAGTGTTGCTGTCGAATTCTTGTTATGATCCGAATGTAGTACAAGAGTAATATGCTCAATATTATTAAAATTATTGAAATATAATTGAATTGGATTTAAATTAGATTTACAGATTATCGCTACACCACCTGAATGAGATTTCCTATCATTACGATATATTTTATAGTTAGTATTACCAAAAAGGAGTAAAGCATCAGTATCAACATTTGTTAGAAATGTTTCAACAAGACAAACAATATCATACATGTTAGAACTAAGAATTAACTCTAAATAAGGTAGTTTGTTTCTAACACTGCTATAATTTGAAAACATTACTTTTAAATTAGATGAATTTGATAGTCAGGTTGAATTGTCATTAGAAGAAAAAGATTTTTGATAAGTTATAAACGATGTGGACCACTTCTCATAATCAACTTCGGGAATTTTTGAATGCCAGTCAATCTTATTATCAACTAATTTATGAAGCTCGTATTTCATTGTAAATTTGTTGAAAACCAATTTAATATTAGAGTCCAACATATTTGATTTTATAGCATGATATAGGATTTTTTTACGAATAATTTCAGAATTTGGAAGAGATGTTCTAGTAAAAATATTTTTAAAATCTTGAATTGTATTTAATTTAATTTTAGAGTTATTGATAATATTATTTTTCGAAATAGGTGAATCAAGCTTTAGAATAATATATTTAAGACTGTAATTAAAGCTAGAGTTAAATTTATAATTTGGAATATCAAAAGTTGTGGAAATAATGTTATTAAAATAATTTAAATAGTTATTATCAAATGACATATTATTAATTTTAGGCAGATTTTCAAAAATAACTGTATTTTCATCGTTAATTTTGATAGCATGAATATCAGAATTAATAGAATTAATAGACTTATTGATATTTATAAAATTATCACTCAAAACACTAGCATATGATTTTGTAGGTTGATTAGATATCATTTCACTAACTTTAGAATTAATTACATTAATTAATTTAGTATTTATCATTATATTATTATTAATGTCAGATAGGTTAAGTGAATGATTATTATCAGATTTACTTAAATTCGATACATTAGTTTTATCACAAGAAAGACAATTAAAATTAAAATTAGGAGAGTCGAAAATTTCCAGCACATACTTAGGTGGATTAATATTAGACCAATGGTTTGATAATATTTTAGCCTTATGTAAACATTTAATGTGTATATGATTACCACATAACAACTTAATAATTTTTCTTGAGAAATATTTGTACATATATAGCATGTCATAATACCTATAAATTACTAATAAAGTATACTTATTAATAACAAGCCATAAGGCTATTATATTAATACATATATTATAATATATTAATTCAAGAAATTGGATTATATATATATATATATATATATATTATCTGTAGATATAGAATACAGACATAATATTATAAATGTATTGGTGTGTGTGTTGAACAAATGCATACAATATAGAAAATCTATATATAACGCTACTAACTATTTTTAGACAATATAGCAGCAGTATATCTAGAATGCTATTCAATTTTGAAACAATAGAATCTGGATTCGAAATAGTAATTTTAGAAAACACGTCTGTTCACTCTGAACGATAGAGACAGAATTTATTATTATTATTATTATTATTATTATTATTATTATTATTATTATTATTATTATTATTATTATTATTATTATTATTATTATTATTATTATTATTATTATTATTATTATTATTATTATTATTATTATTATTATTATTATTATTATTATTATTATTATTATTATTATTATTATTATTATTATTATTATTATTATTATTATTATTATTATTATTATTATTATTATTATTATTATTATTATTATTATTATTATTATTATTATTATTATTATTATTATTATTATTATTATTATTATTATTATTATTATTATTATTATTATTATTATTATTATTATTATTATTATTATTATTATTATTGAATTGAATTGAATTGAATTGAATGAATATTTATTATGAATTTTTCAAGTTCGATTTAGTTATAATTAACAATATGTAGTGATAAATTCACAAAACGACAACAAAACGTAGATAGTACACATATAAAAATAACAATAGTAAATTAGAAACGTATCACATGTGCCGGTGATAAAAACAATTAATAATTATAATTAATAATTTATAAA